>OW240915.1:137400296-137645934 GCA_933207985.1 Pelobates cultripes | reverse complement strand
CACTTCATGCTTCCTGGATGCGAAAATTCTTACCCCAAGACTTCATATTATGTATATTGCATTACTTGCTATTACTAATTATTACTAGCATTTTGTGGATCTAATATATTCCATAGAACTTTCCAATTACGCAATTAGAATATATTACACCAAGTATCATACAGACAATATAATGCCAATAGGAACAGCTTAAAATCTAGGAAACTGAGCTCTGTGACAAATTCAACAGCACTGATAAAGCTAGTTTAGTTCCGTTAATAAATTTGAATGCATGTCATTACTTGATGTCTGCATATATTTTCCAATATACTTGGTATCTTGCAGTTTCTTTCTAGAAGCTATAAACTGTAATTGTCATGTCTAGTCTATGATTGTGTGAGTATAACCTCCAGCTAACATCTGTTTTTACGGCTTATAAAAGGTGGAGAGCATTCCAATCTGCTCTATTTGGGGTTAGGGCATGCATTTGACATACCATATACTTTAGAAATCTGAGATTTGAGCAAATTCCTGTATTCACAAATTAACTATTATTATTATTATTATTATTATTGCCATTTATATAGCGCCAACAGATTCCGTAGCGCTTTACAATATTAGGATCCAATTAATCCTCAGATTAAACTAATTTGATGGTCAGTTAATGACATTAATGGCATTTTTTGTTTGTTTCCAAGACATAATTATATCAATTTTCAAATATATGACCAACAAACACTTCAGAATAAACATCAGACAAAATGTCCTAATTTTTTTTAAATATCTCAAAAATATTTAAAATATTTATTATATTTCTTTCAAAGTTAATTAGTATTGAATTTTTAAGCACACGTCACATAGCGGTGAGCTACATAGTAATGGGATATGTAATACCATTCTTTTAGTTGCTTTATTTGTGTTATTTTATTGAATGCATAATTATTTCTATTAATACCATATAGTCATATAACTTTAGTAAGCTTGAAAGGACACTCCAGGCACCCAGACCACTTCTGCCCATTGGAGTGGTCTGGGTGCCAACTCCCACTACCCTTAACCTTACAACTGTAATTATTGCAGTTTTCATAAACTGCAATAATTACCTTGCAGGGTTAGCTCCTCCTCTAGTGGCTGTCTACTAGACAGCCACTAGAGGGCACTTCCTGGTCTATAGCACAGGTTTTCTGTGCTATAGCGTCGCTGGACGTCCTCACGCTGTGTGAGGACCTCCAGCGTCACTAAAATCCCCATAGGAAAGCATTGAAAAGCATTTTCAATGTTTTCCTAGGGACAGGTCTAATGCGCGTGCGCGGCATTGCCGCAAATGCGCCTTAGGTCTCCCCAGCCGGTGGACGTGATCAGTCCCCCCCACTGGCTGATGTGAGGAAGGGGAGGAGCGGCGGCGGACCAAGAAGCAACGACGAGGGACATCGTCGCTGCCTTTGGTAAGTGACTGAAGGGGTTTTCACCCCTTCAGCAACCGGGGATGGGAGGTGGGACGGAGACGGGACCTGCAGTGCCAGGAAAACGGATTGTTTTCCTGGCACTGGAGAGTCCCTTTAACAATACCAGGCATTAAACAATGCTTTAGTTCTATCTGCAAGATGACAGTGTTACATTGCTTAATGGGTAATTTACCAACTCTTCTTGCTTGCTTGTTGGTTTATTTTTAATTTTCCTCTGCATAAATAACCCTTCACTACCAAGCTTGTTTCGGTTGAAAATACAAGCATAATATTTATTTGAGGCAAGGGATGCATAGCTAGCATATAAACACACAGCACTTTTGTGTATGTGCTACTTTTTGATAAATGTATAAGTACTATTCCACAATTTGTATGTTTTAAATATTTAGTAATGTGGGGGAGTAGGATCTGTGGTGGGAGCACAAGGGCTGTGGTGTAGGGATAGGGGTTGTGATAGGAATAGGGGTAGTAGTGAGGGGAGATACGGGTGTGATGGGGGATAGAGGCTGTGATGGACAGAGCCTGATTTCACATTAAGCAGAGTAGGCACCTGCTTACAGGCATGTGTCATGCAGGGGGCACCTTTTCCAACATTTATAGTGTACCTCTTTGGAGCTTATGTGTGCTGATGTAGAAAGATAAGTACCAGGAGCCATGACCAGTGTACTGTGTAGTCCACCCTGCTGTGCTTGCTAGCCAATCCACAAGGGCAATTATAGAGTGAGTAAAACTCACCTCCAGTGTGTGGGTGTGAGGCTGTAAAGGAACTGGAAGAGATCACTACCCATCTGCCTACTAACAGGCTCTCACATAGGAAATGTTTTGCTCAAAGACAGCCGCAGTAGCTACTGTTGGTGCTGCTTTGCCCCTTTGCCCCCAGAGTTGATGTGCTGAGTTGATAACATGTGGATCACAGATAGCGCTGACAGAGTCCTATGAAATTGAAGAGTCAAAGGGGAGCAGCCAAAAGATGTAATAATTCAACACCACTACTATCAAACAAAGAAAACTACTCTCAAAAATATCCACTTGGCAAACCTCCATTATCAGGGAGCATCACTGCAGGTATTTCAGGACCTGTGCACAGCTCTTACTAGAATGGCCAACTCAAGGCAGATGAGTAGTGGTGGCCTCCTGATGGCTCCTTGCCCTGCATCTTGGAGGGTCAGGGCCTTGTGGCATCAGGATAGCTCCCAGTCTTATACCTGGAAACTAGTGATTCAAGAGTTTATCTTTACCTCTTTTATTTTTAAGTTTCTTTTGTTGTTCTCAGTTTTGTTTTGTTTTACAATGGGAGAAAGCTTACATACCTACTGCGAGGCTGGGGGAACGAGAGACTACACAGACAATGACTAAATGGCTGATATACCACACTGCCGATGTGCAGAGAAATCACCCTAATGTGGAGAAGAAGACATGTAGACAAACCGAAATCAGTCTTTTGTGTGAATGATCAGCCCAGGTTAATTCAATACAGCATGTTGACGAAAGGTAGTTAAAGAAAAAAATGCTACCAATGCCATTTCTAATTGATGGGTTCAGACTTGGACAAGACTTTATCTATAACTATATTGAACACTGTTACATCCATTATGGTTAATGTTATTAAAAGAGGTGAGACATGGTATTTCACTCAGAAAAATTGATTTTAATCTAGATTACATTTCCAGTTGTATTTGTTTGTAGTAAATGTTCACTGAATGGTTTTAAATTGTAAATAGTATTCAAGTAAAATCATCCAAAGCAAATACATGATAAGCACATATATCATGAACTTATTTTACACTTCAACATTTAAACTGAAAGATGTTTTAGGGAACACAACAGTTTTTACTGGAATTTGTTTAAAGCAGATCTTCATACTTTTGTGAGCTATTTTTCCTGTAGTTTAAGACAAGATCCATTAGGTATGTCAGGTTTCTTGTAATTCAAAACAGAGTAATTTTTCTCTGCTGACAGATCACCACTGACATACCCCAGCTAATGAAGACATTCTGCCACAATAATTAGCTGAAAAATCTATTCTGCATTAATCTTAAAGAAGTGTTCCATGAGTACTTGGAAACAAGACATTTAGTTTGAACAAAATTAACCCTTATTTGAAGAGTTGCTTTTTTAACATTACATTCTGAACTAATTTAAATATATGTACTGAAGAGGGGCTTCCAGGGCTTTATTCATGCCGTCTGTTTATTAGATTATAATTTTTTTACTCTTTATGTCTCTTTGTTATTTAGCTTATTCGCTAGTTGGGTTAGACTTAGGTGCCCTTGAAGGCACGGGGGGTGTATTGATAGCATTAGTACAGCAACTCTTTTGAGTATCCACTTTACCAATATTGTGATATTTTCAGACAGTTACTCTTTATACATCCCTGCAGGGATGGCTATAGATCTTTAGCGCACTACTACTCCTTTCCTTTTAAGTGTATTACTATACAGTGGAATTCCACAACTTATACCGCAATTCTTTACTTACCAACTTTATTAGAATATATATTTCTGTGAACTTCATCCTGATCAACCACAGACAGCCATTCCAGCTGATTACCGAAAACACATCGGTTCAAAAACGATCTTTGTGGGCACTTTTTTCCATTTACCATTCCTACCAGGGACACAGCACGCTATTTAGACCTCCTATCACTAACAACATTAGTTTATTATTATTACTGCAGTATTCTCAATGGTATCTGATTCTATCACTATTTTTTGAATGCTAATCACTTTGCACGGATACTGTAGACAGCACATAGCACACATTTGCGACCTATACATGCAGGCTCCATTCTTACAAACGCAGAATTGTGCCTTTACCATACTCCATCACCCTCCTAGTATTATGGCCGCTTTTAACTAAATGTCTTCCCTTAATAGCACAGACGTGTGCTACAGCTCATTACTCTTATATATAATTTAAGACATTAGAGTTTACCTAAGTTTACCATATTGTATCTCTTTTGATTTTAACGTTATATCTTTTTTGTTGTATCCAGTTTTGGGTCACCATTTTTTGTATAGATACATTTCTTTGATAGTATTTGTTACTATTTAATATACAATAAATTCTTTTTTGTTTCTTGACCTTTCAGTCTTTTTATCTGCGTTCCTTTTCTTCATATTCTAATTATTTATTATGAAGTTCAGGCACACATTATTACCTCTTTCTCCCAGTTGATAGGTACACTACCTTCTAGTTTCTTTCCAGTTCTACTAGGGGATACCCCCCTGCATTCAGTGTACCTTATTTGGCTGTATTCAATTAGTCTCTATAATTTAAATATATATACTCTGGTAGAACTTGTTAAAACCAGGTTTGCCTCCAGTTATGCTAACCTATTCATGGCGGATTGGGAAGCTGAGGCAGTTTGGGGCAATCATGACTGGAGAGCAAACCTGGTCTCCTACTTCCATTACATTGATTACTTATTTTTTATTTGAAAAGGCACTGATAGCTCCTTAAAATTGTTTTTAGAACACCTAAATCAAAACCATAGAGGTATTGTTTTAACCACAGAATCCAGTAAAGAAGAAATCAACTTTTTAGATCTAAAAAATTTTATCAAAGAGGGAAAATTAAACACAAAGACTTTTTTTAAAAAGGTGTGCACGAATACAGTCATCAATCAAAAAAGTTGCCACCACACACCCTGGCTTGAAAGTGCTCCTAAAATCCAATTCTTGAGACTCAAAAGAAATTGCACACTCAATGATGATTTTAATGAACAAAGCAACATTTAAAAAAACACATTTTTAGAGAAACACTACCCAGAGGACAAACTCAACACTATAATCACCAAAATAAAATCTAATGACAGGAGCAGCCTTCTAAAATATAAAAATAAAAATAAAGAAACTCAAAACACTACTCCATCCATCCCCATCATTTTTGACTACAATAACAAAAATAAAGACATAAGAAAAACCATTCAAAAACACTGGCACATTTTATCAGAGTACCCTGTTCTTAATAAGATTATTTCTGAAAAACCCAATATTATTTTTCGAGGTGTTCCTAATTTTAAAACACTTCTAATGAAAAATTTCACTAAAACCAAGCTAAGCAAACCATCCACTTTATCCAATGTTAAAGGTTTTTTTAAATGCAGAAAATGTATCGTCTGCAAAACTACTCAAATGTCAGTTCCAAATAAGATCACTAAATTCAAATCAAATATTACAAATAAAAGTTACAATATAAAACATGTTATCACATGCTGCACTAAAAATGTCATATATCTACTGGAGTGCCCTTGTGGCCTCCAGTATGTGGGCATGACGTCCAGAAATCTAAAAACTAGGATATCTGAACATTGTCGCAACATTAGAAATGGGTTTGAGAACCACACAGTATCAAAGCACTTTTTAACACACCATAAAAAAAAAAACAATGTCCTTAAATTCACCCCTATCCAAATATGTACAATCCCATGGAGAGGTAGTGATTTAAAAAATATTTTGGGAAAATCCAAAATGGAATGGGTTTTTAATCTTAAGACACTTACCCCTAAAGGTCTAAATGCAGATTTTGACCTTTTTAATTGTTTGTAAACTAACATTTTTATTAATTAATATTAACTAATATTTTATAGATTTTACTTATTAACCCCTTTTATCTTGCTATATACTTCTCCTATTTCCATCTACATCTCCATATCATCATAAGAACCAATATGTTTTATAATGTACAACCAATTATGTATATACTCCATGAAAAGTATTTTAGGAAATAAAGAGATGAAGTGGTTCTTTAATTTTAATTTAATTTATATGCATTAGTCCCAGAAGGTATTAAGGCTGAGTTTAATTGTCTTATATTGTTTTCTAACTTTTCATAACTAAATACCTTCTGACTATATTCTAACATTCAAACCACCAAAACATATAGCTGATGTAAGTGTATGTATATTATACTTTATAGGTTAAAATGCTTACTTGACACATAAGTTTGTCCTTTATAAATATGCTACTACCCATAACTTATATGCCTGTCACTTTAAAACCTGTCCCCTGTCTTTTTTTTACAAGGAACTATATATACACGTATAACTTTCTACTCCCCTCCCTCACTTTGCCCTTAAACAAGATGGCCGCCACGTTAATATTCTATATAGATTACCTTTGTACTTTCAAACTATAATCTTTCCTTAAGCTATTTCACTCTTCTGTGAGTGATTCTACCCACTTTCATTCAGTATCTAATCCCCTCCAATTTCAGCCGTTAGGACCGCCCCCTTTCTGATCACATCCTGTATTTCGGACGTGATCAGCACTACATTTCCCATCCTGCCTCACGGCAATTGCCGGTCTTATCCACTCCTCCTCTAATATTCCCCTCCCACTCCTACACTTCATCCCCCAAGCCCTTTCTCTATTCACATCAATTATCAAACGGACGCGATCTCGCAACCTTTCACTCCCACATCTCTCTTTTCACTTTTCCTTCCACTCACAAAAATGTCAAATTTAAGCATAAAATATAGGTTCTACGTGGGATCTGAACCATCCCATGTCGAAGTAAATGTAAAATGATCATTATTTACCTTTTTCATGTATCTGTTGTATTTATGTATAATCATGTGACCGCTGTCACATGGTAATGACGTCATTTTGGCCCCAACATTCACATTTTATGCCATTTTAGCTGCCTATATAATGTAACAAGCCAGGATTATTTGTCTACACTTGAAAAAGCCTATTTTTGGCGAAACGTGTTGTTTTTATAATTCTGTTTAAATAAAAGTATTTTTAGACTACCTATCCTCCTGTGGTTAGTCCTCTTACTTTCATTTGTTGCTGTTTTACACCTCTAGTGGCTTTCTTCCAAACAGCCATTAGCGGCACTTCCATGTTGATTACTGAGTCTAACTCTGTTCTCAATCAAATGATTCTCAATTGATATGATTAGTACAGCATTTTGCCGCACGTGCACAAGAACCTACCAATGATTGGATTGGCTGACATCATCATACATTTATGTGAGGAGTTGAAAACCTTACAGTTTAAGGATAGAAATGTGATAACCATGCTACCAAGCAAGCCTTGTGAACTCACAGAGACCCCCAAAATTCACTCCTGACCCATCTGTGAAGCAAGACTCCTTTACAGAGTACGCAATATAAAATGATCAGATAGGTTAAAGTTCATAGCATCAGCTGGCAAACAAACAAAAACAACAGATTAAAAATAGTAATAACAATATATAATGTCCCAAAACAGATTGTAAAGAGCATTAATTTCAAATATGGGACTCCAAAATCTAGGAAAAGAGAAAGCTCTAGAAAAGAACTTGTCTATAACAATTATATACCAAATGAGAGGCAATAGTAGGAGTTATGCTGCCAACTTGGAAAGTGGTGGATTAAGAGTAGAATATCTACTCTGGATGAGAAAGTAAGAAACTAATCTCTGCATTCAACTAAGAATTGCCCAATTGGCTACCTGTGAGGAATGGCCCCAACTAGTGGACTAGAGAAGTATATAGAGATAGTTATTCGGGCCATGTTTAAAGACTTAGTATTTGATTCAAGTTGTAAGATTTTATTTAATAACTGAACAATATACCTGCTAATAAACCAGATTATAAAATATAAGCTGTGACAGAGGATTTAATATGCCATCTGATGGGACGTATACTAGACCAACATGAATTAAATATTTCACCTTTCAGATGTAAAACCCCAGGAAAATTGTCTTGTTTGTTAACTATAAACCATGTTCTGGGCCAAAGTATATGAAGAACAAGGTGAGCCAGTCTTCCAACTGCCATGAGCTCTCTAGAATTCTATTTTATGATTGGATCTGATAAGAAATTCAGTAGCCATGCAGGCAGCTAACTGACTTGCTGTTGAGTCTGTATTGGAAAGACCAAATAATGAACATGATTGTTGAACTATATTCTGGACAAGTTTGACAATATTTGCTGAGATGAAGAGGAATTGCATTTATTGTGCAAGAGAGCTGTTTTTTTGTTTTAGACTATTGAATGATTGCTGCTGTTACTGCTGCCTCTTGCTAATAAATAAAGGCTTTGTCGCTGAACTGAATTTGTCCTCTGCTTGCATTGACCCTTGAAGACTAGTGTTTTAAAGTCTGTGTCACAACACGAACAAAATTGTTTCAATTAATGTAAAACAATTTATTACAGACCTTTGCAAGCTAAGAAATAAGTTATATGTAACTTGTCAAAGTTTCAAAATGTAATTTACCTATTACTTTAAATAGTTTATGTTTTTATTGTAGTGGAAGAAAATGGTTGACTGAACTTTAGATATCCATACAGCCACTGTATACAAATCTTTTAAAATGCTTAGCAAATGAAATTACTTTTTCATTCATCCTTTTCCTTTTCTCATCACATATAAGTAAGTTGTATCTATAAGAGTTAATTATGTCCAATCAGTAGGTGTCCAATCAGAATGGTCTTAGACATGTCTGAGGTGTCACATACTGAAAGAGTTGAAGATCCTCTCCTGATATGTTGATGTTTGAAAAAAAAAATATATATATATATATATATACACACACATTGCATTTTTATTAGTTTGTAAAGGGCACAGAATACAGAGAATAGATTGTGATAAGACAATATTGCAAACAACATTTCACAGAACGTAAAGAAAAAACAATAAACTATTATGCAGTGAGGTAACAAGATGGGGTATTATCATCGGTGTGGAAACAAGATATACGAAAAGAGGGAAGTGAATCCTGGTTAAAGCAAGTGAGATATGCAGAAAGTCACAAATACAAACATGTAAATTGCATTATGTAAATATACAATTAGAGTGAGAACATTTACTGTAAGCCTTAATAGTCATACAGTTAAAAACATTCCCACAACATTATGCTACCATCATCATTCTTCACCAAGGAAATGGTGTTTATAAAGTGATGCTAAGTGATGATTTTCTCTCACACAGATCATTTTAAAAGCCAAAAGAATAGTTTCTGTATCACCAGATCTGAGAACCTTTCCCTACAAGTTTGTTTGCATTCTCCCTTGAGCCTTATTATCAAATTCCAAATAAGACTGATATGTTCTGTTTTTGTTGTTTGTTTTTTTGTTTTGTTAGTTTTGTATTGTTTCTTTTTTCAGCAATGGCTTTATCTCACCACGCGTCCATAAAGCCCAGATTTGTTTTACGATTATAGGTTTCCTAAGATTCTGATCTCTCCAGTTCCTTCTGAGTTTATATTGTCCACTTGGTTGCTTCTCGGACTAATATTCTCCTTATGCTGAGTTTCATGGACAGCCTCCTCTAAGCAGTGCTGCAGTTGTGCCATTTCATTTATTATTAATAATGGTTTTAACAGTGTTTTAGGGGATGTCTGGGATATTTTTTTTTTTAAATTAAACATGGATTAGTCTCAAGTTTATATTGATAGCTCCTTGGTCTTAATATTGCTGTTTTGAAGTGTTCTCTAATAAACTCTATGGCTTTTTAGAAACAGCTGTATATGCTTTGAAATCATGTGACACTTTAATATGCATACAGGAGGACTGTGCCAAATTAATTATCTGGCTTTTGAAGGCAATTGGTTGCACCAGAACATATTTACGGGATTGATAGGGGTGATTATTTCTGATGACTTAAAGGTAGGCAGACAATGTAATAGAGCAGCAGGAAATGCTAGCAGAATGCTTGGTTGTATAGGGAGAGGTATTAGAAGTAGAATGAGGGATGTGCTCATGCCATTGTACAGAACACTGGTGAGACCTCACTTGGAGTATTGTACGCAGTACTGGAGACCGTATCTTCAGAAGGATATTGATACCTTAGAGAGGGTTCAGAGAAAGGCTACTAAACGGGTTCATGGATTGCGGGATAAAACTTACCAGGAAAGGTTAAAGGATCTTAACATGTATAGCTTGTAGGAAAGACGAGACAGGGGGGATATGATAGAAACATTTAAATACATAAAGGGAATCAACACAGTAAAGGAGGAGACTATATTTAAAAGAAGAAAAACTACCACAACAAGAGGACATAGTCTTAAATTAGAGGGACAAAGGTTTAAAAATAATATCAGGAAGTATTACTTTACTGAGAGGGTAGTGGATGCATGGAATAGCCTTCCAGCTGAAGTGGTAGAGGTTAACACAGTAAAGGAGTTTAAGCATGCGTGGGATAGGCATAAGGCTATCCTAACTATAAGCTAAGGCTAGGGACTAATGAAAGTATTTAGAAAATTGGGCAGACTAGATGAGCCGTCACATTCTATGTTTCTATGATAGCACCATGGCTGCATACATGTGAAAGCAATAAATGCTGTTGTTTTACTGCTGTTGCTTTTTTTTTTTTACTTTTGTTTTGAATTAAAAACATTTTGTACCTTCAAGATTATGTTTTTCCCTTTTACTAAAGCAGCTAAATTGCCCTGTGTTCACCCATATCAAAAACTTTCAGAAGCATTCAGAGCAAGTTTAATACATGTCAAGCCACTATTTGCTTACCAAACAAAACTGTGAATAGTATCTCCAGTTTACACACCTAAGGTATGCAGTAAGGTTGTCATTATTACTTTGTTACTAATGGATTGTCCAAAAAAACATTTATTCTGTACATGAAACCCTTAGTTGGACACCAATACAAAATTAAGTTACCTGGGCATTAAATGGCAACATGCATTGCTAATGGTGCTTTTCATTGTTACTTTTTATTGCAGTATTGATATCCCCAAAAGAGAAAAAGTTATTTTCTATCAGTCCTTCTGATTACCTGAAAGGTTGTCTTTGTCTCCTGATTTCAGGAAGACTCTAAAAGCTATTGTGAATGTATGTTTAAAATGTATTCACACAACACTAGTGGTGTACTATAATGGAGTGATATAGGAGTGATTGCTCCTCCCCAGAAAGTGTATACAAACCAAGCATTTCTGCATTATTGCTTTTTAAAACTAAGCACAGGTCATTACGGTTGTGGGGAATGGATGCTTACTGTACTTAACATGTCTTCGCACAAGAACTGCTGAAAGACTGAACTGTGATATTAAACACATTCAGTGTTTAACATCACTTAGAACCTTCTTAGAAACCTCCACAAAAAAATGAGATGATGTAAAAATAAAAATGAAAGAAGGTACATATAAAATGAGTGTAAAATCAGTTAGAGATACAAATGGAGATTGGAAGTGGAAAAAATGTCTTTTTATGGGTGTGTGGTAGGTTGTTGGCATCTGAGTTTGTAAAGTGGCTTGACCTCTTCCTAAACTGCTTTGGAAATGGAAATGGTTTATCATCAAATAATTTCCAAAGTCTTGGGTAACCCTGGGCATTCTCTGGTCCACATTCCTTTGGGAAAAGGCATATTATCAGATTTTTAAATTCAGGGAGCTCAGCCTCTATGGCATTTTAAGGGGGTCTCAGGGAGCCTCTGGCTTGTTGCTATTATTAATTACCATTTATTTCACTATACCAGAATATAAAAAGGGGGACACAATCTTATTGG
Organism: Pelobates cultripes; assembly: GCA_933207985.1. Taxonomy (NCBI): domain Eukaryota; kingdom Metazoa; phylum Chordata; class Amphibia; order Anura; family Pelobatidae; genus Pelobates; species Pelobates cultripes. The sequence goes on along the minus strand of OW240915.1, from coordinate 137,634,039 downwards.
CATGCTGTATGTTAAACTCTTAACCCTCCATACACAATTCAAAAAGGATGGTGGGGTGAGATATACTTAGCTGATACTTTGACCCATGGGGGCTGCCATCTTCTTTCTTCAGCTCCTGGTGTTTCAGGAGCCCACATCAGTGATGTGCTCTCATGTATGTGTGTGAATACAGCACTGATCCCTATGGAGGATGCCTCTCAACTACAGGAGCCTCCAAAGATATAGTCTCATGATAAGCAATATGTGCTTTTTTCCTACAACCATCACTAGTAACAGCTGGGGTTATTGGTAAAATGGTAGAAACTCTGCCTTTTCTCAAGTTTTGTCAAGCACAGGAAATCTGCTAAGTCAAAGTAGTCTCTACATAAGCAAAACTTTAACACAATCAATGTGAGTATATCCTAAACAATTTTATTTTTGTGGGGTAGGGGTGACAGACCAATTTAATTTCTCCCCAGTTAACTAGAAAATAAAGGTAGGACAATAAGGGAACCAATCCGGGATGCTAGGGTTCTAATATTGATTTTTGTATTTTTTGTAATATATGTACTCTGCCTCACTAAATTTATTAGTATGATGATAGCCAAACTGCTAGTGCTTAGTTTTATTTCTTTGAAAATATGGATTATGGAGAGTTGAGAGGTACTGAGATGTGTTAAAAGAATTATGAAATGCTTATTTTTCACATTTATGAGCTTTGAGCTATGCATTAAATGGATTTTAAGGGATTTTTTCTATCCTATAGTTTTCTAATGGTGAAAGAGCGGTCGTAGCAGCTTTTGGAACTGGTGATAATATGCATTTGTGAAGAGCATTAATAAACATACTCCCGATAACTTTATTTTTGGCAGCTTGTTTTATCCTAGCATCAATTTCAAGCAGGAGTAAGATGGAATAGATTCAATAACAGTAAGACTCATAGGAAAAAACAAGGCAGTAACTAATTTGCTTAAGGTATTCAAAAGAACGCCAAGCACCCAGATCTGATAAATGTGTGACATCTGGAGAAAGAATATCTGTCGTTTCTTGGAAGTCTCTTTTGGCTGACTTTTGATCTGTTTTTCTTTTTTTTCAGAAATAATAGGTTTATTTCTGACAGATTCAATCTTCCTTAGCATGATCTTCTTTAGTTTCTGGCTCAATTTCTTAATAAATCAACAAATCCTTTTTTTTCCCCTCTTCTATGCGATGTCAAATTGGCGGTTAGCTACTAGATTTTAGGTGACATTTTCAAGAAAGATCTCATAGCACCATATGATACATGACTTCTTTGCCATGAGTATATGTCCGCAGTGGAATGTACTTCCTAGAACATAATAGTCTTAAAGAAACACACCAGAAATATATACAAATACTAAATATATTAAACAAATATAATGCAGATGTGTTTGTGAGTCTCCTTGGTCCCCTTTGCCCCTTTTCCTGTTAAACAATAGTAATACTTTTAATCCAGTTGCAAATTGCTCTCTTTACCAGACCATTACTACTACTGATAATCTACCAGCAAATATCATGCTGCTCATAGAAAAGCATTGAGAAGCAGAGCTCAGGCATGGTTATTGTCACTCAAACCCTCAAATGATTCTATTTTTTTATTTAGCAGGGGGGTTCAGCAATGTAAAACAAGTGCTAATTTGGGGAATGTGTTAAATGTTTGGAACTTATGGAAACAGGAACTGTAAATCTAATCATAAGGAACCTTGGGATAAGTTCAATACTGTCATTGAAATAGATAGGTGTGAATCATAAGTAAAATACTGTACTTGCTGTCAGTGATCAAGGGTCAGGTAGCATTTATTTTAAAGTGCCAGAATAAAAGGGAATGCATAATCTCAAAGAAGCACTCCCACTCCATGAAAACATAAGCTCTCAATGGGCTCCACTTATGGTATTAGCTCATGCTGTCAGCCTATTACCGATACTTGGCTACCCATTCCTCATATTGTAGTGCAAAAAGGAACCGAAACCAAAAGGTATAAATGCATGTGATGTAGCCCCAACGTCATGGTTAAACCATTGACAAATTACCCAAAAGGTAATAAAGCCCCTGGACACTCCTGCACCAATAACAACTTAAAATACCCTGATATGTTATGGGGAATGTACCTTTAATGATATTTTAAACTCTGTTTTCCAGCCAAAATATGAACAATGCAATATAAATCACCTAGGTCAAAATCATTCAAAGAAACACAAAATAATTGAATGAATTAGACAAACGTTCAATATAACATACTGATCAAAATCTGGTCCAAATGAAAGTATAGAGTACCCCCCTTCCAGAAAAGTATGAAAACAGTTGCCAAACCAAAGTGTCAACAAATTGACCCCATCCCTTTCCACTATCCAAGTTTATCCATAGATTTCCCATGTAGCTGTCTTGAAGAATACCAATTATTAAGTTGTATGGTGAACAAGAGTAGTTTTATGTGTAACTAAAGATATTATGTACGGCTCCCAGTATTGAAAGAATCTTGAATCCCTGTGTCCTTTTACTGAGTCCAATATGAACACATAGGCTAATTTTGAATGATTTAATTTTGCATAACATCAGAGTTGACTTGTCAGAAGAAATCCAGGTATGAAGAATGGTTTTCCTGACAGCTACCATTATCATTTGAAAGAGCATGGAGCATTTCAGGGCAACTTCAGGAAAAATACTAAAGGTGGACCGCTGTGTACAGTGATGATGGAAAATGTAAGGTATTCTCAATGTAAGTTTGTACCTTTTCGCATATTTTTAGCCTTGTGGTCCACAAGTAAAGTACACATTTATGTAAGGTATAATCTACAAGGTATAAAAAACATAAAAGAGTCAGCCACCTTGTTATTGAAAGCTTTTTAATATATTTTTTGTTAAACGCTATTTTGTAATTATAGCAGTATTGCACAATACAGTATAGAAACAAACTGAATACATTTCAATATAGTATAATCCAACTATGAAAAGAAATCCTTGAGCTCTCCACACTTTTGTATTTCATAAAAAAGTGCACTATTTACAGTGAATGTTATGTAATGGCATTTTCTTTAGCCTAGTGGGTCACATCAAGAATAGAAAGACATTAAAAAATATCCAAAATGATCTCTTCACATTATTTAAAAAATAGACAATGTTGTGTTTTCATGTAGACAGTTTAAGGTCTCTAATACATTACTGTGTGTAGTAAAGCAGCATACTTTTTATTTATTTATTTATTTATTTTAATTCTTTATTTGTGAATTTTGAAAGTTAAACGTATCAGACATACAAAGGACAATGGAACAAACATTGTTACAGTATTTCGAAGCAATACAACAAGTTTTGTATTAAATAGTACATTATGTGAATACATTGTTCTTTTTCCAGGTTACAATTTCAATTAGTACAGGTGTTACATGCCTTGTAGTATATCATGTTTTTAGTTCCTGTACTTTTGAGTGTTCGATATCTTTGTTGGGGTTGTCAGGTGAGTGGGTGAGAGCCTATTGGATCAGCCAAGGGTGGTGGCTGAATCAGGCTTGGTATGTTCTTCGTCGGTCTTCAGCTTGATGTCTCGTGTGTCGATGTGCATACCTTTTTTATTTTGATTGTTGTTTGTTTCATTTTGTTTTTTTAAACCATGAACAACAATTAGGGATGTATAAAGCAGATTAGATTTGTTAATGCATTTAAACATGCAACCCTATTATATGTCAAACCAAAGTTTATAAATAACAGGGGATGATGGAATATACTTATTTAGAAAGTGCTTACCAGAAGAACAAATTGCATAAATAATATAAATAGTACAATACAATATAGCAAAAATACAGATATACTAACAATTTTAAAATTATGTTTGATTGTAGTTCACACTGCTTAAATATCAATTCTGAGTCTTTCCTGCTGCATTGTACTAATGAAAGTATGCTTTAAGTGATAAACTGATAGCACTTTTACAAAACTCATAAACATTATAAGAATTAAAAGACATGCAGTATAAGAACAACACAATGTGCATTTTGGGTGGGATCAGACTGATATGCAAATGACCTGGTTCTTTTTGCAGTGGCAGAATTTGAGCTAAAACCAGCTAAAGATCTGAGCGTGAACTGATTGAGCTGTTGTCCGTTCTCTATTCTCTTGCAACTTCTTTTGTGCTTTCCCTACTGATATTTCTTTATATCTTATTTTTATGTTTAAAGTGCTAGGGAAGCACTTTTTTTATATCAGTTACACTATTTATGATTTTTGTTCACTGTTTGTTTTTGTTTTTGTGTGAAGCTTTTAGAACACTTTTTTGTTTTTACCATTTAATGTGAGTTTGTGCAAAAATGATGTCACTCGTCAGAGAAGGAAACCGTGATTTAAAGCAGGATTATTTTGCAGGAGACGGGTACCATGTGATAAGTGTCAAATACGTAATTTAAAACAATAATAAATAAAGTTGCAAAACAGTTTGGAGTAATACTTTAAATGTTTGCGTAGCCCCTGTCTGAAAGACCAATTCATTCACTTGAACTCAGGGCAAAATGGGCAACCCATGAAATGTGCTTGGGTGTAGAGCTCTTGTGCTTGACGGTGATAATGGCCCTGCTTGACAATGTTATTATCTTCTTTCTGGGTGCCATTTAACACAAGTATTCCTTTAGACTAGCTACTTTAGCAACTCGAGAATTGGAATTTATTGCAGGATTGTGGTATAATCCTGTTTCTGGGAATAGATTTCCTGTTGAAAACAGATGCTGAAGAAGTTGGAATTGCTATAGTTGTTCCTCCAGCAGTCTTGGCACTTATGGGTCTCCTATATGATAATGTGATAGGCCATATTAATGCTAAACTTAATAAAATATGTATTTCATGTTTCTTAGTTAATACCTATTATTATTATTATTATTATTATTATTAATTGTCAGTCTAGTTCTCAAATGGACATCACTGCATTTATAAATAACAATTTAAAGAAAAATAGCTATTGCTTGTTGAGCTTATATAATAACTATATTGATACTGAGTACTGTACCAATCTGAAAGCCCCATACTTTTCAATATTATAAATAACATTGCTCGGTATCAGCAATCTCAGTGATAGGCTGTAGTGTACACCAATTAAAATATAACATAAAAAGTAAAATGAATTAACTTAATCATGTATGAAACACCTTTCGCAATTCAACACAAGTTCAGAAATAATCTTTACAAATAATGAAAAACTAATCCTGTTCCCTGTTTTCAATAAATACATTTCAGTAATCATTAAATCCAGGCCAAATAATGATTATAGCAAAACTTTAGAGACATTTAAGTGGATAATATTGAGTCAGACGAATACACTTTTGAATACGTTTATAACAGTCTAAATTGGAGAGTAAAAATATTTTGTGGAGAGTATTGTTCAGTTTAACTGCAACATACAAGCCACTTAAATTGAAAGTGTACTACAATGACCAAAATTATTTATTCTGTGTTGGACAGTGCAAATGTACTTTTTGTAAGAGCACTGGAAATATAGTGTAATGCTGTTATGTAGTCTCTTGATCTAATACTAAGCAACAAAATATCAAGTAGATAATTATGAACATACTTTAGTTGCTTTTGATGTTTCTCTTTGGCATCACTATGAGCAATGCCATGGTCAATTATTTAAAAAAAACTGCAGTGTGAATCAGCATTTCATATAACCAATGACAACATTAGGATATGGTATTGGGTATCAAGTGTTTTTAATTGATGAATTTCTTTGTTGTCAAGTAAAGTCTTAGACAGAAAATATGCCTAGAGGCAACTGTGGTGAAAGGTGGATTTCTTACCCATCATGGCTACCTTAGTTGTTTAATGTAAACAGTAGAATACTAACATTAAGGGGACACTATAGTCACCTGAACAATGAAGCAGTTTTGGTGTATAGATCATGCCCCTGCAGCCTCACTGCTCAATCCTCTGCTATTTAGGAGTTAAATCCCTTTGTTTATGAACTCTAGTCACACCTCCCTGCATGTGACTTGCACAGCCTTCCATAAACACTTCCTGTAAAGAGAGCCCTAATTAGGCTTTCTTTATTGCAAGTTCTGTTTAATTAAGATTTTCTTATCCCCTGCTATGTCAATAGCTTGCTATACTATGCAAGAGCCTCCTGTATGTGAAACCAGTTTTTTTTTTCATGCAGGCTCTGTCAATCATAGCCAGGGGAGGTGTGACTAGGGCTGCATAAACAGAAACAAAGTGATTTAACTCCCAAATGAAAGTGAATTGAGCAGTGAAATTGCAGGGGAATTATCTATACACTAAAACTGCTTTATTTAGCTAAAGTAATTTAGGTGACTATAGTGTTCCTTTAATATTAAAATAAATTGCTGCCTCTAATATTCACTTAAATAATCATGGTAACATCTTCATGTACCTTTTTACTATATCTAATTACATGTAAGGTTTATCTGTAAAAATATTTATGTGCTTTCATTGAATTGGAATATCTCTCTGCATAAAAACAGAAGTTAAAAAGTGTAAAATAAATAAATAGCGCTTCAAACCCTGCCAAATCCCATATTACGTCTAAGAATGATTGAGAAGCACTATACAAGACATACCTTGCTGTTTAGTAGATGCTTTTAAAATTATCACAGAAATATCAGATCACACAAGATCTGTATGTGGGATTCTATAATAAGACAAAACATTAACTCTGGTAACTGAATAATATCGGTTCTCACATTGACATCTATGGAAAAATTGCTATTTATTTACCTCTGATGGTAGAATCTATCCCCCTTAATTTCCTAAGACCACTTAAAAACACTGATGTTAAAAGCATGTATATTACACAAGAGTTAAATTAAGCAGCTTAATCAGTAAAGTGTGCATTAAAACCAGTGCTATTCTCTGATACAATATTAGATTAGGACTCTCCGAATCTGGGGTAATTTGATCTAGTGATGGACAATAAAGCCATAAGGTGTGACCAAACCCATATAATCTTTACATGAAACATAAGCTGAAATGTAAAAAAATGGGAGCAAATTATTTTAACAAACTAACACTTTTTAATATGCGTCTCAGGCTTGTGATCCAAAATCAATGAATAAATAAAATAACTGGCAGACAAGTGTGGGAAGGAAATCCAAAAAATGTGCAGGACAAAAGGGTAAAACTTTTGAAATGTACAATAGTATGTAACAAAAATCCAAATCTGATCAGTGGTAGAGGTAGACTAGTTTAGTGTAGGTACACAAATCATTTCTACATATTAATATTACTATTTTATTTCCCTTCTTATTACATTCTTACTGCTAGTAAAAAAAAAAAAGAAAGAAACGATGGCCAAGCTTGTGCTATGCTATTTTACCTTATAATTTCCCTGGTCTAAAACATGTTTTGGAAATATGCTAAAATTAATAATGATATTGTGTGTAAATCCCATTTAAAATATCAGTTGTCTCTTGGCTTTGTGATTTGTTGCTAGCAAGAAATCCAAGTTGGCTTTAAAACAAAAACTAAAACTAGAACGGAACAAACGAACTTCCAATTAATGCATGCTCAGACACATTAAAGTAATAGAGTTCACTAAAGGGTGATTGAATAAAGTTGTATTGATTTGTTTCCAAGGATTAGACGAAACTGAGTAAGTATCGATGGATGTGTTTAAAAACCAACTTAGTGAACCTCAGAAGACTGTGATGTAAAACTTTATTAAAAGGAATAATTAGGTGAACTTAAAGTATTGTTATCAACTTCAAGTAAGCACAAGATAATTCTTATTGGTAATGCAGTCTACAAAAGATTTCATTACACTGAAAAATAAATTGTGTTTCCCAGTGGTTATATCCTGCTATACATCATGCACAGACCTCTGTTTATTTTAAAACAATCAGTGGAAAGTTCAAATGTTCTCACCGTGGTCTAGATTTGAAGACAAGTTAATCTATGTAGAGTTAAAATTCAGGGAATAACGTGCAAGGTATTATGTGCAGTCTATTTATCATCTCTGTTTTTTTACTCTCTAGTGTTTTATGTGAATAATAGAGTCATGGAATTCATTAAATGAAGTTCCGTGGAATTCATTTAATGAAGGTCCGTGAAATTAATTGAATTCATCAGACATCATTGTGCATGAAAACATGTGAAGGAATACAATGAAGGAATAATTAATATACATTTAAACATACTCTACCTTACCTTTTACTCCCACATCCAATCTGTATCCAAATCATGTAACTTCCATCATAACAACATTACACTTATTAACCCCTGTCTAACACAAGATGCTGCCAAGGCACGTGTTTGTGTGCTTATAATTTCACATCTTGATTATTGCAACTCTTTTCTCATTGGCCTTCCCCATACTCATGTAGCTCCATTCCAGTCTTTTATAAATGCTGCTTCCAGGTTTATCAACTTCTCCCAACACTCATCACACTCTGACAGTCTTTACAGTGGCTTTTAGTATCTTTCAGTATCCAATTTAAACTACTGACGTTAAAGGACCACTCTAGGCACCCAGACCACTTCAGCTTAATGAAGTGGTCTGGGTGCCAGGTCCTTCTAGGGTTAACCCATTTTTTCATAATTATAGCAGTTTCAGAGAAACTGCTATAATTATGAATGGGTTAAGCCTTCCCCCTAATCCTCTAGTGGCTGTCTCATTGACAGCCACTAGAGGCGCTTGCGTGCTTCTCACTGTGATTTTCACAGTGAGAGCACGCCAGCGCCCAGGAAAGCATTGTAAATGCTTTCCAGGACTGCTGAATGCTGCGCCTTGCGCGCGCGTGCGCATTCGGCGGGGGGCGGAGGCGGATCGGAGGAGGAGAGCTCTCCGCCCAGCGCTGGAAAAAGGTAAGTTTTTACCCCTTTCCCCTTCCAGAGCCGGGCGGGAGGGGGACCCTGAGGGTGGGGGCACCCTCAGGGCACTATAGTGCCAGGAAAACGAGTATGTTTTCCTGGCACTATAGTGGTCCTTTAACATACAAAGCCCTAACAAATCTAGCCCCATTATATTTTCTCTCTAATCTTTTGACTCTGAGTAACAAGAGCCAAGATGAAGGGAACATGACACATTGTTTTACTTGTATGTATATTAAACAGATTGCTCAATGTGTGTCTGTCACATGGTACCAGTTGAATATTTAATCTATGATCCATGCCATTGGTTTTAGATGTCACCTATGAAAACAAACATGATAGTCAAATTGGAATGGGAAATACAACTTTTTTTCCTGTAGATTTATTTTACTTTATGTAAAAATTACAATATTCACCCATCTTTATTATGTATCCTGCTGTTTTACACCAGCATATAATTAGTAACAGTTAGAAAGATGCTTTAATATACATTCTGCAGACATAAGCTTTGTTCCTGCCACTGATAATCGCTAATAGTCTTATGATATATGCTTCATTTTAAATGGCGCAGAGTAATACAGTTAGTGATTGTGATAATAAATTTAAGGGAATCTGTAGTCTGGCGATTAGCAAACCTTAACTTATTGCTTTTACAATTTTAATTATTTTCTTCTACTTAGTTAAGTCTTTATGTTTCCCTCTGTGAGTTGAACATTGAATTGAAATTGAAACAGTGTAATTACTAAAATTTGGCTTATGCTAGACAGTCTTTATTTTGATATAAATCACATTACACACAAAACACTATTTTCCAACACAAATCTATGCTGTAACTATAATCTATAGCAAAAACTTTGATAAACTTTTTTTATGCTGGATGCAGGTTTCAAGCAAGGGACAAAAATGCCACAGAAAATAAGTGACACATGATTTGTGGAAAATCTTCCTGGTTTAAAATTCTCAAAGTATTTTTTACTTATTTTCTTACTTTAACATATTTTGCATATTCTAATGCGTTGTTTATATAATGTAGTTAAAATAGAGGATACTTCCTGCTTGTTGTCATCCCTTTAGTTAAATAACTGGACATCTGTGAGTGGATTAACCTAAAGAATATTCTTGCTGATTATTCAATTTTTAGATCTTTGTCTCCAAGTAGTTCTCTATACTATGATTGTACATGATTGTTTACATGTGTGGTAACCTTGTGCCCCATTATTGCTTAAATAAACTATCCCTGTCAGCTAGGAAGTGTAGTTTGAGAGATTTTGTTGACATGAATTACAAAGTAATATTGGCTAAGTAACTGTTAGCCAGTGCTGAAATTAATCAGTTTGTCATGGCTTATGAATCCATAAAAAAAGGAAAACATTTTAATAGCTAGGTTTATGTGCTCAGAACCTCTTCAGAATTAAATAGCCCAGCTTTGGATTTGGCAGCATATTGTATTTAATATTCAATGTGGTTTCAAGCTATTCCTGAATAAATGTCATTTATATCAATTTTAACAGTACATTTTAGAACCAAAGTAAAATAATTATTGTTTATTTTTAAAATATAAAGAAGTTGACATTCCTCACTCATAAATCTGCTGTCTGTAAATTCATCAATAGAAGCTGATATAGCTACTATCAGTTTATTAACTCCTTAATGACCAGACCGTTTTTCAATTTTCTTACCATTAAGGTCCAGGGCTGTTTTTACATTTCTGCTGTGTTTGTGTGTAGCTGTAATTTTCCTCTTACTCATTTACTCTAACCACACATATTATATACTGTTTCTCTCGCCATTAAATGGTCTTTCTAAAGATACCCTTATTTTCATAATATCATATAATTTACTATAAAAAGAATTATAAAATATAATGAAAATTTAAAAACAAACCAAAACCTTTTCTAACTTTGACCCCCAAATTTTGTTACGCATCTACAACCGCCAAAAAACACCCGTGCTCAATAGTTTCTAAATTTTGTCTGAGTTTAGAAATACCCAATGTCAGCATGTTCTTAGCCTTTTTTTTGAAAGTTATAGGGCTAAAAGTACAAGTAGGACATTGCTGTTTCAAAATGTATATATTTAAAATGTATCAATAGTGACATTGTAACACTGTTATCTATCATAAATCTCTGAATCACACCTCACATGTACATATTTTTTTTTAAAGTAGACAACTCAGGGTAATCAATATGGGGTATGTCAAGTCTTTTTAGTAGCCACTTAGTCACAAACAATTTATTTTTGCTTGTGTTTTAAAAATGCAAAAAATCAATTATGAACGCTAACTTTGGCCAGTGTTTGTGACTAAGTGGCTACTAAAAAAAGACTGAACATACCCCATTTGCAATACCTTGGGTTGTCTTCTTTTGCAAATGGTATGCCATCATGGGGGTAATTCTCATTCCTGGGCTACCATATGGTCTCAAGAGCAACATTACCAATCTGGCACATTTTAATGTGAAAAAATGGAAAATCAAGCCCTATATTTGACCATGTAACTGTCCAAAGCACTATAAAACCTGTACATGGAGGGTACTGTTACACTTTGGAGACTTTGCTGAACACAAATATTAGTGTTTCAAAACATTAAAACGTATCACAACAATTATTTCTTCAGTGAAAGTGCCATTTATGTGTGAAAAACAAAAAACATTACTTTCATTGACAATATCATCGCTGTGATTTGTTTTACTGTTTTGAAACACTAATATTTGTGTTCAGCGAAGTCTCCCGAGTAAAACAGTACCCCCCCCCATGTACAGGTTTAAGGGTGTCTTGGAAAGTTTCAGGGTTAAATACAATATTCTAGCAAATTAAATTCTCTGGACTTACAGTCATGGTTGTCAGGCTGATCCCTCAAATTGCAATCAATAAAATTACTTAATTATGTAAAAGTATTGAATAAGCACGTGGAATTTAAATATATATATACATATTTATATATGTGAAGTTTACGTGTATATTTATGATATTATTTATGTAATTATGTATATGGATATACTTCATATTATTTTAATTTAATTATATATACATATATATATATATATATATATAATTTCACCACCCACAATGATTTGCTCATTTTTAACACATGCATACTATAGCATTACAAATACATACAGCTGTAATCAAAATTATTTAACCCCCATTGAAAATTAGGTGTACTGTCAACATTTACAGACTTTAAGCTATTTGCAATGAACAAATCAAACAAAAGCAATTGAGATAGCTCAACACAATCAATGCTTTAGTGGTTTCCCCAAATTCAACTGAAACTGCAACTTTTATTGCAACTACATACTGAACACGCACACACACTGCGCCCCTTATACACAAAGTGTCTTTTACACAAAAACATGAAATTCCCCACACACACATACATTGCATTCCCTACACTGATACTGCATGTACAAACACACTAAATCCCCAGCACTGTCTATTCCTGCCTGTGTGTGCCTGCCTGGGCCTACGTGTGTTTGTGTGTATCTGTAAAAGCCTGAGTGTGTCTGTCTCTGCCTGTGTGTGCGTGCCTGCGCCTACGTGTGTTTGTGTGTATCTGTAAAAGCCTGAGTGTGTCTGTCTCTGCCTGAGTGTGTCTGTCTTGCCTATGTGCCTGTCTGTTCCTGTTTGTATCTGTGTCTGGATGTGCTTGTGCATGTCTTTGTGTGTCTGCCTATCTGTGTCTCAGTGTGTATGTGTATCTGTGTGTGTGTTTCTGTAAGTAAATGTAAGTCATGCCGGAAAAGACACAGACTCATAGTTACAATATATAACACACAGGCTGCCAGAGTAAAACACACAGACTCACCTGCAACCAGATATACAAACCCACTCACAATACCCGAAAACAAAAGACAAACTCACAGATTCACACAGTAGACCACACAAATACATTCACCAGTTTGTAAAACAGAGAGTCAATCGCAGCATCATTAGTTTCACAGTGACATTTTCACACAGTAGCAGTAAGTCATTAAATTATTGGATAAGCTATTCAATATTTTTGGGTAAAATTGCAAGATTAAGAATTCTTTACTTCAGGTATTGTTCTAGTTCTGTTGTGTTCTAAAATTATAAATCTACTGGACAGTTTAGTGGATAACCCCATATGAAACCTTCGATGATTGTAATTATATTGCAATAAAAAAATGATTCCTTGTCGGCATTGTGAGTAGTAATGACTCAGAACCAAGAGTATTTGAACTAAACCATATGCTAGATGCAACAGTTCTATATTCTATAAATGCTGCAGCTTTTTCTCTTCAGTTACTGTGCAATTAAACTAAACATTAAAATCTTAACCATCACCAACAAATGCTCCATTAGCTCTAAGTTCCAGGAAATGCGCTACAAAGTGCTAAACTTTCTGGTACCGGACGCCAGATGTCCTACACCGAATGAATGCAGGTAACTCACGGGAATGCTGGTGATGTGGACAGGATGAGGGGACCAACCTCCACATATGGTGGTCATTTCCCGCCATTTCCCCTTACTGGCAGATGATACAAACCAAGATACAGGAAATCACTGGCACTGTAAAATAATTCCTCGTAGGAAAACTATTTTAAAAATATTATTGAAATGTGCTTTATTATCTTGCATACATTTTATTTAAAGGAACATTATAACATTAAGAATACAAACCTATAATTCAAACGCTATAGTATTACCGTACCAATGCAGGTGTTCCCTGTAAGGCTATGAAAGGTATTACTTACCTTTCTTTCCTTTGCACGCTGGTCTCACTGATCATTTCAGCCAATCCAATGCTTCCTCATAGAGAAGCATGGGAGGACGGTGTGCATTCGCTGCAAATCACAGCACTGCGCCAATCAAATGCTCTCTACAAGCAACATTTGATTGAAAACCAAGTATGACTCCATTCTCACAAGAAAAATCCCTTTACTAGTAGCAGCCACTGACTGCCGCTAGAGGTGTGTTTAACTCTCCAGTGTTTTTCAGTGTACATTGCAAGGTTAAATGTAAAGGGCCTCTGCACCCACACCACGGCATTGAGATAAAGTGGTCTGGGTGCCCTTAGTGGCCCTTTATTTTTGTACATATACTCATAAATGCAACAGTTTAGAATGGTATGGTAGATTCTCTGTGCTATAGCATACATTTACTTTTAAGGATATAAAGACATCCATGCGTAAAACATTTTCCTTGCAATAATAATTTGACAGATAATGTGTTCTGGAAAAAAGTTTGTTATACCCGTAGTAATGGAAAGTGCCGATTTATGGAACAACACAGCTGTTAATATTATGTTTTAATCAAAAAGATAAAATGCACATGACAATGGTACAAGTGGTTTATTTAGATAAAACTCTTTGTGATGGTTTTGTTTAACGTGGAATGGTTTATTTAAAAAAAGAGCTTATTTGCTAAAAGGCGTAACTTAAATAAACATCACTAAATTAAAGTCCAAAAGTTATGACATGGTCTAGAAATATTATCTATTTAATTGAAATCTTACCTTTGAAATGATTCAATAATTCTTTTTAGTTTACAACCTTAATTTAGAAAAAGAAAATGTATATCTAATGCATGTCTCTAGCATTAGTTGGCATTATCCAATGGTAAACCCTCAAAATAGTATGAACAGACTGATTCTTACCTGTCTTTGTCAGGAGGCTTCAGTCTTTCCTAATATTACTGGGACATTACTATGCTCTATAGGAGCACCTAACTGTGACTGGTTGGCAACTGGTTTTCTACCATGTTGGTACTCTAACAATTGCCACTAATACTCAACACCAGTTTCTTCCTAGTTGCGAAGTTAAAAAGCCCCTCATTTTAAGAATAATAATAATTATAATCATAACAGTTACTGAAAGTACGATCATATATCTGATATGTTTATTTTCTAATTTTGTTCTTTGTTTAGAATCTTTACACAGATGAATACAAGACGTGTTGCACGTTAGAAACACATTGAATGCTTCGTGTAAATCATGGTTTTGAACATGGCTTTTATGGATTGGACTTGGCTATTTGTTTTCACCTTCTTAAGTTATGGAGCAAGTGGGAATAAAGAGACAAAAATATCAGATGATTCTCAATGTCAGAGAATTGAACATCCCACTATCAATAATAAGGGTAAGTGAGCTGCATTTTTAATGTAATGTTATAAAGAGAAGAAAAAAAAGGATATTTGCGTGTTGACTCTCTATTTGACAGCTATTTGTTTCTCCCATCTGAGCTGCAGGCCCTCTGTTTATACATTTAATGTAGCACAATCTGATTTTAAGGAGTGTATATTTTTATGTCCTGCTGTGCTGTTTAAGTGATCTGATGACTGACAAAGTAGTGGGAGACTTCACTGCCTGCAAGAATGAACAGGTGATTTAATAAGTTGCCAGAAGGGATATGAAATATCTTTATAAAAATGGCATGGAGCCTTAGCCCTGGAAAAGTCTTGGAGATAGAATACAGATACAAGTGTTCCACAGAGTAGAAAAGCCAGGATGACCTTGGCAGTGGTATTCATTACTGATAGTAACAGTTCAAGCAAAGCATGAGCAAGACTACTGAGTAAAAGGCTGAACACATATCAGGTGTAAAGAAGATACAAAATATGTTGAGAGTAAAAGGATTTTGATATTCACTGGATATGAGGAGTAAAACGAGTTCAAAGTCAAAATTGCTATCAAGCCACAAATTCTGTGGGACAGAGCTGATAGTAACCTCATTATTAGGGAAACTGACATAGGAAAAGTAATGTTTGAAAGAGGAAAGAAAATACATAAAGCTCTGATTTAGAGATAATCAGAAAATATTATTATTATTTTTTAAATTCTTTTTTGCTTGTGCATATAGTAACACATAAGTTCGCACAGCCACAACAGCTAGTGCTACCAAGAGTTAAAACATTCAATAACATTCAAAAACATTTGTATGGCCTGTCATGTCTTTACATTTTTTTAAGTTTTGGTCGAGTTATACAGAGTAGTATGTGCCCAGTTTTTTGTAAAAGCCTATCATCCCTGGTGTGCACCTGGCTAGGAAAAGTATGGGCGGTATACGCAGTATGCCTGACGTGCATGCAGGTAAGCCCGTGTCTGGTTCGTTAGGTGTGCATAATGTATTCTGGGCAGTACATTGTTCTAGTGACAAGTTCCCTATAATGGGAGGTCATGTTGTTCTATGCACTGCTTTATATTACGCCTGACTATGTCGGGTAGGTCGCGTGTTCCTTGCTTAGATTCTGTCAGGCGGGGGGTAGTGAGTCAAGACCTACAAGCCATCTAGTCGGATGGGTTGTGAGTAAGGTAGCTCGTCATGGTAACGTCAAAACAATAATAGGTTAATGCTTAGAACTGGTAAATTAGAATAACTTGTGAATTAGCAGAGTGTCCTTAAGGTGATGGCTCACGCCTGCCAGGTTCAAGTTGCTGCAGCTTCAGATTGATCCCGGTTCGGTCCACGTGGAATGAAGGGTGTCAACCGATCAGGGTTCCATTGGTGTGTCGAGGTAGCAGCACTTTGGATCGCAGCGGGGAGTACAGAGTCTCTCGACAGGCCCACGGTATGTAACAGAGCTGCTGTCTGTAGCGGAGCGGAAATATTAAATCCCACGATCTCCGCTGATTCAGAAGGTAATCCACAGTCAAGCGCTGAAAAGTAAGGCAATATCCCAAATCTCCCAGTAACCGGACGAAACACAGTTCTGAGAGTCAACTGAAGGCTTTATTCACAGGCTCCACAATTTATACACTTCCCCATGCAAGGAGTTTTCCTGAGTCACATCACAGGGGTATTCCAGGAGTGGACTACGTGGGGAACTTACATTACAGAGCCTTTCTCCCATCAGGCACTGCTGCACGAATGGGATCCTCCCGCTGGAATGTACAGTTAAGTGGATTATCCCTCCGTGCAGCAGAACCGTCAATTTACTTTAAAATACACAGTTTTTCGAGTGTTAGGTATTTTTGCACGAATGGACGTTCGGTAGATAGCTGGGGTCTGAGCGCATCATTCGTGAGATTACCGTTCAGATCCCAGCTAAAACAACCGAACGCCGCACGAAAAACACATTCATTAAAATACACACTTAAAAGACAGATTGCTATATGGGGAACAAAATACCGAATGGCCCGGAACTCCCGAACGGCGGCCACCTCGGAGAGCCTCTAATTACCGATTGCAACATTGTTGCAATCGGTTAACGAGCGCTACGTGTCTCTCAATGTGTGGGCTGTTACAGGGTGGTTTATTCGGTTCACAAACGGTCCGCCAAGGTGCCGTTTGTGAAACGAAAGGAAATCAGCTATCTGCTTTCATCAGATAGCCAATGCAGGCAATACAGTGTTACACAATCACATTACATTACACCCAGGAACATACATATCACTAAAATCATACAGGCAACCCTTAAAGCCATAGTCCTTAAGTAATGTCTAAGTGGCTAGGTTTGCCACAATGCTCCCCTAGAACCAAGCCGGCATACACAGTCTGATCCCAACGGATCGGCTTGGGGATGTCCGGAAGAGGGCTCACAGATCACTTTTCCAAGTCAGTCTGTCGAGATAACCCGTCGGCGTTACCGTTTTGTTTCCCGGGGCGATAATGAATAGTAAAGTCAAAAGGCTGCAGCGCCAAACTCCAGCGCAGCAGCCTGGCGTTGTCTCCAGCCACACGGTTTAGCCACACCAACGGGTTGTGATCTGTGAGCAAGGAAAAGGGTTGCCCGTAGAGGTATGGTTGCAACTTTTTCAGGGCCCACACCACGGCCAAGCATTCTTTTTCGATGGTGGCGTAGCTCACCTCTCGGGGTAACAGTTTCTGGCTTAAATATGCTACAGGGTGTTCTCCGCCATCTGCTCCAACTTGGCTCAGTACTGCTCCCAATCCATACATCTGTGTGGACAAGAAAGCGTTAGTTGGATCAGGAGCAGCAAGTACAGGAGCATTTGTCAGAGCCGTCTTAAGTTGGGTAAATGCCTGTTCACACTCTGGGGCCCAGATAACTTGTCTGGGTAGGTTCTTGTGCGTCAGGTTGGTCAGGGGTTTGGCCAGGGCACTGTAGTTGGGCACAAACTTCCTGTAGTACCTGGTGGTACCCAGGAATGCGAGGACTTGGGTCTTAGTCCTAGGGGTGGGCCACTGAGCTACGGCTTAAATTTTTGCTGGCTCAGGCTTTTGTTGCCCACTTCCTACCAGGTGGCCCAAATATTGCACCTCCGCCATCCCTATGTGGCACTTACTAGGCTTCAGTGTTAAACCTGCCTCTACAATGCAATCTATTACGGCCCCTATGTGGTGTAGGTGCTCGTCCCAGGTCTGGCTATAGATGGCGATATCGTCCAGGTATGCACATGCATAATCCTGGAACCCATCCAGTAGCTGATCTACCATCCGCTGAAAGGTTGCGGGGGCGTTCTTCATCCCGAATGGCATGACTCTAAACTGGTACAAGCCAAACGGGGTGACAAACGCCGACTTGGGGATGGCATCCTAGGCTAGTGGAATTTGCCAGTATCCCTTACACAAATCTATCGTAGTAAGATACTGGCCACTGGCCATCCTATCCAGCAGCTCGTCTATCCGGGGCATCGGGTAGGCGTCAGACACTGTTTTGTCGTTCAGCCTCTGGTAGTCCACACAAAATCGGGTCATACCATCCTTTTTGGGGACCAGGACTACCGGTGATGCCCAAGGGCTATCTGAGTGCTCGATAACCCCTAACTGCAGCATCTCCTCGATCTCCTTCCTCATATGTTCCTGTACGGATTCCGGAATCCGATATGGGGTCTGCCGCATCGGTAGCTGTCCAGGAGTTTCCACTTGGTGGGTGGCTAGCGGAGTGTACCCAGGCAAGTTGGAGAAAGTGGCGCCTTTCGCCACTATCAGCTCCTGTACCTGGGTTCGCTCTTGAGGGCTTAGCCGCTCCCCCAGTTGAACCCCCTTGGAAGGCTCTTCCTGCTCTAGTAGATCAGGGAGTGGCAGATTCTCCTGATCTTCTGAGGCGGGCGTGCATATGGCAGCCACGTCGTCGGTCCGCTCGTGGTATGGTTTGAGCATGTTCACATGGAGCATGCATCGCTTCCCTACCCCGGAGCATGGGCCGATCACATAGGTGGTGTCGCATCTCTGCTCTATCACCTGGTATGGGCCCTGCAGTTTGTCTGTGCAGACAGGTTTGAGGATCAACACCTTTTGTCCCACTTGAAAACTACGGTCTCTGGCCCCCCTATCATACCAGCGGCGCTGATGTTGTTGGGCGGCCTGGAGGTTAGCGCGTACTGCCTGGGTCAATTCCTCCAGGCGGTCCCTGACGATTGGCTTAATGCCACATAGCTTCCATAATTGCTGGGTGACCTCGGCTGTAAATTGGGTCCTTCTATCAGAGATTATCTCCTGAGGAAATCCTACCCTATTTTCATCAGGGCCTCCGCTACTGTTTCAGCGTGGATATTGGATAGGGCGATAGCTTCAGGATACCGGGTGGCGTAGTCCACCACGGTTAGGATATACCGCTTCCCAGGGGGACTAGGCTTAGGTAGTGGCCCCACTATGTCTACAGCCACGCAGCTAAAAGGTTCCTCAATGATGGGAAGGGGGCACAGTTTCGCTTTGTGGCGGTCCCCCCTCTTACCTACTCGCTGACATACGTCGCATGAGGTACAGTAGTGCCTCACGTCCTTGGAAATCCCCGGCCAGAAAAAGGCGTGGGTCAGCCGGTACCGGGTACGGGTCATACCTAAATGGCCAGAGAGGGGAATATTGTGAGCTATCCTCAAAAGCTCCAGTCTATATTTTGGGGAACTACTAACTGCTTGGTTTTCACTGTGGCAGAGCCCCCTATCACCCTCTCTGCTATCCTGTATAATAGCCTTTTCTCCCAAATGTACCGCTCCCCCTCTAGCCCAGCCTGATCAGTGCTTACTCTATCCCTGTACACCTGTAACGTGGGGTCGGTCTGGACCTCGGCTTCAAAGGTGGTCGGGGTGTCCCAGGTCATATGGGTCAAGGGTGAGTCACGGTCTCTTACCTGAGCCTCAGAGTGTGTTGGTGGAACCGTGGTGCTAGCCTGTTGCCGAGTCGTCACAGGGTGGGCCTCTTGCAGTGGGGTCTGCGGTACAAATGCAGAAGTCATCCGACCCAAGTCATTCCCCAATACCACATCCGTGGGTAACTGCTTCATAATAGCCACTTCCACAACCCCCTCCCCAGCACCCCAGTTCAAATGCACCTTTGCGGTGGGTAGGCGGTATATGGCACCCCCCGCCACCCAGACCACCACAGACCCACCAGTGTGAGTGGAATCTGGAACCAAATGTGGGGCCACAAGGGTTAAAGTGGCTCCTGAGTCTTGAAGTCCCTGTACTTCCTTCCCCCCCACAAACACAACTTGGCGATGATGCTGCCGGTTGTCGGTGGCCTGGGCAGTCATCACTTCGTGTAAGACCCCCAGGTATTCCTCTGTCTGAAGGCTCAGCAACTCTTGGGTGTCAGGTTCTACCTGGTAGTGATGTGCCGCTGCCCTTGGTGTGGAGTTCTGCCTCACTTGGTTCCATGCTTGTCTGCTCCGGTTCTGGGTGCACTCTCTGGACATATGCCCCCACTGTCGGCAGGTATGGCACTGAATGTTGGATTGGCCGTTGTAGCTAGAGGGAGGTGGTGGGTTCCCTTGTGCCGGTCTAAACGGAGCGGGGTTGACTGGTGCAGAGGTTGTTGTGTGGGGTGGTGCAGGCGGTCTCGAGTAACTCCTATTAACCGGCCCATGATGTCTCCTGGCATCAAAATGTTGATTTTGTGCTTCTGGAGATAGTCCATTAAAAAACTGTTCTAGCAGCATAAGTTGGCGCAGTTCCTCCATGGTGGTGACTTGGCTTGCCTGTATCCACCCCTGCGAGGCTTGGTCCAGTTTGTGCGCCCATTCTGCGTGCGAATCCTTCTCCGGTTTGCGCAGTCCCCGGAATTTGCGCCGATAAGCTTCGGGCGTGATGGCATACCTCTCGAGTATTGCCCTTTTCACTTTGGGATAATCTCTGCTGTCCTCCCTGGGGACAGCGCGGTATGCCTCTGCTGCCCGCCCTGCCAACTTTCCTGCTAGCAGGGGCACCCATACTGCCTGCTCTAGGTCATGCAGGTCACATAGCCGCTCAAAGTCCTGCAAGTATCCGTCAATTTCGTCCTTCTCCTCACAGAACGTTTTGAAGGCATGATACGGTATCTTTGGTTTTACCGGACCGCAGATGGAGGCAGTAATGGACTCTGCCCTGGATGGTGCTCCCTGGTGGTGTTGTGCCATCATATACCCCTGCACGTCACCCATCACGACTGTCAGGATGTCCAGGGGTACTGGCTGCGGTAAAAACTCCAGCCGGGTTCTCAGTTCCCGTACCTGGGAGGGCCAGATCAGGCAGTGGGGGTCGCGATTGCCAGAGAGGGATCGCCAGCGATCAGGTAAGTGTCTATTTACTAAATGACATACCAGGTACGTTCACAGTCATTAACGACCGTTTTTTGGCTGATGTACCTGGTACGTCATTGGTCAGAAAGGGGTTAAAGATGGTATGGATTGTTCCATGCTTAAAGGTGGCAGTGAGTATACCATAAAATAAAGAGACTGTATGTTTTGTAGGTGGAGTTAAAACATGACACTGATAATTAATAAAATGCAAGATAATTGGTTTCAAAAGGACTGGTGGTGGAGCAGTAAGTCAGAAAAAGAGACTTGATTTTGCAAAGTGGGTAAGAGAGACAGTTTAAGATGCATGGGATTACATGCATGGAAGATAGTATGGAGGAGAGTGTGAGTAGGAAAGGTATCTATTGCTTTTACATTTCTTGTTGCAAAATGTAGAACAGTTAGGTTAGTAGGAGGGTTGGGGCAACTCTGCCCCTCTTCAATCACATGAATATCTGTGCAAATCTTGAATGGCAGTGATAGGCTAAACTACAATAGTGCATGATTAACCATTATTTCATACAGAAGATCATGTTTCCAAATCCCAGGTAGATGGTTATAATTGAAAATGTGTTTAGTATAGTATGACATAGTGTGAGGGTGGGAGTCACATGTCTTGGCAACAGCTGAAAATAGTATTATGTCAGTTCCAAACTCCAAATAGGAATAAGTGCTGCACTATAAACTATATAACTACTTATCTATATTAATATTTTTAATCATTGATTAACATAATTTTCATAGTGCATCTATGTAGTGTTTATAATCTAATTCACATTCAGTGCCAATTTCAAACTCACTTTTACTGGAGCCATCTTTCAGGCTCTGATTTTTAGCATGAAATTCTGGAGAAATTGAGCCCACTAAACAATACAGTTTTCTTATGTTGTACTTCCAGAGATTGGATCCAGCATGTAAACCAAAGGAAATGCAGGGATGCAAATAGCATAAACCTTCAAAAAGTAATTCTAAAAGACTTTAATAACTCACTTGAGCAAAAGGCGAGAACCTTAATGCAAAGTCCCAGAAAGCACGAAAAACAAAAGCTGAGCTGGTTCCACAATACTTCCAAGAGTAGAACACCACTGCTGCTCCAAAAGAATTGCATTCACCCTCTTTTACTCCACTCAATCCCCTTGCTTACATCCCTGTTAAATGTTTTTCCTTGGGATATGGTATCTTCTGACTTCAGATTATAACTGTTTTGGTTTCACCACTGTAAATACAATTTACAGAAATATTCATCTTGCCTTTAGTCTGAAGTGAATTCTTATGCTCTTGAATGCATTTTTATATTGTGTGCGGAAAGTGTATCGTTATATGTAGAAAGAACTATAAACATTATTATTTCCAGATTAAATGCTTATATTTTATGTGTATATTCCATGCTTTTATTGTGGAATTTGAGAACAATTTTTATAAGAAATAATGAAACAACTCTATCCTATTAACTTGAAGTAATCTTGTGGAAAACAAAAGCAAAACAGTTGTTTCTTCTAAAAAAGAACTATAATAAGGGACATTTGAAGATGGATTTTACCAACCGTAATCAACATACATTTTTGCACTGCTGTATCTCCCATTCTGCATTTTGTCACTTTTCACTTTATTAATAAGGTCTCTTCTGGATGGAAGTAATATGTTTCTTACTGTTCAGTCGTTGTCCATAAAATACTATGTTATTGACTAGAACATCAATTTCCTGCAGACAGATACAGTTTTTCGTTTGCTGTGCCTTTGTGGCTTATCATCAATAGGGTTACACATGTATTTAAATAATAATAAATAGAAAATGCATGCCATTATGTCCTAATATATTGCATGTTGGGACTGTCCCTACTTTTCATTATAGTGCACTCTGCCATTATTCCTCTGCAAAATAATGTGACCCATACACATCTGTAATGCATAAATATGAGTGGCTTTCCATTAGCTTGATGAAAAAAAGGGTGGGAAGCTGTTAATTTTTGTGTTTCACATACATAGGAAGGCTCTGTTCAGCTGCATAACAAAATGTATTCAAGAGACTGCTTAAATACCCTTCTCATTCCAGGAAGAGGCGCAGCACACACTCATTTTAGTCTATGTGTTTTTTTCTATTATCATAAAAGCACTACCCAGCATCAGTTTATGGGATATGGATACAAACTAAGGTGATAGCACACAAATGGAAAGTGTATTTCACAGTTGCAGCAATAAGTAAGGTAGAACCCGTTAATAAAAACATAAAAGTGACATAGCGCAGACTGTATAAAGTGGTATCCATGCAGGTAATACAAAGGACACTCACATATTCAAGAGAGCTTCAGGTAGGCCCTGAACTCAGTAGATGTGGTATCCTCACTCAGGTTGTTGGTATGTAGAAGGTCCCAACAATGTTATTCTTGAAGTTTCAGGAACCAATATATGGATAAATATAATACTTTATTACACTAATAAAATAATACAATAAACTTAGGGGTAAAACTGCAGGCACAATATGCTTTTTTTAATATCTTCAGTGGTATTTTTGAAAAAGTTTTTTATACATTGTATTATCCTGTAATTGGCAATTTATTACTAATAAATATAGTCCGCAGGTTTTATCACAATAGAATTGTCTTTTTAAAATCATCAATAATTTTTCTCTCATTAAAAGACAAGTTATGCTCATATTTGGACAGTGGTTTGATTTTATAAATTTCTTCTAGGCAGGCTTTTTCGAAAACTTTCATGTTACTTGACTTTAAGAACTAAGAGTAAAATGTTGATTTCTTTTTAAAATTAGTATGGATCACTTCTTTTTCCATTTCAGTGGATGTAATAGGATTGTTAAAATAAAAATTCTGTCTGTTAAAATATTTCTTTAGGCACAATTTTCTAATGTAGTGTTTAATATCTACATACGCCCCCTGATGGAAAAAGAGGTGATAGATGCTATCAGGGCTCTGCCGTCAGGTAAAGCACCCGGACCAGATGGCCTGAACAACCTCTTCTATAAACATTCTGCACCACGCTAGCTCCCTACCTGGTAGCACTTTTCGCCCATGCGGTCACCACTGAACACCTACACACAGACATATTAGCGGCACATGTTGTTACTCTACCGGGCAAGCCTCCAACAACACCTCAAAACTTTAGACCCATCTCGCTTCTCAATACGGACGCAAAACTGTTCGCTAAAATATATGCAGCCAGACTCAGTGAAATTCTGCCACATATAATTCATTCTGACCAAGTGGGCTTTGTACAGGGTCGTCAGGGGTCCGAGAACACCAGTAAAGTGCTGAGTGTGATGCATAGCTTTAGACAGCCTGGTTCAGGGGGCCTGCTGGTGTCCCTCGATGTGGAAAAGGCCTTTAACCGTCTGCACTGGGGGTTCCTGGAGGTGGCGTTACTGAAGTTTGGCATCCCCCTGGTATTCCTTTCAGCGGTGAGGGCCTTGTATAGCACACCGACGGCGCATGTGCTTAATGCAGGGTTTCTGTCTAATCCCTTCAAAATAACCAACAGGATCCTGTGTCAATTTAGGTAGGCCTTGGAGCCTCTGGCGCAGACGATTAGAAGTCACCCTTCCATCCATGGCATACAGATAGGGGGACGGGAATACAAAACAAATTTATTTTAAGTGCTGTTGACTCTGACACAACCCAGGGTTTTCCTCCCAAATCTATTACAGACAATAACAGAGTACAGCAAGCTATCTTACTATAGATTTAATGTAGTAAAGTCGCAAGCGCGAGGGCTGGGCATGACAGAAGCGGAGGTACAATGTGCCGTGCTTCCTTCTCTTTGAATTGGAGATCGGACTCCATTACATTTCTGGAGCTTAAGCTCACAAAGAACCGGGAGGACCTCCTGAAGCAAAACTATGAATCATTACTGTGAGAGGTAACAAATACACTAAACGTATGGAGGTGAAATACTTGACATGGCTGGGGAGACTGGCAGCAGTGAAGATGTCCATCCTTCCCAAATTCCAGTACTTACTCAGAACACTACAAATTTACATACCTAAGACTTATCTAACAAAGTTACAATCCCTTTTGACACATTTCATATGGGGCAACCGTAATATCTTTGTCGCCACTAGGATACTGCAAAAACCCATCACACACAGTAATTTAGGCTTGCCTGACATTAAAGGATATTACAAGGCAGCACTGCTTTCCTCAGTAATAGTTTCCCATACAAACGTTAAACCCCCCACAGTGGATTATTTTTTCTCCAGTTTTGTCTGCTAGGATGGTTATGGTAATGAGTCTTCCTTAATTTTCCTGGTACTTTTCTAACTCTGTCATTAGCATAATCATTTAGATCACGTTGATATTTTTTCTTTTTGTTGTTAATGATAGAGTTTTCTACTCTCTCTAAATTATTTTGGACTTTTCCAGATAATTTATCAAAATCTTCAGTCCCAATAAATGGGTCTAATTTGCTTTTGATCTGGATAATTAGTATATCAAGTTCCTTTAGATTTTCTTTCCTTTGTTCAACTATGATATTGATCATGGTAATGGAAAAATACTCTAAGGCTGATATACAAATGCCCATAGACCTTTCATTCTCTAAATCAAATGTGGGAAATTTAGTAAACCTGAGACCTCTTGGGGTTATTTTATCATCCAGGTATTTTTCTAGTGTAAAAATCTCCCATTTGATTTTGGTTTCTTTAATCATTAATATTTGTAATTGGCGCATCATTTCATCAAGATTATCACTAATAACAATTTTTGGGGAATCAAACTTAACAGTTGCAGTCTCAGATCAATTAATTCCCAACCTGAGTGGGGATACCATATCTACTGAGTTCAGAGCCGACCTGAAGGGCTCTTGAATATGTAAGTGTCCTTTGTATTACCTGCACGGAAACCACTTTATACAGTCTGCGCATTGTTGCTTTTATGTTTTTATTAACAGGTTCCACCTTACTTATTGCTGCTACCGTGAAATACCATTACCATTTGTGCGCTATCACCTTATTTTGTATCTAGAATCTATGTATGTATAAGTGTTTTTTGGCATAGCACTTAGGTGAATTTATGCTGCACTGGTTATTGGGTATGATTGTGGCACCAGCTATCTTTAAACGATTCTTTACTTTTCATATAGTTTATGGGATATGTAGTTTATCCCCCTGCTGCTGTTCTACTCAGCATATTCACATTTTGGATGACAGGTTTGTTATCCGGCTATGTGCAGTTATCTCCTGAGCCCTCACCCCTTCATGTATGCACAGATTCCTTCTTTCATATTACTGTCTGTTATATTTTTGAACCTTACTGGAATGATAGTCTGGTGCTTTGATGTATCAGAGCAGAAGAACACACAGCTATACCATCCGATCTAATATTTCCTGTTATGGATGTGTCCTGGAAAAATTGCAGCACAAGTGACAGTGAGGGGAATACTAAATATGTGTGCATGTCCCCAAAATAAGTATCAAAGTTATCTCCGCTTACTTTAAAGAACTTTGGAATGTGAAGACTAATGTAAGCCTGCCCGATGTGCTTTGGTAGGGCACTCTAAATTTTGGGAATGAAAGAGATATAAATGTTTGAACAAAGCAATAACAGGACTCAATCATCCTATGCAAATACGCACCTATCCTATTGATGGATAATTTTTTTTTTTTTTTTTTTAAATGATGTAATATTAGGAAAAGTATTTTAATTTTGTAATATTGTGATTTTTTTATGTATTAATGTATATATGTTAAATATACATATATATACATTATATATAGATATCTTTTTGATAGTTTGATATTTTTCAAATTGTGTATATTATACTAAAAGCTATGATACCATATACTGATAATCAGAATCTAGTGGTGTCTTTGCTGAGTAGGTTTGCATTACAAATTTCCAAATTAATGCTGTAGTTTAAAAAATAAAGCAAGCAACCAGTGGGAAAAAAAAAGGTTGGCGGGATTGAATCCTGCTAGCTGCAATAGCTTTTGTTCTTTCTTTTTGGCATACCAGGTACCCTGATGGATATTATCCTCATTACTATCCTCCCAATGAGGCTGCTAAATAACACATTGCAATTGCTATCTACCAAAAAGTGCTCATAGCAAAAAGCACTTGGGCCCTAAATTTTACTGAGAGTAGGCTTCTACTATACACAAAGTGCCCCCACTTGCTTTCTTTCTGATATCACTAGCAGTGCCAGATTAATATAGGGGCTGATGGAGCTGTCGTTCCAGGCACATTATATATATATATATTTTTTTTACTACTATGCTCTTGCTTAAGTATGGAAACTTAAAAGGGATGTAGGGGAACAAAACTGGTGTGGACTGGCTGACAATGAAATTTCTTAAGGTAAAGTTTACTTTGCGCACTATGCAAATGCTCTTGCTGCTTCAGTCTCTCTACACTGATGTTCCCTTTCTTCTCTCACTCACTACATACACTTTTTTCTCTGTCCCAGACTGTATTACAGGAGCTTCTGCCTGCTAGTAAGAAGGTCAGGAGAGGAGTGGACCAGCCTTAGAAAGCGTAGAGCTAGCGTTTCATTAGAAGCATTTATGTTAAGCTCAGTCTGCACAGTATGTATGATTGGCAGGCAGCCTGATGTGCATTCTTGCCAGGCTGACCATCTAATTCTTCGTGCTAACATGCCCCCTTTTTGGGCATGTTTGTCCCTTTGGGAGGTTGTGGTTACATGATTCAGATCAGTGGCCCACCCTTTTACCCTTTCACTGAAGATTGCTGTGAGGGGATATGGATTTACTTGAAAGATGAAAGTGAGAGATTAGCAGAGAGTATGTGTTTTCTGATAGCTATATCCTGTGAGTTTCCCTCCAGCAACACATCCACTAGATACATGAAACTATTTTAGTTTTTTCTTTCGATAAGATTCTGTAATTAGGCCCATCATAATTGTCAGCACCAGGCCCAATAGGCTTTCAATCCAGCCCTGATCACTAGGGGTCCTAATGAGAGAGGATGAAGTGAGACTAATTTGGTTTGAGTTCTACACTATATCAATTATTGTCTTCAATGCATTCAGGTCCCCTCTACTGTGAATTAGGTAAATATGCCAATACAAATCTGAGTAGGGTGATGCGATAAATTGCAATAAATTCAATATATTTTTAAAGCAGCACTGTCATGCCAAACTTACCTTTCTCCTATTGTTTACTCTTTTCTTACTCTTTCAGAATCTGTTCTTCTTTTCTTCCTTACTTATCTAGTTTTCTTTAAAATGGTACGTCCCCCCTTTTGTCAATTTGGACTCCCACCCGCCGTTTATGAGTGGGAACTTGGGGGGTGAGGGGGCAGGCAGTATGCCCCACCTCCTTTTGTCACTTCGGGTCCCCACCTGTCGCTCATGGGTGGTGGCCGAGATGGTCAGAAGGTCCCCCCTTTTGTCACATAGGGGCTGGGAGAGACAGTATGTCCCCATCTATGTCACTTAGGGTCCCCACCCGCTGCTCATGGGTGGGAGCCAGGGGAGACCTCTGGTCCCCCGTTCATTAAATTGCCCCTACTCATGGGCATGGGTGGGGGCTGGTGGAGCACAGTGGCAGATGCCCCACTATAGGGGCATGGAGGACCTGTGCTAGGTCCCCTTTTATTCGATTTGGGGTGGGGTCTTTTTTACAACAGTGAGCAGCCACTGGCATAGCAAGTAGGGGCATTAGGGAGATTTTAATTTCCCTTATGCTAATATGAAGGTCATATTGACCCTTATAGATTTACAGAGGGTATGGGGGTGTGGTTAGGAAATGGTGGGGTGCTTCTAATTTTCCATATTACAAAGAGGTAGCCATGAGCTGGTATCTCCTTCCTTGTAAAAAACTAAATTTGAAATAGTCTTCATTCGAAATTTCTATTTATTCATTCATTCTTTCATCTTTCTGATGAATGAATAGCTGAGATTCCTGTCCAAATTTCTGACAATAGTAAATGCCAAAGCATCAACTGGGCATGCACTGGATTTTCATGGCCAATCTAGTGTGGGCCAATGACGACACCATTTAAGCTGACTGTAATTAGTATTATCCTATTCTGTGAACAACTGTTAGAAATAGCAGATTTATACTGTGATATTTCACTGAAATGCCTCTAGTGTCTGTCAGTATGACAGCCACTAGATGCAGGTTAACCCTGCAAAGAAAATATTGCCATACCTGCAGAACAGCAATGTTTTTAACTACAGGGTTAAACCTGGAGCACACGGCACCCAGACCACTTCATTGATATAAAGTAGTCTGTGTGCCAATAGTGTTCCTTTAATACAAAGTCCATGCCAAACTAAATAAACTAGGCTTATATTTATATGATTAATCCTTTTAAGACTCAATCAGCATGCTAAAATGAACATTAAATTGTATATTAAACTACATTGGCGATTGTAAATGACACAAAGGTAAAGCATAAAAAATAAACAAAAAAACACCCACAGAAAATGGTTTGTCACACTGTATTTTGATTTGAAGGCAACTCCCAAGTTGTAACCCTGTTGTGTTGGCACACATGGACAAGGCTTACATGAACTTGTTTTTCTAATTTTTATATGCTCACCACTAAATGCTAATTAAATGTTTGCTTTAAGACTGTGGATGTTGGAATGAGCTCTCCTTAGAATTCAGATGGTTTGGTTACTATTTATAGACATAATTTCCCTTGTCACTATAATTTATATTTACTGCTAATCAGCCAACATTCAATTAGCCAAAATATACATTCCTGTTTGTTTTTCTATCTATTTTTATTCCTGCAGCAACACATTCACATTGGTAATGTAATCAGAAACATTTAATTTACTTTTTTGGATGTTAATGATTATGTAAAAATAGGCTCCAGCCAAGAGATGTTATGCACCCCTGTTTAGCAATATATGTTTAAATTGTAGTGTTTCTTATTACATGTAATGTTAGTGTCAATAAATTATTCAATGTGCACATTAAAAAATGACTTAAAATGTAAAAACATGTTCAAGTTTAAACTTTATATATTTTTTCTTCTTTCACTCTAATATCCTGATGTGCTGTTCATTCCAACATTGGCATGGTTATTCACTAAACACTGGATTATGTCTTAATGGACCAAATCCTGTTAAAATATCCAAATTGGGCCAACCTAAGCAAATCTACAACAATCACCTGGATGCACTTCATGTCCAGAATAAAATCATTGCTTTTCACACCCAAACCCTATTCAAAGTGTAATATTCAGAAAATAATTATAAAGCACAATTTTTACAAAACTTTGAAACAAAATGCAACCAATATGAATCCATTTCTTTTTGCAAGCAGAGCCGCCTTAGAGTTGTGTGAGTTGTGTGCTCGCACAGGGCGCCATGGCAGCAGGGGGCACCATGTGGACGACACAGCACATACATCCCCAAGGTGACAGGTGTGAGAGAGTGCACAGAGCACTCCTTTAATGCTGCTCGTGGATTTTCCTCTACCCATGTCTACCAGTGATGTCAGTGGGGGTGGAGCGAAGCTGCCAGCAAGCAGCCTGGTAATTGAGTGGGAAGCAGGAATGAGCCCCTGCACCCTACGCTTACAGTGCCCCTGCCCCCAGCTACTCCTACAGTTCCCCCATCCCAGCTTCTCCTACAGTGCCCCTTCCCCCAGCTTCTCCTACAGTGCCCCTACCCCCAGCTACTCCCACAATGCCCCTGCCCCACTACTCCTACAGTGTCCCTGTCCCCCAACTACTCTTAGTGTCCTTGCCCCATCTACTGACACAGTGCCCCCTGCTTCACCATCTACTGGCACAGTGCCCCCTGCTTCCCCATCTACTGCCATAGTGCCCCTGCCCCCAACTACTCCTAAAGTAGTCCTGCCCCCCAACTCCTCAGACAGTGATCCTGCCCCATATATTCCTACAGTGCCCCTGCCCCATCTACTCCTACAGTGCCCCTGCCCTCCAACTACTCCTATAGTGCCCCTGTCCCATCTACTGCCACAGTGCACATGCCCCCAACTTCTCCTAGAGTGTCCCTGCCCCCAACTACCCCTAGAGTGCCCCTGCCCCCCAACTACCCCTAGAGTGCCCCAGCTTCCCCATTTACTCCTAGAGTGCCCCTGCCCCCACTTACTCCTACAGTGTGCATGCCCCCCTTCTACTGCCACAGTGCCCCTGTCACCCATCTACTCCTAAATCCTGTATACAAACACTACACAATATACATGGATGTAGGGGTATGACCGGGGAGGGGCACTGCAAAGATGTTTCGCACAGTGCGCCTAATGGCCGGCCCTGTTTGCAAATGAATAAAAAGTGCTGTTGATGTGAGGGTGTGCCATGTGGCAGCTGGTCAGCACTTGCTAGCCTACCAGAAGGGAAATTAATGGGTATGAAATGGTTTGTGTCCATGTGCTTGAAGAGTTAAAGTAGCAATACTAGGGCCACATCCATTTTCTTTTTAACCCCTCTCCCAACTCCTCTACATTTGAGTGTCCCCTAGTCAAGCCCAAATACCCCTAGATCCTCCATTTCATTTTTTTTTACCTCTTTGTTTCTTCTCCAGATCTATGTCCTAGGCACCATAATCTTAATGTTCCCAGATGATGTGTCCCGCATGGACTTCATCTGCCCACACTAGCCACGCTGTGAAAGTCATGTGCATGCCCAGTTGTACAAGTGGTATTGGCTATTGTCAAAAAGATGAATTAACTAATAGAAATGACAAAAAACAAAATTGCAATTTGGTCTTTGTTCTTTTTAGTTTATTGCAAGGAGGGAGCTACTGCCTCGCAACTCCCTCCAGGTATTATGTAAAAATAGAAGTGGCATGGAGCTGTTCTCCCCGCTACTCCATAAACCCCCAATGTCAAACCCCATAGTCTGTGGGGGTCAATATGCCCCCCATATTAGCATAAGGGAGGTTAAAAATCTCCCTTATGCTACTTTTAAACTGTAAATTACAACAGTGAGCAGACAGTGGCTGCTCACTGTTGTAAAAAGAGACCCCCCCCCCAATCCAATAAAGGGTGACCTGGTAAAGGTCCCATGTGCCCCCAAGGTAGGGAACCAGTTAAAATAATTCACAAGGGGGAGCCAACTCTTTCTCCCAGCCCACTCCCATTAATGACAGATAGGGGTCCTAAATGATAATGGGTGTCCCACATCAACTCCCACCCATTAGAGGCAGATGGGGGCTCTAAATAATAAAGGGAGGGCCTATTCTACCCCCCAGACCCTACCCATTAGTGGTGGGAAGGGGTCCCAAATGATAACCGGGTAACCTATTGTTTAGTAAAATTTCAAACCATAAATAATACTAAATATCATCTGAACATGAATAGACAAACTGTCGACATTCTGTTCAGGCAAAATTTGGTCATTTTGGCCGCCCGCTAGTCTTCAAGACAGAACGTTTTGGAAATTGGGAAAGAAAGCAATGCAAGAATATGGAGTGGTGAGTATGATAGGAAAACTTTCTTTGACACAGGAAGTCGAGCTTACTTAAGCTCCTTGTATCAAAGAACGTCAAGTGTAGGAAAAATACATAACACAAAGTAGTCTCTACTTTGTCTTATGTTTTAAAGAGAACTCTATCAAAAATAAAGAAAATAACAGGTTCTGAAAGAGGAAGAGAAGAGGAAGTGATTGGGAAAAGAAAAGTTTGGCATGACAGTGCTGCTTTAAGACTTGATGCCAGGAATTTGTGAATTCGACTTGTACATTTCAGTTAAATACAAATTTGAATTACTATCAATAAATTACTACATGAGCAAATACAATTAAAAAAGTTATACCCCAACAACTCTTACACAGTTTATGAGGCAAAGGGTCAATTTTCCCCAGTGTTGTTCTGCTTTTGGTTTCTTATTACAGCAATTTACAAATGTATACTCCTTAAGATGGAAGCTCTCCCTTTGCAGTAAAATTTTTTTTATGGCATGTGCTTAAAGGGACTCATGAGCTAAATGGGTTTACTGCCATTGGATATAATTGCAGGAGTCAGCTGCTTCCTAGGTATTCCTAGGTAAGAACTCACTGCAAATTATCACATATCCTGAGTACTTGAAGCAAACACTTCAATAATAAGTATATTTTATGAAATTTTAAATATACTCTCATATTTAAATAAATTATCTATAAGAAAAGTTAGTCCAGAGCCCGGGCACTGTAGCTTATTCTCTGTTTTATTTGTGGTTTCATTTTTTTTAAAACATTAACTATGCATTTGTGGTTCATGATTTGGCATCTGAGCTGGATAAAGCAACATTGACTGGTGATATTAGTGAGCATTACTTTAGTAAGAAATGTGAATTTTGCATAGAGCATAGAGTCTATTTCATTGGAGCTGTATTCAAAATCAATAGATGTTTCAAAAGAGAAAGGAAACTGTATTACAATACATTACAATATAAAAATGCATTAGACTTTTTGCTTCCTGTTCTGCGTTACAATTCTGCATTCTCACACAGCAGAACTGTCGCTTCTCTGATTCTGAACATTCCTTATTCCTTCACCATAGTAACTGCACTTTCCTACGGAGGAACTACTTGACTTGTGAACCCCATGATTCCTTTAATGCACTCTTGTGTGCAGCCCAAGCTAATTCACACACTGACTGCTCTGTACGCCATGTAAAGTTCTCTCCACCCTAGGCAATAATTATTCTGTCTCTAATTATATTCCCCCAGCTTTTCACGTTTTCCGCTATTTCCACAATTCCCTTCAATCCAAAAACTATTATAAGGTATATATACAGTTGATTTACTAACAAAATTGCCTCTTAGTTATATTTAGCATTATGAAAATAAATAGTCTGCCATAATGAGGAGACTTATCAAGGCAAAGCAGGTGCTATTTTGAGTGCAAAGTGCTAAATGTTGAGAGAGTCTATTGGTTTCACTGGTGATTGCTTCCTACGTAGCTGTCTTTTACAGTCATCACTTCAATTTATACACACCAAAAAAATTTACTTTAATTTTTAAATGCTTGCTCTCTTTTTCTTTTGTTAAAATTATTAAACAATTACAGAAAATAAATTAATTAGTAATAAATAATTAAAAAACAAACTAGAGATTTTTGATAAATAGCACAAACTATAGCTAACATTTAGTTAGGTATTTGGTTGTACAACAATCTTACATGTGACAATTCCCTTTTAATGCAAACACCCATTAAACATGTCAATATATCACTATATTTAGCTTATTGTAGATAGAAAATGAGTATATAATTAAGCATATTATATTAGAATGACAAACCAGTGATGTTATCTATTAAATAGTTAAAACACAATTGTAGTTATACATGCTTTGAAAGGAAATAAAGTTCAATTCATACAGTTCTATAGAGATCTAAGAGAGGATGAAATTGAAAAGAATTCATTGCAACCCTGAAGCCACAGGACTCTTGTAACAGCATGAAATTTACAATAGTTTAACAGCTGACAGCAAGCTCCAAACACAGATATTTGATCTTGAATTAATTTTTATTACCCTTGACTAACGTGCTTTCCCTGAGGGTATACAGTTGAGATATTAGTAAATAGGTTATTGCAATCATGGCTTTGCATACTGATAGAAAACAGATTCCATATCTGTCTGTCTGCCCTGTCTGTCTGTCTATTGATCGGTCTGTCTGTCTATCTGTCTAGAAAGATTTGTTAGGAAAGCTGCAATAGTAATATGGGACTGCACAATGTTAAATCACTGTAAACCTATAGCACCTCATGTGTTCTCAATAATATTAAAGGGACACTATAGTCACCAGAACAACTATAGCTTATTGAATTTGTTCTGGTGAGTAGAATCATTACATAGAATGTGACGGCAGATAAGAACCATTCGGCACATCTAGTCTGCGCAATTTTCTAAAAACTTTCATTAGTCCCCAGCCTTATCTTATAGTTAGGATAGCCTTATGCCTATCCCATGCATGCTTAAACTCCTTTACTGTGTTAACCTCT
The DNA here is from genome assembly GCA_933207985.1 of Pelobates cultripes. NCBI lineage: Eukaryota > Metazoa > Chordata > Amphibia > Anura > Pelobatidae > Pelobates > Pelobates cultripes. The sequence goes on along the minus strand of OW240915.1, from coordinate 137,598,955 downwards.
ACCACTTCAGCTGGAAGGCTATTCCATGCATCCACTACCCTCTCAGTAAAGTAATACTTCCTGATATTATTTTTAAACCTTTGTCCCTCTAATTTAAGACTATGTCCTCTTGTTGTGGTAGTTTTTCTTCTTTTAAATATAGTCTCCTCCTTTACTGTGTTGATTCCCTTTATATATTTAAATGTTTCTATCATATCCCCCCTGTCTCGTCTTTCCTCCAAGCTATACATGTTAAGATCCTTTAACCTTTCCTGGTAAGTTTTATCCCGCAATCCATGAACCAGTTTAGTAGCCCTTCTCTGAACCCTCTCTAAGGTATCAATATCCTTCTGAAGATACGGTCTCCAGTACTGTGTACAATATTCCAAGTGAGGTCTCACCAGTGTTCTGTATAATGGCATGAGCACTTCCCTCTTTCTACTGCTAATACCTCTCCCTATACAACCAAGCATTCTGCTAGCATTTCCTGCTGCTCTATTACATTGTCTGCCTACCTTCAGGCTTTTTGCTGTAAACACTGTCTTTTCAGAGAACATGTAGTGTTTACATTACAGCCTAGTGATAACTTCACTGGCCACTCCTTAGATGGCTGATAGAGATCCTTCCTGGGTCATGGCTGCCTAAAATGAATCCAAACATTCAGTGTCTCCACCCTCTGCATGCAGACATTGAACTTTCCTCATAGAGATTCATTGATTCAATTCATCTCTATGAGGAGATGCTGATTGGCCAGGGCTGTGTTTGAATTGTGCTGGCTCTGCCCCTGATCTGCCTCTTTGTCAGTCTCAGCCAATACTATGGGGAAGCATTGTGATTGGATCAGGCTACCACTTCTGCTGATGTCAACAGGCAGTGGGCAGGTCTAAAGGAAACAGGCACAAAGCATGCAGCTGCAGACTGGAATACAAATAAGATTTACTATATTTAGGAAAGCATGAGGGGACCAGGGTGGCTAGATGGTGGTTTTAACCCTATAGGGTCAGGAATACATGTTTGTGTTCCTGACCCTATAGTGCTCGTCTAAGAGTACATCTTTCTTTTTTTATTGATTGTGTTAGCTTTCTTATATATACTGTTTAACCATTTATTTATTTTTTGTAGTTTGTATAGTCACCACTATTTTGCAGAAATAGTGGCTTGTTATTAAGCTATTCAAACATACCATCTACACTGGTAAACTATTCCATGGATTACAGTAAATTACAGTAATTTTTTGAATGACTTAGTTTAACAATTTACAATTTAATATATTAAATTCATGTTACAAACATTTATAAGAATACATATTTGAATTCAAATTTCTGAGGATCTCCTATGATTACTGTTATTTTGACTGATATCTTGGTATCTGCTCTATCATTGAACATATTTATGGTTAAAGTAATAGTAAACATTATAAGTAGACGTGTTAACTTGTTACAGTGCTAAAACACAGGGAAGATATATTAAAAGAACTCACCAGTATAACAAATAAAAGAATTTTATTGGTAATGCTTGATTGTTTTGAAGCCAATTTAGAATTGTAGCCCTAACCCCCTCTTCCTCTTAATAAAAGTTCACTTAACAAAAAGGGTCTCCTAGTTTAGTTCCACTCTGCCTGCAGGGAGATCTGATCATCTCTCATCCAATAGAATGCTTCTCGTAAAGAAACATTCCAAGGCATAGCAATCACAATGTTTCCCTAGAGAGACATAGTATCAATGTATCTTCTTTCCATCGTGTGCCCGAACACGCAGCAATTTTGAGGAGCACCTTTATAAAATAAAAAGAGGTCGCTCGTGGGGTGTGAAAGATTAGACACTACGTTAACCCCTAAAGCACTTTAGTAATCTTACATGCTTTTGAGATGGTAATCATTTTCTAAAACTCTTTTTCTTCCCTGTACTTACATTTAGTTGTTTTAAATGTTTGCTACTTCGGAATTTAAATATATCACAGATTTAATGAACTAAAAGTCTTATTCTTTGTATTTTCATATACTTTCAGTACTAGTCAAATTTGAATAGATCAGTAGTGGGTAAACACAGATTACACAGACCTGCTGGTAAAATTGCAGCAAGAAAACAATTAGAACAAGAAAAACTTTCAGACAAAGAATAACATCTAACTGATATCTATATACCATCTTAATAACTTTGTGTCTGATCTACATGTCTTAACTGCTTGACATGATGTTGGAAGTTCAAATGATGTGGAGAGTAATATTCAAAATGAATGTAGACATTGCATAAAATAAAAACTTCTTATCATATTAGTTCCTAATATTTTAATCCTTGTAAACAATATGAAAATTGTGTGTATTTAAATTTTACATTGCATTTGTTATATATTTTTTGAGGACTGTGAACAAGACTAAACGAAGTTTTCATGTTACACTACTTGAACTGGGATTTCACACGATCCATATACATTTTGACATGCAAGACAGCTGTAAGCTTAGCTGACTGACAAGTAGTTCAAAGGATTATAACCCTTCCAATTTCAAATTTTTTACATGTATATAGAAGTTTAAATAATTGTCTGTTTTGAAGGGACATGGTTAAAAGTTGTTCTTAAAGGGACTCTATAGTTACCAGAACAACTGCAGCTTAGTTGGTCTGGTTTGTAAAGTCAGTCCGTGCAAGCTTTTTAATGTAAACGTTACCTTTTCAGTTAAAAAGCTGTGTTTACATTGCTCCCTAGGGACACCTCCAGTAGCAGTCACTCAGACTGCCACTAGAGGTGCTTCCTGGGTCAGTGCTGCACAGCGAAACTCTGCATGGAGACGCCAAACTTTTCCTATAGAGTTGCATTTTTCTTTTAACAATATAGGGTCCATGAATTTTTTTTTAACAATATAGGGTGTTCCTTTAACAAACTTCTGGAATAAAAGGGAATCATGACATGTCACACATGCCATGTGTCCTTAAGGGGTTAATCATTTCCAATCTTGAAAATTGACTTTTACATGAGAGTGTTGCTAATATCATGGTGAAAATGGCCATTATATTGCTTTTACATTAGGTGAAGGAATCCATATTTATTTTTGGTATTTTGTTTGATAAGTGTCTTTAAGCTAAATGATTTTCTTTGTTGAATGGATACAAGTGCATTTATTTTTCACTGAGGATAAAGGGATAAGCACAATACAGCAGGATTATATAGAAGTATTGCTTTCTGTCTTGTACCCAGCATGAAGCAAATTTGAACAGCAGTAGTATTACTGTGACTAAAACCGTAAAATAAAAAAACATTTTCTGGCACTTGTTGAGAAGGTAAGAATAAAAGGATATGAAGCCACCTTTATTATGAATCAAAGCAGTATCATATAAATCCAAAGATCTACATACCTTGAATATCATCAGTTAACTTTATTTTTGCTTTGATTCAATTCATTTTTTTATTTTTATTTTGCATTACACTTGCAAACACTCAATTGAAGTTTATTTGGGGCTACTTATTATACAAAACAAAACAAAAAAAACACACAATTCAGGTTCATCTGAGGCTTCTAATTTAAAAAAATAAACATTGTTTAAAGCTAAATTGTGTGCATAACTTGACAAACTGTATCAGGGTTCTTCACTAATCACCAAATCGTGGTGTATTGCAATAAATATTGTAGCTTGATGGAGGATTTTTCTAAATCCACTAATTTAGCCTAAAGTTTGCCTTACAAATTTTAAATTTACATTAATTTGGCATTTTGTAAATAACCCTGTTAGTCTCATGTCGGATTTACTCATATATGTTATTGTTGATGCTCATGCTTAAATCACACCACTGTTCTATACAGTTCAGAACACAATTGACATTGCTTTTTAAAATCACTAGGTCAACCTATTTAAAGTGTACAGTATACTGATGAGCCACAACAGTAAAACCACCTGCCTAATATCATGTAGGGCCCCCCTTCTGCTGCCAAAACAGTTCAGACGCATTGAGACATGGACTCCACAAGATCCCTGAACATTTCCTATGGTATCTGTCACCAAGAAATTAGCAGCAGATCCTGCAAGCACTGCAAGTTTTGATGTGGGGCCTCCACAGATCGGATTCGTTGTTCCAGCATATCCATTGCCAAGAAGAGATGTTTGTGGTCTTCAACAATCTCTATGCACGTAATACATGACAAAATAACATCCACATGGATGCCAGGACCCAATGCTTCCTGGCAGAATGCTGCCCATAGCATAACACTGCCTCTTCTGATAACATCACGTCCAACAGTAAACACCTAAAAATTGTGAGCCTACATAAATATACGGATCATTATGTACTCACCATGGCTCACAGCAAGACAAACCAGTTAGGCCCAACTACCAAAGTATGCTACAACCCCACCGATAATACCTGGTGTCCAGTCAAATTACTTGACACATATTGTGCAACACTATCCAGCCTAAACCGAAATACACCATTACTCCTTTTACATGGCAAAACTCTAACCACTACTATATTTATTTAATATATTAGAACTCTCTTCATTAGACTCGGTTTTAACCCCTCTGCTTTTTCTGGTAAGTCCTTCAGAATTGGAGCCGCTTCTGCGGTATCTAGCCACGGTGTACCGGCTCATATAATTAAAAGATTAGGACGCTGGAAATCATCAGCATATTCCATATATATACCACCATATATCTAGCATTTAAAGATTTAGCTTTGTAACATGTGCAATAAAGATTATTTGTATACATCAACTTTTTGCCCTCTTTTATTACAGGCCTACCCCATACGTCAGTTCCGGCACAGCACAACCGACTAGTGCTTACTACTAATTATCATTATTGTATTATATTATTATTATATCTTATGTCCCCAACTACAAATATGAAGGTGTAGCCTGTAATTGTGGGAGGGATTACCCGGCTAAAAAAACTCAGGCCCCCTCCATGACAGAACTTTCAACGCTGGGTTCATCCCTCCCACCTCTCCCCTTTATTACAATTTAATGTTCCTCTTTTATTACAGGCCTACCCCATATGTCGGCTCTGGCACACCACAACCGACTGGTGCTTACTTCTAATTAATATTATTGTATTATCTTATTATTACGGCTTATGTCCCTGACTACAAAAATATAAATATATATATATATATATATATATATATATTGCAAAAATAGGTGTGTGCACTCGCGGTCTTTAAATAAAAATGAACTTTTATTCCAAATTCTTTAAAAACATGGTCAATGTTGATCCTGTTTTTAAAGAATTTTGAATAAAAGTTATTTTTATATAAAGACCATGAGTCTTTTGCAATTTGGATACTGGAGCCCTGGTAGTATTGTAGATAGATATAGATATTTATTATTTATTTTAAAGCTCTTATTAGATGTACATCATTAAAGGGAAAGGGAAATAAAATAATAAACATCTTGCTAACATGACATAATGGGATACAAATTATCTTAGTGTTCATAAACACAGATTCTTAATAATTCTAAAAATAAAAAGCTGTTAACAGACTTTAATTGTGCATACAATAAGTTCTATGATCACAGCTTCTCTAGAACTGTTTTCTATAATATAATGTATCACAGTGTTATCAACATATTATTTACATGTGTAACAGTAATAGCACATGTATATTGCAGTAAGAGGTCACATACATATTACTGTATCACTTCTTATATCATAAGTTTTATAAGTGTAAAAAAAATATCTAAAATTAATTAAGTAATCTAAAACTAGCCTACTGCTATGTGAGTGGACAGTAAAATAAACTTGAATGGAATGTGTGGATAACACAATTTTATATGTAGATTTTAAGGTCAGGGAAAGGTGGTGGGAAAGTTTGTGAACCAAAAACAAAATAGATAGATGGAGGGGATGCAACCCACTACATTCCTCCCGTTTGCCATTACTGTTTATAAGAGAACAACTGAACCTCTGTTGCCACTGAATTTTCTAAATACCTCTAGAGGCAATTCCCACGTGGAACATGTGTTCTCAAATGCATTGTTGTCATAATGTCCTTTCTTGTTTTAGAACAAGCAGGTCTTTTATTGTTCATTGTTTTATGTACTTTGGTTCACAGACAGAGGTTACGTTTTACTTTTAGTCATTATTCACTTTTAGTCATTATTGACAATTGACCACACTGAAATTATATCTAGCTAATATGTGAGAAAACATACTTCTGATAATGTGTGCTAGGATGGTGTCTGGCCCCACCTATCATGACTAAAGGGTGCAGAAGCTCTGGCTCTGCCAAGCTGGTATTGATTCCAGTATAGCAATGATGTCCAGCATGTTTTAGCATTTTATTGGCAACCCGAAAACAGCAAGTTTTCGACTGGGTGTCTTTTTAGATTGCCTGAAAAAGACACATTTGAAATGTCTGTCAAGGGATATTTCTGAAATGGTTTCCATATTTGACCATGTTAGAGGAAAGTCTTGAAATTTCGACCAATCTAACATTTGTATAACGTGTCACTTTAAGGACCCTGAAAACCTATGCTCAGTGCTCATTAGATCTCCTGAATTGAACTGTGTTTGGAAGCTAAACTATGCATTCTACATACCCAGCTGACAAGGTTTTGTAAACAGATTATAATTAACCATAAGGTGACCTTATGTGGCTGCCTAGGGCTCAGAGGTTAGACAGAAGCCCTAGAAGCATGAATTTGCTTGTCTCCATCCACCGCCCCCATATATGTAATGAAAGGGAGAGCAAACAGATAATCTGCCTAGGGCCCTGTGAAATCTTAATCCCTCTCAGTTTATGAAATAAGATTAGACTCCCTAGAGTAAAATGAAAGGATTCTGATTTTATGGATTCCTAGTTGCTGCTTGCTTCTGAATTAGCAGCAGCAGTAACTTTAATTTTTTTAAATGTAATTTAAATTATTTATTTAAATTTTAAACCATGTATGATCTTCGTCAGGCGTGATCAATCCATAGATTTTGTAGAACTGCAACTCCAATGATGCTTTGTATGCCTTTGGCATGACCAAGCATTATGGGAGTGTAGTTTGAAAACATCTGGGTAGCTTCCTTTTGGGCACTCATGATCTATATAATGCATTAAAATTAGGGTTATGTCTGGAGTGCCCTTTTAAGTTTTGCTTAAATCTGTTTGATTGCTACTTACTATTGTTTATGTATGTTACGACAAGCATGTCTGTTGGTATAGTTTATACACATTTTCATTTGATCAGTGCTTCAGTGGCCTAGGTTATGTTAGAGATATGTTAAGAAAAAACATTGAAAGATATGCTGAGTATGAGGACAGCCATTTCCAGTCACCATACAGTATGCTGAATTAAAGTGTTCAAGGAACAGAGAAAGCTGAGTGTTTTTCAGATAGTTACCTACTGAAGCAAAATATGTCACTGTGTCAGTGCACATTGTAATAGAATATCCACAAATATATGGCTCTGTCATCTCAGAGTTCTCTTATTATGCACCTAACCTTATGCTACCAAACAGTAGCTGTAAGAAGTAATGTTTTACGCTTAATTGTCAATGTCTCAGATAGACTTGGATATTTGCTTTGGGCTGAAGTGCAAGTTGGCCAAATTTCAGGTGATGGGGTGATCAGATGAAATTTCGATTTTCGAGCTGCTACATAGCAGAATCTGGGGAGAATAATTTGCATGAGCCAGAACATGTTCAGTTCTTGAAGAGTTCAAAGAGCCATTCCTGACACCATAAAAAATGGGCTGAAAGGAGAAAAAAAGGCTGATTGTTTTGGTTGTTTGCTTTTTTGTCAATTAAAAGCCATTACAGGATTGCCAGACAATATCGTATAATAACAGAACATGTTTAAAAATGAAATTACTCTTTGTTTAAATATGTGCATTCACATATGGCATATAAAATGTACCCTCACAACTAAGGCAATATTACCTATCACATTGGTATGTACTTGGTATAGTACCAAAATAGTCACACTTCAATAGACTTAACATACATGTCTTAACATGTGTACAGTAATACCAATCAATTTAGAATATGCTTCACTCATAACACATCATAGTATAAAACAAAATAGCAGTTTAAACAACCATGGTCATCAGATTAAATTTGGCATTGATTCATACATCAAACCATAGGCGTGTGCAGCCTATTGCATTAGGGTGTGCACCCTAAAGCACAAGCACACGACGCATATATATATGTATGTATGTATATGCTGTGTGAGGGTGCTGGTAGTGTGCTATGTGGGTGAGGGTGTTTGTGTGTGCGCGCTTGTGAGGTTGCTGTTAATGTACTGTGTGTGAGGGTGCTGTTTGTGTGTGTGCGTTTGTGAGGGTGCTGTTAATGTACTGTGTGTGAGGGTACTGGTAGTGTGCTGTGTGTGTGTTTGTTAGGGTCCTGTTTGTGTTTGTGAGGGTACTGTTAGTGTGCTGTGTGTATGGGAGGGTGCTGTTTGTGTGCTGTGTGTGAGGGTGCTGTGTGAGTGGGTGATGTATGTGTGTGGGTGCTGTATGTGTGTGCGTGCGGTGTATGTCTGTGGGTGCTGTATGTGTGTGGGTGCTGTATGTGTGTAGGTGCTGTGTATGTCTGTGGGTGCTTTATGTGTGTAGGTGCTGTGTATGTCTGTGGGTGCTGTATGTGTGTTGGTGCTGTGTATGTGTGTGGGTGCTGTATGTGTGTAGGTGATGTGTATGTCTGTGGATGATGTATGTGTGTGGGTACTGTGTATGTCTGTGTGCTGTGTGTGTGGGTGCTGTATGTGTGTGGGTGATTGTGGGGGGTGGAGGTGGGAGTACATTACTTAATATCTCCCCTCCCTTCTTACCTTATGTAGGGAGGGGGGATTCTTGTTCCTGCTGCTTTCCCTGGTGGTCCAGTGGAGAATGAACTCTAGCCCCTGTGGGGATAGAGTTCACTCTCGCGAGATCTGAGCGCTGCCCGTGGGTCGGTGGGGAGGGATAGCGCCGGCTCTGTATGAGCCGACAGGAGAGATCCTGAGATGCCTATGCATCAAACATGAACTATGCAGGCATCAAATTTCACCAAATAGTCTTTATTTCTTGTTTGTTTAAATTAGTTTTTTAAGTGACAAGTCTAGTCCCATTACTAGACAGTATGCATTGCTATTCGTAGTTTAAACTATGCCACCCTTTTTAGTACATACTAGTACCACAGACTGGTACATACCGTTAATACAATGAACTCTACAAATACACCCCTGGTACATTTTAAATGATTTTGTAATTAAATAATATTAACAGAGAGATCCGTTCTCTGTGGATCATATGGCCAGGATGGCTGAGGTTGGTGCATGAATGATGCCTGTGGTAATTCAGTACATTGTCCTGGGGGGACACCTTCTCCTCCACATGCCCCAATATGAACCATTTATTGGTCAAATCTACCACCCCTTTACTGACTCTCTTCCCTGCCTTACCCCCTTTTACCCTCCCTAATGTCCCCCCTTAACCCTCCTTTCCTCCTCTCCTTTCTCCCGATAACACCTCCCTTCACTTCACTACCCTCACTTTCCGCTATGGCCCTTCTCTAGCCATTCCCTTGGAATACCCTAACAATCCTATCTACACTGTCCCCCTCCCTCCACTCAATCTAATACACTGCCCCATAATGTAACACACCGCCCTTTCTCCTTCCACTCTAATTGTATACACCGCCACCATCCTAATTTAATACACTGCCCTCGCACAATTTAATGCTCCCTCCCTTAATTTAATACACTGCCCTCCCCCAATTTAATGCGCCCTCCCTTAATGTAACACACTGCCCTCCCCCCAATTTAACACACTACCCCCTCTCATCATTCTAATATACCTCCCCCCCAATTTAACACACTGCCTTCACCCCACCAATCTAAATTAATACACTGCCCTCTCAACCCCCCAATTTAATACACTGCCCCACTCCCTATCCTAATTTAATACACTGCCCTCCACCCAATTTAACACACTGCCCCCCATCCCACCACTCTAATACACTGCCTCTCCCAATTTAAAACACTGCCACCCTCTCTCCTCAAATTAATACACTGGCCATTCCCCTAATTTAACACACTGCCCCCCCTCCCACCACTCTAATACACTGCCCCTCCCCATCACCACTCTAATAAACTGCCTCCCTCCCTCAATGTAATACACTGGCTGCCCCCCCAATTTAATACACTGGCCACCTCCCTCCCCCAAATTAATACACTGCCCCCTCCTTCAAATGAATACACTGCTCTCCCTCTTCAATTTAATACACTGCCCCCCTCCCAAAATTAATGCAGTGCCCACTCCCCCAATTTAATACACTGGCCCCCACCCTCCCCAAATTAATACAGCGTCCTCAGTGTGCCCTCTTTGAGCTGTAAGTGGAAATAGTGTCTACAGTTATATTTATACATATTGGTTATTTTGCTCTGTGTTGATGGTACTAATGTTTTATTCATATATTTCATTATTTATTTGAAATATAAATTTATAATAAAAATATATGTGATAATGTGCTGCAATTAATACAATACATGGTGATTTAATTGTTACTGCAGAATTGTTCATTAATGGTTATCAGAATATGTGGGTAAACTCTTCCATAACCCATTCACTTGATTTACCAGAGCCAAGTGTTCCTGGTATTTTATTCCAATGCTGCCAACTTTGTTTTTGTCAAATACATGTTAATCAGTTGCCGACTATTAACACTGCTAAGCACATGTGTCTGACAAAAGAGCTGGCAAATCCGTTTCAAGTAATAGGACTTGTTTGTGAAGGAAAAAGAAATGATGATCATATGAAGAAAGATTATCTAATGTGGCATAGATAAAATGTGGACGACAAAGAGAAAACATATGGAAAATGAATATTTTCAAAGACGACCAGATGGCAGGTTAATATATCAACATGCTCTCTTATGTTATTTATGGGTAAGAATGTGTTGGCAGACATTCTACTCATAGTTTCAGCCATGGTACAGTTTGCTTAAAATGTAATGCTACAGTTTGGTTGATTATATACTATAACATGGTTAATTGTTATTTCTGTCTTTTATAAATAAAGGTACATTTCATATATTCTTATAAACTTATATATCTCAAGAGTCTGTTTCAATGTAGATACCTTCTGCCTGTTATGTATGTAGTAATTTCTTGTCAATATCATTTAATTCATAGTTAGAACAAATTAAGGCCTACATAATGTGCATGATGCTTGGTGGACCATCCCACTCAAAACCAGTTAAAGCAGGGATTCTTAACCTTTTTAGTTTCACACCTCCCCCGAAAGTAAACTTAAGTTTCAGGCATCCTCTCTTTATATGATTTTTGATTATCCGGATGCCTCTGAATTTATTTATTTTTTAATCTGGATATTGCGACTTGACTATATGTAATTTAAATAAAAAAAAAAACAATTACAAAAATGTTAATGTGGAACGTCACACCTCCCCATTAACACCTTTGCACCTCCCCAGGGGAGGCACATCTCACTGAAAACATACCCCCTGAATTAAAGGGTGTGTTTTTATTTACAGCTGAAAACCATAAAAGGTGCACTAATACATGTAGAATGGTTCTACCTATCTTTGCAGTTTATAAAAAGAGTTATTATGGAGTAAAAAAAGAAGGGAATTATGTAGATGTTTTATACATTTTATTAACCTTATGTCTGTGGTTTTCAAGATCTGTTTCTAATATAGCTGAAGAGGAAGATGACTAAAGAACTCTATGTGTGTTGCTTAGTTACTGAGGACAGTGAACCAGGGGGCGAGACTCAAGCATTGTGCCGGCAGAATGCATTTAACTTTGTAGCTTGCTATATTGAGAGGACAGAGAGAATGGTATAGATTAGCAAGATACTGTATATTGGCAACAAAATAATGATGTTATTGAGATAAATGTGCTGCAACTCATCCTGTGTATACTGTGTGAAGTAGGCACATCAGAATTGTAAAACAAAACCTGTATGTCTTTTAAATAGGTATATATTTTATTATACAGATGGTGCAGTGTGTTAATTTAGGGCAGCTAAGGTTCACTTACACTATCACAACAGACTGCAAACTCCAGCAACTGTTTTTCAGCTAATGGTAGGAGGAGTGCCATAGACTGACTGTTCATTGACACTTTTCCAATAATGAAGACACCTCTGCCACCCTTCTGCTGTCAACAACAGATACTATCAAGCACATTAAGTAAACATGCAATAAGTGAGTTTCTCCATCTATCTATCTATCTATCTATCTATCTATCTATCGCCCAACATTTCAAATTTGCAAAGAAGTACACTTTAATGTTAGGTGTGTCAATAGGGTGTGACCAAAGGTGGGATTGTTTCGATAAATTGTAGGTGACGTACTAGTAACAATTTATGCAACTAAAATGTAATTTATTCTAGTATAAAGACACATTACTGTGACTATTATTGCTGTGGAGCTCTGTTATACACCCAGAGATCCCAACAATTTGTAGCTCCTAGAAAGAGGGACATTAGTATAGAGCATAGGTAGTCAACCTGGTCCCTACTGCCCACTAGTGGGTGGCTTGGGATTTCAGGTGGGCGGTGGTGGGTTCTGCAGAAAACGCTCAGTGGGCCTTGATGACTGTGGACCAAGGCCAGCAGTGAAGATCATTTCGTCTCCCCTGCCAGCCCATGCAGAGCAAGCCTTGGTGAGGAAATCAAAGCATTTAGTTCCAGCAGAGGGAGGACGGGGCCTGGCATGCTCTGTGTTCCTTGTGCGAGCAGACTGGTCGGAGCGTTGCCACGCGTTACCATGGCAACACTCCAGTACAGTGCTGTTCTCGCAGGAGGACAGGAGAGTCAGTCTGCAGACAGAGGAGCTACACGCTAAAGTGAACATTCCACCACTGGACCACCAATGCTTGCAGCATTATGTCCACCGTTCCTGATAAAAGGTAAGAAGAAGGGAGGTGAAGACATTAAGATAGATTTTCACATCTCACCCACCTACACACACCATAGACCCTATGTACCCTTCACATACAAACTTACACTGCCCCCACACAGACTTCCCCTTCATACACACTACACCCCACACACACACACATATACACTGCCTCCTCACACACTTCCCCTTCACACGCACTACAACCCTCACAAATACACACATTGCCCTCCTTACACACTGCCCTCCTCACACACACACACTGCCCCCTCGCACACTGCACCCCTCACACACACACAGCACCTCTAAGACACACACTGCACCAATAGACAATGCCCTCTCACACACTGCACCTCACACACACACACACACACACACACACACACAAACACACACTGCACCCTACACACACTGCAACCCTCTCTCGCACACACACACTACACCCTTCACACACAAACATACACACACACAGCACCTCACAGACAAACATAGAAAAAAAGGGAAAAAATGAAAAAATAGATACATTTAAGTACATTTAAAAAAAAACTCCTTTTAAAAAAAATATTTATATTAAATCGCACTTGCGCTATAAAATTAATTACTGTGGCACCGGTGGGCGGTAAGGAAATTTTACCATCAACAAAGATACAAAAGTGGGCGGTAGGTATTAAAAGGTTGACTACCCCTGATATATTATATATATATATTTATTTATTTATTTTTCTGTTTATTAAAAGTTACCTGTTTCTGCGATGCTGACTTCATATCTGATTCTACAACCCACGCTATGCAATAAGAGATTTTGCCACAATACAGTTAACTATTTCAAAATTATAATAATGCATTTTTTTCCCTCCCTTGGTATTGTAGAAATTGCTCCCTGGCTACATGTGTTCAGAATGGAAAAAGCTGTTGACTTTTCACAATTATCCTTTGATGTCGGACATCAAGAACTTATTGTTGGAGCAAGGTAAGAAATTAGCTTTAATATGTATTTTTGTCTAGCTACACATTGTAAATAGATATGTCCAAGACATATAATTCTGTGTAATGTATTGTCTTTCAATTCCATACAGTCAATTGCCGATTGGTCCTGAATGAACCATTAAAATAACCCTCTAGGCACACTCTGGGCACCACCACAATGCAAGTGTATTTGATATCTTAAATCTCTAACAGTTACACAGAACTCTACATTCTGACATCAAAATATTGAGATGTAGGCTGGTTTCTAAGTACCCTTCAGTTTTCCCACCCTGGGAACTAGTGGAGCTGTATCGAATGAGGGCTTTATTCACTCTTTCACTCTTCCTTAGAATGCAGGGTGGAAGTGATCTAATATCACATCCTCCCATACAGGACAGAGATGAGGGAAGTTAGTACAAATCCAGCAAGGGGCCTGTTCCACTGCAGATATATATATATATAATGCATGCAGGGCCAGACAGAGACAAAATTTAAAAGCAGAGCAGCCCAATATGGGAGGGGTGGGGGTGGAAGAAGAGAGGGTGTGTTGTGACATAATCAATGACATGCACACTTCCCATGCCATTTTCATACCCCTCAAAATGTATAAAAATTCACAACCAGTCCTCCTATATACACACATACAACCTGTATGTGTGTGTATATAGGAGGACTGGTTGTGAATTTTTATACATTTTGATGCTGCATGTGGTGTTATGTGTGTGGTAGATTAGCTTTGGTGCTGTGTATGCCTGAATGGTTTTATCTTTGGAGAGATAGCTGTATGTGGGCATTATGCCTGTGAAGCTGTGTGTCTGAGTTTGCCTTTGGGAAGAGGCTGCTTGTGGAGTTTTGTGTCAATGCATGGGGCTGTTTGTGTGTGGAGAGGCCTGTTAGTGGTGTAGAGCGTGTGAAGAAGGTTCGTAGTATTTTTTGTGAGCTGGTTTAATTGAAGTAGTATGTGGTTGTGTGATAGGGGAGTAGGTGCTGTAGTATGTAGGGGGATAGGGGCTGTAGTTTATTGGGGAGATATAAGGACTGTAGTCTAGGGTCCAAATATGGGATGTAGTATTTTATTTATTTATACCGGGATGGATACATTGCGATTTCTCTCATTCGTCAAGTATGTCCTGGGTCCACAAAACATTACATTGTTACAATAGCAAAACAATATTACAAAAAAATACAGTATACAAACTATATTTATAAATATATAAATTTAACATATAACAGGTGATAAATATATTCAACCATGACAGGCGCATTCTGTGCTGAGGTATATTGCCATAGATCTCTTAAAAGATTTTATATTGAATGAAGATTTGACTGTCCCTGAGCTTATTACATAATTGTGGTGCTCTGTAGGAAAATGAGGATCAAGCCACTTTATTTTGGTATTGCGGTATGCTAAATATCGTGCGAGTACTGGATCTGAGGTTATAGGAGGTCGGAGCATTCTACTCAGGTAGGGTGGGAGCTTCCCAGAAAAGCTCTTATGCACAAGACTGGAAAGATGAAGAGTGTGTCACGATTCCAGCGATAGCCAGTCTAGCTCTTTTAACATGTCACAGTGGTGGGTAAAGTAATTGCATTCTAGTACAAAGAGGCAGAATGAATTATATAACGTATTAAGTTTATTAAGGTGGGTTTGCAATTCAGGTGCATAAACGACATCCCCATAATCAATGCATTAGCATTTGTTGCACTATCTGTTTCCTTACTGTAGGGCTTAGGCAGGATTTGTTTCTGTACAGGGCACATAGTTTTGGGTAAAGGTTTGAAGATATTTTTTCAGTTGTTTATTTGCCAAAGGATAGATTGGGGTCTAGCAACATAGCTAGATATTTAACAGAACAGACTGCTGTCAGTGTGCTTTTTGAATTTGTTATGACACATAGTTGTTCATTTTGTAGTTTACGTAATTTAGGTACAGTTCCAAAGATCATTGTAACTGTTTTGTCAGTGTTTAGGAAGAGTTCGTTATCCGCTATCTACATTTCTACCTCTGTGAATTGGTTTTGGAGCACAGCCTCAAGCTGCGGTAGATTGGGTTTACTAGCGTAGATTACAGTGTTGTCTGCATACATGTGTACAGTTGAGGATTTACAGACGTTAGGCAGATCATTTATAAATTATGTGAATAGCAGGGGGCCGAGTATGGAGCCTTGGGGAACACCACACGTAACTGGAAGAGGGATGCTATCAAAAATGGCCGCAGGGATGCTGTCAAAAATGGCCACATATTGCAATCGGTCTGAAACATATGATCAAAACCAGGTTACCAATGCCTGAGTTTTTAAGTGTTTGTAAAAGAATGTCATGGTCTACTGTGTCAAAGGCCTTGACAAAATCAAGGAAAATAGCTCCAATTATGTCTCCTTGTTCCAGGCCAATTTGGATGTCGTTGCAAACTTTTAAGAGGGCAGTTAAAGTTGAGTGATTTGGACGAAAGCATGATTGATTAGGGGTCAGATAATTTGATTGTTGATAATATTCACATAGTTGTGTGTGAAAGCATTTTTCCAAGATTTTTGACAATACTGGGAGCAATGATATCTGGCGATAGTTAAATCCAATACGATAGTACTTTAACAACTAAGTAAAGAGTGCAATTAATACAAAATGAAATTAAGAAAATTAAATTAAATATAAATACACTTCCCTTTAGGATATAAACCTGAAGATTTCCTCATCATAATCTTCACAATAAAACAATATGTATGGATAGGGTGAATCCTATTAGGGAAAAAATGGCACATCATAGTGCATTGTTTTAACATTTGATTGTCCCTGAGGAAGTCCCTAGACAGGATGAAATGCGTAGGACTACTTTTATGCTGACATCTGTCTACTTTTATGTGAGTTATTAAAAACTATTTTGTATATTCTATTTGGGCTACCTCTTAAATGGAATTTTTGTTGTTTCCTCTTCAATTTGGAGAGACCTATCTTCCAGAAACTACAGACCTGCAGCAGTGTATATATATATTGAAGGCTTTATTTTCACCTTATAATTGTGAGTGGCCATTTGTCTTTATTCCAACACTGAGAACATACAGTTTTGCACTATGATGTGCCTTTTTTCCCCCTAATAAGATAGTTAGATACCAAAGTAATGTTACCACTTTTATTGATATGTACTACTTTTGCAGTCTTCCAAAGTTTTGGTATGTATCCTGACACCATGGATTCATTGTTTAGGGTAGTGACAGGTTTAGCAATTGCTGGCACAATGTGCTTCAGCAACATTGCTGGGAATTGATCTGGTCCACACAGGTTTTTCATTTTTAATTATTAAGATGTTTATTAGCGACACTAACAGGCACAGGTCTAAAACTGAATTTCTCTATATGAGGAGTGTCATTTGTCATCTTGGCAACCAGGGTTGTAGCACATCCAACAAAATAATAATTAAAGGCATTTGCTACATCTTGGGGGTGTTGCAGTGTTTGATTGTCCATTTTGACAGTGGAGGGTTTGGAGTGGATTGTGGGGGTTTGTATGCTATTTATGATTTTCCGAAAGTTTCTTGGGTTTTTATATGTTATTGTTCAAATTTTCACTAAAATATTGGGCCTTTGCCATTTTTGTTTGTTTTGTGCATGCATTTCACCATTGTCTGTAGGTACAGTGATCGTTCATGGAGCCAGTATGCTTGAACTTTGACCACAGTGAATCTCTAAACTGGTACATTTGAATGAGGTCAGCTGTAACCCATGGCGGACTTGTCCCTTTTATTCACACTTTAGGCAGAGGGGCATGCAAATTCCAAACACGCAAGAGTTCGGACTGAGTCTAGATCTGGTATTAGACGTAATCTGTCCCATGGTATGTTCTTGAGATTGTCTAAAAAGGATTCAAGATTACATTTTTTGAAAGACCTGGTATTATAATATTGGGAGGGGATTTATTGGCCTTTATTTTGCAGTACACTAGACAGTGGTCACTAATATGCCTCCTGGATTCTGTAAGGACAACTGTAGAGAATCCAATCTAGCAAGGTATGCTTATGGTTTTTAATATTAATGTGAGTTAGGGAAGAAATTAATTGTGTTAGCTGCAAAGTCTTGAAAAGTGTACATGATTTACTATTTTTAGGATTCAGCCAATCAACATTAAAATCTCCAAAAACCAACAGTTTACTTTTTTGGTTTTGAGCTACAGTTTCACTAAGTAGTTGGGCTATGTCAGAAAGGGAGTGCACCAGAGAGCTAGGTGGAGAGTAGATTCCAGCAACAATGATTGTTTTTTTGAAAGGGATCTCAATTGTGTCAGAAAGGAAATCAGAGGCAGAAGGGGAGTTATAGTTTTTTAAAGGAGTACATTTTATGGACTTGTCAACATAAATAATAATGCCTCCTCTCTTTGCTCTGTCATTTCTAAAACATGAAATTTCAATGGCGGAGTCTGGTATTTTAGTTGTTAACCATGATTCTGAGACCACAATGATTTTTGGTTTGTAATGGGAACATCAGGTTTGTAGTGCATCCAGTTTAGGGAGCTCCGGATGTTGCAGTGCACAAAAAAAGAGGCCTTTTTATTGGGGAGACTAGGATTGGAATTAGCTAGAGGACCAGGGTTAGACTGCACATAATTTGCAAGGTCAAGTAACATAAGGAACAGGAATTTGGACATAATCTTAGTTTGGCCATATAGTGAATGGAATGCTTAATAATTTTGTGAGATGGTGGTAGGAGGGCTATGTTTTATAACTCTCCACCAGCACTCAGCAGATAAGTTACAGCAACACTGCCTGCCATGGTGTATGTTAATTTGTTTTCCAGTTTGAGATGCGTGCTTATGGCAGTAGTGATGCGCACAAAATTGGAGTGAGAAAAGAGTTATCACGAATACCACTAACATGGATTCATGTTAGTGGTATGAGGTGTGTAGATGAAAACAAACCACAAATAGTAAAAAAATATAAATTAAAAAGGAAATAAAAGTATATAATATTGATTGCTTGCAAGTCTGGGGCTAGGTTAATCTATTTTGGTATAGAGAATAAAGTATATAGGGGTATGGGCTGTAGTGTATGTAAGAGTAGAATTTGTATGGGCTGAAGTGTTTGTGGTAGGACCAGCCTGTCTATTGGCCCCATTGGGCCATGGCACCAAGTGGCACTTTGACAAAGGAGGCATTTTGCATTCCCTTTAAACTGTGCATGGCCTGTGCCAGGTCTGGCTCAAGCATAAGGTAGCGCGGTCACTCGCTTTAGAGTGCACTGGCCTGGATTCAGCTCACCAGCTGAAGGAAACCGCAGCACAGCACTCCCCTACTGCAGGTCTTATAGTGTGGCTGGGCACGGAGGGGGTAGAGGACCTTGTTTTCCTCTCCCAAGTCTGACAGGAAGTGATTACAGAGAGTGCCAAACTGCTTCCTGTCAGACCGAGGAGAGGGAAACAAGTTCCTCTACCCTGGTACACAGTTCAGCCACGCTACAAGGAGGTAGGAGGTAAGCTGGAGAAGCAGACATGGGGGGACAGAAACAGACAAGGGTTGGAGGAAATATAGAAACAGATATGGGGGAACAGAAACAGACAAGGGCTGGGGGGAACAGAAACAGACATAGTGGACAGAAACAGACGAGGGCTGGGGGAACAGAAACAGACATAGTGGACAGAAACAGACAAGGGCTGGTGAGGTACACAAACAAACATGGGGAGACAATAACAGACAAGTGCTGGGAAGGGGTACAGAAACAGATATTGGGACAGAAACAAACAAGGGCTGGTTGGACAGAGTCAGACATAGGGGACAGAAACATATAGAAATCGTTATAAGGGGAATAGAGGGTGTGATGGGGTTATAGGGGCTGTGATAAAGGTGATAGGGGTTGTGATAAAGGCAGTAGATGTTGTGATGGGGAGTAGGTGTTGTGATGGGGATATAGGGACTGTGAAAGTGGATGTAGAGACTATGATGGGAGATAGGGACTTTGATAAGGGGGGTAGGGGCTGTGATAAAAGGGATAGGAGCTGTGATGGGGATTGATATTGTGGGAGGAGATAGAGGAGATATGTGGGGGAAAAACTTGTAGTTAAAAGTGTATCCCCCCCCTCCTTGAGGCTTACCTTTGGCTACTGAGTGGGGAATCCTGTTCCCTGGTGGTCAGGTTGGAGATTTGCAGCTTTGTTTGCACCATCAGTGGGTGAAGACAGCTCCTTACAGCCACCGTCGTGGAAAGTATCAGAGCAACATTCTGATAGAGCTTGTTCTCCCTCCTCCCCCTCCGAGCAGCCATGGATCCTCTTCTCTGGGCCAGTGCTCGAGAAGTGCCAGTCCGGTAGTGGCTGGCCAGGGAGATCCCTTAATCTCCTCTGTTGCCTTGACCCATGGACATCCTGGCCCACCGGGCATTTGCCCAGTTTGCCCAATAGCCTGTCTGGGCCTGAGTGCGGCAAATCAAACTGCTGTGTCAACAGCACCTCCTTGTATAGATCCATTGAATCAACTCGTATAGATCCATTGAATCAACACATTAAGCCGAAGTGGTTCTGGTGACTATAGTGTCCCTTAAAGAGACGTGTTTAAGAGGAAAAAAGATTTGGGTGAATTTAAAAAATTCTGTGAAAATTTTTGTTGATCATTAAATTTCAACCAAATATTAATCTTTATGGTCGCTGGCAGCACTAGCAGCTAGCATGCAACTATTTAATAACCCTTTGTGGCATGAAGATTAACCAAAAGTCTGCTAAACTGTGAGCAGCCAGGCACTGCCAGGCACTGCCACTGGTGCTTGCTGTATTAAAAAAAAAAAAAAAAAAGACTTGGCAACTACTGCTCCCCACTTGCTAGTAACATACCTTAGTAACTTTTCCCTATGTTCCCACTTGTTATGTCACATGGTGGGGCAAGTCTGCCAAACAGTGAGAAACCGGTGGCTGTTTGCGGGAATGACCAAATCTATTCAGTCTGTGAGCCATAAAGCCATTCTGTCAATGGTGTCTTTGTATTTTTTTTCTTACTAAATAATTCAAAATTTAGATTTTCAGTAATTTTATTTTTAAGAATATGACTGCATGCCTCCCAACTGCCCTGATTTTGGAGAGACAGTCCTGTTTTTAGAGTCCTGTCTCGCCATTCCACCTTTATCAATTGTTGCTAAAAAGTGTATTTGAAATGCATTATTAGATGCATTCATGCTGCACTTAGGACGCAAGGACCCTGAAATGATGTTCCCCGCATGTCCTACCCTCAGTGGGCTGGCCTGCTTGATCGACCTGCCATTAATTTGAGTGGACCAGCCCCTTTTCTGGGTAGACCTGCACCCTTTGGGCTAAGCCAGTAATGTGATCACATAATTTAACCTCCCTCTTTAGCCCCTTCCCACCAATGTCCCGCTCATGTTGTGTATGAAAATTGACACGACTAATGATTAGATTGTTAAATTATTAAATCAATAGATTGCTTCTGGATTCTGCGTGCGTACAAGTAAACAGGATTGAATCATCTTTTCTTTTCTAGATAAAGATTGCCTTAGAAAAAGATACCTGCACAGTGTCTGTATGTTATTTGTGCCCGTGATAAATGGGAACTATATTTTGTAATGCTAATATAGAACATCGCAGCTAACTGGGATTTGTGCTCAGTTTGGATTTGAGCAAGGCTTTAAAGCTACGTTTCACTTGTCCATTTAAATGTGAAGACAGTAGAATCAATATGAAGCATTTTGGAAGCAATTCAAGTGAAATAACTTGTAAAGAAGAAAAAAAAATCAACTCAATTCTCTCTTCAGAAATACAGCTATCAAATACCCGGTTTTGTGAATGGTTCTCACGTTAAACCATTTGCAGAAAGTGCACACTCAGATAATGTATTGTTGCCAACTCTCCTAAACCTTCTTGGACATTGCTGTAAAATAATCCAGTCTCTTACAATACCCCAAGGATAAGCCAATTACATGATTCAATTTTAATGATTGCTAATGGCAATCGTGCTTAATTTTCTTTCTCTCTTTTTTTTTTTTGCTTCTTGCAGTTCCTTGCTAGGAAGAAAAAAACAGAATAGAAAGGGGTTTATAAGAGTTACAGACATGTGCAGAATTAGGACATGAACAATTTAATGAACTTAAATATCTACTTTTTTAGAAAGTAACCTGAATTAAAAATTTAGGTTTTTGCAAACATGAGATATTAGTAAGTGATGGAATGTGACATAGTAACTAAATAAATATTATAGGCTGTATATATGCTACACCCACGAAAAAAATCTATGTAAAAAATTTGCTAATGTGATAAATTATAATGTAAAACCATTGGCCAGTTGGAAATGTATTCAATAAACTGCTATGAATATTTAATTTAATAAACAATTTACCAGGGATATTACATTGTCTAATACAAAGATTAGAAATCTACAGATATATGTTAGGAAGTGAAGATATGTAAAGTGTATAAAGGTTCTATTTAAGTAATGTTTATTAATTTCAAAGGCTCACTTTTGCATGGCAGGAATGGCAAAAGGGACTGGGGAAATTTTCTCCTGGACCATTAGCATGGGAGTTCTAGCAAGGCTTAGGGGCTGCAGTCCCAGACCGTTCTTCTGAAAATCAAAATAACTGGAGATGTGTTGAAATATGTGCACAGTTCTGCAGGAACTAGGCAGCAGGCAGGAATTGTGCACTGTCTTGATTAGCCCAAGACTGTGTGTTTGGGACATAGGTTGGTAGCCTACACGCTCAGTGCTGTCCAAGCCTAGATGACCCATTGGGATATTTTCTGTTGGACTGTTTTATGTGAAGCTGATAAGGCTTCCCGAGTACAATGACTATAGTTGATGTCCAAATTTCAGAATCTACAGATACCAAAGCAGAAACAAAAAGGGCTTTTCCTTATTTTGATCTTTCAGCAGTTTACCAGATAACACCCCAATTTGGCACTTCTAACTTTGTGATTGACACCTTTGTTCATTCCCTATAGGAAATAATGGGCATTCAATATAGAACATTAATTATATTTTCACCTGAAATTTGGTTCATGCAAAACCCAGGCCAAAAGTTGCCAGCTCTTCCCTGACCAAATCTGATGGCACAGAACGAAATCTGTCAATGGCAAGAAATTTTAGTAACACATGATAAATGCATAATATATCACTTTCCCTAACACTGTAGATTCTGAATGCAATTTTATCCATATGCTATGTAGTAGCTTACTGTTAAATTGTTGTCTTATGTCATATTCTGAAAACCTCAGAATACATTTGTAAAATGTGCTATATGCATAAATTATCACTGTATTTTTGGAATCGGGCTTACTGTAATTACTTACTAATACATTACCTATATGTTTGATGTAATGTTGCATGTTAATAGTGAATTTATACTGATTCTCTATACAATAATAATAAAAATTTAAAAACAGCCAAAAAATAATGTGTGTGTGTGTATATATATATATATCCAAAAAAATCAGGACCTGATGAAAGCTCAATGGGGAGCTGAAACGTTGACGTCGTTCTTGGAATAAAAAAAATTTAAGATTGGAAACTACTTGAGTGCCGGTATTTTTTTGGATATATTATAGCGACCAGAGCACCAGGTATAATTTTTTTGTTTGTTGGAGTGCAGGAATCTGTTTATATATATACTATATATATACTATATATATACTAAAACTATAGCAAGGTGAGTCAAGAGCAGAAAAATGTCAGCCTTTTAGAAAAGCAAAACTTTGTTACAAAACCATATGGCAATTCATATGTTAGTCTTTTATGAATGACACACAAGGACACAAGCAGGAGTTAAAAAAAAACCTCTTAAAGAGCGCACAGTATGTGTAAGTCTCACCCCCAGCTAGTACAATGGTCACATTGAAGAAAGTTAGCAGAAAAATGTAGCATTCTCTGTGTGAATTTTACAACTAGGTGTATTTTATATTTATTTTATCGTGAAAGAATAATTTTAATGGAACTGAAGACATTTCCTATAGACACAGGAATTCATTTTAAGTGTTCACCATTTTCATTCTAAAATTTGACATAGATCTACAGATTTCTTTATCTTTTTTAAAATAGAAGATATACCCATACATGCTGAAAACACAAATGTGCTGTATAAGAATATTTCATTTTAGTTAATGAAACCTAACAAATATAATATTTCATTGTACGTACAGCTGTATCTCACAACATACTAAAACCAGCAAGAGAAAAAATACTGTGGAGAATAAAATTGTAGTGACTGACAATCCCATTACCAATTAGAACAAAGGTTTTGCATAAAGTAGGGCAGGGTTGGATTAGGGATTGCTCTAGGCCATTATTTTTAAAAATCTTTTACTTCTTTCTTTATTTTAATATATTAGCCAACAGTGGGGGCATAGGGTGGGCAGTGATCTGCTCATAACCTCCACTGAGTAATGTGGGGGGATTGGGGTTTGCTCAAGTTTTAGCAGATACCCTCATATTCCTGGTATGGTGGCAGGTTGCATAGGGAGGTATAATTATCAATAGTTTTATAGCTCCCTCTACCCATGCTTGTCATGCCTAGAGTGGGGACATGTCAGCTAAATGTGAGCAGCCTGCTGGAATGACAGAAGGAATTTGGACTTTGAGCCATTCGGTCATTCTGTCATTTCCGGTTTTGTATTCTTTTTCTGACGAAATCACAGAAAATCTAAATATTCTGTAACTTTGTCATTCTTAAGAATGCATATGTCATATATATATAGTGAAAACTAGCTGCATATGGAATAATGATAGTATTATGACTATATTGGAAAAAGTCCATGTTCATTTTGAGAGTTATTTATTTACAACACTGTTTTCTTATCTGTAACTTCATTATTTGGTACATTATTTTTTTTTAGGTCCAACTAAAATGTTTGTGTCTATTAACAAATGTGATAAGGGTCCCCTTACATGTATTCTAAAATGAAAATGACATTTAACCCCTTCAGGACGCAGGACGGTTCAGGACCGTCCTCGGCATTTTTGCGTTGCCAACCGAGGACGGTCCTGAACCGTCCTAACGGAAAACGGGCGGCGGGAGCGATCGGAGATCACTTCTGCCGAAATCCCGTTGTTACTATCTGCCCGGCATCCCAGGCAGATAGTAACAGCCAATTGCGGCATGTGAGCGATCCGCGATCGCTCACAATTGGCTGATGTCAAAGTGGGTGTTACAAACACTCACTTTGACACTGATCTCTGCCTCTCTCCCCTCTGTAGCGTTTTGTGAGAGGAGAGAGACAGAGATCGTGATATATTGTTGCAGCAGGTGTTCCAGAGAGAATTAAAAAGTATCAGCAGTTAATAAAAATTCCCTTTTAACCCCTTCCCTGCCAGATCTGTTACAGACAGTGCATTTGTACTGTCTGTATTTTTTTTTGCCCTTAAGGGTTAACTTTATTTTAAAAAATCTGTGTCTTAGACAGTCTTAGACTATCTTAGTCTGTCTTAGTCTGTCGTAGTCTGTCGTAGTCTGTCGTAGTCAGTCAGTTTCCTTCCCCCAAATCTCCATTAGATTCTTCTAACAGGAGTTAGTTTAGGGATTACTGTTTTAGTCTGTTTTAGTATTTTGTTAGTTTAGTCTGTTAGTGTGAAACATGCAGCGCATGTACAGATTGGAGGAGGCCTTCTTGGCATCAGACTCTGACGCCACTGACACTGCGTCCGATTTTGACCCAGGTCAGTTTAGCGGCACGTCTAGTGACATGTCATCTGTGTGTGAGCCATCTGCTAAAAGAAGCTGTGCTTCCCCTGCTACGCTGAATGTGGAGGAGGACTGGGTACCTCCACAGTTAGCTGAGCCCAATATCCCCCCTTTTAGTGCCAACTCAGGCATTAATGTGAATGTGGTTGACTTCTCCCCTATACAATATATGGAGTTATTTTTAGGGGATACCATCTGGGAGGAGATTGTTTCCCAGACTAATTTCTACGCTAGCCAATTTATTGAGCTCCAGGTAGCTATACAGTCAGGGAGCATGCTTGGCATCCCACAGATGTCCCTGAACTTAAAACATTCTGGACTCTTACCATGCTCATGGGGATAAGAAAGAAGCCATCAATCCGCTCTTACCGGAGTACCAACCCAATTTGTTCGACCGCTATATATTCCCAAACAATGCCTAGACCAAGATATTAGCTGCTGCTGAGATACTTACATTTCAACGACAATACGCTCTGTCACCCCAGAGATCACCCCCAATATGATAGGCTTCATAAAATACGCCCACTGGTAGACCATCTTCTGAACAGATTTTCTGAAGTTTATACTCCCCAACAAAATGTATCTATTGATGAATCCCTTATGAAATATAAAGGGAGATTAGGGTTCAAACAGTATATCCCCTCAAAGCGGTCTAGGTATGGTGTAAAATTCTACAAACTGTGCAAGAGCGAAAGTGGCTATACATTTGCCTTTCGTATATATGAGGGGAAAGATGGTAAACTAGACCCTCCTGGCTGTACTGACTCTTTGGGCACAAGCGGGAAACTTGTTTTTGACTTACAGATCCCCTGGTTCAATAAGGGTTACCACCTTTATGTGGACAATTTTTACAGCAGTGTCCACTTGTTTAAAATTCTTTATGGTTTACAGACACTGGCCTGCGGCACTGTAAGAAGAAATGCCAAGGATTTCCCCAGACCTCTCTTAGAGGCCAAATTAAAAAAAGGTGAATGCAAAGCTCTGCGCAAAGCTGAACCGCTTGTGCTAAAATTTAAGGACAGGAAGGATGTTCACATGCTAACAACCATCCATAACGAAGGCATGTCAGACATCACTGTCCGAGGCAGGGTACAGACAAAACCGGTGTGCGTCAGGGCTTATAACAGGCACATGGGGGGTGTTGATTTGGCTGATCAGCTGATGCAGCCATATCTTATCTTAAGAAAGACAAAAGCCTGGTATAAAAAGGTGGCTATCTACCTGTTGCAAGTAGCAACACATAATTCATTTTTACTCTTTAAAAAAATGAATCCAGGAAGAACCACCTATCTCCAATTTCAGCTCAAGCTGATTTCCACAATAATTTATGGAGATGGTCAAGTTCCAACAACGGTGCAAGAGGAGTCTAGACATTTTATTTTTAAGATACCGCCAACACCAAAAACAATAAACCCCCAGAAACGTTGATGGGTCTGTTATAAAAAAGGGAAAAGGACAGACACCCCTTTTCACTGTCCCGATTGCCCTACAAACCCTGGACTGTGTATTGGAGCATGTTTTAAGGTCTACCACACAGAAAATACATTTTTATAATACTTGTTCCTGATTAATTTTTTTTGTTCATTTTGAAAGCAGCAAATTTCTGTTAGTCAGTATCCTTCCCCCAAATCTCCAGTTAGATTATTTTTGCAGGAGTTAGTTTACAGATTGCTGCTAACGGAAGTTTTAGTCTCATTTAGTCTGTTTTTATCAGTTTTAGCCTGTTTTTAGTATAAAATAAAAAAAATTGTGTGTTAGTAACTCTGTGTTAGTCAGACTCTGACGCCACTGACACTGCATCCGATTTTGACCCAGGTCAGTTTTCTGACACATCTAGTGACATGTCATCTGTGTGTTAGCCGACTGCAAAAAGAAGCTGTGCTTTCTCTGCTACGCCGAATGTGGAGGAGGAACAGGTTTCTCCACAGTTAGCTGAGCCCCAAATCACCCCTTTTAGTGCCAACACAGGCATTAATGTCAATGTGGATGACTTCTCCCCTATGCAATATATGGAGCTATTTTTAGGGGATACCATCTGGGAGGAGATTGCTCCCCAGACTAATTTATATGCTACCCAATTTATTGATACCAATCCAGATAGCTATGCAGTCAGGGAGGAGTGTGCTTGGCATCCCACAGATGTCGCTGAACTTAAAAAATTCTGGGCTCTTACAATTCTCATGGGGATTATAAAGAAGCCATCAATTCGCTCTTACTGGAGCACCAACCCAATCTGTTCTAGTCCAGTGTACTCTCAAACCATGTCTAGAACAAGATTTGAGCTGCTGCTGAGATACTTACATTTCAATGACAATACCCTCTGTCACCCCAGAGATCACACCCAATATGATAGGCTTCATAAAATACACCCACTGGTAGACCATCTTCAGCACAAATTTACTGAAGTTTATACTCCTCAAAAAAATGTATCTATTGATGAATTGTTAATGAAATATAAAGGGAGATTAGGATTCAAACAATACATCCTCTCAAAGCGCTTTAGGTATGGCGTAAAATTCTACAAACTGTGCGAGAGCGAAAGTGGCTATACATTTGCCTTTCGTATATATGAGGGGAAAGATGGTCAACTGGACCCTCCTGGCTGTACTGACTCTCTGGGGACAAGCGGGAAACTTGTTTTTGACTTACTGATCCCCTTGTTCAATAAGGGTTACCACCTTTATGTGGACATTTTTTATAGCATTGTCCGTTTGTTTCAAACTCTTTAGGGTTTCTAGATACTGGCCTGTGGCAGTGTGAGAAGATTTGCCAAGGATTTTTCCAGACCTTTTATAGAGGCCAAATTTAAAAAAAGTGAATGTAAAGGTCTGCACAAAGCTAAAGTGCTTGCAATAAAATTTAAGGACAGGAAGGATGTTAATATACTAACCACCATCCATGACGAAAGCATGTCTGACGTCACTGTCCGAGGCAGAGTACAGACCAAACCTGTTTGCATCAGGGCTTATAAAATGCACATGGGGATGTTGATTTGGCTGATCAGCTGATGCAGCCATATCTCATCTTAAGAAAGACAAAAGCCTGGTATAAAAAGGTGGCTATCTACCTGATGCAAGTAGCAACACATAATTCATTTTTACTCTTTAAAAAAATGAATCCAGAAAGAACCACCTTTCTCCAATTTTAGTTCAAGCTGATTTCCACAATAATTTATGGAGATGGTCAAGTTCCAACAACGGTGCCAGAGGAGTCCAGACATTTTATTTTTAAGATACCGCCAACTGCAAAAAAAACAAATCCCCTGAAATGTTGCTGGGTCTGTTATAAAAAAGGGAAAAGGACAGACACCCCTTTGCACTGTTTTTTTTTTTTTCTTTTGAAAGCAGCACATTTTATTTAGTCAGTTTCCTTCCCCCCAAAACTCCAATTAGATTATTTTTGCAGGAGTTAGTTTAGAGAATGCTGCTAAAGGTGCATTTGATACCTGCACATTTGGTTAAAAAAGGTTTATGGTAGTAACATATAACTGGCTGGCCAAAACCAGATGACGTGTGCATAAAAAGCAGAATTCAAAAATTACCACCATGCACGTTCTCTGAAATTTGGGATTAAACAGAAAAAAAAGAAGAAGCTGCCAGTTCCAGAACAGAAATTAGGTCCTTCTAAGCTACCATCCAGCATACACTGGCTCTGAGTCGTACTTTACATACATTGAACCTGGCGAATTTTGCTCACCCATCAAGGGAGTTCGAGAACTGTCAGGTTGGGTTCTGAGGGTTGCGACGTAGAAAGGTCTTTGAGGGAAAAAGCTTCTTATTATATACATGTGGAGTGTTTTCCAAAGATTTATGACAGATAATAGTGTTACAATGTCACTATTGATACATTTTAAAAATGTTTGTTTTGAAACCGCCATATCCTACTTGTACCTATAGCCCTATAACTTGCAAAAAAAAGCACGTAAACACTGGGTATTTTTAAACTCAGGAAAAATGTTTTAATCTATTTAGCAGTTTTTTCCATTCGCTTTTGTAGATGAGTAAAAGATTTTTCAAGTAAAAGTAAAAAAACATGTATTTTTTTCAATTTTTCATCATATTTTTTCTTTTTTTTTAAAATTAAATTACATGAGATTATATAAATAATGGTATGTAAAGAAATCCCCTTTTGTCCTGAAAAAAACAATATATAATTTGTATGGGAACAATAAATGAGAGAGCAGAAAATTACAGCTAAACACAAACACCAGAAAAGTGTAAAAAGAGGCCTGGTCGCAAATGTACAACATCGCAAAAACAGTCCAGTCCTTAAGGGGTTAAACATTACTTTGCAGGACGCCTAAAATACTCTGATAATGATTGTGTCTTTTTGCAAACTGCTTCATAGTGAAGGGATTAAACAGAAAAAAAAGAAGAGAGTTAAATGGACTTGTAACTGTCAAGGGTTTACTATTGATCTATAATAATGTATTGTTATGTTTAGTCAATTACCACTAATGGGTCATTAGGGTAAGATGTTTGAAAATGTGAAATGATTAGGCCTCAAACAAGGTAATGCATGTTCTAGTTGGTCTTTGTAATGTTTACATGAAATTAGTGAAAACAAGTAATTATGATAATGCTCCGTAATATCAGATTTATTGGATAAAACATTTTTTCAGTCTTTGATTCATATATATTGAATAAAGAATATGTAAGGTAAAAAATAGGTTTCAACATATACATCCTTTATTTTCTGCATTTGTCCTGGTACTATATTGGGAAACAAAATTAACGTTATATTTAATAATGTGCTCATGGGGCAAGAGAAGGCATGCCCCCCTGGAATTTGCCTTCCAATTAATTTAAAATGGGCCTAGGAGTGACAGTGCTGATGCACATTATAGCCCTTCCCACTCTGCCCCCATATTCTTCAGACACCTCTGAATATATGCTATTAGATCAGAATAAGAATGAAAAAAATTGGCTGGAAACTGTATATATACTGTTAGGTCTGGAAGTATTTTAACACTGACATAATTTTAAATTTTGACTCTGTACACCACCACAATGGATTTGAAATGAAAAAATGAGATACAATTGAAGAGCAGACTTTCAGATTTAATTCAAGGTGTTGAACTAAATATCATATGAAATGTTGAAAAATTGCTTCAATTTTCACATGCAGTCCCCTTTGTGGCAGGACACCGCAACTAAGTGCCACGCCCACTGAATATTCAGATGTTTTGGTTCTGCATTTTGTGTCCCCAATGTGTAATCTTATGATTTTCCCTTGTTGAATGCATTCTACTTTTCAACCACTCCATTTAGAATGTTTAGCTAACAAGGTGTGAAAACCGCAGAACGCAAGGGAACAAGCAGTGCGTGGGACACATTGGGGAAACAAAATACAGAACCAAAACATCTGAATATTCAATGGGCATAGCACTTAGTGGCAGTGTCCAGCCACACATCTCCCCCTTGTCCACTCCCGGCAGCAGCAGCATGACTCACATGGGTTGAGTTACATTTTACCAAAGAATGCTGTTACAGAACTGGGCTGGCATTTTTAGATGTTTTTTTTGGCAAAGTCTAATCTGGCCTTTCTATTCTTGAAACTTATAAATGGTTTGCACCTTGTGGTGAACCTCTGAAATTGCTCAAGTAAACTCTTTCTGATAGACACGGAAAATGATGTGTCTACCTTCTGGAGGGTGTTCTTCACTTGGTTGGATGTTGTTTTGTTTTTTTTTGCTGCCTTTTTCACTTGCATTGAGAGCTCCTTTGACAGCATGTTGTGGGTTCACAGCAACAGTTTCTGAATATGAATGCCACACACGGAATCAACCATAGATCTTTTGCCTGCTTAAATGATGAAGAATTAATGAAGGAATAGCCCACACCTGTCCATGGAGCTTTTTTGTTTCAATTGTCTAATCACTTTTAGTACGTTGAAAAAGAGCTAGTTACATATTAAAGAGTTGTAATTCATAAACCCTTCCTCCAATTAAAGTGAAATTGAAGCTTAGAGGCTGCACTTTAATAACCATTATTTAACTATAATAAATTAATTTTGGTAAACAGACTAAATAATAGTTTTGTGAGTGTCCAAATATATCTGTACCTAACTGTACAATTTTTTTGTTCATCTGTGACAATAAAAGCTGTTTTTTATCAAAATTTCACAAGATTATTATTTATTTTCTCTATTAAAACACATGAATATCAATTATTGGTTTAGTATGTTACTATATTGCTATAGTTCTCTAACAGTGTAGAGTTTAGTTGCAAATGTTTATTCTAGAATGTCATTTTCATACAAAAACTAATTTATAAACAGCAATTTTCAAATACAACTAAAAATAATCTTACCATGTCTTTTTGCTTTTTACAGAAATTATCTTTTCCGGTTATGTCTAGAGGATCTGTCTCTCATTCAGGTGTGTATATTTTTTATAAGTGATCTAGGAAAAGCAGGTATTTGCTTAAGCTTTGCCCTGTGAGTAAAATAGTTATCTGCAGGTAAATAATTGCGCTGTGGAACAGAATCCTTTAATAACATATATTTATATAAAAGAGTCACTGTAAGCATCTTTCTATGCTTATACATATAGAGCAGTTTGCAGCTCAAGAAAGTGAATTATACTGTTTCTATATCTTCTGCCTCTTTTCCACAACATCATAATCAGGGACGGGGTGAATGAAAATTGTGGAAAGCAAAGATGGCAATTTGCAGCTGCATTAAAATTTAACTCCTATGTATCAATGTATGTCCCAGAAATGGCCCGAGATAAGGGCGCCCTCACTGCACATTGACAGCCAAACTATGTATTACAGATAATAGTGCACAGATGATTATAGCCATCATGTATTATGTGTTTTGCCCCCATAAAAATGGTGGATGAGGGCAGCTGCAATTTCATTAAAGGGATACTATAAGCATCAAAACAATTGAGCAATGAGGCTACAGGGGCATGAACTATACACCAAAACTGTGTCATTAAACTAAATTTCTTTTGGTGCCTATAGTATCCCTTTAACTAATCTAGTCTGCCATTAGTGATATGCGGGTAGAGGAGCTGGGGAAACAGTTTTTGACACCTCAGATTCTTTCCTCAAATATCTTTTTGGGAGTTAGATACAAACACAATGTACACTAACCATGTCATTCCGTACATGCCATTAGGTCTACCTACTATAACTGTCATCATTTTGCACATTTATATGAAATTCACTTTGTGAACATCTGATAGTTGATGAGAGATCAACCAAGATGAGACATCTACAAAATATATATTTCCCAATATTTTTCTCGTGTTATATTAAAACAAATTAAGGTTTGAATGGTGATTGTATTTGAGGTAAAATAAAATCTTGTGATATCTCTTTTCATAACATATTTGCATGTTTGCATAGGGCAGTGAGAACCTAGAATCATCTGTTGAATTTATGAAACATAAATTCTACAAATAAATACATAAATTAGTATTATTTCAGACCTGAGAAGAGAGGTAATCTCTTAAATACTTGTCATTTAAATATTATGTTAGTCCAATAAAATAGTATCATTGCATACTGCAATATTCTGGATATTTGTATTTTTTGTGGCATCTGTTGTATGCTGTTTGGTATCAGTGGCTGCTTAATATGTTAAAACCAATTCAGTTTTCAAAAAGTATAATTGCTTGGATTGACAGTTTAAATCTGATGCTGTCTGCTGTGAATCAGCTCTGGGCATGTTGAAATCTTTGTAGTGATTCTGGTTGGAAGAGATTTAAGAATATTAAATAATAAAGTACCTGTAAAAAAGCAAGGAAAAAAAGTTCAAAAGGCTTTATTCTTTATCCAGGGTTGGATTTGACAAACAAGTACAAAGAATCAGTAATAATGATAGATGGTGAATGTTTTATGGATAAAGGCAGAATTGTGGTTTTTAGAAAATGGGTCTTTATTTGTTTGACTAAGAAAATGCACATTGATAGTCTCACTGCTGCTAAGCTAACATTACCCATAAACTGCAATCATTTTTAAAGCATAGACTTTATGGAATATTGATTAAATTATATCTACACCTAAATATCAACATTCTGCTCAAGGTACTTTGGCATATTAAGATCTTATTTCTACACGACATGCCCTTTTAAAAAAACATGTTCCTTAATTCTGCGGTTAATAGTGTGGTCAGTTGTGTATTACTCATAAGCAGCAGTATTTACTGCGAGGCTGACAAGGCATTTGCCTTGGGTGGCACGTTCTGGGGGGGCGGCAAAAAACCCGCCCCCAATTGCTCTTGCAAATGCCTTGCCAGCCTCTTGTCCTAGGGGGCCCAGGTTCTGGCAGCGGGGGCCACCTCAGGGCCCCTCCGAGGCTTGCAGTGGTGGCACTTTCTGGACGGGCGGCGAGCGAGCACTGATCCTCCTGTTCAGCTCCCTCACGAGCATCGCAGTGATGCCGGAGCTGGAATATGATGGCCCTGGCATCTGGCCCCGGCATCACTATGTGGCGCGCTAGGGAGCTGAACAGGAGAATCAGTGCTTCCTCGCTGACTGCAGTGACTGCCCGGCCGCCCAGCAGCCCCACTGGACCCCAGGGAAAGAGAGAATCCACCCAGCACTCACCAAGGTAGGGAGGCTGGGGGGATTAATTTTTTTTTTAAATGTGAGTGTGTTTGTGAGTGTGTGTGTCTGTTTGTGAGTGTGTTACTGTGTGTCTGTTAGTGAGTGTGTTAGTGTGTGTGTGTCTTAGTGAGTGTGTATGCATGTCTGTTAATGAGAGTGTATGTGTGTCTGTTAGTGAGTGTGTGTGACTGTTAGTGTGTGTGTGTGTCTGTTAGTGAGTATGTATGTTGTCTGTTAGTGAGTATGTATGTTGTCTGTTAGTGAGTGTGTATGTGTGTCTGTCAGTGAGTGTGTATGTCTCTTAGCTAGTGTGTATGTGTCTAACACTGAGTGAAAATGTGTCTGTAATGAGTGTGTATGTGTATTTAAAAGGTGGGGTGGGGGCGGGGGGGGATGCCTGAGTTTTGTCATGCCTTGGGCAGTACAAAACCAGGATACACCACTGCTCATAAGCAAAACAAGTGATTTGAGTCCAGGAAAATATGGTGCCAATATTGTGAAAGAACATTTCACATAATTGATGAGTCTGGCATATGGCATGAGTGGGTCTGTTTGGGGCATTTAGAAGACATTACATACTTATAACCATTTTTGTACCTGGAAATGGAATGTAGACTGTTAGGTTAAAAAAGATGTCCTACCTACACAGCAGTATTTGTTCTGATTATGATCTATCATGTGTCAACATATATGGTAATGCCATACTGTGGGATGACAAGACAGTTTCCATATCCATTCCCACCTAGTGAAGACCATGTATTGTGAACTGCTATGATAGTCTTCTGCGTGCAGGGAGAGAACCTTTAGTGATGCACTCATGTTGTGATTGCTGGGGACAGTTCCTGGTGATGTTCTACAACCAAGCCAGGGACAGCCAGACAGGAACCTTAAATTGGGAAGGTTTAGCTGGATACAAGACTGTTGGGAGTATGTAATTGCATGATTATACATGAAAATTTTCTGCAGTAAATCTGTGGCTAAAACTTTTTATGTGTGTGTGGTTATTTTAATTCTATTTTGGAAGACTTCCTTACAAAGGTCTACTAGTGTATTTATCCAATACCCACTTATTAATCAGTATGTACACTGTAGAATTTAAATATCATAATTGTGATTTGTTTTTGTATTTATTTATTATATTTTTTTGACACAATAATTTAATTATATTTTCTTTCTTGGCCTACTTATCCAATAATCCAGATATTATTTATTTATATTTATTTATTTATAAAATATTTTACCAGGAAAGATACATTGAGATTTCTCTCGTTTTCAAGTATGTCCTGGGTCCACAAATCATTGCATTGTTACAATTAGGTACAACAAAATACAAAAACAATATTAATACACAATATATACAAAATTTAACATAGAACAGGCAGGAAATATATAATCAACCATGACACGTGCATTCTGTTTTGAGGTATGTAGAGAGGGATCTCTTAAATGACTTTAGGCTTAGGGAAGATTTGAAATTGTGCGGGAGGTCGTTCCAGAATTGCGGCGCTCTGTAGGAGAAGGAGGATCGGGCCGCTTTCTTTTTGTATTGAGGTATACTAAGTAAAGTGCTTGTACTGGATCATTTCAACTGCTTTCCATTAAAGTGCACCTATACATTTTATGTCTGAAATTCACTAGAGCTAAGTAGTTATTTCCTTTGTTATTGCATTGTTTATTGAAACAGTAATACAATTCCAATAATATAATGCCTTACAGAGCAAAACTGCAGTAAAGTTTGAATGGAATGCTTTACTTTTGTTGACCTCTAAGAAACTGATATGAATAATACCATTTATATTTGTCTTGGCAATGTAAATTGAATATTGCTATTCTGGTCATGTTGCAAACCAATAACGTAAAGCATATTATTTTCTTGGAAATGGAAAGGCAAATTTACTAGTCAGCAATATTTTTTGATAAAACAGAACCACTGAAAAAAATAAGTATAAAATGAGTTTAATTGTTATGTGTATATTCTCTACAGTAACATATGAAATTTGAATGCACATCTAAAAGCTACTTACCTGTATTGAATCACATTACTGCAATGTTTATAAAAAGGAATTCATATTTTATATTTAAAAGACTTTGAACTTTCATCTATGTTCCAAGTTTTTGTACTCTGTGTCGTTGATTGATTTTTAATTGTATGTCTGTGTGTCAACAATTCTATAGATGGCTCTAGACAATAGAAAACTTATTAATGTCTAAAGTGAGCACTTTTAGACACTGTTCTCGCATACAGTGTTAACCCCTTGGTGACCAGACCTGACATACAGTTTTAACCCCGTAGTAACTGTTAAGGACCATGGCTCTTTTTAAATTTCTGCGGTTTGTGTTTAGCTGTAATTTTCCTCTTATTCATTTACTGTACCCACACATATTATATACCATTTTTCTCGCCATTAAATGGTCTTTAATACCATTATTTTCATCATATCATATAATTACTATAAAAAAAATTATAAAATATGATAAAATAAAAAGAAAAACACTTTTTCCGAACTTTGACCCCCAAAATCTGTTACGCATCTACAACCGCCCCAAAACACCCGTGTTAAATAGTTTCTAAATTTAGTCCTGAGTTTAGAAATACCCAATGCTTTTTTGGAAAGTTATAGGGCAGTAAATGCAAGTAGCACTTTGCTATTTACAAACTATTTTTTTTTTTTTTTCAAAATTAACAAGTTATATTGTAACACTGATATCTGTCAGGAATCCCTGAATAACCCTTCACATCTAAATATTTTTTTAAAAGAAGACAATCTAAGATATTAAACTTGGGGTATATTGACTCTTTTCATGCTCTTTGTATGCAACCATTTTACCACCAATCTATGCCAAATTTAAAAAAAATAATAATTGGTGATATTTTTTTTGACTTTCATTGCAATTTAAAAATACATGTATGGAGAACTTTAAGATTTACTGCCAAAGAACACCCAAACATGTGTTCTGTAACATCTCCTGAGTACAGTGATACCCCCTATGTATAGGTGTGTCGGGTCCTGTGGGGGCTAATAGACCTTACTTGGAGGGTGCACATTCCAATTTTCCAACTTGGAATTTTCACAGCTGGTCATCATGCACCCATGTCCTATTTGGCACATTTTTGAAGCCGGCCAATGTAATTTACCCCCATAAAAAAATATATATATATTTTTTAAAAATAGACACCCTGCGGTATTTTAAAGGGTGGTATTTTAATACTTTCCATGCACTAATTCTACTACCAGTCTTTGTCAAACTTTTAGGTAGTCATTTTGTGAGCTATTTTTCTCTCACATTATACTTTAGGCATGGATTCTTAGTTCCTGTTATGTGTTACTGACAAGGAACACCCCAATATGTATTCAGTACATCTCCTGAGTACAACAGTGCCTCCAATGTACAGGTTTTATGGGCTTTTGCAAACCTACAGGGGTCAAATGTAGGGCTTCTCCAAGTTTGCACATTGAAATTTTTCAGATTGGTTTGCTGGGCCTATGTTGCCTTTGAGACTGTATAGCAGCCCAGGAATGAAAATTAACCCCATCATGGCATACCATTTGTAAATGTAGACAACCCACAGTATTCAAAATGGGGTATGTCCAGTCTTTTATAGTAGCCACTTAGTCACAAATGCTGGCCAAAGTTAGCATTTTTATTTGTTTTTTGCATTTATTTTACACAAAAACTGCACATTTACTGGTGATTTCAGCGTCGTGATAGGTTTAACTGTGTTAAACACTCATATTTGTGTTCAGCGAAGTCTCCCGAGTATAACAATATCCCCATGTACAGGTTTTATGGTGTTTTGGAAAGTTACAGGGTCAATATAGGGCTTGCCCAATTCAGTTTTCCAGATTGGTTTGCTGGGTCTGCGTTGCCTTTTGAGACCATATGGTAGCCCAGGAATGTGAAATAACCCCATTATGGCATACCATTTTCAAATGTAGACAACCCAGGGTATTCAAAGTCTTTTGTAGTAGCCACTTAGCCACAAACGCTGGCCAAAGTTATCATTTTTATTAGTTTTTTATAAATGTTTTTTTTGAAATTTATATATATATATATATATATATATATATATATTTATATACGCACACACACACACATATAATACGTGTGTATGTGTATATATATATATATATTACGTGTGTGTGTGTGTATATATATATATATATATATATATATATACACAAATACACACACACACACACTTACTTTTATTTCCTATATATGTATAATATATTATAATTAAAGCATTTTATAATATATTATACATATATAATGCATATATATGATTTCATTATAATTGTATTTTGAGATATATGTGTATATATCTCAAAGTACACTTATAAGGAAATCATGTATATATGCATTATTTATGTATAGTATATTATAAAATGCTTTAATTATTTAATAATATATTATACATTTATAATACAGACACTCCTCACTTAACGACCAGGTTCCGTTCCTACGACCCGGTCGTAGAATGAATCGGCCGGTAAGTGAGGAGTCAAGGGATTCCCTGCTCTGGTGCATTCATCTACACAGACATGCGCACCAGAGCAGGGAATTCCCACGTTTGCTCGCACTTACGCCTGGTCGTAAGTGCAAACTGTCGTACAACAGGTAGGTCCCTAAATGAGGACCACTTGTATAATATATATATATATATATATTTATTATAGGCTCAGACAGTCCCCCCATTGGCAGCTCCTAGAGTCCTATTGCGGCGATGTGATCATGGGGATCACATGGCCCTGGAGGGCTGGGGTGTCTGGAGCTGCTGCATGGGGACTACTGGGGTCTCCCCCCCCCCTTCCCGACTGTGATCGCCGCGAATCGTCGGTCCAGGTAAGTCTAGGGCTCCTATTAACGACCGTTTTTTGGCAGATGTACCTAGTACGTTCACAGTCCATGGGGATATACATAGATATATAGAATTTCATTCTAATGAATCAAATTCTATTTTATTCTAACAGTTTTTTGATATATTCATACCAAAATACAGTTAGAGTAAAATTACACACACACACATATATATATATATATATATATATATAGAGAGAGAGAGAGAGAGAGAGAGAGAGAATTTAAAAATATATATTTTTACAGTTTTTTATTTATTTTTAATAAATTATTATAATATATATATATATATATACACAATTTATATAGTTTTTATATATTTTATATATATATATATATATATATATATATATGGGTGTGTGTGTAATTTTACTTTTATATGTGATACTCTAAGTGTATTTTTATATAAATATAAAATACCATGTAATCATACTGAGTCCTGTGAGTGCTCTCCTACAAGGTATTTTATATCAATGGCCAGAGAAAGCACCAAGGCATTAACAAGACCGGGAGCAGTGAGTGTGGGATATGTGGAGATTTTATATAAATATATGTATAAATATTAATATATATATATATTTGTTAATTTATAAACTTTATTTAATTTTTTTATACTTTTTTAAAACTTTGTTTTACTTTTTCACCAACAGGGGAACTGCCTGTCAGTTCAGGCAGTCCCCCTGCTGGCAGCACTGAGGATACCTATTTTTAGAGCGGTCACATGGCCCCTTGGGGTCCTAAATTGGAGAGGGGTGACTGTCTGGGCTGAGCCCACACAGTCCCCCTCAGAAGAAGACCGATCGCCGATGGGGGAACGGCGACAATCGGAAAGTACATGGGGAGGTCGAGGGAGGGAAGGTGAATTTTTATTTATTTATCTATTTTTAAAAAATATATAAATTTTACCTGAGTGCCTCGACCCCTCAAGGCACTCAGTACAGGCAGAGCATCAAAAGCCTGCCTCAAGGCTTCCGATGCTCTTGCCTACAATGCTGGGTGCCACGTGCAGCGACCCGGAAGTGATCGCTCCGGGGGTAGTGATCATTCGGGTACCCAGCAGTGAAGGGGGTATTCCATGATGCCTCAACATCGTGGCATCATGTAATACCCAGAGAGTGGCTGGAAGTGATCATGATCAAATTTACCGCGGACATATGAGGAGTTTAAGGACCGTTTTTTGTCAGACGTACCTCAAACGTCCGCGGTCCTTCAGGGGTTAAGGAGATAGTCTAAGACAAAGGCAAAGTGAATTATACATTAATTGAAGGAGGCTCTGTGTACTAAATATACGGAAGGACATAACCTACCATAAACCAGTTAAAAATATTTGTTAGGTAACATCTATCACAAAGTACCTAAATGAAATATGTAGTATGTAACATGTAGCATATTCTATAGATAGATAGTTTTGGACTTTATTAGAAAGCAAATATTTGACTGGGCTCATGGAAATGAACATACTTAAAAAAGTACCAAAAGAAACTGGCTTGATTCTTTATTATTTATTAACCGTAACTACTTTTAACAATGCTACATTCATCTTTATAAAACATAAACATATAATGAAACATAAAGACAATAATGAAAAAGAATAAAATATATAACTGTCGTACAGGAGTTCTCTTAAACCAGAGATTAATACCAGCCTTTTTCTCTCCTGTCAGTCAATTCAGTCATTGCCAATTGGCACAGAGATCAGAAGGCTGTGCTCTGTGTGTCTATTATCAGAGAAACCCCCTTCTGAATTATTTATTGCAGTGGTTGTGGAAAGGCAGTTTGAGAATGGAGTTTGAGAGCGAACAGATATGTTTTATTTACATTCTATAAATCCAGTGTAAAATGTTGGGGACTTTTAACCTGTCTATGCTTCTCAAACGGGGGTATGGAGGAGAGGGTTGTCTTTCAGCAAGTGTAAGTAACACCCTCTGAAAATATAATTGATTGCTCTCATTAGGAGACAGAAGTAATGGAAATAGATTAAAATCAGAGAAAAAAAAAATATTTAGAGAACTGCAAACGTATTTCTATCCTTACAGGTTCACTTTAAATTCTGTTTGTCCCATGTCTCTATATCTACCAGGCTACTTTTATCTGATGTTGTTTAACCCCTTAAGGACACATGACGTGTGACATGCCATGATTCCCTTTTATTCCAGCAGTTTGGTCCTTAAGGGGTTAAGTTACTCACAAATACCTGTTGTTTCTTACAGACAAAAATATTTAACAATTATTTTAATTCAGCTCAAGTCCATTCAGCAACTATAACTAACCATTAGTAAAATAAAGTATTACGTGTGACACATGTGAAATCCACAGTGCCAACGATGAATAATGAAAACTGCTGTGTAAGATTAAGTTAGATATATTGCTATAGTAAATGATTTGTTAGGTAACCTGATGATAACTTGGCAGAAAAGGACAGAAAGAGAAAAACAAAACAAAAAAAAAACAACAATTATATGCCTGCTAGTCTAAACAAATTCACACCTGATATGAATACAAAACAAAACGTATGTGCGTTCTCTTTACAGAAACAGAATGAGCATTTAGCAGTGAACCATCTGCTAAGGACATCATATAATATGAGGTGGGGAAAAAACAGAAAATGCATGAATATGTGAACTTAATGCCAGAAACGTAGAAAAACCTATGTAAAATTACAGGCTATATAAAGGACAATTTTGGCATTGCATTATTGCTCTTTCTGAGTCATATACTATTCTGATATATACCATAGAAAACTAGAACAGAGTCAATAGATACTGTGATGGAGCTCCTGTACTCCGACCGAGTACCTCCACTCAATCCCTTTGGGGAGGGAACATTTCTCTGTAGCTTTCCACCCGACCAGGCTGCAGCTCTCCTTCCAGTCAGGTATCATCCATTGTGCTAGCAGAATTGATAGCAAATGTCTTGATTTCTCTTAAATCGGAGATTAATACCAGCCTTTTCCTCTCATGTATCGTCCCCTCTGCCTTTTTCGCTGCAGCCCTTCTTCCAGGCACTTATAGTCCCCTCTGCCTATTCCGCTGCACCCCTTCTTCCAGGCAAGTAACCAACTCTGCCTGCAATATAATTTTTATTGCCTTTATAAACGCACTTGTGGCACTCAGACCTAGCTCTCTTGATTTATCCCTTGGCTACAGGGATCATGCAGTCAGCCAAAACGTCCAAAGACTCTATTACTGGGATCCCTAAAATTACACACAGGGCACCCAGTTCCAAATGGAACTAACATACAAAGCTTTATTTTTACTTGGTAGTAGCTGATATGATTATTACCATTAGTTTGCTGTAACAAACTTAATAAAATAAAAATAACCAAAACATGTCAGAAAACATACAGGGAATTATAACAGAATAACATATTGATAAAGATTTGGGGAAGACATTATTTAACACGACATATCTTTCCTGCCTGCAGAATTAGCAATATGCAAATCTACTTGAATATGCAAATGAGCAAGCCCTGCTGTTAAGGTAGTGCTGGCACAGTACAGGCTCCACAGCCAAATCTGCCTACATAGTAGCAAGCATCAGCAGGACAGGAGAGCACACAAAACATATAACAATAAAACAACAATACACACCCTGCACCTATAATGGGCAGCGGGTGGCTTAGTCATAGGCATAGTCCATGGTCCTACATAAAATATCTGTATGAAACCCCGGGTGATGGTGACTACCATGACAGATACAGTAGAAGAAAGGAAAATGTATGGACTGAAAAATAATTTAACAAATCCTAGTTCTCAAAGTCCATAATGTCATGAAGCAAAAGAAAGAAGGAAGTGTTAGCACCACAAATAGGAACTTCAACCACATCAGATCCGCATCACATCCATCCCTGCTAATACCGAATGCGGCTAAGGTTTTCATCCATGATAATGTCATCTCCCACCTTGTCTACTGCAATCCACTTTGCATTGGTCTTACACGCTCCCAGCTCAACCCACTTCAGTTAATAATGAATTCTGCGGCAAGGCTCATCTTCCTGTCTCTCTGACCCACCCACATCTACCCCCTCTGTCAGTCATTATATTGGCTTCCCATAAAATATATAGAGCTCACTTGAAAAGTCTGGATTACAATTCTCTCTTTATAACACTGCTCCACCAGGCCCCAAAACACTCTGCCAAAGTCCTGTGTCTATCCTCTGTTTGTACTCACACCTATGACTCTCACCTTAAAGACTTCTCTAGA
Organism: Pelobates cultripes; assembly: GCA_933207985.1. Taxonomy (NCBI): domain Eukaryota; kingdom Metazoa; phylum Chordata; class Amphibia; order Anura; family Pelobatidae; genus Pelobates; species Pelobates cultripes. The sequence goes on along the minus strand of OW240915.1, from coordinate 137,555,916 downwards.
GCTGTGCACTCCTTTGGAACTTAGTTAGCAGGATTTCATGTTGCAAAGAACAAGGTATTAGAGAGGTTTGTGGGGAAAAAGGTAAGGACATTTAGCAATTACTATATTTGCTTGGCAATAAGGAAAACTGAACTGTGTGAAAGTGTAATAAATGTACAGAATAAGAAGTATAAGGTTTGTCTTCCATGCCATTATTCAGTTGTTTTGGGGACCTTTTTAGTTTTAAAAGGTTAATTTATTTTGTGCCATGTCATGGGCATCCGCAATAATTTTTTTTTTTTTTGGGGGGGGGCATAAATGCAATGACATCCATGCTTGGCCCAATTTTTACAGTGTCATGAAGGGGAGGGGCATACTCATTATCATATAAAGCCACGGTGACCAAATTTTGGAAATAAAAAACCAGGACACCCATTAGGCAAGAAGACGGAGAGATTGGCATGACGCTGGAAATAAGGTAAATAGTGTTAAGGAGGGTTGAGGGGAGGCAAGATATGTATATAGTGTTTTCACAACATGTTTGTATTTCTGACACTATAGTGTTCTTTTAAGCAGATTAAAGGAAATTCTGGTCACCATAACAACTTCATTTAAATGAAAATGCTATGATGCCAGGAGGCCCCTGGGTGCTCTCTTTCCTTTAAGGGATTAAACCGCTCTTAAAGGGTGTAACCCCAAAGGTTCCAGATCTCCAGGTCACTCAATAGTATTCGGCTTCTGAAACAGTGGGTCAGGAAGTGCAGATTGACGTAAGGCATGGGTGCCGCTGATTGGCTAAAGTGGTCAGCTGACGCTCTAAGCCAATCGCTTGTTCCCAGTTCATAAACATATTTTACTTTTTTATGAATGGTGAACTACTGATTGGATTAGAGTGCCAGCTGATCACTCTACCCAATCAGCAGCACCCCTACCCAGCAGCACTCTGTGCTTCCTGACACTCTGTAAATAAAAGTGAACACATTAACACTAATATTTTTTTATCTGGGGAGGTGAGAAGGTCCAAAGTTTCCATGCCAGGCCCAGGTACCAAAGCCTTATGATGTGGTGTCCAGAATGATGTGGAGGGATCACTTCACTTGTCCTTCCTGCTCCAGTATCCTTTTCTTCTCCTTCATTTGAGACAGTCTTCTTTTTCTTCTGACATTGTCTTCAATCCTCCTTTACCTTTCTGCTACTTTTTGCTTCTTTTGCGCCCTTCTGCTCCTTTCTCTTTCTGATCCCTTCTGCTCCTTCTGCCCCTTTCTGTACCTTGCTGCCCCTTTCTGCTGCTTGCAGACCCTTCCAGTTTCTTGCAGATCCTTCCTTCTCATTTCTGTTCCTTTGATCACAACAAAGCAATTTTTCCAGAAAATCTCTTTCCTTGTTTTCATGATAACCACCCATTGACATGTTTAAGAAACATCTGTGAAATGTACAGAATATTATATCTAGTGGGACTGTTTATTTAACCTTAATTACTACAGTTTGAAACACACTTTTCTGATACATTTATGCATGATATATTTAGATGGTGCAAAGATAATTATTGTCTTGGAGACAAATTCCAATTAGCAGGCCAACAGGGGGTACTTTAAATGTAACAGAAGCTAGCATTTTGAAAAATTACATAGTAAGCAGAGGTGAATCAACATTAATTTAAAAGTTAAGACATAAATTGATTTCTAGTTGTTATTTTAACAACTTCCTTTATACTTTTAGATAGACTGATTTTCCGACTCAATATCTCAACAGTCTCCATTGGCAATGACACGCAAAGATGTACAAAATCCCAATCAAATCCATTGGCGTCAATGTTACAGATGCATAATGCGGAACAATTAAGGATCATAATAATCTAGTGTTAACGAGAAATAAGCTGGGTTAAACATAAATTTGCGTGTCACATGATAGACATCAGTATGTCAGTATGCATGCTTTTACCAAAATGAATGAACAGATCACCATTAACCTTTTTGGTGGTGCTAAACTGACACAGGGATCAAAATTAATTTCAGTGAAGCCAGAAGGGTTAACAGTGATTTGTGCAGATTTGGCACAGTTAAGCCCACCTGTGCTCTAGTAGTCACGTAATGCACTATTTGAGCATGTTCATTCTTTACAAATCTTTTTAACAGGCTATGAGAGAGTGAACATTCTTTTTAAGACTTCTCCAGTAGAGGAGTTGTTAACCATGGGTTGTTAGCACCATATCCACTACAATAAGCTGTAGTGGTTATGGTGTGTATAGTATCATTTGAAACCACAATTAGTATAACAGAGATATTTAGCAAAGTTCCTTGTTTATTTGTCCACAAGTTCTATATGTTTATGATCTTACTTGTGCAGTGTTTTGACATTTTCTCACCAATATCCATTAGTAAATTCAAAGAGTAACATAGATCATTAATAAATAACAGTGGAGACCGCACTTGCTGCTGATATACCTCAGTTTCCGGCTCACGGTAAAAGCTATTGATTCTGAAGCAGACTCCTTGCTAAGCATACATTCCTGTGTTAGAAATGAAAAGTTTCTGTTTACAAAACCGAAATCTAGTTCATTATGAAAATATTCTGTGCAAAACAATGCCTTTTGAAGCATGTGAGAATTGTAGGAGAGTTTTTGTTTCCTTTTATCTAGCATATTTTGTATATTTGTATTATTTCTTTATTTTTGGTTCAATCCATAGTCTTATGGGTGAAAAATGTAACAAGAGTTGTGTGGTTTTAACGTGTACTAAGTTTCTGTTTGTAGATAGTTGAAAACTTTCATTACCTTTTTAATTTTTTTTTTAAAATCTCCTATGAGAAAAATGATCAGTGGTGCTCATATTCACATAAAATTAGTGTTGACCAGTTTTGGTTACTGTTTGTTATATTTATTATATAATATAGTATACATTATATTGATTTCTTAGTAAAAATAAATAAATATTACTTTAGATGTGTTTGGTTTTATAATTTATTTCATTTTATTCATAGTCAATCCATTTTATAAATTTATTCAGGGAAGATGACATTTTGATATTTCATACAGATATAAAATACAATTATAGCATGCTTTTTTTTTTTACAAGAAAGCACATAATTAAATCACACAACTACAAGTCTAATCCACAAGTACTTTATTTTTCTAATCTCTACATCTATGCAGTTTTGGACTATGCATATTGCACTCTTATGCTATTTTTAACTTTATTTTGTTATTGAATAATAACACATGATGACACAAATGTGTTTCCATGTATTGAGACAGTTGCATGGCGAAGTTTTGTAATGTTTTGAGGGTGCCCTAGTCATTTGTTGAAATAGAATTGTTACGGTAAGTCTTTTGTGAAAATAGTTTCTATTTAGATGAAAATAGAGTTTCAGAAATAGTTCTATTTTTTCATATTCAGAGTACATCCAGATTGGAAAAACCTTTACTTTTTACTTCCAATTATGAACCATTACAGACACTGTAAAAATGTTGAGACTTAAAAGAACCGTATACCCTCTTAAGGAAGTCTGAAACATGTCAAATGAGTTAAGTCAAAGGTATTGATTATTACTTGTAACAAAATTACAGCTACATCCCATTTAGACAAATGACTTTGAGACCAATGCCATGTTCTTTTGGTACCAACTGGCAGACCGGGTCCTGGTACCTGCAACCTTTTGTAAATATGCACTGCTTTTAGTGAATGTTTTTTAGCTTTGGTAATTTTTTTAGAGTGCCGCTCTTTGGCAGGTTGTGGGCTTTCCTTTGCATTCACCCTTCCATGTCACTATTAAAGGAACTGGGGTCCCCTGCCCCCCCTCAGCCAACCTCTCTGTATTCCTGCTCAGCTGTCCTGCACATATTGGTTTCTCTCCCCCTTCACAGATAGGAATATATGATACGAGTGCCTTAATTCTGCTTATACTCTCACATGTTCTGCCATACTCGTTAGCATCAGTCACGTGCAATTTTGAACTGACAGTTTGATGAATGTACAGTTTACTTGGTATTACTCAACTTCGTTTTTGTATATTCTGTTTGAATATTGTATTACATTATATAATTTTATACTATATGTAACTGTAAATATTTTTAAGAATTGAAAAAAAAAAGGAATTGATTACATTCTTATGCCGCAAGAGTACTTGCAGCTTTTACTTACATCTGAAATTCAGATAGGAGGCTGGGTCGACCACACCAGAGTCTCCTTGCAGATTAAGTTCTCATATAAACTATGTGACTGACAATGGAAGCTAAATTTAAATATGCTGACAGACCACATTGACATTGCACAGGTCCATAAGGTGTTATCCCAGTACTTAACAGTTACAGTAGCTCTTCTGTGTGATGAGAACAGATGGGCCAGCCTTCACTCCCCGCATGCATCAATGAGCATTGGGCACCTAGTGATTAACTGGTTGTCCTTCCTTGCACCATTTTTAGTAGATACTGGAACACCCTACTGGGAACACCCTACAAAACGTGCCATTTTGGAGCTGCTCTAACCGCATGTCTAGCTTTCACTATTTAGCCCTAGTCAAAGTCAATTTTTTTCTCTGAAAAGACAGTGTTTGCAGCAAAAAGCCTGAAAGGAATGATTCTACTCACCAGAACAAATGCAATAAGCTTTAGTTGTTCTAGTGATTCTAGTGTCCCGTTAAGCACTTATCTCTGCATACTACAGGGCTTGAGTTCCATGGCCTACCAATTACAGTAATGAGCTGTAACATTTTATTAGCATTATAGTGGGATTGTGAAATATTGTGTACAATAAGAAAAGGTATGTCTTTACTATATTTTAGCAAAACATAACAACCATACAACAAGATACTTTTTCAACATTACTTGCACAACACCCACTGCTATGCATAACTCTGAGCATACAACTATGGTCATCTAAGGCAGCAAAAAAATAAAGAAATAAAATAATTATTGTTATTACATAAGCATGTTAGACATGGATAGGAAGTTCAAAGCCATAATGAGTAATAGTATTAAAATATATTACCATGTTTTAATTTAAATTTGAATGCATCTTCTAATTAGGGAGTTAATTGTACCCGTTTTCTAATTAATCTTATCACATTTTAAGAGGGAGAAATTATCTTCTGCTGCAGTACTATAACAGCATGTTTTTTATAAAGGGAAATGAATAACTGTAAATCATGTTTTTATTTTCCTGGTGTGAAAGATGCAAGATTAATTGCTTGCTCATGTACAAAGTAAAATAGTACGTTTTAAAATTACAGAAATTATATAGGTAATGCGTTTTCCATAATTACATAATGAGAAAATTAGCTTGTAAGTTTAGCACTTTAGTTTTCACATTTGTTAGAAGGACACAGAAATTGATTTATTTTAATGGTCAGTTTGAAGATGATATAGCCGATTTGACACCTAACAACTTGTGGAATTGTTGCAGTTCTCCTGTCCTTTCATATAAGATGTTTTTGTTTTTCTTAAATTATTATAAATCTCTGCCTTCTTACATTTGCTCTCTCTTCTTCATGCTTTTGCATCCACAACAATCTTCTGCCTTTTTTTTTACTTTCATTCTTTCACTTAAACTCTCTCATGTTTAGCCCATTGCTCATATCTTCACTTACAGTGTTATTCACTAAATTCAGAATTTTAGGGAATTGAAACTAAAATAGCCAAATTGAGATTATAGCAGAGTTGGACAACATCTCTGAATCAGCCGTTTTAGCATCAACTTAACTGTTAGAATGCAAATTCCCAAAATCTGGAGTTTGATAAAAAAACTTAATTTTATCGTTCCCTCCTTTCATTTCAGTACCTTCCACGTTCACTCCACCTTTCCTATCTTAAATAGATATTTTGTAACTTTGCTTAATGTTTGGCTCCTTCAGCATTCCCTTTTATTCTCAACTTTCCCCTTTCATTCCAGTCCACCCTTTATTTTTCCACCTTTAACTTTTCTCCTTTCTTTCAGTACAGCATGCCGAGTTCATTTTAGCTCCCTACTGTATTACAGACTCCTCTTACTGTCATCATTACTGACCATGCTAAAATCTGTAATAAAGCAGTTGTTTTGCTTATTTTAAGATCCTATGAGCATATTCCTTCACCTTGGATTTTTTTTTAAGAAGGTTAAGGTCTTTATCTACATGTATATTTGCACACTATTTTGATGCAATTCATTATAGTGCTGGTATATTTTTTCCTATGTGGGTGCAGGGCAAATAAATTCTTATAGAAGGGTCCTCTGTTTATTTGTTTATACGCCAGCACCCGAATATAAACCAATGAGTGTTGCAGGCAGAGGATGCCAGAACGTAACTTGGTAACCTGTCACCTGTCTGTGAGTCCCAGACGCCCTCAATAGAGAGCAGGAAGGAACGTGTGCACAGCACTCTTGCTCCCCCTAGACAACCAAGGAGGCCTTCTCCACAGACTGATTGACTTTTCCTCCAGTCACAGCTAGCACAAGTATGCTGGAGGATAAGGGGGTTGTTATTATTTTGTATATGTAAAATGGTGTGAGTATGTGTATGTTAAATTGGTATGTTTTCATGTGCGTAAATAAATTGTGACTATGTGTAAACAGATGTGACATTATGTGTATGTGTCAGTGAGAATGCTTGTATGTATGTCATTGAAAGTGGTAGTGAGAGAGTGTGTAAGTGACTGTGTGTGTGTGTCAGTGAGTGTGATACCTTCAATGTATCCTCTTTACATTTGCTTGTGAATTCTTACTGCCAGTCAATTAGCTGTAAAGATGCCCTAATCCTAATAAAATTATCCTTTTTAAAAGTAAGCGTTTCAGTCAAGCCCATATAAATGAGCTTTTTTAAAGCTGGTCTCAAACTCCAACCATATTATGGTCATTATTTTACAGGAGGACAAGTTGAAAATAGGTCAGATTAATAGGTATTCCAAAATCCAGACAAACATCTATTAAAGTTGGTGCTTTCACATGTTCAAAAACCTGTTTACAATAATTTCACTACTAGTCCCTCTGGCCCTCTAGTCTCTCTGGATAATTAAAATCTCAAATGAATAACAAGTTACCCAGATGTGCAACCTTATTAACATGAACCAGAGATGGAATAACAAAATGAACATCAGAGTTCAAAGCTAATGGTAAATACGTTTGCCAAATGTTTTCCATTCAAAAATGCCAGTGCATTCACAGGGCATTACTGGTTGGAGTTGAATTTTTTTTTTTCTTGTTGATGTGGCCCCAGTCTGCACATGGTTTCTGAAGTGAATTGTGTAGTTGCATCTTGTTTTATGGTACAAAGAACTATTATCTTGTTTTTGTGAATATATTTCTATTAACTCTTTTATTTTTAAAATTCTTTATTTTTTGATACTTGGTTTATTGTTTGAGAAACATCATACATTTAAATAAGATCAAATATTTCAAACTTTTTATTTTTTAAGCCAATAACATTCTTGTTGCTAATTGGTTGCTTCTTGAAAGTATTATATAAACAGTCAGTTAGCATTATGAGGACTATCAGTGTTGGTTGAATATTTCAGAAATCTGTGTGGGTTCTATCAACAAATGATTGTTTAGGAGTAGGACAAAGAAGAGGATTTACATAACTTCCTAAAAGAACATAGCCATTGTGTTAGGAATACAAAGCAAATATGTAACCAGATACAGAGAAATGCTTATTTTATTAAAAATCACTTTAACACCTCTTAATGATATATGTAATGGAAATAAAGGAGTTGTTTACATTTGTATTAATTAATCTTCAGTAGAAACAAAATGCCTGTTTATTCCAAGTAACTGTTTTTATACTACTGTGGCTCTCTTCATTTTAGCAGCACATGTGCTCTAACACACAGAATAATTTAGCATAAAAAACATATTTTGATATCACACTACATAAAATCAGAAAAAATAATTAAACAGTACATATAAAATCAATCAATCAATACATGATAACCGTTATCTGTGGGATATATTTTTCCAGTTCAGCTATTTTGAACTTAAAGTGCTTGGGATACAAAAATGTCACTTACCTGTATCCAGTGTCGATGTTCCTTAGCGCTGGGTCAGGCTTTGCCTCCGCTCCTCTGGTTCCTCACTTTGGGAACCTAATACACATGAGCTGCAAGTATTAAATCAATGCTTTCCCATGGGATTTTCGTTGAAGCTGTTTGTCTTCGTGCAGAGCGTGAGGATGTTCAGCATCAGTTAGGCAACTAAAAGTCGTCTAACAACCCGGAAGCGCCTCTAGTGGCTGTCTGGTAGGCAGCCACTAGCAATGGAGTTAATGGAGCGGAGGCAATGCCTGACCCAGTGCTAAGGAACATCGACGCTGGATACAGGTAAGTGACATTTTTGTATCCCAAGCACTTTAAGTTCAAAATAGCTGAACTGGAAAAATATATCCCACAGATAACGGTTATCATGTATTGATTGATTGATTTTATATGTACTGTTTAATTATTTTTTCTGATTTTATGTAGTGTGATATCAAAATATGTTTTTTATGCTAAATTATTCTGTGTGTTAGAGCACATGTGCTGCTAAAATGAAGAGAGCCACAGTAGTATAAAAACAATTACTCTAACACCCAGAATAATTTAGCATAAAAAACATATTTTGATATCACACTACATAAAATCATAAAAAATAATTAAACAGTACAGATAAAATCAATCAATCAATACATGATAACCGTTATCTGTGGGATATATTTTTCCAGTTCAGCTATTTTGAACTTAAAGTGCTTGGGATACAAAAATGTCACTTACCTGTATCCAGCATCGATGTTCCTTAGCGCTGGGTCAAGCTTTGCCTCCGCTCCTCTGGTTCCTCACTTTGGGAACCTAATACACATTAGCTGCAAGTATTAAATCAATGCTTTCCCATGGGATTTTAGTTAAAGCTGTTTGTCTTCGTGCAGAGCGTGAGAATGTTCAGCATCAGTTAGGCAACTAAAAGTCATCTAACAACCCGGAAGCGCCTCTAGTGGCTGTCTGGTAGGCAGCCACTAGCAATGGAGTTAACCCTGCAATGTAATTATTGCAGTTTATCAATAACTGAAATAATTACAATTGCAGGGTTAAACTTACAGGGCACTGCACACAGAGCACTTCAATGAGCTGAAGTGGTCTGGGTGCCTATAGGGTCTCTTTAAATTTGAACTTCACTTTGAAATCACCGTGATTTCTCACTTTAGTAAATAACCCATATACTGTACCTTATTACATTTCCAATCAAAGGTATATGTAATGCACATGCTCAGAGCCAGTTTAAGGTTGACAGATTGTTGCCCCCTTCTAGAGAACTGGGCTCTGTTCTGTGAGTGTTGTTTGTGTGGTGTGGAATACTGTGTGTTGTGTTTGTGGGGAAAGCTGAGAGCTGTGTGCAGCTTGAGAGTTGTGTTTATGGTGGCTTAATTTTGTGTGTGGAGTCGTCTAAGGTGTTTTCAGTTTGTGTTGAGTAGAGAAAATGCCAAACCAGGGCACTGAGGCAAAGCTGCTCATGGTGGCTGGGCAGGGACAGGGTAACTCCCGAACAGGGTCTCAGACCTGGACCATAGTCGGTGGGCATGGAAAAGAGGATTTGGTACAATCACAGACCACATCTTTTTGAGGATTCTATGCTGGAACGCAGTCTCAGCATGCATGTGCATGATCTGAGTATTACTGTGCTTTGTTCTCCAATTGTGCTGCCCATGTGTCTGCCTACAGTGCATTCAAGAAGCTTCCACCAGGGGACTGGGCTAGTTGTAAGAAAAACCTCCCAGATATCTGGCTTGTATTATGTAAGTGCTGATTTATAATGATATTTGGAGTGTTGCTTTAATGTATTGTGTGTTAGGGTGATGAAGGTGTTAATGTGTAGTGTAGTTTGTAAAACAGACACTATAGGCACTGAACTCCATTTCATTGAAACAGTTATAGTGGCATCTCTTTGAAGTGGTTAAACCTATTTTAATGTTTTAATGCTGAGCAAGAATCCCCAGCAGGCCATCCCATCTGTGCTGTCTTGGCTAATTAGGAGTGGCAATGGGTGGCTGTAATTGACTGTGAGTCAGCTGTCTGCTCTCAGCCTGTCACCGGGCCCATTGCTGGTATGGTTAGAAAGAAGTATGTGATCTTTTCCTCTTCTATACCTCCAGTGGGTGCCAGACAGGGGATAACCAGGTACCCTTATTTCGTGTTAAACTGCTTGAAAATGGTTTCACACTGAATGAGATGAAATGGTTAGTGTCTACAGTGCCCGTTGACTGTAATGAAGGGATAATGGGACATTGGCGCTGGACTCCGGTAAGTCACTGAAGAGGTTTTAACCCCTTCAGCAACTTGGGATGGGGGGTTGGAGGTAGAGGGACACTAGAGGGTCCTGCAGTGCCAGGAAAACAAATATGCTTTCCTGGCACTGGAGAATCCCTTTAAGTATTTATAATTTCTGTCTCTTTATTGCCTTCTAGACCATGCATGTGCCTCCTGTGTGTGATCAAAGTTCAATTTCCAGAGCAGGAGATAAACGATTCTAAAGCAAGTTAACATCAGATTGCCAATGAACCATTTTTTATGCAGGCTGTGTGAATTACAGCCAGTGAACAGGTGGTTAGGGCTTCAGAAATAAATACAAGGTATTTAATTGCTAAATGACAGAGAATATATATACCAAAACTTACTAGGACCTTACTAGGACATACATTTGCTGGTGCTGCTTAAGATTAGTGGGAGTTTCACTCCCAAACAGAAGCTATTTCACCTGCTGTCATTAAAACAGCACCAGTTACCAATCAGAATACTAAGTCCAAATAATTTCAGACCAAGATCAGAACCCTGAGACTTCACCGAAGTGATGTGTGCATTACCTTTTCATGTCTGGGAATAAAAATAAATAAATACATAAATAAATAAACTGTGTGTTTGCTAGAATTACGTGCCCACAAACTTTATATGTCACATACCTGCTTTTTGTTCATCTATCAAAGGAAGTTTCAGAATTTATCTGCTTTATTGAGAACCTTGGTAGTTAATATTGTGCTATGTTTTTCCTGCAACATCTGGGAAACCTCAATGGTAATCTCCCCAACTGCAGTTCATTCCATTCCTTCACAAGCCAAGTAATTCATTTGCTCCTTGCTGGGACTTGGTTTATTTTACTTTCTTTGTGTTACCTATTAAGTTTGGGATTTAGTTTGACTTATTTCAGAACCAAATGAGGGGCAGTTCTTACGTCTTTAATTTTTCTTTCTATGTTAATGTTTATATAGTTTAGTTAGTTCTTTATATAGGTATGGTTTGCAGTATCTCTGAAAAATAAATTACTGGTATTTCCTCCATACCTATTTCTTGAGGACCCGTACATAGCCCTAGCCCTGCCATATATGAATTACTGCAGATCTGGCTTCATATTACCAGAGAGCTGATTGTACTGTTTATATATCCGTATAATGTTATCATGGCACGCATTAGTAGCCTTTTTTTCTATAGTAAAAATGCTTTTAGATGTTTCCATAGCAAAAACCTGTTCCCCTAATTAAAAGCACACTGAAGTCACCAATACAACTGTGCTTAATGAAATAGATTTGGTGTATTGATCATTCCCCTGCAGTCTCACTGCTCAATCCTCTGTCATTTAGGAGTTAAATCACTTTGTTTATGCAGTCCTAGGTACACCTCCCTGCAAGTAATGAGCACAGCCTTTCTAAACGCTTCCTATAAAGTGAAATCTAATCACTGTTCATAGCTTTCTTTACCTTGCAAGAGCCTCATGTATGTGATAAAAGTTTAATTTACATATTCTGTGCAAGTAAAGGGAGACTCCAGGCACCCAGAGCACCTCTGCTCACTGGAGTGGTCTGGGTGCCAACTCCCACTACCCTTAACCCTGCAAGTGTAATTATTGCAGCTTTCATAAACTGCAATATTTACATTGCAGGGTTAAGTCCTACTCTAGTGGCTGTTCATAGAACACGAAAAGGGTTTTAAAATGATGCTGGACGTCCTCACGCTATGTGAGGACCTCCAGCGTCGCCAAAATCCCCATAGGAAAGCATTGTATAATGCTTTCCTATGGGGAGGTCTAATGCGCATGCGTGGCCATTGTGCACATTAGGTCTCCCCCGCCGATGGCCTCGCATGCGCATTAGTCTCAAATCCCCATGGTATCCTTTAGATTGTAAGCTCACGGGCCATCTAGCCAAGCACTTTGTATAAAAGAGCTCCAATGGCTAGATATCAGCTTACGGGCAGGGCTCTCTCTACCTCTTGTATTTGTCTGTGTATATTGTACGTTTCTCCACTAATTGTACAGCGCTGCGGAATCTATGTGCGCTTTATAAATAGCAGTAATAAATAAATAAATTAGGGAGGAGCATAGGCGGAGCCTGATCCAACGCAGAGGGACATCGGCGCTGGACTCCAGTAAGTCACTGAAGGGGTTTTAACCCCTTCATCACCTTGGGATGGGGGGTGGGAGGTAGAGGGGCACTAGAGGGTCCTTCAGGGCCAGGAAAATTAATATGCTTTCCTGGCACTGGAGAATCCCTACCCTGTCACAGCTCCCCCACTCTGCCACAGCCCCACCACACCCTGTCACCCGACACCCGACACCCGACACCCACCCTATCACAGCCCCCAGCACACACACACACACACACACACACACACACACACACACTGTCCAGGCAGCGGGACCACTTATGTCCATTGGAGTGGTCTGGGTGCCAACTCCCACTACCCTTTAACCTGCAAGTGTAATTATTGCAGTTTTTTACAGACTGCAATAATTACCTTGCAGGGTTAACTCCACCTCTAGTGGCTATCTACTAGACAGCCACTAGAGGGCACTTCCTGGTCCATAGCACAGAAAACCTGTGCTAGAGCGTCGCTGGATGTCCTCACGCTATGAGGACCTCCAGTGTCTCTCAATTCCCCATAGGAAAGCATTGAAAAGCATTTTCAATGCTTTCCTGTGTGGAGCTCTAATGCATTTGGTCATTAGGATCAGTCTCGCCCACCGGCCGACGTAATGAAGAGGAGGAGCGGCGGCGACCCGAAACCACCACAGAGGTGCCAACTCCCACTACCCTTTAACCTGCAAGTGTAATTATTGCAGTTTTTTACAGACTGCAATAATTACCTTGCAGGGTTAACTCCACCTCTAGTGGCTATCTACTAGACAGCCACTAGAGGGCACTTCCTGGTCCATAGCACAGAAAACCTGTGCTAGAGCGACGCTGGATGTCCTCACGCTATGAGGACCTCCAGTGTCGCTCAATTCCCCATAGGAAAGCATTGAAAAGCATTTTCAATGCTTTCCTATGGGGAGCTCTAATGCATTTGGTCATTAGGATCAGTCTCGCCCACCGGCCGACGTAATGAAGAGGAGGAGCGGCGGCGACCCGAAACCACCACAGAGGGACATCGGCGGGGGTCTCAGGTAAGTGACTGAAGGGGTTTTCACCCCCTCAACAACCGGGGTTGGGAGGTTGGAGGGACCGGGGACCTGCAGTGCCAGGAAAACTGATTGTTTTCTTGGTACTGGAGAGTCCCTTTAAGTATTTATCATTTCTTTCTCTTTATTGCCTTCTAGACCATGCATGTGCCTCCTGTGTGTGATCAAAGTTCAATTTCCAGAGCAGGAGATAAAAGATTCCGAAGCAAGTTAACATCAGATTGCCAATGAACCATTTTTTATGCAAGCTGTGTGAATTAAAGCCAGTGGACAGGTGGTTAGGGCTGCAGAAATAAATAAAAGGGATTTCATTGCTAAATGACAGAGAATCTATATACCAAAACTGCTTCATTAAGCTAAAGTTGTTTTGGTCACTATAGCGTTCCTTTAATATTGTAACCTTCATCTACACTCTTTTGAGAATTATCACATCATTTAAAACAGGTGCCCACAATTGCATCATGTATTCCAATTGGGGTCTTCTCATTGATTTATAAAAAGTTAAGATTATATTTTTGTCCTGTGAAGTAAAGGGATACTATAAGGGTGTATAGATCATGCCACTGCAGTTTTATCTCCTGCTCTGGAAATTAAACTTTCATCACACACAGGATGCACCTGTAGGGTCTAGAAGTCTTAATAGAGCAGGAGATGATAAATTCTAAATTAAACAGAATATGCAATAAAGGAATTTTAAACATTCACTCTCTCTTTACAAGACGTGTTCAGGAATGGTGTGCAAATCATTGGGAGGTGTGACTAGGGCTGTATAAACAAAGTGATTTAACTACTAAATGGCAGATAATTGAGCAGTGAGACTGCACGGGCATAACCTCTGCACCAAAATTGCATATTCAAAATAAAGCTGTTTTGGTGTTTAAGGCGGGTCTCTAATTAGGCGATTTAGGCGGCCGCCTAAGGCCTCGCACCGATGGGGGCCTCACGGCCGCCTAAATCGCCTTAGGGCAGAGTGACATGTCGGGTCCTTGTTCAGGGACCCCTGCACTCCTACCACCCTCTGCCCCCCCACCACGCCATAACCTGTCACTGCCCTCCTACCACCCCCTGCCCTGTCACAGCCCCCCTACCACCCTCTGCCCCAGCCACCCAACCAGTCCCTACCGTGTCACTGCCCTCCTACCACCCCCTGCTCCAACCATCCTACCACCCCCTGCCCCAGCCACCCTACCACCCTCTGACCCCCTTCCACCACCTACCCTGTCACTGCCCTTCTACCACCCTTTGCCTCCTACCACACATTGCCCTGTCACAGCCCCCTTCCCCAGCCATCCTACCACCCTCTGCCCCCTACCAAGCCATACCCTGTCACTGGCCTCCTACTACCCCCTGCCCTGTCACTGCCCTTCTACCCCCCCTGCCCCAGCCACCCTACCACCCTCTACCACCCTACCACCCTCTGCACCCTACCATACCCTACCCTGTCACTGCCCTCCTACCACCCTCTGCCCTCCTGCCACCCCTTGCCCTGTCACAGACCCCTACCATCCCCTGCCCCAGCCACCCTACCACCCTCTGCCCCCCTACCAGCCCCTGCCCTGTCACAGCCACCCTACCACCCTCTGCCTCCCTACCGCCCTGTACCCTGTCACAGCACCCCTACCTCCCCCTGCCCAAGCCCCCTACTACCCTCTACCCCAGCAACCCTACCACCCTCTGCCCCAGCCCTCCACCACTCCCTGCCCCAGCAATCCTCTGCCCCAGCTGACTACCACCTTCCCTGTCACAACCCCCCATCACCCCCTGCCCAAACCACCCTCTGCGCCAGCCACCCTACCACCCCTACCCCGTCACAGCCCCCCACCATCCCCTGCTCAAGCTACCCTCTGCCCTAGCCCCCCCACCACTCCTTGTCCTGTCACAGGCCTCTGCCACCCCTGCCCTATCACAGCTCCCCCACCACCTATGCCCTGTCACAGTCCCCTGCCACTCCCTGTCCTGTCACAGCTCCCCTGCCCTGTCACAGTCCCCCATCTCCTACCCTTTCACAGCCAACTACCCTGTCAAAGCCCTATCAATGCCCCCTACCACCCCCTGCCCTGTCTCACCACTCCTACCACCCCTGCCCTGTCAGAGCACCCCCACCCTCTCACAGTCCCCCACCCTGTCACACTATCAAAGCCCCCTACCCTGTCACAGCTCCCCCACCCTGCCACAGCCCCCCCACACCCTGTCACCCGACACCCCCCATCACAGCCCCCAGCACACACACACGCTGTCACAGCCTTCCTCCGCACACCTTGTCATTTCCCACCCATACACTATCATGACATTACCACACACACTGTCACCCCCTACACATACACTATCACCATTCCCAAACACTTTCAGTCCCCACACACTGTCACCCCCTACACCCAGCCAAACTCACATAACCCCTTCTAATCCTGTCACTCTCATACACTCCAACCATACCAAACTCACCTGCCCTTGCATTGCCACACTAACCCTATCACATTAATCCCCCCAATCCTATCAGACTCACCTTCTCTTGCACTGTCACACTCATCCCCCAACCCTGTCACACTCATCCTTTATCAGTCTGTCCCACTCAACCCCTTCAACCTGCCACACTCACCCTACCACATATACCCTTACAATACTGTCCTCCAACCGTGCCACACCCACCTCAAACCCTGTCACACACAGGTAGACAATGCCAGATACACTCAGAAATACACACACCGGCACTTATGCATACACGACTGCAAGGCTATATAACCATACCCCTCAGTCGTGTATAAATGACTGGCATAATTGCTAATTAAATTTGTTTATTGCAAATTAAGTTAGTTTGCATAGTAGTTACCAAAAAAAGCGCACTAAATTAATCTGTAAATATATAAAAAATAAGCAAATAATAGTGCAGACCATCTGAGTATATAATAATATAGAATGAAGAGAAATCTGAGGGAGGAAGGAAGCCTGTGGAGGCGGGCGAAACGCGTCACACGGACGTCATTGAAGGGGCGGACCCGGAAGCAATCACGTGACCGGATTGCGATCAGGAAGTGTTTTACAGTGTACAATATCTGCTTGTGGGTGACTCTGTGAGCCTATACCCACCACATCCCAAGTAAGGGTTTTAATATTTTCTATATAATAAAACTGATCTGTGATATTATTCAATTGGAGGTCCTGCCCTTCTATTTATACACAGCATCACAGAATCATCAGGGGACATATCTTCTGGAATATTTCTCAGTGTGGGGATATCCCCTCTCCTAAGGAGCCTTGCAAACCCAGAGCCAGGGGTGATAGGGCTCTGGGACATGTGAGTTTTTTCCCCTCAGATTTCTCTTCATTCTATATTATTATATACTCAGATGGTCTGCACTATTATTTGTTTATTTTTTATATATTTACAGATTAATTTAGTGCGCTTTTTTTGGTAACTATTGTCTTTCTTTACACATTTTCTGTGCATTGTAATTTTGAGCGCTGCCGTATTATCTGGATTTGATTTTATAGCGCTCACACATAGTTTTTTGTGTATTTAGTTTGCATAGTATGCCATTACTACAGTCAGAGAGATCACAATGCCGTGGCACAGGGAGCCGTGACACTGCAAGCCTCTGAACAATGAATACAAAGACTAGCTCTCTGTATTCAGTTCTGCAAGCCTGTCCTTCAATACAACTACAGCACCTTTATTTATTTTTTACCTTGGGTGTTAGTGGGGGCCTCATGTTTTGAGTTTTGCCTAAGGCCTCATAAAGTCTAGAGCCGCCACTGGCTTAAGGTATGCCTTTAAGTGCAAAACAAGCAAACTGAAGGGGTTATTAAATGTAATTTCTATGACTATTGCTTAATGGTTTGAAATCTCTGTTGCTTGTTACAAAATGATACCTTGTATATTACACATAAGGTTAGGTCTAACATTGAGCATATCTTTCAAGAGAATGACTTAATTGCTTAATCAAAGAAAAAGTAATACAGATATCAAAATCAATTTCAGAACTGAAAAGACAGGCACTGGGGGAATTGGAGCAGAATAAGTACATCAAACAGATGGACAAAGAAAAGTAGTTATCCTAAATGTCTCCAATTAAAAAGCTGAAAGCTTTGGAGATTTAATAGACCGAGATACATATGACCTGCTGCTTGATAATCCTACCTTTCAATGTCTACACATAATATCATCATTTTTGGAAAATGAATTTAAAGGAATCCTTAACCCTGCAACATAAATTTTAGGCACACTGCAATGTTTGCATTGCAGTGTTAATACAGACACTAGCAGCACTTCCTGCAGTTTTGCATGAGGACGTCCAGCATATTGAAAAATACACGCATTAGGTTCCCGGATCATCCTGACATTGGAAGAGAATGAGTCGGATCCATCTCACCACTGGAATCAGGTAAGTGTATAAGTTTTTTTTTCACCTTTTACATAGTGGCAGGGAGGGCAAATGGGCTCTATGTTGTTAGTGTAATGAGTGCAGCTTTGTATTCCTAAACTACAGTTCTTTTAATTCTAAAATACTAGAAAAAACTCAATTCTGTTCCTTCATACAAGTCAATATTTGTTGTTGATCTTAGTTGCAAAAAACATGGATTTCAGTATGTAAGTCAAATCTTTTATACATTGGAATCAGTGGTGGCTGGTGAGGTTTTACGACTCCTCTGACAAATTTTTACTCCTTCCTATAAAGTACCAAAATACTCATACAATACAGAGAGATGAGCATAATACAAATATACTCACACAATAAAACAAGCTGAGCACAACATAACGATATTTATAAAATATAGAGAGCTTAGTACAATACAGACATATCTATACCACAAACAGAGCTGAGAGAAAATCTAGATTTAATACACAGAGCTGGGCACAATACAAAGATGCCTATACAATACACTAATACACGGAACTGAGGTAGACTGCAGAAATTGCCATACAAAATGTAGTGCTGAGTAAAATACAGAGAAATAACACAGAGAGCTGGGCACAATAAGGAGATACTTCTAACTATCCCTCACAACCAGAATCACTATAATGGATTAAACAAAGCTGCAATACAGAAATCCCCACATAGTACATGTCTCTGTAAAATGCTTAGGCTCTCTTTATCTTCCTAGCTGTGACAAAACCCTGTATTTCCTTATCCCAGTTAATTTCCCTCCATCTGGTAGACTGATCTACCAAACACCAACCACCCCCTGGCTCATTAACATGAAAGAAAACCACAAACTTAAGTGCTCTCTCTATGTGGCCACCGTTCGTAAAACCGAACAACACGTGCACTGGAAAACAGCTTCCATCTTGTCTCCTGAAAGCAGGCAGTGGTACTTGGTCGTTGAGTGTCTATTTTCTGTACCTTAAGTGCCTGGGAGATAATTAGCTTAAGCAAAGTGCACTCAATTATCTCCCAGACACAGAGACTCTTGGGCATGTTTTACCATACTTTTGCTGGAGACCCCATGCCATCTGGCCATAATAGAACATTACAGTTGTTCCCTTCACCAAGTTTCGACTGGTGTTTGGGTATGCGTAAGGAGAACCAATCGATTTTTCCCACTATCTTAGGATTTCGGGAGAGTACAAGTCAGCGTACTATGCTAACGGGCGGGCTATAATCACCTAAGAAAATAGGAAACCCTTGAAACAAGGGTGTCCTAGAGTGTAGCTCAGAAAACACAGAGGTACCCTTAATCTAGTATGTAGCTAGAGTGGGTAAAGGACTATAAACCAGGTGGAAAGGGGTTTATAGTCCTTTACCCACTCTAAGTAAGGTAAAGGACTATAGGTAATGGTAGGTAAGGGTAGGTAAGGGTAGCTTAGTATTAGAAGGTGAATATAGCCAGGAAAAGTACAAAGATAACAAATCCCAATATCGGCTGTCAGTTGCCCCCACCTTCTAGGAACTTCAAAGGAGTATAGGAAAAAATTCCAACCCACAGTAATGAACCCCCCTCCACACACACAGAAAAAAAGAGAGAAAAGGTTCCAAATGTAGGATATAAGTAGATCTAGGTAATCACAGCCTCACCTAAAAATAAGGAAAACTAGCCCTAATGGTACTCCTGTTCCTAGAAGAGCTTAAAGAGAGGAAGAGTAAGCGTTAAATAACAATGCAGCTGCAACCTATAGAGGGAATCCCTCAAAGAACCCTCAGAGATAATAAGGATAAAAAAACAGATAAAAAAGGCTGCTCTATATAAATAAGAAATATAATTTATAAAATGTGTAATATATAATAAAAGTGAAATAAAATATAAAGTCTTAGCTGTAATAAGATCTTCTTTAGATCAGATAGTCCGTAAAGTGCTGGTATTGAAAGGTGCTTGTCCAGAAGGGAGTATCCTTGCTGTGTTTCTTCAAAAGGATTCGATAGCATGAAATGAAAAAAGCAAATACAAGGACCAAATAGTGTGATACGTCCAAAATGATACAGAAAATGGTATGAAGAAAGGTATTGCACTCACATGTAGTGGAGCTGTGACTAGCTCTTAGTGTAAAGGGCGTGTAGCGGTATGAGCCCCGCTTGCAGGATATGGATCAAGGTTCTTCTTCCACGAATAGGTATTACACTCAAACAAAATGGAGAGGAAAAACAACCAATAGTGCTCACTGAATGGAATAAAATAGATAAAATAAGATAGAAAGGTACTCACAAGTGTAGAGCAGGCAAACTGCTCTTTGGAGGCAGCGTCGGTGGTATGATCCCCACCTTTAAATCTTTAATACAATAAAATACACAAATATAATATCCACAAACGTGTTTCACCAATAAGGCTTCTTCGATATGGAATGTTACATAATACCTGGCAAGTTTCCTTTAAATAAGGGTACAATGAATTGAAATTGGCGCCAAAACTTCTGGCAACCAATAGAAATGCAAGAAATATAAAAACAATAGTCTTATAAAAATACAAATGATAAATGGTATAAATGATATAATTACACTATGCTTAACTCTGTATTGCATGTAAAATGATAAAACGAGCAGTAATTAATAAGATATTTGATTAATTTTTGCGGCCACGTGATGTTCATTATACTGCAATGTATTGTGGGAGGTGTAGTCCTATAGGACGCATGCGCGCATCCCAGTGCCATAAAATGTGCGTCGGCTCGCTCATATGTGTGGCCGACGTAACAGAAAGGGGAGTGTGAAAAAGGGGGTGCGCCTAATCGGTCGCTCTGACCAATGGACGCACCTGTGGGCAGGGAAGGGGCTGGAAACATGCCGTGATTGGCGGCCAAACAGGACTGATAGAAACCAGTACACATTATGAAATAATCGTTGGTTGCAAAGAAGCAGTAACTTGTTGAATAAAAGTATATAATAATAATACATAATATTGAATATAGTAATAAAACACATGTTAAATAGAAGGACTTCAAATGTCATATGTAAAAGAACATATATAAAAAAACATATTTAAAAAAACATTTAAAAGGACAGTAATAATATTTTTAAATGGACAGTAGTAATATTTTTAAAAAGACAGTAATTATATATATTTTTTTAAAAAACAGTGAGAAACAGTAAAATCAGAATGTAAATAAAATGTGGATGAATGAAATAGCAATTATAAGAAATTAAATAAATCAAAATCCGCATTTAAACCATGGGGTATAAGGGTCTGAAGCTTATACACCCATTCTATTTCTGTTCTCCCAAGAATGTTTTTTATATCACCACCTCTCCAAGGGATAGTGCATTTTTTTATTCCCATGCATTTTAACATTCTGGGATCTCTATTATTTTGGATAAAATGTTTGTATACTGAATGATTCAGATATCCATTTTTAATATTTCTACAATGCTCGCTTAATCTTATTTTTAGGCACCTTGTGGTCATTCCAACGTACTGGAAGCCACAGGGGCGTTCGAGCAGATAAATAAAAAAATTTGGATTACAGTTGATAAAATCATTAACTTTATAGACCTTTTTTGTCACATTGGAGATAAAAGTGGTTATTTTAGATGGTACTGAAGAGTCGTTAGTTTTACATACTATGCACATTTTGCATTTACAAAAACCTTTGATTTGGGGGAACAGAGATACAGATGAGTTTTTATTAGTTTCTCTAGTAAAATTTTTGGTTAAAATGGAATTAAAATTTGGAGCTCCTCTAAAAACTACATTTGGATGTGTAGGTAAAATTTTGTTAAGAATGTCGTCCTCTTTTAAAATATGCCAGTGTTTTTTTTTATTATCTTTTTTATGTTACCACTTTTATTGTTGAAATTAAAGATAATGGGTAGAGGCATAGATTCATTTTTATTTATTGGTTTATAAGTTGGAAGTTCGTCCCTGTTTTTCTGTTGGATAGTGCTGATTGTATCTGTTAAAACTGATTCTGAATAGTTTTTTTCAATAAACTTATTTTTTAAAAACTCTGCTTGTTCATGAAAGTCATTTAATTCAGAACAATTTCTTCGGAGTCTTAAAAATTGGCTCTTGGGAGCACTGTCCAACCAGGGTTGATAATGGCAGCTCGATTTGTCTATAGCAGTGTTGACACATACTTTCTTAAAGAACGTCTTAGTATGTACTTTTCCGTTTTTAATAAAAACATTTAGATCTAAAAAATTGATGTATTCCTTACTATACTCGTGAGTTAAAATTATACCTTGATTATTTGTATTGAGATGATTAATAAAAGACATAAGTTGATCTTCTGGGCCATCCCAGATAAAAAGAGGTCATCAATATATCTGAAGTACGAGACCAGGTTCGCCCTCCAGGCATGTTCACCAAAAATAGCTTCTGACTTCCAGTGGGCCATAAACAGATTAGCATATCTGGGGGTAAACCTGGTCCCCATAGCTGTACCTCTTTTTTGTAAATAAAATGAATTTAAAAACCAAAAGTAGTTGTTTTTTAAAATGATGTCAATGCCTTCTAAAATAAAATCTGTTTGTTTATCGACTATTTTTCTTTCTCCTGTTAAGATGTCTTTAAGGTACAGCTATGGGGACCAGGTTTGCCCCCAGCTATGCTAATCTGTTTATGGCCCACTGGGAGTCAGAAGCTATTTTTGGTGAACATGCCTGGAGGGCGAACCTGGTCTCATACTTCAGATATATCGATGACCTCTTTTTTATCTGGGATGGCCCAGAAGATCAACTTATTTCTTTTATTAATCATCTCAATACAAATAATCAAGGTATAATTTTAACTCACGAGTATAGTAAGGAATACATCAATTTTTTTATATCTAAATATTGGTCCCTTAAAAAGTGGGAGGCACATATACAAACTGTTGTAATGTCTACACCGTTCACCTGATTTGGATGTAAATACCCTCAAATTAAAGCTGAAAGTCTGCAGTTAAAGCACATCTTGTTTATTTCATTTCAAACCCATTGTGGT
This sequence comes from Pelobates cultripes, assembly GCA_933207985.1. Taxonomy (NCBI): domain Eukaryota; kingdom Metazoa; phylum Chordata; class Amphibia; order Anura; family Pelobatidae; genus Pelobates; species Pelobates cultripes. The sequence continues at coordinate 137,533,207 of OW240915.1, read as the reverse complement.
GGTGTATAGAGACAAAATGATTTGAATTGTGTCGATGTCCCAATATTTATGGACCTGACTGTGTATATATGTATATATATATATATATATATATATATATATAATATATAAATTATGTATTTTAGTAAATTCCCTTTCTTAATCAGTCCTCGGGCAGTCACCAGGGCTACTGGGGGATAAAAGGGGTATACACTTACATTTGGCAGGAGCCGGGAGCTGCTGCTGCTGTGCTCCCACTGTGTTACTTCCAAAATGGCTTCTTGCTTCTCTCTTCTGTGGGTATTGTAACCCCACTCCCTTGTGCTATCAGCCAATGGCCTCTGAATAGAGAGATCAAAAGCATTCCTCCATTCATGGATAGTTGGCCCTGCTGCCCGAATGACAATTTATTGGAAATTCCTGTAATTCCTTCTTAGAGGACAATAGGCATGTGCAAAATCTGCTGAAATAGGGCAGGATTAAAATCATCCCCATTTTTTTACATGACTAGATGCTTTCAAGAAGGTTCTCCAAACAGCTACCCGTGTGGGGGGAGGGGTCATGCAGAACATACATTTAAGAGAATTAAAGGGACACCAGTTTTTCCCTATATCTTAGTGTTTCTAAACTAATTATATTTTGTCCTTTCTGTAATAAATATTTACCTATATATGTTATAATGCATTGTCATTGGTTAACCTAATTGGTGCTTAGGAAATATAGGACTACTTTATTACATAGTTACATAGTTACATAGCTGGAAAGAGACTTGCGTCCATCAAGTTCAGCCTTCCTCACATTTGTTTTTTGCTGTTGATCCAAAAGAAGGCAAAAAAAAAATAAACAGTTTGAAGCACTTCCAACTTTGCAACAAGCTAGGAAAAAAATTCCTTCTTGACCCCAGAATGGCAGTCAGATTTATCCTTGGATCAAGCAGTTATTACCCTACATTGAAAGATTATATCCATGAATATTCTGTTTTTGAATTACTTTTTTTATACCAACATTAATTTATATTAATTTTAAATCTAGGTCACTTCTTTTTTTCCTGTGAATAAGGGGATAATTTTTGTATCATTTTTTCTGTGTTCATTCTTCCTTTCAACTTTTTTGTAAGGATTTTTTTTAAGTCTATAACATTTCTTCTTGGTGAGCACTTAACAGAAAACTACAATTGTATTCTGTGATCCAGTCTACGTTACCTTAAATCTGTAGAATTATCTATTGCATGTGGAGTGGAATTTGGACTCCAAAACAGTCTATATCTTCACATTCAATGTGACATTGCCCATCCCTATATGATTTTTTGGGAATGTTCGATGTAGCTTTTTATATATGACTGTTAAGACTGAGTGCAAATGGAGTGTCGCCAAAGCATTAATATTGGATATTTATATATAACCACTGTGTTGGTTCTTCTACATGTCACATGTCTTATCTCATGCCCCCTCACCCAATTCTACTGTTCCAAATACCCACTCTACTATTATGTGTCTCTCTCAATCGCCGTATAACACCTTTGTTTCTGACTATGTCACCTCCAGCCATCCTGTATTTGTATCAATGCCCCTACCAACTAATACCACTTTGGGTTCTTTCTCAATGCTCACATCACTCCTGCCTTTCCTCATATCTCACAACCAAAAACTGTTGGAAATATCAGTGTGATCCCTTGTGATGTTACAACACTATGCTATGCAGCTTGCATTTGAATAATGTAAAATAAATCATTCTTAACAGAAACCACTTTGCAATCCCAAAAGTAATACATTTATTTAGAGCAGATGATTGTCAAATATAGATACATTGTTTTACAATGACTAAACCTTGGAAACATTAGTAAAATACAAATTCTTTATATTACTTCCATATTACCAAGTTAGTCCAAAGCTGCATATTTCCACAGTTTGTATTGATTAATATGTCCTATGTGGACACATTCATGACATTTTTTACTTTCACAACAGTATTTTAAAAAGGTAAGGAGAAATGGAGCGAAACATTTAAAAAAAGATGCTCACCACACACTAAACATGGGGCCTTGTAAATATACAACACTCAGCCACCACATACTCTCTCACACACACAATACACATAGCACACACACATTCACATTATATTCCTCGAACTGGGTTGTATCTGTCTAAATGTGTAACTGTGTGTGTCTGCACCTATTAGTCATATATGATTATGAGTGTATGTCTCATATGTATGTTTGTGAGTGTGAGTCTGTGTCTGCCTTTATACTCACTTTACATGTGTACCAATAGGCATGCATTTGTGAGTGTATTTGTATGATTCCTTGAGTGTGTATCTGTGTACTACAGCTTGATGTAGTGTCCCTCCAGTCTCAACACTATACACATTGCTTTTTCTGTGAAAAGATAGCATTTATATTTGTCCTTAAGAATGTATTTAGTGCCTGTCACTCACACAAGCACTAGAGATATTTCCTGTTATGTCCTGCAATGTTTGCTGAACTGATTTTTTGCATCTTCATGCTTATGATGAACGTTCCCCATAGAGATTCATTGGTATAATGCTGATTAGCACAGCACATCAGTTGCTCAGTAAGCCCCCTCATTGCATCTCTATGGATTGTCAGATATCATCTTCACTGACAATCCCAGCAAGAAATGGAGAGGTGACTGCACAAGTAAATCTTCATTAGTTTTCGATTAAAGGTGTGCTCTAAATCTAAAACCAGAGGTGCATATCTGTAGTGCGAAGGATGCAAAATACTCAGTGCCACAGGTGCAGGGATGGCTGACGACACTGCTATGTGCCTTCATGGGCCAAGAGATAGAAAAACTCCAGTCTTCACTTCTGGGGGAGCTTGTCAGAGGAATTCATAAAGTCTGCACCTAACAGTGGGGCAGGCTAAAAGCACATGGTCTTGGGGAGTCAGAATACCCCCATCACCCCTAGTCTTTCACATAAAGGCCAATATATAACCTCATACACAATACAGCCTCAATCACAGACAGATATACACACTCACTACATCTCTTACCAGCATACACATTTTATACAGCCCTATAAAATAGACACACACTCTACATCCCCTAAAATACATACTCTGTGTCACCTATACACACATTCATTACAGCCCTATACACATACACTACATGCTCTACACTAATATACTACAGCCTCTAGATACACACTCTCTAGTACCCCCTACAAACACACTACAACTACTATACAAACATATGCTATAGTCCCTATAAACGCGCACACTAGATCCCTTGTACAGCTCCTTACAAAGAGCTAAATCCCATGTACACACACACTCTTCATCTGATACACACTACAGCTACTACACACACATATATGTACACACACACTATGTCCCCTGTATACATGCTCTGTTCAGCCACCTAGTAACAAAAGCACTACATTCCCTAAACACACACTCTTTACAGCCCCTAGACAAAGACACTACATCTGCTACACACTCATTCCATACTATGCACACAAACACTACACATTCATAAAAATTAGGATGGCAGGCTCCTTGTTGCCTTCTGCTCCTTTCCTACATTTTTGTGTGTCCCCCAGCACAACCCAACATACCGCCAGAGAATGAGTGTTAGGATAAGGATAAAGGGGCATTAAGGGACACAGAAGGAGTAAAAAGGGGTTAAAAGGCACTCAAAGGGCAAGAGGAGGGTTAAGAGACAAATACTTGCCAAAAATGGGATTAAAAGGATACATAAGGGTTAAGGGGCACAGTAGAAATAAAGGAGTTAAGAGAGAAATATAATGGGGTAAGAGAAATTAAGATACATACCAAAGGGTTGAGGTTGTGCAGAGACTCACAAGGGTTAAGGTGATTGGAAGAGAAACACCACAGGGTAATAGGGATTAGAAGATAACTCCCAATGAGAAGGTACAGAGGCTTACAACATGTTTAAAGAGGGGAATGGCTAATTAAACAATGTCTACAGTGGGGAATATAAGAAGAACATTTATAGAGAATATTTTTAATTAAACCACACCCACAGTGGTATCAAAAAAATATCTGGCATCCAGGTGTCACCGATGATTGACTCATTCCCTGCCTGAATCTTCCTTTCACAATGGCAGATCACTACTAAAGCCTCTTGTATCAGAAATGGGTTACATAATGTGAGTTAGGCTGTTTCATCTCCCATTTATAGCAGCAGGTTGCTTAATACAATACGACAGAGGCAGAGAGGGCTATACCTGGTTACCATAAAGGGCAGGCCATGAAGCTTCACATGCGAGACATAGCCCTATTAATACAACAGGTCTTTGCTTTTGTAGTTATAAGTAAAATAAGTGCATCATTACAAATTATATTGAATGAGATTATAGCAGAGTAATGTTGAAAGCTGAACATATTAATATGTTTCACCATGTATCTCTCCAATTGTCATAACTGTTTCTTTAGCCCTAAATGGCTGTTAAATACATTAAATAAATGAGAAAGCAAACAGACAATAAAAGAAAAACTATAGATGTTAGATTTTGGCTGAATGTAATTAAACACTTTTTATGTTGGCATGTGCCAGTATTTAATTAACAGGGCCATCTGCTTCAAAGAATGCCAGACCATCTGCCTCAAGTGGCATTATGTATATTTTTCTTCTCCTCTGAAGAAATACATTTTTAATATTTAATTTTTTACAGTTCTGGATGTTGTGCGGTGTGTTGTGGGCATATGTCTCTTCTTTAATAAAGGATTTTTAATTATCAGTTTTAATTAATTAAAAAAGCATAGCTTGGTAGTACTGTTCTAACTAGTGCTATTCTTCCGTTTAACAGGAACATCAATCAAGGTTTACCCCTTGTAGTATAGGACTAATTTTGTGTATAAGTCAGCCTCCACTGCTCTATAGGTTAGTCACATCACATTAACATCACATTCATAGCTTTGGGGGGGTGGGGAGGTTTACAAAATTAATAAATATATAGATATAAATATATAGAGGAACATTCATTAATACTACCGTAATTTTATTTTCCTGGCTATTATTCATGGCAGCATATACATATGGCTTAGCTCTTCCCCTTACAGCCGATAGGACAGGAATAAAACAAATGCCTTTAAAATGAATATCCCTGAATTGGTCCCTCAGTCAATAACAAGCTCCTACATAAGATGTAAAATCAACACTGTGTGGGAAGTATATGCTGCCATGAATAATAGCCAGGAAAAGAAATATACAGTAAGTATGAATACATTTTCATCTTTCCTGGCTAATCATTGCAGCATATACATATGGGAATACCCAAGCTTACCAGGGAGGGACAGAAACATAAATAACTGCCAATAAAATAATCAGAACAATTCAACATAGATTAGAAGATTGAACTGAGTTAAGGACTTGATGTCCAAATTACGCCTCATTGGCTGCTTTAACATCCAGTATGTAATGCTGGACAAACGAGTTCAAAGAGGTCCAAATGACAACTTTACAAAGGTTTTAGCCGAGGCCATTGCCATGGAAACCCACAATGCTGCAACTGCACGAGGGGAGAGTGCCCCAAAACCCTTTGGTACAGGTAGAGAATGGCATTGATAAGCTTTCACCTAAATGCAAGCAACCATATCCTGTTGAAAATTAGTGAATGGGGGTTCACAGGACCAAGCCTGGAGTTCACACATTCTCCTTGCTGAGGTACTAGCCACCAGCAACAGCACCTTCTGTGCTAACATCATGGAAGCTCCTGCTAGAGGTCCGAATGATGGTTTAGTCAGAGCCTGTAAGACCAGTGGTAGGTCACATATTGGCTTCAATACCTTCAGTGGAAGCTTGAGTTTAATCGCTGCTTACATGAAGCAAAGCTCCAGGGGCTCCAATGCACAATGGGTACCCTTTGGTACAGGTAGAGGATGGCATGGATAAGCTTTCACCTTAGGCAGGATTTCTGGTGCTAAATGTAAGACAACCATAAATGTAAATGTAAGACAACACCCTCAGTGGAGGCTTACATGAAGCAAAGCACCAGGGGCTCCAATGCTCAATGGGTACCCATCAATGCAGTAAGTGCCAATATGTGCTCTTCTTCAGTGTTATAACTCATTCCCTTTCTAAGACTGATTGAAGAGTAATGCCAGCCTCTATTCTTGACGCCAACAGACAAATGCATGCCAAGTTTTATAATATGTAAAGTATTTATAGGACTGTAACAGGATCTTAATGACCGTCTCAGGGATGCCTATACCTATAGAGACTTCCGCATCGACACTAGAGCTTGAGGATCTTGGTGTGTCAAGATCCCTTGTAATATGTCTGGAGGTACTGGAATTTCCCTTGGAGGTTCCAGATTCATCTTACTCATCATAGGTATTTAGAGTTGATATATCCTTCCACTGTCTCCTTTTGAATTAGCTTTAGGAAAGTTGAAAGCAGGAAAAAATATGTACATCAGACTGAAATACCAAATTTGAGTGAGCGGATCCTGATCTTGAGCATTCTGGTCCTAAAATCTAGAAAAATGCTTCTGGACGTGGCAGTTCAGAGAAATGGCCATCAGATCTACGTAGGGTATCAGTCAAATCTAAGTCAACCCTGAGGATACGTCTGGACATAATTGCCATTTCTGTATTCTGTCCTTGGATTTTTACGTCCAAGATGCATTATCTTGCACTTATCCACATTAAATGTCAGTTGCCACAATTCTGACCATTTTTCTAGTTTACCTAAATCATTTGCCAGTTGGCTTATCCCTCCTGGAACATCAACCCTGTTACATATCTTAGTATCATCAGCAAAAAGACATACCTTACCATCAAGACCTTCTGCAATATCACTAATAAAAATATTAAAGAGAATGGGTCCAAGTACAGATCCCTGAGGTACCCCACTGGTGACAAGTCCAAGCTTCGAATATATTCCATTAACTACAACCCTCTGTTGCCTGTCACTCAGCCACTGCCTTACCCATTCAACAATATTGGAATCCAAACTTAAAGATTGCAGTTTATTGATAAGCCTTCTATGTGCAACAGTGTCAAAAGCCTTACTGAAATCTAGGTAAGCAATGTCTACTGCACCAACCTGATCTATAATTTTAGTTACCCAATCAAAAAAATCAATAAGATTAGTTTGGCATGATCTCCCTGAAGTAAATCTATGTTGTCTCTGATCTTGAAATCCATGTGTTTTTAGATGTTCAACAATCCTATCCTTTAACATGGTTTCCATCACTTTCCCCACTACTGACTTCCATGGTTTCCATCACTTTCCCCACTTACTGGCCTATAGTTGCCTTACTCCTCCCTATTACCTTTCTTGTAAATGGGCACAACATTTGCTAACTTCCAATCTTCTGGGACTACTCCTGTTAACAATGATTGGTTAAATAAATCTGTTAATGGTTTTGCTACTACACCACTGAGCTCTTTTAATAGCTTTGGGTGTATTCCATGAGGTCCCATTGACTTATTTGTCTTTACTTTTGACAGTGGAAATAGAACCTCTTCCTCTGTAAACTCACGTGTAATAAATGACTCATTTATCTTTTTTCTCAACTGAGGTCCTTTTCCTTAATTTTCATCTGTAAATACAGAACAAAAATATTCATTGAGGCAGTCCGCTAGACCTTTATCCTCTTCTACATACCTTCCTTCTTTTGTTTTTAATCTAACTAATCCTTGTTTTACTTTTCTTTTCTCATTTATGTATCTAAAAAATGTTTTATCCCCCTTTTTTACTGACTGTGCTATTTTCTCTTCTGTGTGTGATTTAGAAGCTCTTATAACTTGCTTAGCCTCTTTCTGCCTAATCTTATAGATCATTTTGTCTTCCTCACTCTGTTTTTTTTTATAATTCCTAAATGCTAACTTTTTGTTTTTAACTATTTTGGACACATCCGCGGAGTACCACAGTGGTTTCTTGAATTTTTTGCTTTTACTGACAAGCCTAATGCAATTTTCTATTGCCTTCAATAGTGCAACTTTTAAATAATCCAATTTCGCTTAGACTCCATTTAAATTGCTCCAGTCTGATAATGACTCCTCTACACATATTCTAATTTTAGAAAAGTATGTTTTTCTGAAGTCTAAAACTTTTGTTTTTGTGTGGTGTGACTCAGTCACTGTTCTTATATTAAACCACACTGACTGATGATCACTGGATCCTAAACTTTCACCTACAGTAATATCTGATACCAAATCTCCATTTGTTAACACTAAATCTAGTATGGCCTCTTTACGAGTTGGCTCTTCAACAACTTGTTTTAGAGACAATCCCAGTAGTGAGTTTAGAATATGTGTGCTCCTGGCACAAGTAGCTAATTTTGTTTTCCAATTTACATCAGGAAGATTAAAGTCACCCATGATGATAACTTCCCCCTTCATTGTCATTTTAGCTATTTCCTCAACTAGTAGATTATCTAACTCTTCAATTTGTCCTGGGGGCCTATAAATCACACCTACACGAGTTACTGTGTGATTACCAAATTCTAATGTAACCCAAATGGACTCTATGTTTGTCTCACTAACTTTTATTAGGCTAGATTTTATGCTATCCTTCACATACAGGGCCACCCCTCCCCCTTTCTTGCCTTCCCTATTCTTTGGTCCAGACAATGGGCATCCAATCCTTAAAAACTGGAATCTGAGCTTATAATTACCCAATGAGGTTCTGTTCATTGGAAGCCCAGATATATATTCTGTCTTGTTTTCCCTAACATGGTCCAGACAATGGGCATCCAATCCTTAAAAACTGGAATCTGAGCTTATGATTGCCCAATGAGGTTCTGTTCATTGGAAGCCCAGAGATATATTCTGTCTTTTCAGCTACCAGGTAAGGTGTAACTCCACTGATGGTGGCATCGTCAGTGGCTGGCTCCAATTCATCTTTCTCTTGTTGAATGTAGATAGAAATGACCTTTGAGAAATCCTGAGATGGAACTGAGCCCATCTGACAAGTCTGATGGTGGAAGCCTGGATTCCTAGTAGTTGCATCTACTTTCTTGCTCTATGGCGACGCTACATAGATGATGTTTTGATAGTGTGGGAGGGTTCATCTGAAAGCCTGTCCGCCTTTATTAATTATATTAACCATAATGATTACAATCTTCACTTCACCTCTTCCATACATGAAACACAGATTGTCTTCCTTGACTTGAATTTATATGTGGGGGATGGTCAATTACATACGAAAACTTTCTTTAAACCGACTGATTGTAACACAGCTATTGATAACAAGAGCCTGCATCACCAAATGACAAGAATCAGGAGAAATTGTTCTGATCTAACAGTGTTTGATGAACAATCAAAGATAATAAGAACTAGATACATGAACAAGGACTATGATCGTAAAAGAATGGAGGGGAATGAAGTGTAGTAAGGAACAGAACTTCATACAGAGAATAAATATAAAAAGAGAAATCCAGTCAGTCAGGCAGAATAAATTTGAATATGCCATTGTGACCCATTATAATGTTCATGCAAAATAGATCGAAAAGGTGCTAAAAAACAAACAAACACTGGCACATTATCCAAAAGGATGACATCATAGGTAAAATCATTCCTGATCATCCGGTTATGATTTTTAAAAAAGCAAACAATCTCAAAAGCAAATTAGCTCCAAGTTTGCTTCCAGATAGAAAAAATAAGATCCATAGCATGACAGCATTAGGCACAAACAGCAAAGGAGGATTCTATATCTGTGGTCATTGCTCAACATGCATGCACCCATAGGCCGCGGCACGCCTATGGATTGAGTCCTGCAGGCCTAAAAGCACCCCCAAATGCCCCCCTCCACCCCTGTGTTCCCCCTGTCATGGGGGGGTCAAGAAAAGATAAACACCCCCGGCCCCTGTCTCCATATCAGATGCGGCGAGGGAGCTCCCAGCTACTGTAGACAGCCCGCGCGGCGAGAGGGAGCAGAGAGGACACAGCTCTCTCGCCGCATCTGATATGGAGACAGGTGCCCGACCCACTGGACCCCAGGAACATGTCCACGCCAGCTCTCCAGGTAGGGAGGCTAGGTGGACATTTTTTAATAAAAAAATAATTTGTAAGTGTGTGTGAGTATGTGTGTGTCTGTGAGTGTATGTGTGTCAATGTATGTGTGTGTCTGTGTGTGTTTGTGAGTGTATGTGTGTCTGTGAATGTATGAGTGTATGTGTGTGTGTGTGAGTATGTGTGTCTGTGTATGTGTGCACGCGTATATATACACACACACAAGTGTATATTATATTTTTTTTTGGGGGGGTGGGAATCTTGGCTCACGCAGTGCCGGCGCTATCTGAGTGCCGGCTCTGCTCTAAGCCTCCATGGGCCGGCAGGGAGATCAAAGATCTACCCCACCGGCCCACAGCAGCATGGAGGGAGGCAGGAGAGGACCCTGGGAGCTCTAGACAGCAGCTCCACCAGGTTCCTCTTGTGAGATCTGAGCATTGCCGCGGCAACGCTCAGATCTCGTGAGAGTTAAATCTCGCCCCGCAGGCTAGAGTTCACTCTCCACTGGACCACCAGAGATGGCACATGGCAGCAAGGATCCACCTCCCTACATAAGGTAAGAAGGGAGGGGGGATATTTACTAATCTGCCCCCACCTCCACAATCCCTCCAAACATACAGCACACACACACATACAGCACCCACACACACACACACAGCACCTACACACACACACAGCCCCCTTACACAAACAGCACACAAACAGCACCCACACACATACAGTACACATACAGCACCCTCAAAGACAGTACACTAACCGCACCCTCACAAACACACCCAGCACCTTTACAAACACACAACACCCTCACACACAGCACACTAACAGCACCATCACACAAACAGCACCATCACACAGCACCCTCACACAGCATACTAACAGGACCCTAACAAACACACACACACACACAAACACCCTCACACACAGCACACTACCAGCACCCTCACACACAAACAGCACCCACACAAACACCCTAACCCACATAGCACACTACCAGCACTCACACACACACATCACAGTACCAGCACCCTCACACACACATCACACTAACAGCATCCTTACACACACAGAACACTAACATCACACACACAGCAGTGTATGTATGTGTGTGTGTATATATGTATACATACAGGCTGCGCACGCCTATGCATGCACCAAAAACATGTTACAAAAACTTTTATTAGTACTTATACCCAGAAGAAATATAAAATCAAGAAGTTTATACAATGTTCCTCTTCTCGCGTAGTTTATCAGTTACAATGTGGCTGCGGGTCCCAATATGTGAGCAGAGCAACACGCAAGCTACATGTTAGAATACGGGAACATTTTAACAATATACATAAAAAGAAAATTGCCCACAGTGTCCCCAGACACTGTAATGCATATCCAGCTTTTCAGTGGCTCAATTTTATAGCCATAGGAATAGATCAGATGCCAATAAATTGGAGAGGCTAAAAAAGAAGCTCAATGGATCTTTAATTTAAAAACCCTCAAGTCAGGTCTGAATATGGATATAGATTTGGCTGGTTTAATTTAACTCTTTTCTCTTTTGTCTGATTTATGTTTATAGGCCTTTTTTTTACTGTATATGGACAAATTACTACTTGGCATCTCCAAGGATATTCTATATTTTATATATATATATATATATATATATATATTTTTTTTTTTTTTTTTATACAAATATTTTGTATATATTTTTCATTTCTCAATATATATTTGTTTTATGTCCATGTGTTCATGTATATTTGTATTTTTTCTGTTTTTAGCCAATACATACTCCCCATGATTCATATGCCTGTTTATAATCCGTTCATAGTCTATACATATTTGTCAAGTGAACCGGAACACACAATAGAATGTATTTTTGTGTATGTCTGTTTATATTTAAGTTGTCCGTTTTAAGTTAGAAATAGTTGGTGCACATGTGCGATCTGATCCGCACGTACGCATGCGCAAGCTTCATTTAGTGCGTCAGACGGATTTAGCCGAAAGCCGGAAATGACATCAGTCTACAGGAAGTGAACACTGCATTCCATGCTGGAACGCTCTTGACTCCCAGCTGATCGAAGGGCTGAAATTAGGAGGTATATATAGACTGAAAAGCAGTTACAGTGTCCCAGATCCATGCGGTAGTTCACGGATTGGACAAAACGTGTTGGATGTTTATTTGCTACTTATACTTGATTTATTTGTTTTATCATTTTCACTTATTGGCTTTTGTTCCTGCTCCATCCAGCCCACAATAGTGTGCTGTTTCAAGGTCCACCTTGGGTGGAGATATGCCTGAACATATTGCCTTCTTCTAAGTGTATTTTTAATCATTAAAAGTGTTGTTTTTACTTTATCACGTTATTGGCTTTCCTCCTTTTTTATAATCTGCAGCTGCAAGTTGAAGCACCATCAGACGTAGTTTTACCCCTTTGGGGAGACAAGCTTGAATTTACCGACGTCGTGTGAGTTTTCTCACTTAACCCCCGTTCCTGTTTGCCCCTCTTGTTTTACTGTATAACGCTATGTACAGTTTTTGTATTTTCTAGATATGCTATTTATATAACCAGGTGGTATTTATCTTCTTAAAGTGAGGAGCTTGTCCTTTTCTTATACTTTGTATAAGTGTATGTTTATCTTTTTTTAGTGGTGCTGTGAGGTTTACCATATAAACTCCAAATTATCTATACACCTCTATTACTGACTAATTTTCATTTTTTTGTACTTTTTCGCTGTTACCAAGCAAAAATGAAGAAACTGGAAGAGAAACTTCCACAATCTGTGGAACTGTTCGTGAGATAGGGAAAAAGCAGAGTATGGAATATTCCACCCAGAAATGTCATTCTCTGAGCTGGTGTGAGACTGCTTTTCTTGATATTCATCAAGCAACCCAACTTTAGGAGTTCTGAAAGAACTATATCCCTCTGTGCACCTGCCTTCTGAGGGTCTGAGGCTACCAGAAGTAGATCATCCAGATAATGGAACCAGGTGGTATTCTGGACTCTCAATATCACAATAAGCACATATAAGGTTCTTGGGACTGCAGTGAGGCCAAATGGTAGGGCCCTAAATTGGAAGTTCTCTTCTGAGATAATGCTGAAGATCTAGGGCTATTGGAATAAGATATCTAGAGATAAGGAAATTGTCCTTCCAAATTGCTGGGTATATGGATCTGATTGACTCCATCCCGAAGGCTTTGACATTCAGCCTTTTGTTGGCCCTTCTTAGGTCCAGTATAGGTTTCCATGTGCCTTTTCTTTTAGCACCAGAAGAGAGACAAATATTGTCCTTGGAGTCGCTCTTGTTATGGGACCTAAGAAATCACATATTTGTCCAGAAGGTTTCTTACATATTCCTTCAGTGCTATACCTTTTGATACATCTGTCTGAATTCTCTTGTGTCTGAAGAAAAACTCCAGGCTATATCAATCTGGACTATGGATAACACCCAAGTCTCCAGAATGTGACAAGCCCAGTTATATCTGATCAGAAAAAACAAGGCTCCTAGTACTGGAGGACAGACACAAGTTCATTGCTGAAGAGCAAAATGACTGCTAGATAGCTCTATTAGATCCTTGAAAGACAGGTTTACCAACTGCCACGAGTTATCTCTGGAGTACTCCCTGTAGGGTCAGTAACGCCATGTATCTCAGAAATACTGGTCACTGGAGGTTCTCCCGTCTGACCATGAAGAGCCATTATTCGTGGATTTTCAGTCCTTAGGTACAAATACCTTGCAACCCTCAGCTGCCTTTTTAAGGGATTCATCCAAAGTTTTCCCAAACAGCAGCTCCCCTTTAAATACAATGGTGTACAGGGCAGACTTGGAGGATGAGTCATCATCCCAGAAACAGAACCATAATGCTTTTCTAGCTGTTTTGGATAAAGCCATTTGTTTGAGAGAATATCCTAGTTAAAGCTAGGGAAGCTTCTGTGAAGAAGTCACTTGTAACCTGAAGACTCCAGGCTGCATTTTCAATCTTGGCTCTCAATATCTCTCTCCACAGTAGCATTTAGATCTTTGATCACATTTTTTATGGTTCTAGAAACAGCAGTAAAAGCTACAGCTGGATGACACCTTGCATCGGCAGGCATATAAGTTTGGATAGGTCTGCATCCACTTTTGATCAATGGGCTTGTGTAAAAAAGCCGAGTTGTTAAGCGGTAGCTTCATCTCACAGGCTACCCTGGAAATCGTTGCATATACCTTAGGTGGTATAGTCCAGGGGGTGGAAGTTTGATCTTTTTTCTTACTTCTAAGGCCTTTAACCCCTTAAGGAACAAACATCTGGAATAAAAGGGAATCATGACATTTCCTACATGTCATGTGTCCTTAAGGGGTTAAAATACCTTGGAACTTCTTTGTAATTTATGCCCGCATGTCATGTGGCTGTGCAGATATAGGTGATGCTGAAGCGGCTACCTTATGGAGACAGTCAGTGCATAACTGTTCATTCCATTGCTTTCCCATCAGAACCAAAACATGGTTTAAATTCAGGCAATACCTTGCAACTTTCTTTGTAAGCTATGCCAACATGTCCTGTGGCTGCGCAGATATAGGTGATGCTGAAGAGCATCACAATCAGAACATGGTGTAGATTTAAACATCAAATAAACAATAAAATAAATAAAAAATATTACATGAGGCAAAGTATTAAAGTACAAAAGGCACTGTCAAATTCTATCACCAAGAAAACAATTGAACAGATTAAAAACTGGCTGAAAACAGAACTTACCTATGTCTGGAGAACCTGCAAATACTTTCCAAATAGGTTTGGGATGTTTACAATAATTTTCCCTCCATTTTAGGTACTTTCTGGCAATTGCCCCTATCCAAAATGAGTGCCACAACTTGTATTCCCATAATTCAAGTCATCGGTATTGAGCCCTTTAAGGCACAAACTGCACATGCGCGGGCATCAAAAATGGGTCACAAGAGAATACTGAGAACGGGCAGCAGCTGAAATAGCCTGCCCTTCGGTCGGTCCCCGCTCAGCTCTCAAGCTGGTTTTTGCTCATCTTGTGCCATTACAGAGAGAGCATATCTGAAGCATATCAGACTGGTCCCACCCATATGGGCAGTCCAGATCCGAAATGCCAGCAAGTTCTCTCTGCACGAGAGATACAGCAACCCCAGACGATCGTTTCAGCCTTGTTAGGCATCATCAGTGAGGCATAGCTGATATCTCCCTAGGCACCGTGAGCAAGGGGTCCACGTCTGGATTATCCCTTTAAATTTGTGGAGAGTCAAAAATGGGTCGCAAGAGAATACTGAGAATGGGCAGCAGCTGAAATAGCCTGCCCTTCGGTCGGTCCCCGCTCAGTTCTCAAGCTGATTTTTGCTCATCTTGTGCCATTACAGAGAGAACATATCTGAAGCATATCAGACTGATCCCACCCATACGGGCAGTCCAGATCCGAAATGCCAGCAAGTTCTCTCTGCACGAGAGATACAGCAACTCCAGACGATCGTTTCAGCCTTGTTAGGCATCATCAGTGAGGCATAGCTGATATCTCCCTAGGCACCGTGAGCAAGGGGTCCACGTCTGGATTATCCCTTTAAACATGTGGAGAATCAAAAATGGGTCGCAAGAGAATACTGAGAATGGGCACGTCTTCCAAGTGCATTTGCCATTTAGAAACCTGGGAGAGAGCTCGGTCTGCAGCATACATGGCCCCTGAACACCCATGGAACCGGGTATAAATTTCCAGGACCGAGGGGAAGCATAAGAAATGAAGTAAAAGTGCCTGCAAGGTGATTAAAAGGCAACAAGGTGCAAAAGTCACCCAAGTTTAAAGGCACCACTGCATAAAGGCATCACAGCATAAGGCACAGCTGCATAATGAAAGAAAAACAAGTTACCTGCGCTCTCTCCTTAATCCCTATGTATTTTATTTTAGTTTTTTTAGTTACCTCCAATGACCATGAGAAGATAAGCCCACCTGCCAACGTCAAGGCAGACCCCCCCCCAGGTGGGTTCTAACTCTAGCCATTCACCCTGCTTCCTTTAGCTTCTGGCAAAGATCTCTAATGAGACAAAAAGGGGTATTTTTTATATACACCCCTATATATTATTAACCCTTAATAGGGAACACATGGGATGGGCGGCTGCATTGTAGCAAGGCTGAGTGATACAAAAAACTGGATACAAATGCAGAAAGAAAAGTCCTGCGCTCACTCCCATCACTGGGCGGCAGCAATGACTACAGTACACATCAGCCCCAATATGTAGTAAAAATCAAAGAAAAACAAGTTACCTGCGCTCTCTCCTTAATCCCTATGTATTTTTAAACAAATTTAGGTTTTTTAGTTACCTCCAATGGCCATGAGAGGTCTGCCTTGACGTTGGCAGGTGGGCTTATCCTCTCATGGCCATTGGAGCGCAGGACTTATCTTTCCACAGCTGCATAATGCACCACAGTTTAAAGACATCACAGTGTAAAAGTACCATAGTATAAAAACACCAAAGTATAAAGGCACCCTAAAATAGCAAAAACAAATTAAGTAATGAAGAGAAAAAACATACATGTCCTTGAGTAAAGGTAGCAAAATGCTCACATGCTAAGGGCTGCAGGACAAGAAAAAGACTGAGGAATTTATGCAGGGATACTCCTTTTAAGGCATTTGTTTTATTCCTGTCCTATCGGCTGTGAGGGGAGGAGCTAACCCATATGTATATGCTGCCATGCTTAGCCAGGAAAGATATATATGGTCTGAATTTTTGCAGTGGTAGATCTGATTGTCACTTGGGAATTAAGTTTTTTTAGCTTTTGTAGTACATTGGGGAATTGCTCAAAGTGGGTTCATGTGTAAATGTCTAAACTTAAAAATGTTTCATGTGATATTGCTTACTAAATGTTTGTTACCAAATGTAAATTAAAAAACTATTCCAAAAATCCAACTGTGGTCACGTGTTGCACTAATCACATTTTGCAATTTGTTTTTCAATTTGCTGCAAATCACAGTATAATATGACCCCTTAGTGTTTGCTTGCACCTATCTTACCATATTTGACATTTATTTACTGAAAAGTACATACGCCAGCATGCCTATAGACAGACTTTCCAAAATGTACTAAAAATACAAAGAATAACTTTTATTTTTTTTAATTACACACTACATTGGGAGGTTGCCGTCACTAACTTATATTTTCCTTTTTACATTTTTTTTACAGCGAGTTAGCGACTTTGTGTGACCAAGTGGTAATTTTTACCGTCAACATGAAAAAACAGGCGTTACTTAGCATTTATCATATCATGTTAATATTTGTGTTACAGCTTAGGACAGGCTCTTATTATTAGTTGGTAAAGCTTTGTAGTATGAAAACAGCTGTAGTTGCAAATTTTACTCACAGCCATTTAAGATATTATTAGCTTGTAGGTAACTGATTGCTGCCAGCATGGAGACAAGCGTATATAACTTAAGTGCTTTCTTTTTCATCATATATTTAAAGATTATTATCATTATTTATAACACTTTGAGAATCCTTTTATTGACAACCTTTATTGATATAACATAAAAACGGTGGGTTTTTGCTAGTAGAGTATGAGTTATAATGATTTTGAGTCAGACAGAAAATTTTATTTAAATGCATCATAGTTATAAGTAGTAATACTCAATTATGTGTTGGTATGAATAATACATCTAATGCTAAACATTACATCCAATATTGTCCTAACTAAAACTGTCTTTATTTTTTCAGATGGTAGAATGGGATTGTGATGAAGCCACAAAAACAGCATGCTACAGCAAAGGGAAATCTAAGGTAAGGAAAATAGGCATTTGTGATTGAACTCTGTAGAGGTTCTCACAAACTCAAATCTTACTCAGAGACAATATGCTCCATGTAATGGAAAATGCAATTTTCAGCTACAAAATGGTTAACAAGTAAAAGAGTGTGGAAATCAATGAAGGCTTGATATCAAAACATTGTCAGAAGTATTTGTGTGCACACAAAGGGTTAACCCTATGGATGGTCTGAAATTTCCCCTGACAGATAGAACTATAAGAGTTAATCTTTATTGTCTTTAATCTTTATTGGTTAATCTTTCCACTGCGGTACTTCTGACCCACCAATAATCTTTCCAGCATTTTACTAAGAAGCCAGGGTAGTGCAGTAGTGATATGTCTGTCACAAATCACTGGAGCCAGGCAGTAATGTTACGATGGCCTGTTGATGTCTCAGTGTGTGTCACTCATTCCCCTGGTAACCAGAACACTAGTGATTTGTAGGGTTGGTGGCTGAGCGTGTGAGCTATTGCGTGATACCTTAAACTTGGACCACCTCTTTACAGTTATAGACAGGTTTCTTTCTTATGTTTCATCCTATAATACTCATAGGTATTGAGTATCCCCCACACCTCTCAATCATTTGCTTTTCATTGAATATACATCCTGACACCAGAGTTGGGCACTTGACTAGTACTCCCATTGTGTTGCTGTAGTGTCTTATCAGGATCCTGAATAGTTGTGCTTGTTTGTCTGACCTTTGTTTGACACCTTCTACTCTATAAATACCCTTCCTGATCAATTAATGACCTTCTTTTCCCTTCAATAATATTTGTCAAGTGTTTGGGTATGAGAATGGAAGAGCTATTTATCAATCCATCCAATCAGCAAATAAAGGGAAACCTATTGAAATGCAAGTAAAAATGTCTAAAGATAAGCTGACATCTTTAAAAAATGGTGTTCCTTGTGTAACACAGTTAATTATTGAAATTACATGAATAGAACTATCTGTATTAAAGGGCATGTCTATGTACTGTGGTAGTGGTTGTAGTGCTATTAGGTTACTAAAGCCCCCCCCTGTGATCCCATAGGCATCAGTGGCCCATTATTTCCTGTATTACATGGTTACATGTTCAGATGGTATTGATTGACTGGGAGCATCAGCTCATGTGCTCAATCAACCAGTGCTATCAGAATATGGAGGAAAGTGATTTTGCAAAAGTGGATGTGGAACTTCAGCAAAATCAATATATCAATAGGCACAGGTCTCATGTGGTCCCTGGGTCTGTGTCATACTGCTTGAAATGTTTTTGACACAGACATAGCTACAAACACTGGGAAGTATAGATTTTAGACAAAAGTTGAATAGCCGCAATCTAGGGGGGAAAAAAATTCAGCCTTGTCAGAAACAGAAGCAGAGAAAACAAAAAAAGGGTAATTTTACTCAAAAAGGAGCTAGTTACCCAAAATGAGTGTGTGAAGTCTCATGACCAAACCAACTCCCAACCTTTCACATATGCACATGTGTTCTGTGCTACAGGAAGTTAGGACAGCAAACATGTTAGCATTAACTACGAATTGTGCAATGAGAGAATAAATGACTAAGGATCACAAAACATATCGATCGTTTTCTCCATTTTTCCTTCCTATAAATTACAGAAGCTAATCCACATAAAACGGGTCTGTTTATTTTTAAAATTGTGCAAAAACAACTCCTGAAATCATTTCAGTTTATTTCATAAATATAAATAAATATTTTGCCAGTGAGTTTTTTTACATTATATGTTCCCGGAGGTTGTAATGTTTAAATTGTGTGCATGTCTAAAGTACTTGTAAATGTCAAAAAATGTTACAAAACCTAACTGAATTAATTTTATAATACGAGTACATGTGTTCTTTGTTTAGCAGTTCATAACCTGATATTGTACTTATATGAATGTAAATTGTTAGTTAATGTAACACTGCAAGTTTCAACATGCAAAGCTATACAGTAAATATCAGTAAATGCTTGCAGTATGCCAATAAATGTTAACATATTTTATATTTCAACAGAAATGTTAAAAGCTATTGCAGCATCTTTTTAGACTGATGTCATGCCCGTGAATTTTGTTTAAATTCTTCTTCTGTTATATCTGGGGTTATTTAGTTAGCTTTCTTTTAATTGGAATGTATATCTCATTATTATCTCTAATGCTCCTGGAACTGTGCATCTCTCTAAGTAGATAGAAAGATAAGGAATAAGCATGCAGCCTGATCCCCAAGAAATGTTTAGTTGTGTTTACATAATTGCCTTTTCTGGGTTTTGACTCAGTATTTTTATTCACAGAAAAGTATGGTTATTCCCAACACACCCAAAGAAAAAAGTCCAATTATGCATGTGTCAATATATATTAGCATGCATATTCAGTGTATAATTTATTCATAGATTGATAGTAAGAATGGTCTGGGATTTAAGAATATTAATTGCTAAATACACTGGCGATTTCTTTTAGGAATACATGTAAAGCATTGTATCTTTTCTTTTTTTTTGGGGGGGGGGGGAAGGAGGGATGGGTAGTATTATTTCACTAGCTACACATTATATTAAACATTTTAGCTATTTGTGTTTTCTAAAACCACTTTGCATATCTTATAGAGCTCCAAAATGAATGTCTTTTCTTTTTTCATATTTCTCTTTCATTTCTGGTAGAGGCTAGAATTGCTAACAATTTCAAGAAAATATGTTACATAGTGATATTGCAGTCTAGGTTGAAAAAAAAAAAATACTAAAGCCTATCAAGTTCAACGTTGAAACCCATTGTTTAATGCTGTTGATCCAAAAGAAGGCAATAAAACTGTTGTAGCCATTTCCAATTTTTCAACAAACAGGGGAAAAAATCCTTCTTGGCTGCATAATGGCAATCAGATTTTTATTTGGATCAACATTACCTGTATCAATAATCGACATACCAGAATAAATAACTTCAGTAATGCAAGAGAACCCTAGCCATTCAATGACAACATACATTAGTGCTCTCACATTTTATCTTACTATTTATCTTACTATTTCTCAAGTACAAATGGGTGTGTGTATTGTATTCATGTAAAACAGGCTCAATACACAGTGTGAAAAAATCATTAGCGCAGGCTCCA
Organism: Pelobates cultripes; assembly: GCA_933207985.1. Classification (NCBI taxonomy): domain Eukaryota; kingdom Metazoa; phylum Chordata; class Amphibia; order Anura; family Pelobatidae; genus Pelobates; species Pelobates cultripes. The sequence continues at coordinate 137,512,437 of OW240915.1, read as the reverse complement.
ATACTGACTATACTTTTAATAATGTGGCATATACTCTTAATAAGCATATAGTAAAAGGACAGGTCTGGGTTCACTATTCCTGTACCACTTTTTTGTTTAATTTAAAAGATCGCATTTTTTGAGGCAATGCTTACCTATGAAGAAGGCCTAATGTGCATGTGTCACTTGCTGCACATGCGCTTTAGGTCACCCCCATTTGCTGACATTAAAGGAGTTGGAGCCCGACCCACTGCTGAGGTACCTGGGCACTGGAATCAGGGAAGTGATTAAATGGTTTTAACCTTTTATATGCCAAAGGGGTGTGGACGAAGGATAGGGGGACCCAGAAGGCACCATAGCGTTAGGAATTCAACTTTGTATACTTAACACTATAGTTTTCCCTTAACTGAACCAAATTGGCAGAAAATATGTTGTTTTGAAAAACACCTATAGTATGCAAGTTTCACTTATTTAAATTAGATAGTGGTTTCCATATTCAGAATATCGTGTAAAACAGGAGAGTGTAATTTTACATGTTATATAATTATATCAGGTGTACAAGAAAAATGAAGGTAAGACAAACTCAAAAATTAAGTGACACAATTTAAACAAAATATAATTGTAAGTCATTGGATAATATCTACCAGTTAACTTCTCTTGTATCAAAAGGTACATTGACAAATCCAGTGAAACTCAACAAAGCTCTTCAACTTTAGGCTCAGGTTTGGAAGTCCTGTTGGAATTAAGATAAAGTGCAAATAGAATTGATGAATTAATCGCAAAAAACTGTTTAGCTTGATGAAATTGTCTTGAATTACTTCCTCAACCAGTGTGCTTTGGTGTGGTGCCTCAAATCTCATCAAAGTGTGCTACAAATACATTGACACCAGGTCTGTAGAAGTCTGAATGGAGTCCTTAAGACCTGTTTGGCAATTTATTAAAACTAATAGATCATTGTGGCTAGAGATATGTTCACAGTTCTAGTATGGCATCAAGTAAATGTGACATTTTGAAGAAATGTATGAAGATAAAAAGGTAAGTATGCTTCGGAATTTAAAATCTGTTTGGCAATTTATTAAAAGTAACTGTTACTCCACATGTAAAAAATGTTATCCCTCAAAATAAAAAATAAAAAAGAATAAAAACAAAAAAAGAAAGAAATAGATTACCAGACAAAAGTTTATATTGGCCCCAAATAAATTTGTATAATGTTAATATGTGCTATAAAATCATTCTTTAGAACAGGTACCTACAAAATTCCATGGCATATTTAAGGTGTGGCCTTACCACTGATTTATAAAGAGGCTAAATTAAATTTTCATTCCAAGAATGAACACCTTTTTTATGCATCAGAATTGTCTGTAGTAAGTCCAAAACCCTTTTCATGTCATTATCTACATTACATTTAATCTGACATTTGAGTGCCTAGTCCCCCAGCCTATCTAAAACCTTTACAGCAACGTAATATCCTACTTATATTATATTACCTTATCTAGTTTTGTGTCTCCTGCAAACACTGAAACATGAATTTCAATGCCTATTTCAAGATCATTTATAAATATGTTAAAATAGAAGGGGTTCCATAACATAACTCTGAGAGACACCACTCACCACTCATGTCCAGCTTGAATATATACCACTAATAACAACTCTCTGTACGCTATATGAAAGCCAATGTTGTAACCAAAGGCAAGAATGTTAATCTAGACTAATGTGTTTTAGTTTAAAATGTAACCTATTGAGTAGCATCATATCAAATGCCTTGGCAAAATCCAAGGAGATCAAATTCACTGCAACACCCTGATCTATACTTTTACTTACTTCTTCGTAGAATGCAATTAGGTTAGTTTGACATGCTCTGTATTTTATAAAGCCATGCTGATTTTTGCTAATGGCATTGTTCTTACTAATTCATTCCTAAATATTATCCCTTGATAACTCCATAAATATTTTCCCCACCTCAGAAGTCAAGCTCACATGTCTATAATGTCCAGGCAATATTTTTAATCCTTTTTGAATATAGGAACCGTCTGCCTTTCTCCAATCCTCCTGTACAATTCCTGAAAGATAAGACTCCTGAAAGATTAACAACAGACTTTTGGTTATTTTACTTAGCTCTTTAAATACTTCTATACTGAGCTCCTTTTGATTGAAAACATGTTAGCATAATATATATATATATATATATATATATATAGATATATATATATATTTTTTTTATTCTTTATTTTATTGAGGTAAATAGAATAACAATACAAGCATTCAAGGATTAAGTATACAATGTGCAATTAATGTATAGCAATTCACAAGTGATTGGCAATACCTAATTTTTTGTATTTTAAGAACAGGCAGAATTAGGCTCAACTGACATGTCTACATTAATATATGGTGTTGAACTTGTGAATGGAGAGGGAAACAGGGAGAGCCTGGGGCAGAGTAGATGCAAGGGGAACCTGTGATACAGAGGAGAAGCAGGGAGAGCCTGAGATCAGGGGAGCCTGTGGCAGAGAAGGAGCATGGACAGCCTGGGCAGAGGAGGTCAGGGGAGTCTGAGGCAGAGGAGGAGCATGGACAGCCCAAGGCAGAGGAGGTAAGGGGAGCCTGAGGCAGAGGAGGAGCATGCACAGCCTGAGGCAGAGGAGGTCAGGGGAGAGAATGGGGCAGCGGAAGAGCAGGTAGATCCTGGGGCAGAGGAAGAGCAGGTAGAGCATGGGGAAGAGGAAGAGCAGGTAGAGCCTGGGGCAGAGGAAGAGCAAGGGAAGCCTGGGGAAGAGGAAGAGCCAGGAGAGCCTGGGACAGAGGAGAAGGCATGACAGCCTGGGGCAGATGTAGAGCAGGGAGAACCTGAGGCAGAGGAGATCAGGGTAGCATGAGGCAGAGGAGGTAAAGCAAGCATGAGGCAGAGGAGGAGCACGGGGAGCCTGAGGCAGAGGAGGAGCAGGTACAGTCTAAGGCAGATGAGGTCAGGGGAGCCTCAGGCAGAGGAGGAGCACGGGAAGCCTGAGGCAGAGGAGGAGCATGGTACAATTTATGGAAATGGGCTGCCAAGAAGTACTCAAGTGAAAAAAAGGTTGGGAACCACTGACTTAGAGGTACAGGGAAATATACACAGAGCAAAAGTAAAGTTAATGCAGCTCTGTCCCTTTTTTAATTTTATTTATAGTGTGCCAGTGTGTTCCTTTGAATAGCCTAGTTTCTGTTTATTTTTTGTTGAAAACATTTTTTTTTTTATAAAATAAGGGGATACGTTTATAGCGCTAGTGATACAGGTAACTGAAGGCAGCTAGAAAAATCTCTCTTGTCCTAGTCAGAGAATGGATGTATACAGATGGAGGGAGCAGCACCTAGGTTGGTCCTCAGGAATTTGCCAAATATGAAACGAGAACAAACGCAAAAAGAGACACTGTATAGTGTAGTAAATTGATGGTAAGGGGCAAGGAAAGACTTACAGAATAAAAAAAAAAAACAAGGGAATAAAAGTGTGCCAGGAAGGAATGGGTTAAAAAAAGGGGAGTCTGTAGGCATACCAAGGATGACAAACAGCAGATGATCAAATTGGGACCCACAAAGCAATTTAGATTTGGCACGCAAACTGAGTATATTTTTAAAAAAATCTTTAAAGTATGACACTTCAGGACCAAGTTGGTCATACATCAAATATCTTTGATCATCTGTTAACATCATGTATTCATTAACTGCAGTAATGGGAATAGGTCTATTTTCCTTTTAAATAGTTCTAATTTTAACTTTTAATTAATTTTGTGCCAAGAGATTATGGAAGATGTAGTCCATATAGAGGAGCATTGGAGTGCCACTCATACAGCCAAGTTATAGCATAAGACAAAATTCAGTGCTATGAGCTTCAGTGTCCCATGACAGAGTTTTACATGGTCAGTGCAGTGGAACCACCTCTAGTGACTATCAGGAAGACAGCCATTAGAGGTGGATTTACCCTGCAAAGTAAACATAGTATGGGGAAAAGGAAAGGGCCACTGTACACAGGTCACTTCATTGAGATTTTATTTTCTTTTTGTTTATATGTAAAAGCTTGTTGCTGCTTTCGTGGCATTGTAGGCATCTTTGTATTACTCTGCAAAGCAAAAATAACAAATATAAAAAAAAAAATAATAAGCCAAACCTGACAATAATTTATGCAATTCCGTATTATATAGGTTACATTAGATAGTAGGAAAAACTGTAAAACCTAACAATAAAAGCAGCAGTTACATTAGTAAACAGTCTGTAAGCTGGGCCGGCCTTAGGGGTGTGCGAGCTGTGCGAACAGGGCGCCATGGAGCAGGGGGTGCCCTGCGGCCGACACTGCTCACACATGGCCGGCCAGAATTTTTTACAGCGGGGGCGGAGCTAAAAGCACAGGTTAACTGCTGTGTATGTGACTGTCTGCCTGCGACTGTGTGCATGTGGTGGATTTGACAGTGGATATGTATAACTGTGTGCATCTGACTGTGTGCACATAACTCTGCAAAAATATACATCTGCATTCACACACAGGCTTAAATGCATGTTATTATCAGAATTAAATAACCATCACATACCTCCAATAAACCCAGCACAAATATCGCATACAACCAATACACGCAAATCACACACTGTTAATACACCCATTACAAATATCACACACAGCCAACACGTAGCATACATATCACACACAGTCATCACACCTACTATCATATACACAGACAACACAAACATTACATCATATATGGGTGACGGAGGGGGGGCCGCTGTGGAAATTTTTCACACAGGGCGCCTAAAGACCTAAGGGCGGCCCTGTCTGTAAGACATTACTTTAGCAGTGGGTACAAATTTGTTGAATAATGAATCTGTGTATGGATGACCTCTATAGTGTTAACACACATAACTGGAAAAAGTCAAATGCATATTATAGCATATTTTGTGAGTGTTTTTCTACAGACAAAATCCTTATACATATTTAATGAGGAGGAAATTATTTAAGAGCAGCTGATTTGCTTTGTGACCAACTATTCCCAGGAATATTATTTATGTGTCTGAGTTAATCTAGTGTTTATAAAGTATTCTAATAATCTCTTTCCATTTTTTAAAATGAGTAAAAATTGAAATATAACCATGCTCCTTCTACTTATATTATCAATGCACCATATGAAACTTTCATTGTTCCTAAACCATTAGAGCATCCAATCTATTAAGGTTCTGATCTCATGTGAGCTAAACTTTTTGATCTTACTCATTCTCTAATGGATGTAACAACACTGCTAAACCACAAAAGTCATTTACATTTTGGCAGCTGACTCAGTTTCATGGTTTTAACTGTGTAAATAATGCAGGGTCATGATTGATGTTCAATAGATTAGTTTGGGGAAAAAAAATTCAAAACAATTAGTCTGCATTGCAAAGTAATTTAGATTTTTTTTAAAATGAATCAACCAATATATTCAAAATTAGAAGTAAGCATATTATTCCCTTGCATCTTCAGATATATACCTGTGCAATATATTCTGCTGGATATTCCTTATAATTGTCATTTTTATCCAAATTATAATTCCATTTTGCAATATATAATGCATGATACATTTTCAATTCTAGAATTATGGGTACCTAAACAACTCATCTTTAATCCTATCAGTTTGTTACTTTGTGTCCAATTAACCTATCCATGCAATGTTTGCTACTATTTAAAGTGACCAGACAACACGCAAAACATGTATCTCTTATATATTGTCCACTCTTTGATGACCTCCATGAAATGTGTTACATTGTTGCACTATAATTTCTGGTTCGTTTTACATTTTCCTTTGAAGCTAATGCTGTTTGCCCACTCAAGGGGCATTTTTATTCCAATTATTCAAAGAAAAGATACAGATTATAGATCACATATACTACCTTGCTAACCATAATAAAGGGACACTATAGTCACCAGAACAACTACAGCTTATTGAATTTGTTCTGGTGAGTAGAATCATTACCTTCAGGTTTTTTTGCTGTAAATACTGTCTCTTCAGAGAAAGACAGTCTCAGCCAATCCTATGAGGAAGCATTGTGATTGGATCAGGCTACCACTTCTGATGATGTCAGCAGACTGCTTGTTTTTCTGAGTCTCACAGCATGCAGGGTTATAGCTTCAGGCTTGAATACAGTAAGATTTTTACTATATTTATGGAGGCATGAGGGGCCGAGGGGGGCTAGATGGTGGTTTTAACACTATAGGGTCTGGAGTACATGTTTGTGTTCCTGACCCTATAGTGATCCTTTAATGTATCAATTTCATAATACAAAACTTCCTAAAAACATTCACTATTGAATATCAATGGTTCAAACTATAAAGTTGACACTTCTGTAGCCACTAAATCCATCAGAGTACCTAACTGTCAGTCATCATCTAACCCAATCTGCTAAATTATTTTATCTTCATTACGAAACAGACCTGCTTGAGCCAAGCAAGCCAGACAGTTCACAAAGAGTTAAAAGTTCTCTTAGAATGGCTTCATGCAATAGATTTAACAGAATACAAATAATTTTTCTCTTTTCTGATTGTTCTTGTCATAAATGCTAATTCATAAAACTGTTATGCAATATCGTGTGGCAGAAAGATAACCACAAAGCTTAAATACAATGCTTTTCCTTGTTTCTTGTCAATCACTTTACTGGGCTGTGGGAAAGAAAATAATTAAATTGCCAAATTCATACATAATAAAGACATGCGAGTATGTCGATATAAAGTTTCTTCTCATAAATGATTATGCTTTCAGTTGCAAAACCTGGAATATGCTGATTCAGTGGTGGCTTTAATAAATATATATCTCTGGTGTATCTCTCTGGTAAGTCAATGTCTTATCAAAGAGCGTGTTTATGGTTTTTACCTATAGATGAAATTTACAGAATTAATTTACGGAGGAAATGTTTAAGGTATTTGTAGAATTATATCAAAAAGGGTTAATTCATGGTATACTCATGACAGCTAATATGATGGACAACTTCAATAGCTGTCATAAAAGCAAACACTATTATTTCGCAGTTTTCCTAAATATAGAAATTACTTAACTTCTACCATGAATACACAAAAATATATTGCTTGAAACAACGTCTGTGAACTGAAAGGTCAAAAAACTCTGGTTCATTTTAAACAAACAATGATGAATGTCGCACGTGTGTATTTAATATTATGATTGACATTTGAATATGAAACACATATTTCATATTATTAAATGCTATTAGTAGCATAACATTATTTTTAATAGTTTTTTTATTTTAAATATTACATGTTTCAATGCATGACAGCTAACTGTATTATACTTTAAAGGTGAAATAGGCAAATGAGTAGACAGGCATACACACTCTTGTTTATATCTTGATTATTTCAAATCTAAATCAATATACATTACACGGACGGATTTAGAAAATTTTAGAAAAATACAGTTTAAAAAGATGCATCTGTGCATCTGTTTTTATTGAATACATGTAGCACACTTGAAAAAGTACTAGGAAGCAATAAGTGGTAGAAAGAGAACAAATTACAAATTTATATATATATAATTTTTGTATATATGTTTTATACAAAACTTGTATATATCAGGATACGTTTGTAGTCAGAAGCACTCACTGTCTTTCTTAAAATCCATTCTTTATTGGGTCATGCTAAAAAATTATCAACGTTTCAGTCCATATACTGGATTTTATTCAGGATCAACATCATATCATAGATGTATAATCAAATAAATTATTTTTGTGACTGACATAAGAATATATTGATTAGATTAATGTCTGCAAGAGGATAATTACCTTTACCAAACATTTAAAATCATTATCCATTTGGTCTTGCACTGTTTTGTTCTTACAAATAAGTAGGAATCAGAATTTGGGAACAGAGTTATTGATAGCCTTTGTTTATACACAATCTTAAAATATATTTATATATTTTTTAAATTATGTCACATGCCACTACAATTTTAAAAATGTCAAGTATTTGATGTTTTAGAAAAGAATATAGTATGTGGGTGCCAAGTCTACATAGTTGTCATGGCTCCAATCCAACTGACTTCATCATGACCATTGTTAGAAATGAAGGCACTCTTAATTGAATGTCACATCCTACTCATTTTATATTGGCATTCCGTATTTGTTTTGACTGAATGTTAATAAAAATATATCCAAGTTTTTTTAACCCCATCAGGACCAAGGCGTTTTTGTGATGTGACGCATTTGTGACCAAGGCTTATTTTGGTACTTTTGCCATGTGTTCATTCTACCAAAATGTCCCCCTTTCTTTTTAAATGCACCCATACATATTATATAGAATTTTAAAGGATAAATATGACTTTCTTTTTACACCCTATATGTATATATAACGTAATATTTATGGAAATAAAAATAAATAAATAAATAAATAAAGAAGTTTCTTAGTTTTACATCTATTACTTTCTCCACACCAAGTACATACTAATTAGTCCTGATTGTTAAAATGCCTAATATTTCTTGGGTTCCAATCAGTGATGTCCCGAACGGTTCGCTGGCGAATAGTTCCTGGCGAACATCGCTTGTTCGCGTTCGCCACGGATGGCGAACATATACGCTGTTCGGTCCACCCCCATTCGTCATCATTGAGTAAACTTTGACCCTGTACCTCACAGTCAGCAGGCACATTCCAGCTAATCAGCAGCAGACCCTCCCTCCCAGACCCTCCCACCTCCTGGACAGCATCCATTTTACATTTATTGTGAAGCTGCATTCATAGTGAGAGGAGGGACAGTGTAGCTGCTGCTGATTTGATAGGGAAATTGATAGCTAGGCTGGTGTATTCAGTGTCCACTACAGTCCTGAAGGACTCATCTGATCTCTGCTGTAAGGACAGCACCCCAAAAAGCCCTTTTTAGGGCTAGAACATCAGTCTTCTTTTTTTATTCTGTGTAATGTAATTGCAGTTGCCTGCCTGCCTGCCTGCCAGCCTGTGTGTCAGGCTCACAGCATATACTGTGCCCACTTGCCCAGTGCCACCACTCACTCACTGGTGTCACAATAGCTTGCATTTAAAAAAAACAACGCCGTCTTGGGGTTGACTTGCCTGAAAGCAGAGAGTCATATTGGACCAGCACTCCTGTCCGCCCTGAATGCATAGGTGGATCAATGACTGACTCCGCACCAACTGGAGATCGGCAAAGTGGTTTGTGACAACGGAAGAAATTTGTTTGCGGCATTGCATTTGGGCAAGTTGTGTGTAATCTGATCGTACAACGCTTTGTGCATAAGTACCCAGGCTTACAGGACGTCCTGAAGCAGGCCAGGAAGGTGTGTGGCCATTTCAGGCATTCTTACACGGCCATGGCGCACTTTTCAGATATCCAGCGGTGAAAAAACATGCCAGTGAGGCGCTTGATTTGTGACAGCCCGACACATTGGAATTCAACACTCCTTCTTTTTTTTTTTTTTTTATGTTTGTCACAATGGATACTTTATTTGTGAAAGAACAATCATGTTTTGATCTGAATGCATTTTTATTTTCTTTCCCTAAACAGATACATTTTAAAATAAATGACAAAAATGCAAAAAAAAAATCACTTTGTATTCAAAAGTGTATCTTAATGTTTTTAATGGATACAATAAATAATCACTAATAAAAACATGTATTGGTGGAATAAAGTTTAAATGGCTGCTTATAATACATTTTCTCATCAAGAAACAGTTGTATTTAAATATTTAAACATAGTAGCTCATAAAATGTTTTTGGATTTTGGGCCAATGAAGTCTTATTGCACTACAGTTTAAATATTAATATTCACAGTTTTTTTTATATTTCTTTATTTTTGTCATATAAAGTTTTTAACATTTGCATGTGAGGTACCCCAAAGGCAATCCTCAAGCACATTAAAACAGCCAGATACAGAAATAAATGTTAAAAAAAAAAAAAAAAACACAGCCAAAAACTAAACTAAACAAAAAAAAAACAAAAAAAAACCCCATCAATATAACTGCTAATAGCATAGGTAAACTGGCAATATATTGTAATATAGGCACTGTGTAAAATTAAACACGAATGTTTCCACATAAAGTACAGTGTTTCCATTGAAAACCATCATACGCCCGGTGTATATTTCATTCACGTTACATTTGTCCACTGCCCGTCGCTATCAAAGAGAATTAACACCAGAAATTTCCATGGTATAGCTGTCACATTAATAGACATACAAATAGATAGATAAATAAAATAATAATAAGAGAAAAAATAAAATAAGTAACTAAATAAATATAAAAAATAAAAAAAAATTATAATACAAAATAAATTACATTCTCTGAGACTCGATATGGGGGGAACCACAATATGTGATCATGAATTCTGTCTATTTGTCCAGGGTAACCAAAATTTGGCCACATCTCTAATACCAAAAAAGGGGTTTGATTCCATCCTATATTGATAATCTATTTGCTCCATAATATTGTGCCATATTAATGGGATAGAAGATTTCCAGGCCCTAGCTATACATATTTTAATGGCAAAAAATATATGGGTCAAACAATATTTTTGATATTTATCTTGCGAAGGGAAACCAATATTAAAGAGAAAAAGTTGAGGGCTAATTTCTTTTATCTCCTTAAAAAAAGAATTAATAAGGCCGAACATTTGTATTTTTATATTATCAAGACCGTGACATTCCCACCATATATGGTAAATAGTGCCCTCCTCATTTCCGCATCTCCAACAATTCTTAGAGTGTACAGATGATATTTTATATAATCTAGAAGGTACCATATACCACCTATATATTATCTTTAAATGTGTTTCATAGAGAGAAACGCTATGTATATAGCGCTTAACTAGAAGTGTAGCTTTGGTCCATTCCTTAAGTGAAAAAGATTCCCCAATATCTTGTTCCCATTTAACAAAGGAGGTGCATGAGAGTCTTGTTCCATTGATTCTAGCACCTTAGTAAATCTAGAAATCCCTCCCTTCTTTTTATATAAAACAATAAGGGGGTTAACGCTGTGATCCTTAAGTATTGTCCGAGATAATAAAAAGTTCTTAATCCTTAGATATTGAAAAAGATCTCTAGGGGAAAGATTAAACTTTTCTTGCAATTGTATAAATGTGATAGGTTTACATCCATCCCATAAATCCGAGATCTTCACTAGGCCTAGGTGTGTCCAAGATTGAACATTTATGTTATCCATTATGTGTTGTAGGACCACTAATGGAACCCCATATAATAATTTATCTTCTAGCTTCAATTTTTTATTTAGAATTTTGGAAGTATTAATCATATCTATCAATATACGGTTCGAAAAATTCTTAGTATCCAATTCACCCAAATTTAACATACCCATCCAAAAAAGAATAAACAATTTATATCTAGGGCTATCCTCCTGCTCCAGGGTAAGCCATGATATATGTCCCTGTTCCTTGTCCAGCCACTGTAGAAGATGAGTCGCCATACATGCTTCATGAATTTTATCAACATCTGGAAATGCTATACCACCCTTCTGATAACTCCTTCGAAGAGTGTCAAAAGCTATCCTAGGTGGTTTATTTGCCCAAATACATTTGGAAATCAAAGTTTGAAAACGATTAAGAATTCCCTTTCCCAGTCTATAAGGAATCGCCCTAAAATAGTATATAAGTTTAGGTATCAAAAATGCCTTGATCATATTTAATATTCCTATCCATGAGGACTTCATCTTCCTCCAATTATCTACCAGTTGTTGCAAATCTCTTAATAATTTATCATAGTTTGTTTCTATCGTCCTCTCTATATCAAAGGATATTTTAATCCCCAAATAACCAATAGTATCTTTTGCCCATGAGAGTTGGAAGTGTGCAGTCAGAAGATCTTTCTGAGCCTCAGATAGAAAAGATGCTAAAATTTGTTTTTTTTTCATATTGACCATATAATTGGAGAAACTACTATAAATGGATATAACATCCAGTACCGATGGAATTGAAACCATCGGATCCGTCAAGGTAAGGAGGACATCGTCTGCGAAAAGGGAAACCTTGGTTTCCCCATTAAGAGACTTGACCCCCCTTACATTAGTATCCTGTCTGATCAAAGTGGCCAAAGGTTCAATTGTAAGAATATATAACAGGGGAGCCAAAGGGCAACCCTGTCTAGTTCCATTTTTGACCTCAAAATGGTCAGACTCAGCGAAAGGATTAATTATTTTAGCTGTAGAACTCCTATATAACAACATAGTTTTATGTCTAAACTGACCCTCTAAGCCAAATTGGCCCATGACAGAGTCCAGGAATCTCCAATTGACTCTGTCAAAGGCCTTCTCAGCGTCGAGGGCCATGATAACAGATCCCCATTTATGCTCATTTATTCTATGTATTAAGTTAAATATCCTATGTGTATTATCTGTAGTACCTCTCCCTCGCACAAATCCAGACTGATCGACGTCAATCAGTTCTCCGATTACCTCTTTAAGTCTATTGGACAATATTTGAGAGAATATCTTTATATCTAAGTTAATAAGAGATATAGGTCTATAGTTAGTAATAAATGTTGGGTCTTTCCCTACCTTGGGTATAGGAATGATTGAAACCAATAACATCTCATCGGGGAAGGGGGTATCCACGGACGCCTTCGTAAACATCTCTAAAAGGATAGGGGAAATGAATCTAGAAAAAGTTTTATAAAACATTGTTGAAAAGCCATCTGGGCCTGGAGCCTTATCCAATTTTAACTTATCTATTACTTCTGTTACTTCTGATAGTGAAAATGGGGCATTCAGCATTTCCAGCTTCTTTTGATGAATTTTTGGTAATTTAAGGTTATTCAAAAATGTATCCATTTCTTCTCTACTCTTCCCTACCTCCTTTAGGTTATATAAAGATTTATAAAATTCCGCAAATGCATTTACAATATCCTTTGGTGACACTAAATGTTTATCACCTAAGACAATTTTTTTTATAGATTTATCTTTAAGATTATTTTTAATTTTATTAGAAAGGTCTTTATTTATTTTATTATTATTATGGTACCATCTTTGTTTAAGGAATATTATTGTTGACCATATCATAAATTCTATCTTTAATAGTTTCCCTTAATTTAGCTGTTTCCTCAATTAAGTCTCTATTCACCATATTTTTACTTAAACGTTCCTTATTTGCCAATTTTATTCTTAGCTCTTGCAAAGATTCTCCCTTCTTCCTTTTAGATTCAGAGCCAAGTTTAATCAATAGTCCCCTTATATAACTTTTAAGGGTACACCATACCGTTGCCGTAGAAACTTCCCCATTATCATTGGTAATCAAAAAGTTTTCAATTTCAGATGACAAAAAATCCATATTGCACTCTGATTTCAAGAGGCTTTCATTAAGTCTCCACCTTGTCCTTGGTCTAAAACCACCTTTTATCTTAACCTTAATGAATACTGGGGCATGATCTGATTCAATTATGGAACCAATATTGGATTTAATAATAGAACTCAAAAACCCAGCTTTCACCAAAAACATGTCTATGCGAGAATAGGTCTGATGGACATGTGAAAAGAAAGTGTAATCTCTCTCACTAGGATTCAGAGTCCTGCAACAGTCAAATAAAGAATTCCTATCTAGAAATTTAGAAAAATCAGAAACACAGGTATTTACAAATTTATAATCTCTGACATTTTTATGGCTTTTATCCCGTTTTTGGTCCAATACACAATTAAAGTCTCCCCCAATTATGATGTTCCAACATGCTAATTCATCAACCTTTTCCATAGTTTTATCCAAGAAATCCCCTGGACACGAATTTGGTGCGTAAATATTAACCAAGGTATATATAATACCATTAATTTTTGCAATAAATATCACATATCTTCCCATAGGATCCCCAGATAGATGTATCATTTCAAAATTAATTCTGTTAGAGATTATGATAGCAGTGCCTCTTTTTTTTTTATTCCCCTCCATATTGGAGGAAAATATCAAAAGGAATTTCTTAAACTTCCAGAGTCTCTCTGGGGGAGTAATCCAGTGTGTCTCCTGAATAAAAGCGATATCAATATCATTTCCATTTAGAAATTTATAGACCGCTCCCCTTTTCTGTGGTGAGTTCAAACCCTGGACATTTCATGATATCACATTAAGTGCCATCGTAACACCTGTTATCCTGATTACACCCCAAATCGAGTCTCAGAAAAGCAAAAGAAAAAAAACAGAAACAAAAAAAAGAATACACATTTACATTGTAAGGTACATAAAACATAAAAAATAGTTCAAGAGGGGGAACAAACCACCTCTTGGTAATCCAGTAGGGGAACGTATACATATATACACATATATATATATGCACGCATGTATACGGAACCCCCTGAACAAGACCTGCCTATAATTGCAGGAATAGGGACCCCGGCGAGAGGAGGAAGACCTCAAAACTCTTCAAAAACCAAACGGCATTCCAAGTATCCAGCCCATAGTCGATCAGGTGGCACTCCACAATGTTGTCAACTTTGACTGGAATTCAACACTCCTAATGTTCGACCGCCTGCTCCAACGAGAGCATGCCTTGCGAAGAGTGCTGAATCAGGCCGTAGATGAGCGTGAAGAGGAAGAGGAAGAGTTGTGGTCACCATCACCACCAGAAACAGCCTTATCAGCATCGCTTGCTGGACCTGCGGCAACGCTGGAAGAGGATTGTGAGGAAGAGGAGTCAGAGGAGGAATGTGGCTTTGAGGAGGAGGAGGAAGACCAACCACAACAGGCATCCCAGGGTGCTCGTTGTCACCTATCTGGTACCCGTGGTGTTGTACGTGGCTGGGGGGAAGAACATACCTTCAGTGAGATCACTGAGGATGAGGAACAGGACATGAGTAGCTCGGCATTCAACCTTGTGCAAATGGGGTCTTTCATGCTGTCGTGCCTGTTGAGGGACCCTCGTATAAAAAGGCTGAAGGAGAACGACCTGTACTGGGTGTCCACGCTACTAGACCCCCGGTATAAGCAGAAAGTGCCTGAAATGTTACCGAATTACGGCAAGTCGGAAAGGATGCAGCAGTTCCAAAATCAATTAAAAAGTATGCTTTACACAGCGTATAAGGGTGATGTCACAGCACAACGGGAATCTAACAGGGGAAGAGGTGAAAGTAATCCTCCTCCTCCCACGACCACGCCGGCAAGGACAGGACGCTTTACAGACGTGTTGTTGATGGAGGACATGCAGAGCTTTTTAAGTCCTACGCATTGCCACAGCCCTTCGGGGTTCACCCTCAGAGAACGACTCGACCGACAGGTAGTAGACTACCTTGCCTTAACTGCAGATATCGACACTCTGAGGAGCGATGAACCACTTGACTACTGGGTGTGCAGGCTTGACCTGTGGCCTGAGCTATCCCAATTTGCGATAGAACTTCTGGCCTGCCCCGCTTCAAGTGTCCTGTCAGAAAGGACTTTCAGTGCAGCAGGAGGTATTGTCACTGAGAAGAGAAGTCGCCTAGGTCAAAAAAGTCTAGATTACTTCACCTTTATTAAGATGAATGAGGGATGGATCCCGAAGGGACTGACAGTGGGCGATACATTCGACTAAAAAAGGCCTGATGAGGGGGACGTAACAGGGTGTCGCGGCTGCCGGCCCGCCGTGTGATATTTAAATCCCTAGCTCACCCCAGTACCTTGCCCTGTCGTGGTTTCCTGTTCCTGGTTTCCTGAGAGTGCTTTATCATTGTGAATCTGATTTCCTGGTATCCTGATCTTGGCTTTTCCCTTGTTATTCTGAATTCTGGTTTCCCTGACTTGGCTTGTGTAAACGGTATTGTGTATTTTCTGGCTTCCTTGACCTCGGCTTTCCCTTTGACCATTCTCTGTCTCTAGCGTATTAGTCCGGCCATTCTAAGGTCTGGTTTACGCTCTGTCCTTTTATTTTCCTTTTCTTGCCTATGTATATGTTTACATAGTTTCTGCGTGCTGGACCACACTAGTAGTCTTGACATTGGGATTAAACTGATAAGAATAGTACTACTTAACACACCACTCCTATCTGGTGGCACATTAGATTGCCCCAAATTTGAAGAAGGAGGACCGACCAAGCATCTTTTTCCATCTCCCGGTTCCTAAAATCGATGCCATATACACGTCCCCTGATAGGGGACGTAACAGGGATTAAACTGATAGGAATAGTACTACTTACACACCTTATAATAATGCAGAGAGAGGCAATGCAGAGAGAGGAGTCTGAAGAAGAGGAGTCAGAGGAGGAAGGTGGCTTTGAGGAGGTGGAAGACCAAACACAGCAGGCGTCCCAGGGAGCTTGTTGTCACCTTTTGGGGACTCTTTGTGTTGTACGTGGCTGGGTGGAGAAAGAGACCTTCAATGACATCAGTGAGGACAAGGATCGAGACATGGCTAGCTTGGTATCCGACCTTGTGCAAATGGGGAGTTTGCGGTTTTGCAAATGGACTGTTTGCGGTTGTTTGCTGTGCGTTAAACAGGGAGTTTGGTCTGTCACTGTGAAACGGGCGTAACCCTTACACTACCTGATTGATACAACATCATACCTGATGTTTTAAAGCACGTTATTCCAAACAATTTAGGAATGTTAGGTGATTTATGCCCTTTATGGATTAAAACCAGACTCTGCATCAACTATGTAATTTTCCATGGGAGTTTTGCCATGGATCCCCCTGCGGCATGCCACAGTCCAGGTGTTAGTCCCCTCGAAATAACTTTTCCATCACTATTGTGGGCAGAAAGAGTCCCTGTGAGTTTTAAAATTCACCTGCCTATTGAAGTCTATGGCGGTTTTATGTTCGCGACATCACTAGTTCCAATTAGTGATGTCCCGAACTGTTCGCCGAACGATTCGCCACGGATGGTGAACATATACGCTGTTCGGTCCGCCCCCTATTCGTCATCACTGAGTAAACTTTGACCCTGTACCTCACAGTCAGCAGACACATTCCAGCCAATCAGCAGCAGACCCTCCCTCCCAGACCCTCCCACCTCCTGGACAGCTCACTAAGAATGCAGCTTCACAATGAATGTAAAATGGATGCTGTCCAGGCACAGACACGTTCCAGCCAATCAGCAGTAGACCCTCCCTCCCAGACCCTCCCACCTCCTGGACAGCTCACTAAGAATGCAGCTTCACAATGAATGTAAAATGGATGCTGGGAGGGAGGGTCTGCTGCTGATTGGCTGGAATGTGTCTGCTGACTGTGAGGTACAGGGTCAAAATTTACTCAATGATGACATAGGGGGCGGACCGAACAGCGCATATGTTCGTCGTCCTTGGTGAACCATTCCGCATTTTACAAAAATTGGCATACAGGGATAACAACTATACAAAACCACGAGACAAAAGTATATATATTGGTAGAAAATGCATCTGCCGGGATATGTATCAAAGAGCATTTTGACACTTTTGAGTTAACCATTTTATCACAAACCAAGGTCAAATTAGTTAATTCTTTGTGTTGTTTTCCATATTTTATTTTGGGAACATTCACAGACCATGTATGCCTCACTACTGCAAACAGCCCACATTTGTATTTTGCAACTGTTCTTGAGTACAATGATACCCCACTTTTCCCTTAATCATGCTGCTAATCCTTCACCCTTTCTGTTCCCTAATCCATCCCTTAATCCAACAAATCTAACCAATTTTCCTACCCATGATCCTACCCATAATCCAACCTCTAATCCAACCATAACCCTGCCCATAATCTAACCAATAACGCTACCTATAATCCCCGACCTAATACCTCCCCCTAATTCCACTTCTAAATGCATTCCCTCTGCGGATGTTAGTACTAACATAAGAAGAGGAATCTCCTATTTTATCTCTGTGATCACTCTGTACAGTGTGATTGCAGCATGTGAGGAAGAGCTCTCTTGTGTTGCATGTGCACACAAAAAATAGTTAAAATAACACTATAGGCACCCAAACTCTGGAGTTTCACTGAGTTTTACTATGGGAAACGATGCTGTACATCCTCACACTGTGCATGAGGATGTCCAGCATCAGAGAAAACCACACAGGAATCACTGAGGCAATGGTTTCCTATGTGGAAGGTCTAAAGCATGTGACGTGCAAGCACATTAGGTCCCCATTCATTGGATGACATCAGAGGAGGCAGATGGTGGCCCAGTACCAATGGACATTGACTCTAGAATCACGTAAGTAAACAAAGGGTTATGTTACATCTATGGGACTGAGGAACATATCAGTTTTAGGAATATATCTTTGTATTTCTAACACAAAAGAGTTTCTTTAACCCCTTCAGGACCGGACTGTTTTTGAGATGTTTGTACGTTAAGGACTAGAGCTATTTTAACACTTTTGCGGTGTTTGTGTTTAGCTGTAATTTTCCGCTCTCTCATTTACTCTTCCGATACAAATTATATATTGTTTTTTTCAGGACAAAAAGGGCTTTCTTTACATACTATTATTTTTATCATGTCATATAATTTAATTTTTAAAAAATAATAAAATATGGTGAAAAATTAAAAAAAAACTAGTTTTTTTTACTTCTACTTAAAAAATATTTTACTGATCTACAAAATTGAATGAAACAAACTGCTAAATAGATTAAAAATGTTGTCCTGAGTTTAAAAACACTGTTTATGTGTTTTTTGCTTTTATTTGCAAGTTATAGGGCTATAAGTACAAGTAGGAAATTGCTGTTTCAAAATGTACATTTCTCAAATGTATCAATAGTGACATTGTAACACTATTATGTCATAAATCTCCAAAAAAAACACCCCACATGTATATATTTTTCTTAAACTAGATAACCCAGGTTATTTATCTAATAATATTTTGATACTTTCTATGCACCCATTTTACCACAAACCTTTGCCAAACTTTGCATAGGTAGTTTATTTTTTTTATTTTTTTTCACATACATTGCAATTCAGGTATAAATTCACAGATTCTTTTAGGTGTCACTGCAAAACACCCCAATATGTGTTCAGCAAGATCTCCTGAGTACAGTGATACCACCCATGTATAGGTGTGTCGGGTTGTTGGGGGGCTAAAAGGCCACATTTGGCAGGTATGCATATCAGTTTTCCAACTTGGAATTTTGACATGTAGTCAACCTGCATGCATGTCCTATTTGGGACATTTTAGAAGCCGGCCAATGTATTTTACCCCCATCAAACCATATATTTTTGAAAAGTAGACACCCTAGGGTATTTCACATGGTGGTATTTTAACACTTTCCATGCACTAATTCTACCACCAAGCTTTGTCAAACATTGAGGTAGTACATTTTTTCAGTTTTTTTCACACACATTGTACTTTAGGCATGAATTAACAGATCCTGTTATGTGTCACTGCCAAACAACACCCCAATATGTTCAGCAACATCTCCCGAGTACAGTGATACCCCCCATGTATAGGGTTGCTGGGTTGTTTAGGCAACAATCAGAACTTGTACATGTCAGTTTTTCAACTTGATTTATAGGTATGCTTGGTCTATCTTCAGTTTGACATATGTTTGCACCCCCCCAGTTAATGTTACCATCATGAAAGTATATATAGTATATATTTTTATAAAGTAGACATCAAAGGTTATATAAGATGTGGTGTTTTGACTTCTTTCCCCCAACCATTTTGCCCCCCCCTCAAATAAGAGAAAGTGTAGTGGTAATTTTTAAATTCTGATTTTTATGCACACATCATCTGGTTTTGGCCAGCTGGTTATGTGTTACTGCCAGAAAACTTGTTAGACCAAATGTGCAGGTAGCAAATGTACATTTAGCAGCAATCTTTAACCCCTTAAGGACACATGACGTGTGACACGTCATGATTCCCTTTTATTCCAGAAGTTTGGTCCTTAAGGGGTTAAACTGACTCCTGCAAATAGAATATAACTGGAGATTTGGGGGAAGGAAACTGACTAAGAAAAAATGGCTGCTTTCCAAAGAAACAAAAAATAAAATAAAAATTCAGGAACACTTCTTACAACTGTTCTGTGTGGTACAGCTTGAAACATGTTTCTACACACAGTCCTGGTTTCGAAGGGCAATTATTATACGCCCTGATGCAAAACGGTTAGGACTCTACTCTGCCCCAGACAGAGACGTCTGACATGCATTCGTCATGGATGCTGGTTAGCATGTTGACATCCTTCCTGTCCCTAAATTTTAGTGCAAGCTTTGTGAAGTGCTTTGCATTCGCCTTTTTTTTTTATTTTGCCTCTATGAGAGATTGTGGAAAGTCTTTGGAATTTTTTCTGGCAGTGCCGCAGGCCAGTGTCTGTAAACCATAAAGTGTTTTAAACAGATGGACACTACTATAAAAATTATCCACATAAAGGTGGTAACCTTTATTAAACAAGGGGTTTAGTAGGTCCCATACAAGTTTCCCAATTGTCCCCAGGGAGTCAGGACAGCCAGGAGGATCCAGTTGACCATCTTTCCCCTCATATACACGAAAGGCAAACGTGTATCCACTTTTGCTCTCGCACAGTTTGTACAGTTTTATGCCATACCTAGAGCGCTTTTAGGGGATGTATTGTCTGAACCCTAATCTCCCTTTGTATTTCATTAGCGATTCATCTATGGATAAATGTTGTTGGGGGGTATAAACATCCGAAAATTTGTCCTGAAAATGGTCTAGCAGTGGGCGTATTTCATGAAGCCTATCGTATTGGGGGTGATCTCTAGGGTGACAGAGGGTATTGTCACTGAAAGGTAAAAATCTCAGCAGTAACTCGTATCTGGCTCTTGGCATGGTTTGGGAGAATACTGGACTAGACATTATTGAGTTGGTGCTCCAGTATGAGGGAATCGATGGCTTCTTTATAATCCCCATGAGCATTGTAAGAGCCCAGAATTTTTTAAGCTCTGGGACATCTGTGGGATGCCAGTCATGCTCCCTGATTGAATAGCTACCTGGATTGTTATCAATAAATTGGGTAGCATACAAGTTAGTCTGGGACGCAATGTCCTCCCAGATGGTATCCCCTAAAAATAGTTCTACATACTGCATTGGGAAGAAGCCATCCACATTAAAATTAAGGCCTGCGTTAGCACTAAAAGGGGGGACGTTGGGCTCGGCTAACTGTGGAGGTACCCAGTCCTTCTCCACATTCAGCGTAGCAGAAGAAGCACAGCTTCTTTCTTCAGCCAGCTCACACACAGATAACATGTCGTCTTGACTAGACGTGTCATAAAACTGACCTGGGTCAAAATCTGACGCAGTGTCAGTGGTGTCAGAGTCTGACACCAAGAAGGCATATGCCTCCTGCAAGTTATACATACGCTGCATGTTTTATACACAACTAAAACAAATTACAAACAAATTATACTTTTTTTTTTACTAAGACAGACTAAACATTAATCCCTAAACTAACTCCTGTCACAAAAATCTAATGGAGATTTGGGGGAAGGAAAGTGACTGACTAAGACAGACCAAGACAGACCAAAACAGACCAAGACAGACCAAGACACAGATTTATAAAACAAATTTAACCCTTTAAGGGCAAAAAATAATAATACAGACAGTACAAATGCACTGGTGTAACAGATCTGGCAGGGAAGGGGTTAAAAGGTGATTTTTAAAATAAAATACTGATACTTTCTGATGGTCACTGAACACTGCTGCAACAAACTATCACGATCTCTGTCTCTCTTGCCTCACAAAACACTACAGAGGAGAGAGGGGCAGAGATCACTGTCAAAGTAAGTGTTTGTAACACCCACTTTGACAGCAGCCAATTGGCAATTGGCTGTTACTATCTGCCTGGGATGTCTGGCAGATAGTTACAGTGTTATACCAGCGGGAGCGATCTTTGATTGCATCCCGCAGCCCGTTTTTCACTATGACGGTTCAGGACCGTCAGCGGTCCAAACGCACTTTTTACGGCTGACGGTCCTGAACCGTCAGCGGTCCTGAAGAGGTTAAATGTAAAAAACATTTTAAAAAAAACCCAAAAATTACTCAGTAATATCGTAAAAGAGTCATTTGTAAAATCCCAGAAGCCAACTCCTGAATCAGTGAAGCTGGCTAAACTGAGTGTATGCAGTTGTGTTATGAAATAACAATATTGATGGCATAACACAACTCTTGTAGAAAACTAGCTCTAACTATATTTCAATCTATTCTTTAACCCCTTAAGGAACAAACTTCTGGAATAAAAGGGAATCATGACATGTCACACATGTCATGTGTCCTTAAGGGGTTAATCTATCATACTCTATCCTTTATTTTGTGTGTGTGTGTATATATATATATATATATATATGTATATGTGTGTGTATATATACACCATGTTCCAACTTATTATGCAAATTTGATTTAACTGTCACAAAGATTAAATATTTTGTTTTTCAGTTTTACTCATGGATGGCATTGTGTCTCAGGGCTCTTTTGATCACTGAAAACAATCTCGGACACCTGTGATAATTAGATTGCCAGGTGAGCCCAATTTAAGGAAAAACTACTAAAGGCATATTCATGCAATATGGGGAAGAAAAAGGATCTCTCTGCTGCCGAAAAGGGTGAAAAAGTTCAATGCCTTGGACGAGGTATGAAAACATTAGATATTTCACGAAAACGTAAGCGTGATCATCACACTATTAAGAGGTTTGTGGCTGATTCAGAGCCCAGGCAGGTTCGTGCAGATAAAGGCACAAGATTTATGCCAGATCCATGCATCGGATCAAGAGAGCAGCTGTTAAAATACCATTACATAGCAGCAAACAGATATTTGAAGCTGCTGGTGCCTCTGGAGTCCCACGGACATCAAGGTGTAGAGTCCTCCAGAGTCTTGCAACTGTGCATAAACCTTCTATTCGGCCACCACTAACCAATGCTCACAAGCAGAAACGGCACTGGGCAGAAAAATACATGAAGACTAATTTTCAAATGGAGTAGTGGATGGTTGGTGGACGACCACCCTGTTCCAATAAGACTGCGATGTCAGCAAGGCGGTGGTGGAGTCATGTTTTGGGCCGGAATCATGGGAAGATAGCTGGTCGGCCCCTTTAGGGTCCCGAAGGTGTAAAGATGACCTCTGCAAAGTATGTGGAGTTTCTGACTGACCACTTTCTTCCCTGGTACAGAAGGAAGAACTATGCTTTCCGTAATAAAATCATCTTCATGCATGACAATGCACCATCTCATGCTGCAAAGAATACCTCTGCATCAATGGCTGCTATGGGGATAAAAGGAGAGAAAGTCATGGTGTGGCCTCCATTTGCCCCTGACCTCAATCCTATTGAGAACCTTTGGAGCATCCTCAAGCAAAAGATCTATGAGGGTGGGAGGCAGTTTACATCCAAACAGCAGCTCTGGGAGGCTATTCTGACATCTTGTAAACAAATTCAAGCAGAAACTGTCCAAAAACTCACAAGTTCAATGGATGCAAGACTTGTGAAGCTGCTATCAAATAAGGGGTCCTATGTTAAAATGTAACGTGACCTGTTAAAATGTTTAAAAAGTTAAAATGTTGTTATAAGTTTGATTGAAATAGCTTTTGATTTCAGTAAATATGCTGCAAACACAACAAATGACAATTTTCAGTTCTTTACAACCTATAAAGTGTTTTGAAACTGACTGTGTGTAATAATTTGGAACAGTGCATTGTAAGTTTTTTATGTGTTAAAAAAATACTGTTATCAGGAGGTTTGTTCAATAAAATTTGATTGCACTATTAATAGTTGATAACATGAGAATTATGCTGACTGTTATTTACATCAATTATTTAGGTAAATGAGAAAAATATCATTTGCATAAAAATTTGGAAAAGGGTGTATATGTGTGTGTGTGTGTATATATATATATATATATATATATATATATATATATAAATATAGAAAAATAAAGATATTACATAAAGACATACATTGTATTATGCAATGTAATTTGTAATTTCTGTTATGTGATACTCAATATATTGATTCTATTTTCTATCTTATCAATAAATCTAACATTACATTTGAGGAATGTAGTATCTTCTATTATGTTTGAAGAACCTGAACTAATGCATTATTCATTTTTTTCTTTTGCAGGATGAATGTCAAAATTATATTCGTGTCTTGCTTGTCAGTGGAGATCATCTGTTTACTTGTGGGACAAATGCATTCACACCCATATGCACAAATAGAACGGTATATCACTATTACGAAAAAATAAATGCTTTCATACATTTTATACCTCAACTATTGAAAACATGCTTAACCTCTGAAGACACAAGTCTTCTTTTTTCTATGTCAGGCATATTTGACTATTGAACGGTTATTCATTATACACCGGTGAAAATAAAATCCCAACTGCAATGGCAATTCTCATAGCTACTGTAGCCAAATACGGTTGGAATTCGGTCAACCGAGCATATCTGAAGAATCTGAGGACCAGATGAATTAGGTGTCCAGATTAAAACCAGTGATTTTACATACAAACCTTAAACAAAGTTTAGGATTTGGAATATTCACAAAATTTCGAACTGAATACATTTACAAATTATTGTTCAGTTGCTTTTTTTTGCAAGTAAATTGATAATATGAGGTACTATTTGCCATCTGACAGTGTTAGCAGGCAAATAGTTAAAAAATTTTTTATTGCAAATAGTGGGGAGAGAGGTAAAAGAAACAGCTAGAAGAACACTCTATGGTATACATGTTTGCATATACATGTTTGTATTCCTAAAGCTATAGCGTTACTTTATTTTAAAGGGTTACTATATTGGTTTGTGATTTGTTTAGCATATATAATATTGAAATATTTTTTTTCTCTTACAGCTCAGCAATCTTACAGAAATACATGATCAGATCAGTGGTATGGCACGCTGCCCTTATAGTCCCCAACACAATTCAACAGCATTGCTTACTTCAAATGGAGAATTATATGCAGCAACTGCAATGGACTTTCCAGGAAGGGATCCGGCAATTTATCGTAGTCTTGGAGGCCTTCCACCCTTACGCACAGCTCAGTATAATTCAAAATGGCTTAATGGTATGTTATTGTATATACATTCATGCTTGAATAAGTGTATAATACTATTATTATTATTTTTTTTAAATAAAATCACAAATTTCATCTGACAATGGTTTAACAAAAATCTAGAGGCACAGGACGAGATTGATTGAAGATCAATTATCAATCTGTCAAAAAATCCAAAAACCTACAATTGGGGTATACTGCTGTGTTTATGAAATGTAGCGGAACCCAAATTTGATTTTATTCTCCATTAGCGCACATCAGAATTACAAAATTCAAAGTTGTTAGGTGTATGAAAAAACAAAAAAATTATCTTTAGAAATGCATTTTTAGAAGTTTAAGTATTCCACATTTTTCTAATCTGTGTTTTCCATTTTGTTTTTATTCTATATATCAGGTAAAAGTATCTGTTTGTTGTTTTTTTTTTTTTATACATTCTTTATTCTTAGCAGTGCATAGTAAAAAACACAGGCTTGTGATGACATTCAGTAGTAAAACATCACAGAAGGTATCAAAAGATGCATCCGCATTTTATGTGTTCCACTAGGTACGCTGTTGCTATTTGCGGCAGCAATGCACATACCCAGTAGTGTTAGGGAGCCTCCAGGGTGAGGACCTGGAACACCACACACAGTCCAGAAAGGGGGTGTGGTGAGGTGCCAGTTTGATGTTGATGCAGGTCAGCCTTAGCATGGCCAGGATCAGGGGTGTATTTACCACGAGGCTGACAAGGCATTTGCCTTGGGCAGCACTTTCTAGGGTGCGGCAATAAAATCTGCCCCCCAATCTCCCTGGCAAATACCTTGCCAGCCTCTTGTCCTGGGGGGCCCAGGAGCTGGCTGGCTGGCCACCTCAGGGCCACCCAAGGCTGGCAGCAGCAACACTTTCCGGGTGGGCGGCGAAGGAGCACTGATCCTCTTGTTCAGCTCCCTTGCGGCCACCACAGTGATGCCGGAGCCGGAATATGAGGTCACTCCGGCTCAGCATCACTACGTAGCGTGCGAGGGAGCTGAACAGGAGGATCAGTGCTCCCTCGCCGACTGCAGGGACCAGCCGGCCGGCCACCCAGCAACCCCACTGGAACTCAGGGAAAGCGAGAATCCACCCCAGCACTACCAAAGGTAGGGAGGCTGGGGGGATTGAATTAAAAAAAAATGTGTGTTTGTGTGTGTGTGTGTGTGTGTGTGTGTCTGTTAGTGAGAGTGAGAGTGTGTGTGTGTGTCAGTGTGTGTCTGTTAGTGTGTGTGTCTGTTATGGAGTGTGTGTGTCTGTTAGTGAGTGTGTTACTATGTGTGTGAATGCATGTCTGTTAATGAGTGTGTGTCTGTTAGTGACTGCATGTGTCTGTTAGTGAGTGTGTAACAAACAGATGCACACACTAGCACATACAAACACAGATACACACACCTTGACACACAGACACAAACCAAACATACAAAAAACAGCAAAGATATATATATATATATATATATATATATATTTATTTTTATTTTTTAATTTAATTCTTTATTTAAGCTTTTTGTTCTTAAAATTTGCATGCGTACATACCAGAGGAAAAAAAAGCTGGGGTAGAGCCAAACTCGTGGTACACTAAGTAACCCCAAAAAATAAAATTGACAAACGAGGGAAATGTACCAGTAGGGACTGGGATGAATCAAAATATGCTAAAATGCGAGTACCATATATCCAAAAAATAGCTGCCAGACTGGGAACTAAATGGTAATAAAAACAAAAATAAATAAATTTTATTAAATCTAATAGAAAAAAATATATGTATAAAAAAGTGCTCGTGTACACAAGGTGAACAAGATAATAAGTACTATTACAAGTAACATTAACTAGGAAGGTCCCAATTAATATTGAGACAATCTCAAAACCTAGGTCCAGTTTATCTATGTTCTTCCAATACTTCACTATTTGACGCTTAAAAGCTAACAGCATATCAACTGTAATGTATCTAAAATCATCTGGAACTTCAATTATATCAATATGTAGTATGGCAAGTGCTGGATTTAGTTGAATAGTTTTATCCAAAATGGTTGAAATTAAAAAGAATATCTCATTCCATAGCTGTTTTACTTTTTTGCATTTCCACCATAAATATATAAAAGTTCCACATTCTTCGTGGCATCTCCAGCACTTGTCGTCATCTCCATGATGCATCTTATTTAAATTTTTGTGAGGTCAAATAACATCTAAATAAAAGTTTGACGTATACTTCCAGTATATTTATATTATGGATCACTGTTTTTTTGTTTTTTTAAATGAAAAGCCATAAGCCATTTGTTTTCTTCAACATTTATATTACGTAGTCTCTAGTAGAAAGCTATATAAAGGATAGCTCAAAGATAAAAAAAAAAAAACGTGGCTGGATACACTGGAGTGTTTTTTTTTCCTATTGTGGCCATGTCAATCATGTAAACCAGGCTTCCCCAAACTCCGGCCCTCCAGATGTTGCTGACCTACAACTCCCATGATTCTATGAATTAAAAAGATAGGCTGAGAATCATGGGAGTTGTAGTTCAGCAACATCTGGGGGACCAGAGTTTGGGGAAGCCTGATGTAAACAAATGCAGTGTAGCAGCAATAAGAAATAAATTGATTTTAGATCACAGTTGACAAGCAACGAATATGAAATAAACAATTCATTTCTTGTAATTCCTGCAATGTGATATACCTGCTAGAATGTGAATGTGCCTTGCAATATGTGGGTTGCACAATTAGAAAGTTGCACTATGAACAGATGAGCACATTAGAAATATTTTTTTTTAAATGTGTAAATGTACAGATTCTGTTGTGGTTATAGGTTTACCTGTTGAATTTTGTAATCTATCATATGTATGAATTAATGTATGTCAATGTGAAGTGTTCAGCGTCTCCATGCACAGAGTGGAGGTGCTGAACGTCATAGTTGTGCTCTTAGGCAACAATTCCTACGCCATCTAGAGGTGTTTGTATGCAGCAATGCAAATGAAAAGTCTGCAGAGACAGGTTATAGACACCAGAACCACTACATTAAGCTGTAGTGGTTCTGGTGACTATCGTGATCTTTAACATGTAAGGTCTTTAACATATGTATTTATACACTACTATTTATAGGGGTCTGGGTTATGTAGAGTAACATATTATCTAACTTGCAACTCTATGTGTTGTACTATATATGATTTAGTTGGCAAACAGCAAATTGAAAATCATATTGCAGAACATAGTACAAAAAAGACATACTGAATACATTGTCCCAAACAGTTATAAAGTTGCCATCTTGGTTTTAATTAACCACAATTAACTGTTTAGCGAATAGCCCACTAAATCTGTTTTGTATTTATATCATTTTCTTGAAAAAATGTGTGCTCTTTTTCTTTGTTCTGAAATATGCAGTATGAGAAAAACACAAGCATTGTTACTGGGAACTGATTTTTCTTGTGCATTATTTTGACTTTTGAGAAAAGATATTAATTTGAATTATTTATGTTGACCTTTAGAAAATCAGGTGTGTTGTAGGAATTATATTTTCTCTTTGTAGTGCTGTTTTTATGACAAGAACAAAAACAGAGCAAACGGTCCAAAGGAAGAAAATGGCAATTTGTTTTTAAAATATGACAGCTATATATAACGCTTTGTGGAAAAGACATGACTCATACGGTTCTGACATTTGCTGTTTTCCTTTTTTCTACGTATAGTGGTAAACATCTGAGCTCAACTGGTAGTTAAATTACTAAATTCACATAAAAATGGACTATAACAATAACATGTATAACAGTTGTGTATCTGTCAATGCATTTATTGTCTTTCACTTATAAACATAAACATTTGTGGATTGGGCCAGTTCCCGGTAAATGAGTGGTAAACTAAAAAGTCACACAACATAGAAAGGTTATAATGTGAGCTATTTAACAAAATGTGAGTTAGCTACCTATTGTAAAATAGGTAAACACGGTATTTGTGTATTCATCTTTTGAAAATGAGCATTCAGAGGAACAAATAAAACAGAAAAATACCAGGCAAAATTGTATTTGCAGTTTTTTAAAATAGCATAGAATTAAATTTTAAAACAGTTAAATGAAAAATTGTTAGCAATAATATGGTTTCCTAATATTTCAACATTCCCAAAAAAAGTGGGCACTGATTATGAACAAAGTAAACATTTTTACAATGTATGGTAATGCAGAGACTGTGAACTTATAACATTTGGGTTGTAGAATTAGAAATTGTTTGTATTGGATATATTAAAAGTAGTAGCAAGGCTGTAAGCAGAAAAATCAAAGCCTTGTTCTCTCGTTGCATAGTCTATTTCCAACAAGAACAAACTGAGCCTTTGTTCCACTGTAGTATGTTTTATATCTAGTGAACTCTGTAGTGCTATTTCTGGCTGAATACCAGGCACAGTAACATTCAAAATATCTTAATGTTCTGTCTTATTGTTATCTTTGTTCTACAGCATAGTTAACACAAATTATGTGTTGACATCTTTCATCAACAATATTGAATGCTAACAATAAAATCAGAGGTAGTCTAAAAGGAAGCACATTGCTATTTAATTGCATTATTCTGCTAAAGTTAGCATTTTTGAAGTTTAACGTATTTAAGTAATCTAATCTACCATCCACTCACCCATCCATCCACCCACCCATCGATTCATCCTTCTTATATTCTACATAATTTAACTGACACATTGTAGTTACTAGTTTCCATAATTCATGGAGATTTCATCCCTGGTAATTGAAACAAAATCCACAGTACAAATTACATGCACTGATGGAAATTTCTCATAGGTGTTGAACAGCTTAACTTTTGTTTCATAACAACACCAACATTTCAGTCCCAGAATGGATTTTTACCAAACGTTGTAGAATGGTATTTATTTTTTAATAAAATGGGTAAACAAAGAGAGGGGAGTTGGGAATGACACACATGGAGGGGCTGGGGGGAGGTGAATGACACGCATGGAGGGGCTAGTTGGAGGTGAATGACATGCATGTAGGGCCTGGGAGGAGGTAATAACATGCATGGAATTGCTTGGCAGAGGTAATGACACGCATATAGGGGCTGGGGGGAGGAATGTCAAGCAAAGAGGGGCTGGGAGGAAATGAGATGCATGAAGGATGGAGGGGCTGGGGAGGAACTTAGACGCATGGAAGGGGTATGGGGGAGACAGTGACACTTGGAGGGCAGGGCAATTTTCGCACTGGTGCCCAGTGATTTCTAGTTATGTCTTTGCTAAAAAGTGTAGGTATCGGTACAATAAGTAAACTTTATTAATCACAAATTCCCAGGTAGAGACAAGATGCATACAGTAAATTAAGAGAAAACCACAAAATTGTATGTGTCACAATAGAGGCCCTATAAAACAAAGCTGTGAGAAACTGGCAAGCAGATGATACAAAGTAACCATGGTAATACATTCCCTTCATGTGCAGAATAATAAAGTAACTTTATTTCACTAAATAAATCTACTTTATTCCACCAGCTTAAATCCACCAAAACAGATGGAATTTCTAGTGTAGAGGTAGGCAATCTTCAGCACTCCAGATATTGTGGACTACTTCTGATTTAATGTTTTGCCAGCCTTACGGGTGTTAAAGCATTATGGGCCTACCCCTAAAACAAATGTTGCCTACCCCTGTCCTAGTGCATACCAATAGTTTATTAAAGCACTCCACTGGGCCACTAAGAAACAGATGAAGATTATAAAAAATAAAAATTCCTGTTGTTTGATTGTGTGGAAAATAGAACATATTTTATTAACCCTCCATCATACACATCCTGGATTAGGTGAAGAAAAAGATGTTATCTATGCATCTATTATAATATCTACCCAACAAACCGTCCCTGCTCAATGGATGTGGAAATAGAGAGACCTTTTTACATGGTCTTCTATTTTTGCAGCTTCCACAGCACTTGCATTGTATGCAGTTTTTGCTTTTGGTGACAGGTGGTTATGTTTCCATGCATTTTATGTGGGCTTTTACCTGTACTTTAAAAAAAAAAAAAAAATATATTTTAGTGCATGTGCTTACTTTCTACTCACTGACAGCTCAATAGGGCTATAGGTGTAAGATCAGGTTTCTTTAAGTCAGCTTTAATTTTATCCTGGATAAAAATGTTTTGCTATATGCAATAGGGAGAGCTGAAGGAAGCAGGTTTAAAAACTACTATTATGAGCAATCCTCCAATGTTTTTACTTTTCAACATGAGTTGAATTGTCAGTCTAGTGGATAGAGCCATTGAGAACAAGTGGCTTGAAATTTGGGCCTACAGTTTTAAATGTGCATGTCATATCACAATAGATAACTGTAGATAACATTATAATCAATAGCCACCTTTAATGAAATATAATGATGTGTTTTTATTATTATATATATATATATATTATTTTTATTAAATTTTTTCGAAAATTACACTTTTGTACCTGCCTGAGCAACCATCTTCGGTCATGTTCTAGTATTATTTGATCAGCTGCTACTCAACTCAACTTCCTAATTTGCTTGCAGGTTCAAACAGGCAGGTTGAGAAGCAACTGGTCAGATAACAGTGGAATCTGTCCCAACATTTATATCGTTCTCAACATATATATATATACACACAAGATCCAGCGCACTCA
This sequence comes from Pelobates cultripes, assembly GCA_933207985.1. Classification (NCBI taxonomy): domain Eukaryota; kingdom Metazoa; phylum Chordata; class Amphibia; order Anura; family Pelobatidae; genus Pelobates; species Pelobates cultripes. Next base: position 137,481,000 of record OW240915.1, on the reverse strand, counting down.
CTCATCCACTAAACAGCAACTTCAAAGCTAATAGATTTTATCCGGTTTTTTAAAAACACCTAATCTGGGCAAAAATAATTGGGGTTTAGTTACAGTATATGATCATACATTGCATAAGCCTGTAACAACGTCAATGTACCCCATCTTTGGCAGGTCCTACACTAACAGCCTAATGTCTGCTCTTATGAGATTAACCTACTTACATGGGGAAGAAAATTCCACCTGGGGCTCTCTGCAGTACAAGACTAAATAGGGCCCTGGAATGAGGTAACTGTGACAGGGAGGGGTGCAAAACCAGGGAGTTTGCCTAGAGCAGGGCGCTGCCCTCACCTGAACATGCATATAGAAGTTGCTGATAGGTGGATGAGTGCGTGCGCTGGATCTTGTGTATTGTATAAATTGGCCCCAGCAGCACCAGATTTATTCATGTTAAGGTGAGTGCAGCCCCCTGGTTTCATATATGTATATATATTGATAAATGAAATAAACTTTGAAAAAAATTAGAACTCAAAATTTGATACGTCCTATAACTAGACACAGGCATCATATCTATTAACCTTTTCTCCCCTTTACCCCTTCTTCTAAGCTCTGTTCTGTTGTAATTTATGTTTATTGATTGTTAAATGTCTCAGAAACTGATGGTGCAATATTTAATAATAATAATAATGTGAAATACCGTAATATAATGATAATGTGAAAATAAAAACTTTGTGACTGCAGGCCTTTAGTTAACCAAATATAAACCTGATTAGTCGGTTATCATGCATCCTTATGGTATTGTTACAAAATATTTGTTGCATATATTCACTGTTGTTCCTTGGCAGTTGCTGTATTTAAAAATACGAAAATCATCTTGATTGCCTTGTGGACAATAGATTATGAAATATTACTATAGTGTTAGAAAATACTGTGACATTTTAAATGAATGGTAACCCCCTCCCCCCCCTACCCCCTCTCTCCCCCACTGACCCTGGAGAAAACAGATTAATATAAACCAGAATGTAAAAACTTTTTTTGTTGTTGTTTGTTTCTTAAGAATACCACAAACAGATGATACATTTTATTTCTGTATTTATCTGATATTTATAACATTTTTAAAGCCACTGAATTCATCCTGTGAGAAATTGATGAAAGAAAAGGATGCATACAGGCTTTGAAGATTATCCTTGACATAAAACAGAAATATAACTATTTAAGAAAGGTTAATGTTGGAAAAAAATAGATCAAATTAAATAATTTAGTCTATAAAGTGAAGAGTAATGATGAAATTACTGTATGTGGAATATTCTAGAAAGTAGAACATGCATCAGTCATAACACAAAAGCTAATTGTGTTTCAATATTTTAATACTCAATATTTAGACAGGAATGCATGATTTCACAAAATATAACAATTTATTAATTAAAAAAATGTCTTAAATTAGTAAACTAACTATTGTCCACTATAATCAGAGGCTGTTTGTCACTGTTGCAGTCAGCAATTACCAGAGACCTGATGCAAAGATATTGTGTGGTGCAAGCTTGGCTGCTATTGGGGCCTAAAGCTGAAGCACACCATAGTGATTACTGTCGCCTGGACGTCTGGAAGGGCCCCATCAGGGTGAAACATTCAGACATGATGTTCTGCAGATACTTTTATAGCATTTAATGTTAGGCTACACAGCATGCAGACTCCTTGCACGAAGATACAAACACTCTCAATATTTTCCTTAACTTTACGTGACCTATGTATGATAGAAGTTAAACATTTCTGTTTAGTAATACGTAATACAGTTCTATAAGTTTATTGTCAACATTTTGGTTTCACGATTGCATGTGATTACAAACTTCATAGGATCAAAATGACAAAACCTTGTGCATGATATTGTACATGCCTTTTGTATTATTACTTGCCAAGTTATCATATAATTCTTGCCAACATTATCCGCTTATTCTGCGATGGTGTGTAAAGTGACAGATCATTTTATGTTTTCAACATTTTATTTGCTACTCACAATTATTTTTGTGAAACGGCATTCACCAAAAAATAGAACTATATAGTGTTAATTATTAGATGATCTGTTTTTTAACTGTATATGCAAACAGGGCCCACGACCCTGCAACATTGCACAGTTTATAGTGCAGAAGGTATCCTGGGATATGGTTTCCCTGCTGCAAATATCTTGTTAATGCAGCAATTTGCGTAAAATCAAATGCAGCTATATATATAATTTTTCCTTCTTTGCGATATGTGATCCATTCAGCTTGTGGAAGCAGCATGTTCATGTGGCACACACATGCAGGGTGACATCTCTCTCCACACTCAGGGCCAAATTAGCATAGGGGCTAATGGAGCTGAAACCACAGGCCCATTCCCACAGAATAGGCCCACAAGACCTTGCTTTGCACACTGTTATATGTATGGGGACTTAGAAGATGTAGGTGAGCAAAAGTTGTGTGGACTGGCTGACTATAAATTAGTTAAGATAAAGCTGCCATTTCACATTGTGCAAATGCTCTTGCTGCTTTGGTCTCTGTGTGGCATGACACCTTTCTTTTACACTCAATACATCCACCATTTTCTCTGTCCCAGACTGCATACCAGGATCTTCTGCCTGCTAATAAAGATGGAAGGAGAGGACAAGTGAGTGTTTGAGGACACTAGAGAATTGTTTCCATAAAGCGTAGAGCAGGGCCGGAGTGGCTCACCGGGATACCGGGAAATTTCCCGGTGGGCCGTCGGCACCTGGGCCGGGGCAGACAGCTGTCTGTGCTGGAAGCCGCAGGGGGAGCTGTGCTATCTCTGCTCTGCTCCCCCGTCCTCATGCACTACTTAATGAGACTGGGGCTGGACATCATATTCCGGCACCGGTCTCATTAAGCTGGGCGCTAGGGAGCAGAGACCGCACAGCTCCCCCTGCGGCCGCCATCACGGCTCCCCCTGCGGCCTCCAGCACAGACAGCTTTCTGCCCTGCACGACCCCCTGGCCGGTCGCCCACAGGTAGCAATTATGTGTGTCAGTCTGTCAGTGTGAGTGTGTGTGTGTGTGTCTGTGTCATGGGGTGTGTGTCTGTCTGTGTCATGGGGTGTGTGTCTGTGATGGTGTGTGTTTTTGTCTGTCACGGTGTGTGTGTGTGTGTCTGTATGTGTCATGGTGTGTGTGTCTGTGTCACGGTCTGTCTGTGTCATGGTGTGTGTTTCAAGGTGTCTGTGTGTCTGTCATGGTGTGTGTGTGTCTGTGTCATGGTATGTGTGTCTGTCTGTTTCATGGTGTGTGTGTCTGTCATGGTGTGTGTGTGTGTGTGCGTGTCTGTCTGTGTCTTGGTGTGTGCGTGTGTGTGTGTCTGTCTGTGTCATGTTATGTGTGTCTGTGTCATGGTGTGTGTCTGTCAAGGTGTGTGTCTGTCTGTGTCATGGTGTGTGTATCTGTCTGTCTGTCTGTCTGTCATGTAATGTGTGTCTGTGTCATGGTGTGTGTGTCAAGGTGTGTGTGTGTGCCTGTCATAGTATGTGTGTGTCTGTAATGGTATGTGTGCGTCTGTCAGTGTGTTTACGTGTCTGTCATGGTGTGTGTGTCTGTCAAGGTGTGTGGTGTGTGTGTCTGTCTGTGTCTTGGTGTGTGTGTCTGTGTCATGTTATGTGTGTCTGTGTCATGGTGTGTGTCTGTCAAGGTGTGTGTGTGTCTGTGTCTGTCATGGTGTGTGTCTGTGTGTGCTTTAAAAATAGTGTTTCTACTCACCTTTTTTTTCCCCACGCCATGCCTCTATGGATGAGATCTTCAATGCTTTGCCATATAATTTGCTGCAAAACAATACACCAATCAGCATCTCCTCATAGAGGCTATATCCCACTACAACACAGGCACAGCAAAGGTACCATATTCCATTACAACACAGGCACAGCAAGGGTACAAACAGGATCACTACTGGTGTGTCTCAGTCAATAGCTGAAGTCAAAATACCTTGAAAGATTTTTCTTCTTAGTATAGTTTTATTGTGCCTTGTTTTTTTCCTATATATTAGTCAGTTGTCACTTGATCTGTAAATAAAATCAAAATTGAGGTACTGTTCCCTAACCATAAAACATCTTTTTACTACCTTTTTGATTAGAAAGGAGATCCAGTCCTCATGACTGGGCATACCTCTTGCTTGTCATTTGTGCATGCCCTCGTCCCCCCCCCCAAAAAAAAACCAGCTTCTTCTATATTCCATCCCCTGTTTTTCTAGTGCCAGAAGCAGCACGCCAAATCCTGAATAAAAATGTATGTGTTTGGGCTCACGTGAGTTGGCTCCTTCTGGCATTTGGCAGCTTGGAAAACATAATTACGTCTGATCGCCCAAATGCAGCCAAACTGTAGGTTGGTCTTATATTAATTTGCAAGTCTAGTCACTAGTCCTCTGTAGTTCCCCAGCAACTTCTTCTTAGGTACAGTTTTTTATTTTAATTTAGAATTTTAATTTAGATACATTTTAGTACTGTTTGACACATTTGATGGCTGCTTATTTTTGCTTTCATTTATTTTTCAGAACCTAATTTTGTTTCATCGTATGATATTGGGAATTTCACATACTTCTTTTTTCGAGAAAATGCAGTAGAACATGATTGTGGAAAGACTGTTTTCTCCCGAGCTGCACGCCTATGTAAAAATGACATTGGAGGCAGGTTTCTATTAGAGGACACATGGACAACATTCATGAAGGCCCGAATGAACTGTTCTCGTCCAGGAGAGATCCCATTTTATTATAATGAATTACAAAGCACATTCTTTCTCCCGGAACTAGACCTCATATATGGCATCTTTACCACTAATGTGTATGTATTATGTATTATTAATTTGTTCAAAGACAACAAGTTGAATATGAAATCAGGTTCATTATATTGCTCTTATGCTAAAATGTTAATTAAGTGTTGCTATTGTATTTCTTAAAACATAAGATAGCTTTTTGAAAATAACCAGTTTACCATGCTACAATAAGAAAAATGTAATAATCTACCAAGAGGTTCTGTGACCCATATAGTTATTTGAAATTACGACAATGATATTTTGATTGAACAAAATATCCATTATTCAAACGAGAGAAAGAGAGAGAAAGAGTGTGTGTGTGTGTTTGTTTATTTGTAGACCCTTGTTCATCTTTTTTATGCCATTTGTGATTTTTTTAAAGAAATAGGAAATAATATTTTAAATTAAGCTTTTCTAAAGTAAACTGTTTAGTTTGTTGAAATTAAGAAATGAACTTTTTCAAACTAAAACACAAATTGCAAGATATTCTAAGATTCGTGGGGCATAGAGACAGATGCAGAAAGCTGCTTAGATAAATTATTAACATTGAATTGCATCATATTCAGTGATATGATATGTCATAAGTTTAGTTTTTTTCAAGAAACAAATGCAGAAACTGATTTATTGTGTCAAAGAGACAAATTCCAACAGAAGGTAATTTCATGTTGCAGCAACATCTTTCTTCTGTAGTTGCAGTTTTAGATTTTATTACAGAGATTCATATTTCTAAGCTTACAGCTTGTTGGTTAAACTATACAAATATATTAGTGGTTATTAAAAACATTTTTTATTCTATATAAAAATAGCATAAAAACATCAACATTAAACATCACAGAACTTGTGAAAAGTGTTATGTTTTTTGAAGAGTTGATGTTCCTAATTATTTCACCATATTCTACTTATTTTATATTGTTATAAAACAAATATAAAAAGGAAATATGTTTATGCTGTGTGATCACGTGAATAAATGAATGGTTTTCATTTCTTATTCAGAAATAGCATTGCGGCTTCAGCAGTGTGTGTATTCAACTTGAGCGCAATTGCCCAAACCTTTAATGGACCATTCAAATATCAAGAAAACGCTCGTTCAGCCTGGCTACCTTATCCTAATCCCAACCCAAATTTCCAGGTAAATTATTAAATTGTGTCTTACCTGAATTTGTATTTTGTCAATATAAATTGTAAACATTAAGTGTCACATCAATATTTGTGCATTTAAAATAATGCGTGTGCATTCTTTTAATGTGCTACTAAACAGTAATTAATATTTATGTTTTGTATTATCTGTAAGTACATTTTTGGCATATGTATTTGTCCCTTGGTAACCAGGGATCCCAACAAATGCCCCATCCCTACTCCCTCAACATGTGTGATGGGGGAATATAACAGAGCAGATTATGACCCAGGTAACAGCATATACAAGTAGTACTGTGATGTCCCTTTGATTTTTTTTTGTCCTTTGCACTCACCTCATGTGTAGTTATCACCTTGCTCCATCACCATGTCCTGGACTGTGAGCTTTCATTCATCACACAGGAGACATTTCCCTTTGCATAATATGTGTACTTTATTTTTGTTGCTTGAAAGTGAAGCTTATATGTGGCTTAATGTGCTTAACATATGTTACAACTGTTTTGCAGTTAAGACTGCATATTAGGTGACTTTTGGTCAATTAGCAAGAAAGAGGACCTTTGGTGCTAGGAATACAGCTTTGTATTCCGAGCACTATATTATCCCTTTAACTCACCTTTTGTTTATGAATTTCACTGTGTTAACAGTATCTAATAGAGTTGTATCTCAATATTTGCTCTTTTAAGGGTGCATTGTTTGATCACTGCTGAATGTGTTAGCCTGTGAAAAAAAAAAGTTTTAAAAAAATGGAGAACCTTCCACATCAATGTTAGGTTCCTAGGAAATAGATTGTAATGGCAGCAAAGTATAACATTATAACATTGTATATTGGGCTTGAAAAACATATTTGGATACAGTGCAAAAAAAAAAAAAAAAAGAGTAAGTTAGAGTTAAAATAAAATGTGATTAATAAAAGTATAACAATACCTTTAATTGACTTTTATCTCCCTGGCATATGTTATAGCTTACATAACCACATGACCTCAGTGATGTCCTCTTATCTAAACACTTTAGAATTCAAACATGGTCTAATTTTTATATACTGAACATGTTTTCTTACTATCTGTGCTATCTTTTCTGAAGGTGTTGAAGTGTATGTATTTATCATTTGGCAATAAAAGGTAACATCTAAGAATAAAATTTTATAATTTACTATTTTACTACTAAAACGGTTTAAAAAATAAAAATAAAATGCCTTCAGAATCCGAGTATCTTGTGTGTCCTGGAAGTTAATGTTTTTTTCCCCCCTCATTATGCATATATAGTGCATTATTTAATGGAAATAAAAAATTATATATATAATTATATATATATATATATATATATATATATATATATATATATATATATATATATATATATATATATATATATACACTGTGACAGTGTTAGAGGTGTGGATGTGGAAGTAAGATAGGTACCAGAATCCTACACAGTTGTTATCTACTTCAGGAAGTAAGCAGTGCTACAGGTAAGGGATAACTAAAGAACCACACCTAACTTTAATAAAAAATAAAAAATGGTCTTTAAAAGGTCAGAGCAAGAAAGGCTCAGGACCTTGATTTCTTTGCTGGTGGCAGAGAGCATGCACACCTACATTGAAGCTAACAAATTAATATATAAAAGTGGTGTATTTACATGCTGTATTTTGTTTAGGCTGGCAAATAACATTAGCCATCCAACAATAGTCAGATCGTGATTGTTTTATAGTCAGTGTTCTGGTGAGAGCACATTTTTTTTAATGTTATTTTGTGTTGGAGTTGCTGGAAAAATACCCATATTGTACTGTACAATAAATTGTGTTTAAAAAAAAATACCAGATTCTGTCATGTATAACCCTAGAAGATTGCGCTAAGATCCCTAATGCTGTGAGGGTTAACCCGCATATGGTGAAGAATGTGGGCATCACACTAAAAAGTCTGGATTTTTGAATATGAATGACCTGTTGAAGGCCATTGCAACACTCCAACAAAAAGCTGAGTAATGGAACATTACATAGAGACTTCAACTGGAGGTGCAAGTTCTAACTTAAGATCCGAATTCTAATACACACTTCACTAGAATTCCGAGGATGGTAGCGGAATCCGAGCAAGTAATTTCCTCCTTAAATTGACAAAATCTGATGATTTAGGAACATACCTTATGACATTTAAAAGGACTGCTGAAAGTAACACTTGCCACCCAGACATTCTTAAGCGGGAAGCCTGAGAAAGCATATTTTGATCTGGAGCCAAGAGGAGCTATTTATGCTAAACTTAAGGTGGAAATCTTGACCCAGTTGGGTGTCGTGGCTGCAGTGCATGCTCAAAGGTTCCATTCTTGGACATTTCATAAGAGGAAGGCACCAAGATCACAGATGCATGACCTGACTCATCTAGCACACAAATGATTGCAACTAGAGGTGAATTCAGTAGCACAGATAATGGAACAGGAGGTGATGGACAGCTTCAGAAGGCGCTTACCTTTATCTCTTTGCAAGTGGATAATACAGGGAAACCCCTGCATGGCTGATGAGTTGACCATTACTGTTGATGGATATCTGGCAGTTATTGCTCTATTAAAAACAAATAACACAGAGCAGTTGAAGAGTGGAAAAATCTAAAGAGCACAAGAAACAGGTAAGACTGTTCTTGGTTTTAAAGATGTTGGGAAATCAGCTAGAACTTAAAAACTATTTGACCTTTATGACTATCCAAATAGAGGGAAATGCTTAAGTGGAGTTCAGCAGCATGGTAAATGGCCACAGATACCTTTAGAATCAACAAAAGTGCTTTTCTGTAAAGAATAGCATGGTATATTTCCATTTTCTGATTCTGTTTTTGAAGTTAAACATTGAAAGTGTAAAATGAAATTAAAACAGTACTTTTTTCAAGGTTAATGGTAGTAGATGAATCTGACCCAGAGATACAGTTTCAAGATTTGGATTTGAACAGTGAAATGTTTGAGGCTGCACAATGAGAGAATACAACATTGGCAGAAGTAAGAAAATAATATTAAGGTTTTAAACAGGTCACAAGTAAACCTGGACATAACCTTATGTTCCCATTTTTTTTTTTACATTTGACAATTTGGGTCATGTTGGTATAATGGCAGCAGGTTATGCGACATAAGTTAACATAACGTTATTACATAAGGAAAACAACTGTTATTTCACAGTTTGTAAGTACAGTTTAAGGTTATTGTCTTGGCTGCTGCATAGCTTCTTGATACATCTTGTATATGACCCTAACATTTTGAGAAAATAATTAGAAGAAGGGGAAGTAGTAGTAGGGTAAGGAAAGAGTAGGTTTAGAAAAGAAAAGAAGGGGAAGAGGTGGTGGAGAATGTCTGTCTTGTAGTTGCTCCTCCCAATCCGAATGGGGGTCCGTGCTGAAGGTGTTGGTTGGGGATGTCTGTCCATCTAGTCTTCATTAGCCTTTCTCAGCGTTTTTGGTGGATACAGCAACTGCGATATTCCACGCCTTGGAGGTTGAGCTCACTGCTCCACATCTGCCACGTTGTGTCCTTTGTGTCTGTATGTGTCCCATGTTAGTTTAGCTTTGGCTAGTGTGGGTTTAGGGCTGAATTGGTGCTGGTGCATCGCTTCGTATTTTTAGTTTAATGCAATTTAATGTAATAAGTGTGTGATTGTTGGTGCCTCTTTGGATTTCCATTGTCTCGCTATTAATATGTGCGCTGATGTGAGTGAGTGGTATACTAGGGCTCGATGTGTTTTGTGCATTGTGTCTGGGAATATATATAATAGGTATGTGTTGGATCTGCTTCCATTTGGGAACTCAGTAATTCTGAAATCATTCGGATAGTCTGTTGCCAGAAGGGTATGAGTTTGGGGCACGTCCACCAAATGTGGATCATCGTGCCTACTTCTCGCTCGCATCTCCAACATTTATTCGTGGAGCTTGGCCAAATTTTTTTTTTTTTCTGGTACTATGTACCATCGGTATAATATCTTCCTTTGTATTTCTAGGTGTTTGGTGCATGAAGTAATGCCCTTGTGGACTGTGTATGCTTTAAGCCATTGTGTGGGGTGTAGCAAAATTCCAATTTCCCTGTGCCATGCATCTTTGTAGGGTCCAAGGGGTGTTGGTTGTATATGTAGGAGCGTCTGATAGCATTTGGACAGGGGTTTTGTGGTTGGGGTATTTGATAGGCATGCATTTTCAAAATTCGAAGTTGTTTCTGTTGCTTGTTAGTAGTGATTTTAGTTGGAGGTATGGGAACAGCAATTTTGTGGGTAAATCAAACTATTCTTGGAGGCACAAAAAGGTTTGGAAGCTTCCTTCTTTGTATAAGTGGATGACATGGGTGATGCCCCTATCCGACCATGGCTTATAGTTAAAGGTAGGGATAGATAGACTGATAGATTGTAGTGGTGCTGCTAAAGGCATGTTGGGATGGTTAGCTAATTTACTCCTGACCTCATCCCATGTTTCTATAAGCAACCGAGTAGTTGGGAGTCCTGGAAATGGTTTGGGTCATCTGTTTTTTTCAATCCAGAAGATTGGGTGTATCTGGTCCATCTGGAGCCAGAAGGCTTCTATCTTTATCCACTGTGGATTATAGTGTGTATCATGAGCGGTTAACATGGTACTTAATAGAGCTGCTTTGTAATAGGTTTGTAAATTCGGGATGCTTAACCCTCCATTTGTAACTGGTCTGTGTAGAATTTTGGCTGCCACTCGGCACTTTTTATGTTGCCATATAAATTTCATGAATACCGATGCTACCGATTTTAGATATGTGTTCGGGAAGGGAATCTGTAACGTCCTGAATAGATATAGCAATTTTGGAAGTATTGACATTTTGAGGGCTGCTATGCGTCCCAGCCATGAAAGAATTTTCCCTTCCCATGTTTTCAGTGTGTGTTCGAATTCCGTCCGAATTTTGGCGTAATTCCCTTAGAATAGTCCCACAGGTTTTATTGTTAATTTGACTCTTAGGTAGGTTAGGTAGTCTGATCTCCAATCTAGAGGAAATGCTTCTTTTAGTCTGTCCCTCTCTCCCTACACCTAGTGTCAATGCTTGCATTTTCGTGACATTTAGTTTGTAGTAGGAGTGAAGGCTGAAGAGGTTAATTTGATGCATGAGGTTGGGCATGGATATGAGCGGCTGCGTGAGGGTGAGTAAGATATCATCCGCAAAAATGTTTAATTTGTATTCCCTGACACCTAATGGAATTCCATGTATGTTTGGGTCGGATCTAATTTTGGAGGCCAGGGGTGGAGAGGGGAAGCTGAATTTACAGACTACTCTGTTAAGGACATCCAGTTTAATCTAAAGGCCTTCTCTGTGTCTAAGGACACGAAGTGGCCTCCTTTACCTAGTTTAGGGGTACTATGCATAAGATCCAGAACCTTGCGGGTGTTGTCAGATCCCTGCTTCCCCACCTACAAACCCCACCTGGTCGTCATGGATGAGCTCTGGTAGTATGTTTTTGAGTCTGTTGGCTTGGAGTTTGGCAAACAGTTTAGCGTCAGTGTTGAGCAGGGAAATGGGGCGAAAGTTTGGGCATGCAGTTGGAGGTTTTCCTGGTTTGGGCAGGGTGGTGATGTGTGCCTGTAAGAGTTCCGTAGGTAGCAAGTGTTTGTCTATTGCAGTGTTGAACAATTTTGTAAGTGTGGGCGTTAGGACATCTGCATAGAGGTGGTAGTACTTTTTGGCAAATCTGTCCAGACCTGGGGCCGTATTTACGGGGAGAGTTTTTATTGTATCCCTGACCTCTTGTTGGGTGATAGGAGCTGATAATGCATCTCTATGGGCTTGCGTCAGGAGGGGGGCATCGCTTAGATAGTTGTCTATCGTCGAGGATGTTGTGGTGGGTGTGAGTGGGTCTCGGTTATAGAGAGATTCATAGTATGTTGCGAATTCATCACTTATTGCTTTCGGGGCTAGCTCCCTACCTCCTTGGGGTGTTTGTATATATGCAATTTTGGAGGTTGCTTGTCTGTCTCGGAGTCTTTGTGCAAGAATTTTGCTTGCTCTATTTCCCTGGGAATAGTGCGTGGCATTGAGTTTACGTAATGTGTAGCCTACTTTGGTGAGTACTAAAGCTTGCATCTGCCCTTGCACTTCAACAATTTGGTGTTTCAACTCCGGGGAGGAGTGTGTTTGGTTCAGTTTGTTTAGATCATGGAGTTTTTTATACCAGATGATCTGTTGGGTGTGGGATGTTTTTATAAGCTCCCCGCATATGACCGTTTATGGGCAAGCCAAGTGGTTTCAACTTGTATCTCGGGTGAGGTATTGTCTTGAAAGTAGTTTTTGAGTGTGTTTTCAAGATGTTGCACAAATGTTTAGTCATCCAGAAATGTTTCGTTTAGGCGCCAAGGGCTTCTGTTGTGACTATCGAATGTATCCTTTAGTTCTAAGGTGGTGGGTGCGTGGTCTGACCAAGTGATTGACGCAATTGAGCAAGTGAGTGCCTGTGTCAGGTGCTTCCCAGTTGTAAGAAAACTATCTATGCAAGTGTAGGAGTTGTGCACTGCTGAGAAGAACGTAAAGTCCCTTTCCGTGGGGTGGAGGACTCTCCATATGTCGTAAATATTGTGTTCATCCAATAGTTTATGATATGTTTTGCATTGCCTTTTGATCTGGGAGCGGTTTTGTGTGTTTGGACCCCTAGATGAGTCAAGGTTAGGGTCTAGGATGTGGTTGAAATCCCCACACATTATCACCATTCCTTTCTGAATTGGTTCTATTTTAGCCAGGAATTTGTGTAGGAAATTGCGTTGTTCTGAGTTAGGTGCATATACATTTGCCAATGTGTATGTGATATCGTTAATTGTGCAAATTAGCAAGATATAACGGCCTTCCTCATCTATGATTAGATCATGTTGTGTGAATGCTACTCGGTTGCTTATTAACACAGAGACCCCTTTCGTCTTGGATTTGGAAGTCGCATGATATTGGTGAGGGTAATCAAGGGGTTTTAGGGTAGGTGGTTTGGTCTGAGGACTTGCCGAGGTCTTGGAAGAGTAAGTGTCTTTTGACAGGGGTGTTGAGACCCCTGATGTTGTGGCTATGTATTTTCAGAGGTGTAGGGTTATGTCGGTGTGCTTTTTAAAAGTGCGGAGAGTGTGAGTTATGAACTTCCCAAAGGTGTGTCTGTTCGGCCGTCGGTTGTGTTGTTTCTTAGTGTGCATGTGAGGTGGTTTGGTGTGGTGGATACTTGCTGTGACAGCGTCTTGGATCCGTGGATAGCTCCCTTTATCGGCGTCCGAGGCGGGATGTAGCTTCCCAGTGTGTAGCCTTGGCAACGCAAGTTCTTGGAGTTCCTCATAACGTTTCTCCTCCGGGGGAATAGGATATACTGGGTAAGGGGAAGAATACAGGAGGGTTAGAGCAAGGAAAAGGAAAAACAATGCGGGTTGAACTGCAAAGCCCAGAAAGGGCCGAGTACCTTTAAAGGGTACCATGGGGTTAGCAGCATCAATATCAAAGGTGGGAAATCTTTGATGATTAGCGCTATAACAATTGCAAACATATCTGTAACATAGAAAATAAACAATAGAGATCATTATTTTGGTTAGAGTTCACCAGGGATTATAAAGTACAAATTTACAGATTTTAAAGGGTTTAATGTTAGTGAGTAATGTTGGCGTCGTGGACCTTCCACTTTGCCCTTTGGCTGTTTTTGGTAGGCAAGACAGGCCTGTTAACTACTATTATGTTTTATTGCCCTGTCACCCTGCCACTTAGACGGTGCTGTGTATGTAGTGTCTGATTTGGGTGGTTAGATAAAGTTTATCCCTTCCATTGTGAGGCAAATACTTAGCAAGGAGACAGGTGTAAACTAATAATAATAATGAACTGTTTTTTTTTTTTTTTTTTAACATAGTTTTGTCTCCTACTTTCTGGTAGTGTAGAAGTGATGTGTGTGTGGGGGTATCGTGTGTGTGTGGTATGTAGTATATAAATACCCAGCAGGAATATTCGCAATCAGGAAGCATCGCTTATCAGTCCTGAATCTTTATCACCCGTGTCTGGAAACGGTTGGTGTTTGTTTTACTTCTTCGCATTTCCTCCAGGCAGGCTCTCAAGATTTCTTGGGTGACCGGGAGATTGCCTGGGTCTGGCGAGTTTTGCAGGGGGAGAGTATCGTCCCTGCCGCTATCTTGGTCTGCCTCATGTAGGCCCGGGGTTTTGTTTTGTGCTGATCGTCCCCTCGGTCAGGCTGTTTTTTACCCTTTTGTTGAGCCATGTTATGAGGTGAGTGGAGAGCAATATTGGGTGATTTTGCTTGGTTTAGTCGCTTGTAGGGCTAATCTTGGAGCGGAGCGCTAGTGCAGTGCGACCATCCGCTTCGGCTTCCTGGTCATGCCCCCTTATGTTCCCATTTTTTAAGTTTGAAAATGAATTGTTGTATCATGTTGAGAAAAAAGAACTGATGTGTTGGAGCCACTTTTGGCACCACAAGAATTTTGGGGGCTCACCTTGTGGCTAACAAAACAAGAAATAGGCTGATTATGAGGTTCCATTATCCTGGAGTATATGCGGCAGTGAAGAACTATAGTTCCTCATGCTCTAAATGTTAACTAACAACTCCTAGTAAAGCCTTTTACAGTCCACTTGTACCATTTTCTATAACTGATGTTCTCTTTATAAGAATTACCTTGGACTTGGTGGGTCCAATAATAAAATCAGTGTAAGGCTATCAACATATTTTTAGCATTTAGTTCCACTAACCGTTACTGACAAATAAGACGGTGTAAATATAGCTGGAACTCTCTCTACAAAACAAAGTTATTGAATTTGTGACTTAAAACTCTGATGTATTTTCTACAGTACAAAGGTAATGAATCATGACATCTATACTTACCCGGTGAAGTATGTTCGCTTGAAACCTTATCGAATTCCTGAGAAGTGAAGCTAATAATGCTGAAGTAAAAAAAAAAAGTTGAAGTTGGGAGAAATTGAAGAGTCACATGGTGACTGGAATAGTCCAATTGTGTTTGTTCCAAAATCAGATGGTTCCATACAATTTTGTAATAACTATCGTAAACCAAATAGCAAATCAATATTAGACACATACCCCATTCCATAGGGTAGATTGATTAGTGGAAAGGTTAGGTATGGCCCTTTAAACTATACTAAAGCTTATTTGCAGGTGCCCCTTACAGAACATCCTAAGATAAATTCTGCCTTTTACACACCTAGTGGTCTTTTCTAATACAAAATTCTACCCTTTGGATTACATGGAGTTCCAACCACATTTCAAAGAATGATGGTGCGGGTGTCGCAGAGCAATTTGATGGAATTATTTTATTTGGATGGGATACAATTTAATAAGTAATTAATTTAGTTGGCAACCTATTAACTATTGCAAATGTATCACAGAGTCTTAGCGCTTTTTGTGAATACAGAGGAGAAGGAACTTCAGCCGTCTCTCACTCCTCCAGACCGCAACAGCACCAGCATGGAGAAGCACTGTATGCAGAGAGCTAGTCTCCATGTATCTAGTTTTCAGGTGCTCACAGCATCATGGCTCCTGGTGCCACAGAGCTGTGGCTTTGCAAACTATATTCATGGCATTATTTGCACAAAAAAAATAATTTGCGATAATTGAGTTCCATTTGCAATTCTGAAAATTGTGCAACCACTATTGTGGGGTATGGCTGCATTCCCTGACAATCATGACTACACATGTCAGCATGAAGGGTTAGACATTCATACACTGCTTACAAACTGGATTCAATGTAAAACTCATCTTTACTATTCCTAGGTTTAAAATGCAAAATAAAACTGTATTTGTGTTCATAAATATATCAGACAAATACGTGATTTCAGAATGAGTAACAGGGTTATTAATTAAAATGAGAATTCAAAATGAATTATTTATTTAAGGTCAAAATAGCCAAACTGGAAACATTATCCAAGCTTGCTTTAATATTGGCTGCTCTGGCTTTAAATTTGTAATTCACATTGAATTTACTTTGAATTCTTACATTAGTAAATAACCATGCTCACTTCCCAGATTTTACGGTATTTTTAATCCATAGGACACCTCTTATTACAGGTTAAAAGTGAAGAAGTGTTGTATTATTACAGAATGGTCTCCAGTACCCGGACTGGAAAAATAAATCTGTCATTTTTAGACACAAGATCAGTTGATTGTATACCGACACTACTGAGTACATATGCAGTTTTAAATAGAGAGTAATGTAAAACCTTTTTATAATGCTGCCTGTGTACCTGTTCCTGTCTGTACACTACTGTGCAGGAATTTGATGGAATTATTTTATTTGGATGGGATACAATTTAATAAGTAATTAATTTAGTTGGCAACCTATTAACTATTGCAAATGTATCACCGAGTCTTCATCCATATTAAGATACCTCTATTCTAGCTATCTAGGGAGACCTGGCATTTTTACTCTCATCGAGACTTTGAGAAGTTTGGCTCAGATAAAATACAAACACTTTAATATGAAAACTCTGTGATTTATTTGCTGCATGACTGAAGGTGACAGAGTAGGAAAAATCTCCAGTTTCAGCTATGATTCTAGTTTAGCTATTTTGGCCTAAATGTTGAAATGACCTGATCTATACCTGACAATTCATGGTTTTGTGAATAACCTTGAATGTCATCAAATAAAATATTCTTCTCATCCTACCCACTTTCTCACCTCTAGACATTACATCTCACCTCTTCCGTTCTTTATGTCTTTGCTTACTTGTCATATCAAACCAGCCACCTCTCTCCATAAGCTCAATAAACAATAAACATCTATCTATCTGTCTATCTGTCTGTCTGTCTATCTATCTGTAGAAATGTGTTTTTTTCTGCCTGGAGATAATTGAGTTAGTACAGTATCTAACTCAATCATCTCCGAGGCAGAGGGGAGGGATTGTGTGCTGTGTGTGGGAGTGTCGTGTCTTGTAACCTTATTGTTATTGGTCTGTGACGTTGTAAATCAGTCTACCATCAGGTCCATGTGGGCGTTCCTCTTGCATAGGGATTGTCATATAAGGCCAAGTGTGGCACCATTAAAATCACCCTCTTCACCCTCAACACGCAGGCTCATCTTGTGATTGTAGGGAAAAACTATACAGGCTATAACCACTAGCTCTTATGAGAGCTTCACAGCTATAATCTCTTGAGGAGAGGCTTTCCCACTAGGAGATTGATCCAAGAGGTTGGTCCAGAGAGGGAAGGAACGGCGAGACCCCATCCAAGCTACGTCGGCTAAGGGGATATGGTGCTTATGGTATCTAGTGGACTGCTAGTCTAGTGCCAGGTGGTCCGTCACACTATCTCCATAACCTCAAACAGTTAAAAAAAATATTAATAAAATTGAACTCCTTTTATTGATTGTATTTTAGTTTTACAAGTTTTCTATACCTGGTAATGGAAGGTTTATAAAACAAATAGAATTTTTTGAAAAAAATGCAAAGATGAGAATGATCCATGACAATCATTAGATAACTATGACAATGATGGCATGGACTGTCATGTAATGCAATTTCTTTGTAGAGCAATTGAGTAAAATGGAACATTTTGCTTAAATTGAATCTGTCATCTCATAATCAGCAGGATGTTAAAAACCACTATATACTTTGTTCACATCACATCAGTGAAAAAAATTCAGCAGTCATGGAAACACTAAAATGATTCTTTAGCACAATACATAACTAAAATTATTATATATAAATGTAAGTTACAGTCTATATGGATTGTAAACAGAAACCAATCAAGATGAGTTTTCAATATAAAGAATCAAAATCATCATTTAGATAACAAAACTGAAAAAAATGTTTTTTTATTGTCCTTTCCTACTTCATGAGTACTCCACTGAGAAAAAAAAAAAAGATTGCCAAAAGGGAAAGACTGGAAAAGCATAATTGTGGTTGCAATTCTACAACAGTTTCAACGTTACATAGTTGAAAAGAGACATCTGTCCATCAAGTTCAGCCTTTCTCACATTTGCTTTTGCAGTTGCTCCAAAAGTAGCCTGCCTCTGCACTTATTTCTAGCACCATAACATCCTTCTTTAGAACAGGTGCCCCAAATTTTACAGCATGTTCAAGGTGTGGTCTTACCAGTAATTTATAAAAAGGCAAAATGATATTCTCATGCCGAGATAAATTAAGTTGAGTATTTACCTTTTCGCCACTCTGTTTTGACATATGACTGACAATCGAAACAGGTATAAAAGTGTGTTAAAACAAGATTATGAAACATATAAATAGCAGTAATACTAATATACATATACACTTTAATAATACATTTAATAAATATTATTTTTTCCGGTGAACAGTAACAAACGGTGACAATAATTATATTTGAAACATGTCTGAATGGAAATCTAATTTTATTTTTCAGCACTAAATCAACAAAGAGATATAATCAAGAGCAAAATCTAACTGTCGAATATATGTTTTAGTGTGGCACTGTAGATCAAGGACTATATGTGAATCTCACTGAAAGGAATCTCCAGGATGCACAGAAATTTCTCCTGATGCATGAAGTGGTTCAGCCAGTCAGAACAGTCCCCTTTTTCATGGAAGATAATAGTCGGTTCAGTCATATTGCAGTGGATGTTGTGCAAGGGAAGGAAATGCTGTACCATATCATATATCTGGCAACAGGTAAGACACCAACATTAGCCTTTCTAGTCAAAAATGTAAAACCATTGAAAGATAGGGCCATTTAAATGATAAGGCTTATTCGTTATCAGTTTTATTGACAGTGGTTTCAAATTTCTAAGTACATAATATACTGTTCACAAACTTAGACCACATCCTCTCCTCTCCTCTTCTAAACTACTTTATTTCTGTGGAGTGGTCCTGAGCATCTTTATATTGTATTTGAAAAACTCTTTCTACATGTGCTAAGACAAACCTTAATTAGAAGAAGCATACTTGTGACTACTCTTGCAACAAGGTACAAAGGGACCGGCATACATACCAGGGCATAAACACCTACAATCCTTCTTTCTCATTTGATAAATCAATAATTTTAACTGGACAACTGTGGTTTAATACATGGTGTTAAACCTTTTTTGGAAGGTAGGTGAGGTGTTTGTAAATGTTACTTTGCTCTTACCTATACACATAACATGTTAAGAAACATGACATTTGTAAAGAATGCGTCAACACAGGTACTCTAGGTGTTCACAATGTTGCATTAAATAGTCAACTTTTGAAAAAATCCAACTATTGCTACTGAGTTGTATTGATTGAGTTGGTTAGTGCTGAGTGTTCATTAAGTATGCGACTCATCAAATTGGGTACTTATAATATATTAACAAAGTATAATGGGGTACTTTACAAACAGTGGTAAGATTTGAAATCACCCCGGAAAATTGTATAAAAACATGCTTATTCATTTTCTGTCTGAGCACTGAGCCATAAGTGTGTATCAGCTTGATAAAGACATCTTGGCAGGTCGAAACATTGCTTCTTCTTTTTTCGTTCCAATAAATCTGCCTGCGGCTTGAACACCTAGAGTGCCTGGAGATTTTCTTTTTGTTTGTCTTATCATTGTGGGATTGCTTGTCCTGCTCCAGTGCACCGGGTGTCTGCTGGGACTGAGTGCGGCTCCTATCTTCAATTTTTGTTATACGTGTCTATTATGTGATTCCTCAATGAGTGACTAGTAGCAAACCTGTGTAATTGTGTCAACACAATTGTTCAAATCTGTGATGTCAAATTGTGTATTTCAGAATTTCTCACATGAAAAACAACTGTCATACTATTGTGAAGATTGTATTGATTTGCTTCACACACACACACACACACACACACACATAATTAATAAATAGTGGTGATCCTAATCTGGACGGAAACCATAAGTTCCCACTAGCTCTTTTAAATATAATGCTTATTTCATTGTAATAAGAACATTTACTATAATCTCCCCTTTTTAATAAACTATGCATTTCATTTTGCCATTGTGCCTGCTTTTTGGCAGAAGTGACTGAAATGGATTTCATAACAATGGCCTGTACAATTTAGTCATATGCTACTGACAAACTATAATATTCTTACAGTATTTGTAATTGTTTCAAATACTTTTTTCACATCCAGCTGAGGAAGCCTTAACGGCGAAACGCATTCTGGGAACACTGTGAGGAACAGACTTTAGAACACTGGACTTTTTATGCATATATAGTGTTATTTTATACATATATCTTTTATATATTTTACTGATAATAATATAATAAAGTTTATATATCTTTTATAATCACTATTGGCATTTTCCTGCTATTTTCAAAGAAGGTGTGTGGTCCTTAACCACATATGCTTTTGGATCAGAGCCGATTTGGAAGGCTCTGGGTTTGTAAGTACCCCATTTTTCTTACTTGCCATACAACTTAAAACTTACATTATTGCACCAGATTTGCTTTCCCTTATCCATTTTAGAATACAAAAAAGAGAAGATCTCACATTAAAGAATGGATAAGGGTCGCATTTACGGACCTTGAAAGCGGTTTTATTGAGCTATACGTACTTAGCTCTTTAAAGTGTGAGTGGGAAATTTGTATTCTTCCTTATAGATAGATACTTACCTTTGTACCACAGTTTGTTTTGGTTTTCTTGTTTATATTTTTAGGTAATTACATGAGAACCATTGTGATTTATAATAAGACAAGCCAAGGTATTTCTGTATTATATTTCTGTTCTCCATTGCACGGAACACTTAGTTTTTTGATTACCCATTTACATAGCGCTTCAACTTCACATTGGTTATACTTTTCTGTTGAAAGATAAAATCTGGGTGATATAGCAGCTGATTACTAGTGGGGATATTACACTGGTTAATTAAATTTGTCAGGATATTAGCGCTGGTACCTTCCTTTGTTTAAATATAGTTTGATGCCTGGCCTCAAGCTGGATGGACATCTATAGCTCCACACATACCAATCCTAAAAAACGTCTTATAGTAAAGTCCTAAAGACAAGTCAAGCCCTACACAATGGAGAAGCATGGTACAACACAAAAGCAAAAGCATTGCTGACCAAAGTGATAAGGCAAGCTTTTATACAGGCCGACAACCCCAGAGTAAGAAACTACCTCAAGATGGCAAAGAAGGCAAAGAGAGGAAAGCAGAGGCGGGAGACTCCACTGTGCTGGAGGAAATGCAGCTTACACAACCCATACTCCAATCCATGTTGGACAATATGTCAAAAAAAAATATTTAAAAATTGCAGCAGGATGTGAGCTATATCAGGAAAGACATCCAGGAACTTGGTTCCAGAACATCTCATATAGTGGTGAAGATGGGAGAGTTTGCAGAGGCATAACAACCTTGAAGCCAAACTGAAAATATATGAAAACAATCCCAGAGTAAGCAACTAGCCACATTAGAAGATATATCCAGGCACAACAATTTACATCTATGGGGAGTCCCAGAATTGACAGCAATAGCGGATTTACTAAAATACACCCATGACCCTTGTAATAATGTTATGGTCTATGTGAATCTATCAGCAGCAATGCTTCATGCTAGAAAGCTTTTAAAGAACTCCGCAACACCCTCCATTCAAACCAAATGTTGTTGGTGTTTCCCGGAGCGGATAATTGTGACTCGTAATGGCAAGCAAATCACCATATCATCACCAGAAGATGCTCCAATCTTCCCTGCAGACATCTCCATCTGGAGGAGCCTAGAAAACATTGCATCTCTTTCTGGACTAGAAAAAAGCTGTACAGCTTAATTCACCTGACAGTCCAACTCAACTATAGGGAATAGTGAGTCTCTCTTGGGTTTTAAATAATAAACATTATAAGTAGTAACATTTTCTCACACCAAACAAGATCAACTACTTTAAATTAAGAGGACAATACTTAAGAAAACATTGAGAAAGCTGATTGCCTGAAATGTATTTGGGAACTTAGTTTCAGAGAAAGACAGTGTTTTTATTTAACTGTACCGTACCTGTCTGCATAAATATCGGAAGTAAATCCTTGCAACTATCCTGCAGACAGAACACCGTACACTGCAGGGTCACTATAGAAATCTGCATGAGATGTCTTATGCTGGTAAACAAATGTGAGTCCAACTTTAAATTTTACCCTTTGAGCTTTTTCTATTTGTTTCTTCCATAAGTCTTTTTTTCACTTGTTCTTCTTCTTTAATGGTGGGCAAACGGGGCAGATGCCCTTGGCCCAGTTACTTCTGGGGGGCCCAAAGCAGCTACGTTATTTGCCCTCAGCCCGCAATAATTTCTTTAGAATTGCAGATCCTAAAAGAAATAATTGCGGGCAACGGGCCTGTGCTCAGAGGGGTGCCATCGGTTGGCCCATGCACGTAGTGACACTCATTGACATTGTGTTCTCAGGGCCCTGCTCAGCACTCTGGCCCTTCCTCCCAGCTAACACAGAGCACCATGCAAGAAGGAGTAGAAGAGGAGGGGAGTGCAGAGTGAGAGCCTCTGACTCACAACATCATCAGCCAGACATTGGATCCCAGGGAAGCCACCCTCTAGCACCTAAAAGGTAGGAAACAGGAGGGTGGCTAAAAATATGTGCTTTTTGCATGTTTGTCTGTTTGTGTGCCTGAGTATCTGCATTTGTGTCTGTATGTGAAACTGTGTGTCTTTATGTGTATTTGTGTGTGTCTCTATATGGACAAAATATATCTGACCAGTTCAAATCAAAAACATGAATTTTTTTTTTGGTGCTTTTCCCTTTTTTCATCTATTCCTAATCATAAAATGGAGTATATGCAGAAACTGGAAAATAACTACACTTTAAATTGAAACTTGAGATTAGTGTGATTGGTATAGGATAGGAAATGCTTTCAAAAATGTAAATGTTTTCAGATGCCTCAGAAAACTGTTGGAAAAAATTGTGGTAAAATAGGCACTATGATACAAAAGAAGATCCATTCCCTTATCCAATAAACAGCAACTTCGGTGTTGATCATACATTGCATAAGCCTGCCGCAATGTCAGTGTACCCCATCTTTGGCAGGTGCTACTCTAACAGCCTAATGTCTGCTTCATCAAAAAGTTTAATCTGGAGTTCTCTGCAGTACAAGGCTAAATAGGGCCCTTGGATGAAGCACCTGTGACAGGGAGGGGTGCAAAACCCAGGAGTTGGCTAGATTCCCATATATATATATATATATATATATTTATATATTCGCATCCAGCGTGCACAATGTCCATAAGAAATCATTGAGAAATGCTTTCCTATGGACTGTTTGAATGCAAGCACGGCTCTTGCCGCGCATGCGCATTCTGCTCCACTCGGGAGCTGAAGTCAGCGAGGGAGGAGAGGTCACCGAGGAAGCCCGGTGCTGGATAAAGGTAAGTGGCTAAAGGGGTTTTAACCCCTTCAGCGCCAAGGGAGGGGGACCCTGAGGGTGGGGTGGGTCCTAAGGATTCTACAGTGTCAGGAAAACAGGTTTGTTTTTCTGACACTATAGTAAACTTTTAATAATAGTCCACTGTGAACTACAAACTCGCTAAGGTGGAAATTCAAGGTCAATTCAGATCAAAGACTTACTAAGGAGAGTTAAATACTTTAAAGTGAGGTTATCCTTCCAACAGGGAGAATAAAATGCAAATATGGGGTTAATAGACCACTAATGGGGAATAAAGACACAAATACAGGGATAGGGATAACAATGCTCAAAAGACACAAAAAGGGAGTAAGATACACAAAAGAAGCAAAAGGTTGTGTAAAAGGAGCAAAAAATGGGTCAGCAAAATGTTGGACAGCAAAATGCATCTTTACCTGTGTAGACAAAAAAATTCTTGCACCAGTCCTACACAGAACATTCACAAGGGGTGAACTTCTAATCGTCAGGACTGAATTTTCAATAGCCAATGGCTAACGTGCAAGGGGAAATTTTTAATCCTGTAATATATTAGCATTACCACACTGCTTCATCATTACTTTAGAATTTGTTCCCAATGACCACTAATAAACATACATTTTAGAGCAATTAAATCACCTAAACTGTCATTTGTCCTATGACGCTTTTTTATTCACATTCTACTCATTTATAGCTTATAGATAATACTAACCGACAATCAAATTAATCACTCTTCTTTCCCTTTATATTTGTAATTTTATTGTAGATAATTCAGAGCAAAACTCTATTTTAAGGTAATGTTTCTGTTAACTGCTTTTTTAACAAAATGTGGAATAACAAAGAAATGACAATGCAATCTATTGTATTGCAATACACACATACAAGTAGCATTTCTGAATGGAGAAAAAGAACAATTATTATTTGTATATTTCTCACAAAATACTCTCTTTCTTATCAGTTTCTACTGTAGAACCAATATTGAATTGTAAATTAAAAACAATAAATATGCTTTCATATGGCTGTTTACCTTGAGGTAAATATATGCTGTCAGAGCTATGTCGGAACCTGGGTAATATAGATTTTTTTTGACTGAGGCAAGCACTCATAAAATTTAAGATGAAATGATAATAAAATAAAATAAAGCAATGTCATAAAAATCTGGCACCATTATTGTGTTAAATATGAATCAAAATAAGATGAGAACATTTAATATAATTTCAACAGATTTCTGCTTATTGCACTGTTTAGTATTTTCTTTCAGTTTATTGGTAATTTATACAATAACACCGTATGGAGGGAATATATAACAATAGAAAAAAATATCCCACTAGGTGCTATTACTCACAGGTTCTCCCTCAGGTACCAAATAAACATAAATATTACCAAAAAGCGAATGCACACTAGAACCATGAAGAAAGTTATGCAAATATTTAATAAAACAACAATTGGTTAAATATTCATATAGCAAAAAATACAGAGTGACAATATACAGACCTCAACAATAAAACAGTAACAATTTAACAAAGTTCTCACAAGCCTAACCTGGCAGAAACACGAGTCCTTAATACCCCCAACATTTCGGCATCAAGTGTTTGGAATCTTTAGCAATATATATGCAGGCACTGCAATGTCCGCATTTATAAGTTCCCTTCGGTAGATACTGTCATAGTGGTCTGCTCAGTGGGGCAAGGTGGCTCTGTACCAAAGTTTGTCTGAAAATGTTACCCCTGCGTGCAGTCACAGATGGAAATGGGGTGATAACTTGTTTTAAATGTGGATTGGACGTCAGGATCGGCCAATAGCGTCTGAAAATGCCCATCATATGTGTCCAGCCTGCATCGTATGTAGCTATATACCGTATTAAGTTTGAATCTGGGGTCGAGGTTTGATCAGTGAGAAGTAAATCCCTGTCTGCACATATTGCTCTAGAATAGGCTCTCCTCAAGACTCTGTTCAGGTAACCTTTATCTTTAAAGGATCTCTGGAATTCCCATGCCTTAGTTTTGAACTCATCCAATGTGGAGCACTTCCTGCGTAGCCTAACATATTGGCCTATGAGGATTCCAGTCCTCAATGGTTGTGGATGATAGCTGGTCCAGTTCAACAGGCCATTTGTGGCTGTCTTCTTATGGTACAGTGTGGTAGCTAACTTACCTTTAGGCTGTATAGAGATCGTAAAATCTAGGAAGTTAAGATGTTTATCCCCAAACTCACTAGTGAATTTTAGATTGTAATCATTGACATTGACTGGAGCCTAACCAGATGAAAAAGATGTCATCTATGTACCTTTTACAGTGATATATCAAGTAAGTAAGCTAATAGAGTGGGCTCTGCCATGATGTGCTTCTCCCATGGCCCAGATAAAGGTTCGCATAGGAGGGGGCACAAGATGTCCCCATGGTAGTCCCCCTGATTTGTTCGTATATGGTACCATTGAACAGGAAGATGTTACTTTTGAGTACAAGTCTCAGTAATTCCGAGATGGAATCGATATACAGAGATGGTGCGCCGAGCTCATTTGCTAAGATAGTATTGAAGTTTTGTATTCCTGATGCTTCTACGTCTAGACTGCATAATTTAGCTAGTTCTGGTACATGAATGTTCTTTAACTGATTCAACATTTGTTTTGTGTCCCTAATGCATGATGGTAACTGTGAGGGACTGCCTGGCACCCGACCGGGTACCTCCATCAATCACTTCTTCCTAGTACTTGCGAGCACCATAAGCACTGTACTGGCACACCATAACCACCATAGACCCCATGATCTGCTGCAGCTTGGTTGGGGTCTCGCCGTCCTCCACCCACCCTGGACCCAAGACCAGGATCTAGCTTCCAGTAGGTAGACCTCTCCTAGTCCAGAGAGCATAGCAGGAACAGCTCTTATAAGAGCTAGTGATTATACTCAGGGGAGTATTGTGATATAGTAATCCCCAGAGTGAATATAGTTCTCTAATCCCCCAAACATAAACCAAGACTTCATGAAGGGGTAAACAAATCTCAATTTAATGGGAGCTACACTTTTATGACAATCC
The DNA here is from genome assembly GCA_933207985.1 of Pelobates cultripes. Classification (NCBI taxonomy): domain Eukaryota; kingdom Metazoa; phylum Chordata; class Amphibia; order Anura; family Pelobatidae; genus Pelobates; species Pelobates cultripes. The sequence goes on along the minus strand of OW240915.1, from coordinate 137,454,808 downwards.
CCATGCATGGGGTACACCCACATGGACCTTGTTCGAGACTCCAACACAAAGACACAGACCAATAAGAATAGTGATTAAATGCCCGACACTCCCATAACAAATATACAATCTCTCCTCCCTGCTAGGGAGATAATTGGATCAGTAATTGTACTAATTCTAATCCAATTATCTTGAAGCACAGAAAAAACACATGTGACAGATCCCTCTGTCTTGTCACTGTGCCTATAACCCGCTGGGTTTGTCTGTTTTTCGGTTAATTGCCTGTCCGTACCCCTCATTTGTTTATTTCCTAAACTCATAAACAAACTGCCAAACGGCTTTCCACCCAGCCTGGAAGTGTGGTGCTGGTTAACTTCTTGGCCTCATTAGAACGTTGTGGTTAACCACAGACACCTCCTAATTATCAACGGTATGCTGGGTGGTCGTCGTTCATATGCCTACCATGAGGTGGCGGCCATCTTGGATGCACAAATAATCAGCGGTGTTCGTCGATGATTTCCTGGAACTGAAAGCGGACACTATTTCTCCCGAACACCGCTGAAACCACCGACCTCCCTTCTCTGCCTTCCAGCATATGAACGCCAGTCCGTTCTGTACTTTTCTGCACGAAATGACTTACCCCCGATAGCCATCCTATGGAGCCCGTTCGTATACCGAAAGACCATGTGAAATACTTTGGCTCCATGGCGATTGAAATGTGTTGATCTGAGCGCCATTCAGTAATAATGTGCGCTCAGATCTAAGCTATCTGGGGATACATTAATTGTGGTTATTCTATTTGTGTAATTTGGAGTTATTGATTTTTGTGTATTTTTATTATTATGTACAAAATGGAGTTTGGCCTCTATCCGTGGAGATAATTGGATTACTTCCCAATTATCTCCAGGATAGAAAGGAGGGTTGCTCTCACCTAAAGGGGAGTGTTTATGCTTGGACCAGTCTTCCATCTGGTCCCCTAGGGGAGTGTCCACCAGGTGGGAGACCTGCATAAATACCGGGCAGGTAGCCCTCAATAAATCAGATCTCTGCTTAACCCTCAATACGGAGCTTGATCTCTTACTTAGGGGTATTGGATTCGTATGGTTTACTCGTTCGGCTGTTTGATATGTGAAGGATTTCGTATGGTTCCTGTTCGGCTGATTGGAGCTTTCGTTAGCTGTCTCTCAATTTGGAAGGTGAACGTCCTCAGTGGTATTAACCCCTTTTATACCTGGGTGCACCGTAACAACACACTTTTTAAAAACACCCCACAAAAGTTACATCCCCTGATAGCCCTGATCTGAGTGACCAACATATCCAAAAATCACCCAGATAAGTTCAGGGGTTCAGGAATTTCCTGGAAGTAATTTATTTGACCGACTGCAGGCATGGTCCCATAGCCAAAAATAGTTCCATAGAATCATGGCTAAGTGCCACTGGAGAACCAACCGAGAACTGCGAAGTTTTCATGCCTAAAATACTTCAAGGGGAATTGCGGCTAAGTCCCCCTGAAGTCTATTCACAGTTTTGGTCCATCCAAACAAGATGGCCGCCACCATGTGTTCGAATGTCGGCCACTTCGACTGTTCAGGAGTTCGAAGAACCATTGTTGAAAGTCCCAATAGCCACAAATAGGGTCTCTCGACCACAATACATTAAAGGGGCCATAGTCACAGGGTAAAAGGCTGGCAAGTAGTCCCCTCCAAAAACCAATGGCGAGGTCACTTTCGCTACAATTACAAAGTTCTTTAAATGTCTGTGTTTATGGCCTTAATTATCTACACCTGCAATATCCCTCTGCTGTATAAGTGGGGGTTATTGTACTAAATATTGAGTCCATTTTTACTATAGCATCTAAATAACTTATTAGTCACCAATTTTATTCCCACAGAAAGAACAGTTAATAAAATAAATTTCTGAAAATGGAAACTGACTGTTCCCAGGACACCTATTGTAGCATAAGCAATGCCAGTTTTATGTCAGTTTGGACAGAATTCACTGGCTTGATATGTTAGAAGAGAGGACCAGCCACTGGTGCCAAAGGATCCTGAATTTGTGACAAAGAACCAGGAGACAGCCCCAGAGGCATGTTGGTATCTTAACGGGTATAGTGGGCTTTTGTAGTTAGTGACCCCTTACATATATGACAATTAGTTGCAAATTAAGAAGTTGGTATAGTGCCTTCAGTCATATCCCCTTGCCCTACCAATATAAACCCTTTATTTGACTAAATAATAGGCATGTTACTTTCCGGCTCTCACAAACTGGAGGATAACATCACTCAATGAGGAGTTTGTGGCAACGCTAAGGTAGACCCTGCATTAGAGAAAAGTAAGTTTTTTTTTAATTATACATAGAGGGCCCTGTCCTAAATAGGGACATCTGGACAGTGTTCCTTTGAGAAAGGGAGGTTCCAGAAAGCTTGTAAGTCCAATAAATAAAAGGTATTACAAGATACTAATTTCAACTGTTATTTTACATCTGCATCACTGGACTAATATGGCTACAATCTCTACTGTACAATCCTAGTAATATTCTCAGTAAACAGTTTAAATATATAATACTTTAGAAACACTAACTTATTTATTATTCTATTAATATTTGCCACCCCTGATAAGGAGAAACTATTGTTAACCTCAGCTAGCTGACTTTGCTTTCTAACTAGTCTAATTTTTCACATTACTTATTTAAATTGTAACCTATTTTACTCTGCCCACAGATTACTGCTATTAAAAAAAGAAAGAAAATGGCACTCTAGTTAAAATCACAGGGGCACTTTATAATTCTGGAATCTCATTGTTTCAGACAATAACGTTTAGTATAGCCAAGATAATGAAAGCCATAAAGGTGGAACTATATTATTTTTCTCTTCACACATTTAAGTGGCTGTGTTTTTCTCCAATCATTAGAAAATGACTAGTAAATGGTTTCCCAGTGCATAGTAATATATCGACCTCTAGTTTTTTTTTTCTATGTGGATCTCTATAATCATTTTTTTTATAACACAACAGGTGTTCTATACAAAAAGACAAATTTAAAAAATTGGAGCAGTTACATGGTAACTAGGAATGCTATACATGCTATAAGAGGCAATTCACTTTTATCAATCATTTCAATGTGTTTTTATTATTTCCATAATTTTACAGACTTGTTCGTATTCCAGACTACGTTGAGTACATATCATATATTATGCTTTGGTGACAACATTTAGTGCAGGTTTCATGTGCAAGAAAGCTGTTAACAGCATGGTTTAATAATTCAATAAATAATCCCTGTCTCTGGTATATGAATATAATCCAGAACAGCCTAATCAGAGAGCAGTAGATTGCAAGATTAATTTTCTACAGGCAGTATAAAATATTAAAGAATTCAAAAAGAAAAAAAAATGCAAAATAAATAGTAGAGACAAATTTTGCTTACAAGAAAAATATTCAAAATCTTATACGTATTGGATTGACTGCTGGACATTCTTTTTTTTTCTTCCAACACCCATGTTTTTGAATGCATTTATAAAATTTAGGGGTTCATTCTCAAAACAACTTTATGTCTTTGTACATCAAATTGCAAAGCTATAAACATCGCCAAATTTGATTTTGTTTCTGTTCAAATCAAAAATTTTGGCTGAGTCATTTGGGAATTCATAATTATTCTTTGTTTAATAAACTAGCTTTGAGACAAAAATGTTTTACTCTTTGTGCTGTCCAGGAAGACAAGCAGAAAACTCTGTTTAGGATAAATTATAGAACTTTTCCTTAATGCATTTTCAGCAGCACAGAGTTTTTTTATTATTCCCATTTACATTAACCTGTAACATTAAAAAGAAAAACAACATCTCTATATAAAGTATAAAATGGAAATAAAGAAAGCAAATATTAAATAAAAAATAAAAAAAACACCATCACGAAGTAACCTTCTCCAATCTAACCCTCCATCACACAGTAATTTTTTACATTAAACAGTCAATTTGTTTAATTTCCATACGTAAAATAATTCAGAAGTTTATAACAAACATAACATCAATAAACTAGCTTTAAGGTTTATTATAGATTGAAGTGCTGTCATACTTTTTTGTTCTCTGGTAATAAGTGTGTGTATTCTTTCTACATTTAAATTGATGATGAGCTTGAAATTTGATTTACAGAATGCAGGTGAAAGACATAATTTTGGATAGTTATTCATAGTAATTCAAGCTTTGCCTTCCTTTAACAGCATTTAAATTGTTTTCTGAATATTTCATGTCCTTATTTCCCACAATATATTTATGTTTTGCACAATGAAAGCTTCTGTTTATCTATGCAAATGTCAGATGAAATGATTAACAGCTGAAAATATCATGCTTGGGCCTTGTAAGAAGAATTAGCTATTTAAATTGTTATGGAATGTTTGCTTTTCAATTTCTGATTCATTCTTTTATTTATTTAACATTTTAAGCACTGAACTATATTTTTAAGCTTTCACTTGAACACAAAATTGTAAGCATTTAGAAATGTTCAAATAAACCCCAGAATTTGGAAAAAATGTGAATACATGAAAACAATAAACATTCCACTATAATAAAATAATCACATTTCAAATAGTAAAAACACCCCAAAAAGTGATCAATGGCACTATAACCTTAGTACTCTACCTTAGATAGTGCAAAGTATTTTTGTATACAAACTGCAGATAGACTTGCAATAAATCTTTTATGGATCATTAACTGGTGCACCCAGGTTTATCCATGGAAAAAAGGGGAAAAAATAGTGTAAAACTGTAAAATATAGCACAAGAAGGGTGAGTTTAAAAAACAAAACAAAAAAAACCCTCACAAATAAAGAGCAGAGAAGCCTGCTCTAACTGTAGTAGCTCCAAATCAATATCCACTTGTGGGACCAAATAATGACCGAGGCAGTAGATCCACATTCAAGATTTATTTCACAACTGAGCAGGGAACAGCTCCTTTCAATATAATCTCTCTTTTAAGCAGTGTACCCAGTCCTTCATGTAGATTCCGGCTAGTTTGTTGTATGGGACTCGAGCACCGCTACAGCTTCTCCTAGGAGACGGAGTTACGTTCTTGTAAGGCACACGCTTTTATTCTATCATCCGTTGCCATCCATTATTAAAGACTAGTGATGTCCCGAACGGTTCGCTGGCGAATAGTTCCCGGCGAACATAGCGTGTTCGCGTTCGCCACGGACGGCGAACATATGCAATGTTCGGTCCGCGCCCTATTAATTTACCAATACTAAGTAAAAATTACTTAGTATTAGTAAATTGTGCCCCTATTTGCAATACCGCGAGTAGGGGCATGTCTATTAAACAGTGAGCAGTCCGTGGCTGCTCACTGTTTAAAAAAAAAAGGGTCCCCCCCAGTGGGGGCCCTAAATACTAATTTTCCTCCCCCCGGCCCCCACCCCTGAGCGGTGGGTGGGGGCCCTAATAATACCAATAAGGGGGGGACCTATTGTCCCCCCCGGCCCCCACCCCTGAGCGGTGGGTGGGGGCCCTAAAATGAACAATAAGGGGGGACCTATTGTCCCCCCCGCCCCCACCCCTGCGCGGCGGGTGGGGGCCATATTGATAATGGGGGGGGACCTAATGCCCCCCCCGGCCCCCACCCCTGTGCGGCGGGTGGGGGCCATATTGATAATGAGGGGGGGACCTACTGCCCCCTCCCCGGCCCCCACCCTTGCGCGGCGGGTGGGGGCCAAATTGATAATGAAGGGGGGGACCTACTGCCCCCCCCGGCCCCCACCCCTGCACGGCGGGTGGGGGCCATATTGATAATGAGGAAGGGGGGACCTACTGTCCACCCCCCCTCCAGCACCCACCCCTGGGCGGCGGGTGGGGGCCATAAAGATAATGGGGGGGACACCTACTGTCCTCCCCCCCGGCCCCCACCCATTTTACACAGCGTAGGAAAGGTCTTTGGAATTTTCCCAATCTGTGTAAAATGACACAGAGCACTGTGATTGCATGGATTTCAAGACATCCAATCACAGTGCTCTGTGTCATTTTACACAGCGTGGGAAAGTTCTTTGGAATTGAGGGGGGGGACCTACTGCCCCCCCCGGCCCCCACCCCTGCGCGGCGGGTGGGGGCCATATTGATAATGAGGAAAGGGGGACCTACTGTGCACCCCCCCTCCGGCCCCCACCCCTGGGCGGCGGGTGGGGGCCATAAAGATAATGGGGGGGAAACCTACTGTCCTCCCCCCCGGCCCCCACCTATTTTACACAGCGTAGGAAAGTTCTTTGGAATTTTCCCAATCTGTGTAAAATGACACAGAGCACTGTGATTGGATGGATTTCAAGCCATCCAATCACAGTGCTCTGTATCATTTTACACAGCGTGGGAAAGTTCAATTTTCCCACACTGTGTAAAATGACACAGAGCACTGTGATTGGATGGCTTTCTTTTGAATTTTCTTTTGAATTTTCCCACACTGTGTAAAATGACAAAGAGCACTCTGATTGGCTTAAACCCACCAATCAGAGTGTTCTTAGCCTAATTGCAGGGCGTGGCAAGGCTTTATAAGCCTTACCCCGCCCTGCAAAGCTCAGTCTGCGCGGAGCCCTCCATGGGTGAAGATGGATTATTTTTTTGCGCTCGTTTTTTTTCTTTTTCGTCTGGTTTTTTTTTTTGCGCTCAGGATTTTTTATTATTTTTTTTTTAGTTCGACGGTTATGATGGTTTTTTATTTGGCCTTTTCTGGGGCTGAAAAATGAAGATTTGAGAAAAAAGAAGATGTCGAATGGTAAGTTTACTTTTATTTTACAGGTTAGTTATTTTATTCCCCCCCTCACTATTTTTTAGGGTGAGGGGGGTAGGTAGGGACTTTTTATTGGGGGGGTGGGTGACTAGGGGCTTGGGGACCCCTAGTCACCTTGGGGGGGGAAATTTACTTAGAGCCCCCACCTGCAGCCCAGGGGGCCGGGGGAGGGAGGACAGTAGGTCCCCCCCTCATTATCTTTATGGCCCCCACCCGCCGCCAAGGGGTGGGGGCCGGGGGGGGAGGACAGTAGGTCCCCCCCTTATTATCTTTATGGCCCCCACCCGCCGCCAAGGGGTGGGGGCCGGCGGGGGGGTGGGCAGTAGGTCCCCCCCTCATTATCAATATGGCCCCCACCCGCCGCGTAGCGGTGGGGGCCGGGGGGGCAGTAGGTCCCCCCCCTTATTATCAATATGGCCCCCACCCGCCACGCAGGGGTGGGGGCGGGGTGGACAATAGGTCCCCCCCTTATTTTTCATTTTAGGGCCCCCACCCACCGCTCAGGGGTGGAGTCCGGGGGGGGACAATAGGTCCCCCCTTATTTTTCATTTTAGGGCCCCCACCCACCGCTCAGGGGTGGGGGTCGGGGGGGGACAATAGGTCCCCCCTTATTGTTATTAGGGCCCCCACCCACCGCTCAGGGGTGGGTGCCGGGGGGGACAATATGTCCCCCCTTATTGTTATTAGGTCCGCCGGGGGGAGGACAATAGGTCCCCCCCTTATTGTTATTAGGGCCCCACCCACCGCTCAGGGGTGGGGGCTGGGGGGGGACAGTAGGTCCCCCCCTCATTATCTTTATGGCCCCCACCCGTTGCCCAGGGGTGGGGGCCGGGGGGGGGAGGAGAGTAGGTCTCCTCCCCCCCTTCAACCAGTAAGAGTCCCTGTGGGTTTTAAAATTCGCCTGCCCATCGAAGTCTATGGCGGTTCGCCGGGTTCGTCGGGTTCACGAACATTTGCGGAAGTTCGCGTTCGCCGTTTGCGAACCGAAAATTTCATGTTTGCGACATCACTATTAAAGACAGACTCTTATTGTCTTAAAATGTAATTAGCTCAACATAATCACATTCTTACCAGTGTCTTCATCCTCATTATTGGTATCATTTGGTTCATTTTGTATGGTTTCAGCAACCACATGTATCCTAACAGCTTTGTCTGCCGTGACTTGTAGTTTGTCTCACCTTTGTCGAAATATAGCCTGCTCCATTGTTTTCCAGCATCCCCTCTAGGCCCGTAATCTGCTGCAATTTGCATGCTGAGGATATGATAACCAGACAAGTGCACACAATGGAGGAACATAGCACACATGTATTTACTTATTGCTCACCACTTTCTTTTCTGTCTGTAATGGTAAGCTCCTTAGGAGACAACATCAAATAATGTTATAAAATGCACTGGACCTAGAACATAGGTCCATGCAATGTATCTAATTCAAGTGGAATACATAAGATGAGAAAAACATGGGTAAATGTTGTCAGAGCATGCGTAGCAGAGAAAGCTGAATTTTTATCTTTTGTCTGACATTTTGCCAATATCCTATTGCTTGCATTTTTGTCAGCATACAAGTCATTGTGATTTATTTATTTATTAAATATTTTTCCAGGAAGGATACATTGAGATTTCTCTTGTTTTCAAGTATGTCGTGGTGTCAGGCTTCTTACCTGAGATGGGAGTCTGTAGCGCAGATATGTTTGCTCACCCTTGCAAATAGACAGTCCAAGGTGACCAGATAAGAAGCCACCTGGACTGTGAATCTATGCAGGAAAGGTGATTCCAATGAAGTACCGACAAGGACACAAACAGCAGGATAGTCAAGGGATAGCCAAAGTCAAAGGATGCCAGGATTAACAAAGTGTAGCCAAAGATCAGGATAAACGAAGACAGAAGCCGGGGCCAATATGAATTTTAAGTTCAAGAGACTGGAACACAGGAACTGAACTCACACAACAGGATCAAAGACTTGAAAAAGTTCCCAGGGCGAGGCTGTGTTTATATATCCTGATATGAAGATTAGATGCAAGTTTTTCAATGTGGAGGACAAAAGATAGACTGGGGTCTAACAACATACCCAAGTATTTGTAATATTTTGTATTACTTTAACAATGCATCCATCCATTTTTCCAAAGAGATTAAACCTCGCTGTGTACCTACAGTCTGTTTATTGCAGAAACCACTAAAACATACGATTTACAGATTTTGATGCTTTAAGAAGGTATTATTTAGAGTTTAGAATTTCTAAAAATCTTCAAAGGGACTGTATCCTACACTAGATTATAAATTGCAATATATTAGTCTAGTTTGTGGATATTTTTTAATTTTTATTTTACTGTTGTGTAGAAAAATATATAAAAGAAATTATTTATTTTATTATTAATATTTGTAGAGAACCAGGATAATTTTTCAGATGATTCCTAAAAAAAAAAAAAGAGACAGATGAGATGAAATCTAATTTTTCTAAATATAAACAGGAAGTGAACTATACCTCAAACCCCACTTTATTCGAACTAGACTGGGAAACTGAAAAAAAGGAACAAAAATACAGTAGCATTTTAATTGCAATTACAAAAATGGATTGATTCTGACATGTATAAGTGTTATTTTTCTGTCTATTGATGCACAAAGCACTTGATTGCCTTGAGATAGTCATACAATTTCTAAAGCAGCATGCCTGATTATACAACTCCCCACAGTGCACAGTCAACACATTTTCATGTATGTATTTTAATATTAGTTACAAAGTCTATTGCTTCCAAATCACTTTCTATGATTACATGGACAAAGGTATTTGTGAAACCAGTCATATTATTGACATAGGCCTCTTTTTAATTTTGCTGGATATTTCTTTTTTAATTTTTTGTTATTTTTGGTTAAGCTTTTAAAATGTCTATTTTTTAAAAAATTAAAACATCAAAAATATATAAATATGTTACAATATGGATAGCTTCATCATTATTCTTAACTTAAAGAAACTTTCTAATGTTAGAAATACAAACATGTAGTCCCAACATAGTTACATAGACCAAAAAAGACATATGTCTATCAAGTTCAGCCTTTCTCACATGTTTTTGCTGTTGTTCAAAAAGAAGGCAAAAAAAACCAACTATTTGGAGCACTGTCCAATTTTGCAACAAACTAGGAAAAACATCCTTCTTTCCACATAAAATGGTAGTCAGATCTCTCTTTGTATCAAGAAGTTGTTACCCCACATATTCACAATTGTATACCTGAATATTATGCTTTTGCAAGTATTCATCCAGTTGCTGTATAAACATTTGTACATACTCAGATAAAATCACATCTTCATTGTTCTTATTGTGAAAATTTTTTTATTTTCCTTAAACTAAATCTCATTTCTTCCAGTCTAAATGTGTGTCCTTGTGTCTTAGGTATTTATTCTGTTCTTTACCCCGAAGTGCACAACTTTGCATTTATCTACATTAAATTTCATCTGTGATTTGTGTGCCTTGTACCTAAGTGCAAAACCAACCTAGTACTCTAAAAAGGCAAAAACTCTCCTTCCTACACCATAACTTTAGCCACACATAAAAATCTGTAATCTCCCCCTGCCTTATCTGTGAATATACACCTTTTACCTCAGTTAACTTCTAAACTTGTTCTTTTGGACCCTCCATCTTCCTCTGACTTTGCAATTTGTAGCAATATTGACCATGACAACTGGAAAATCCCCAGCCTCTCCAATTAATCCATCCACTCTTTTAGAAATATGCTAGACCTGAGCACCCGAGAGACAGCAAAATGTCTGGTTGAGATGATCAGAGCGATGTTTTATCCTAGCTTTTAATAATGGCATCCCCTACCACAACAACCAATCAAATGAGCAAATCTGTTTGGCTGCACAAATCAAGAGTAGCTAAACCATACATCTTCCCTCCCCCCTGCTATGACATGTAACTTTAACCCACTACATGCCTGTTCCCCAGCTCTGTTATTTCTATGAGAAGCCCCCAACTAAACTCTGCTCAGTGAGTAGCAGACCCCATTCAAGATTGTCAAGCTATCTCAATGTTTTAATGTGCTTCTCCAGATCTCCAATATGAGCTCACACCTGCCACAGAGGTATGTACCCTGGACTAATTCATGCAGGCATGCATACATGTAACAAGATGTGCAGACCAGCAATCTTGCTAACATTCATTTCCTCAGTTACAAAAAAAACGCACAGGGCAGTAACACATTTACCTTGTTGTTTTCAACTCCTACTTAACCCCTTTGTACAAGGTCTAAAACAAAACCTGGAATTTGAGGTATATGTTTGTTCAACCATAATTTACCTTTTTCATATTAAGGGCACCCACACATATATATCAATTTCTCCAGCAGAAATATTGCTTTTATTTTACATCAAACATTTATATATAAAATATAATAAATATAATTTAAAATGAACAAAATCTAAAAAAAGTGTAAGACCGTATGGCAGCCAAGGAATGAAAATTCCCCACATAAATGCACACTATTTGCAAAAGAAAACAACCCAGGGTATTCAAAATGGGGTATGCACAATCTTATTGTAGTAGCCACATAGTCACAAACCATGGTTCATGCTTGTTTTGTTTGCCTTTTTTTCACACAAAAAAAACCCATTTTTTTTTACATATGATATAATCGTCATTATGTTTTACTACTCTAAAGCACTCATTTTTGTTTTCAGAGATGTCTCACAAGTACAAACGTACTCTCTAGGTACAGTTTTTTGGACGTTACAGGGACAAATATAGGGCTTGCAAATTAAATTCTGCCTGGGTTGTCAGGCAGGTTTCCAATATATAATTCATAAGATCACATAATTATGTAAATATAATACATACATATACACATAGAATTCAATTCATTTACTTCTCATCTTCTCAGTTTTTATAATAAATTATAACAATAAGTTGTTTTTTTTCCACAGACTATGGAACAATTAAAAAAGTCCTGGCGCCAATAAATCAAAATACAAGTAGTTGCTTACTGGAAGAAATTGAACTTTTACCAAAGAAACAAATGGAGCCAATTCGAAGATTACAAATTCTTCACAGTCAAAGTGTACTGTTTGTGGGCTTATATGGTCATGTTATAAAGATCCCTTTGAAACGATGTATGTTCTACAAAAGCCGCAGGTAAGTTGTAGTTGAGGTAACATTTGATTTCTCATTAGTTTTCTTGTTTACTTTGAATCACAATGTATTTGTATTTATACAAAAGTCTTTATATAAAAAAAAAAAAATTATATATATAATTATATATAATTATATATAAAAAAAAAACAATCCACAATATCCTTGCACTCTGACTCCAAAAGCAATAAGACCGGGTGCTTGAAATCGGGGGAAGATATCACATACCAATGTAGGATGACCAGCACTCACGGATTTCCAAAAAGTGATTAAAAAGTTAAAGTTTTATTAATCCATCTCTTAAAAAGCTGCTTCAACGTTTCCTGATGAAAGTCCCAGACGTGGACTGAAACGTTGGAACAGCTTTTTAAGAGATGGATTAATAAAACTTTAACTTTTTAATCACTTTTTGGAAATCCGTGAGTGCTGGTCATCCTACATTGGTATATATATATATATATATATGTATATATATATATATATAATATTTATTTGTAAGAGGGGCCATTAGACGTAATAGTAAGATAATAACAACAAAAGTGAGTACCAGTCGGTTGTGGTGTGCCGGAACTGACGTATGGAGTAGGCCTGTAATAAAAGAGGGCCTACCCAATAAATTGTAAAGAAGGGAAGAGGTGGGAGGGATGAACCCAGCGGTGGCGGTTCTGATATGGAGTGGGCCTGAGCTTATATACAATTACAGGCTACGCCTTTATATTTGTAGTCAGGAACATAAGCTGTAATAGTAAGATAATAACAACAAAAGTGAGTACCAGTCGGTTGTGGTGTGCTGGAACCGACGTATGGGGTAGGCCTGTAATAAAAGAGGGCAAAAAGTTTGATGTAAACAAATAACTTTATTATACACGTTACACAGCTAGACCTTTAAATGCTAATCTCAATTCCTGTTCTGGTTGTGGAATGTTACTGTATTTTAATTATATGAGCAGGGACGTTGTGACTTGAAGCTGCTGAAGCGGCTCCAATGCTGAATGAGTGGCCAGAAAAACCAGAGGGGTCGAGACAGAGTCTAATAAACAGAGTTCTGATGTAGTATATGAATTTTGTAGTGGTCAAAGGGTAACCATGTCATGAAAGTAGTGGTGTATTAGGATTAAGACCAGCAAGTGCAGAATGATATGTGTCAAATGTTCTAATGGGACACCATGGGTTACCAGTGGGATAATAGCAGTCTTTAGTATGCAGGTCTAGCTGATTTGTTTTAGTGTGATTGATGGTAAGTACATAATGGTCAGTATCTTTTTAAATTTTTGTAATTTTAAGGTGCAGGTGGTTAGACGTGATGTTATTTGTAGTGAATTAATTTGGTCGTAAGAATCCATAGAAGGTTAGATAAGCTGCCATTTTGATAACAAGATTAGTGTTGGTTTCGAATGGATTGGTGTTCAGAATGTCTGAAAGTGCATGAAATTTAGGTCCGTCAATAGGAAGCCTGATAGTGGTAATGGGTTTGTCTAATCGATGTATGCCTTTCAATATGTTCTTAATGGGATAGGTAGACATGAAGGAGCTTGTGCTAGGGTAGGCACGTGGGATGTGATGTTGAATTTCTGTGAGAGAGAGTTTTATAGTGTTTAGTGGTAATTTTAAGTTAAGGTGGCAAAAGGAGATAAATGCTACTATCAAGTCTAGTGAATGAGTGTCACTTATCTGGTAATCTACTGTGAATTTGGTGTATAGGGTAAATGCTCTATTGTATGCCCGTGGTGTGTTGGTAGAGAGGGCTGAGATGGCCAGATATCTGCTGTGTGATAAGAGTCTTTTTAGTCCAGGATGAGGTCCTGGTATGAGGGGGTGCTTAGCGGTCTGATGTTGGCTGCGGGATGGGTTCTGAAGAAAACCTGTAAATTAAATCGAGACAATGCATCAGCGGCTGTATTGGTGCGTCCTGGGATGTGTATGCATGTAATGTGGAATTGCAGCATAGCTGCTAACCATGTTAATCGTCAAATTAGTCTCATAATGGTAAGTGATGAAGATCTGCCCTTATTTATGATGTTGCATGCTGCTTTATTATCGGAGAAGCATTTTACTGCTTTCCCTTGCCACAGGTGCCCTCATTCTTTGGAGGTTGCCACTATCAGGTATATTTCAAATAGGGCAGATGTAGTGTGCAGTGAGGGTAGACCATAGGTCTCAACTGGTCAGAAAAATCTAAACCAGGAGTCATCAAAGATGGCTGCAAACCCTGTACGAGCTGCGGCATCTGCCCATATGACCGGGGAAGAGTCTGGGAGGGAGTTGTCCAGGAGGTGGAAGGGTCTGGGAGGGAGGGTCTGCTACTGATTGGCTGGAAGGGTCTGCTGCTGAGGGTCTGCTGCTGACTGTGAGGTACAGGGTCAAAGTTTACCGCATATATTTGCCCTCTGTGGCGAACCGTTCGGCAAACCGTTCGGGACATCACTAAATATGAGTGACATACATTTTAATGAGAACAAGAGAATTGGTTCAATATAATGTACATGAAGAGTAGTATTTTTTAACTGTTGTCATAATGTAATTTAGCCGTTAGAGGTCATAGTGAGCAACTGTGTGTATAGAGTGTTTGTTTGGAACGACTTGTTCGTATGACGATCGACCGGTTTGCCGAACAGCGTACGAAGGTTAGCACCAGAACGGTGAGTACACATGTGTAGTGTAAGTGGTTCCAAACAGACAATTTCATATGGGTGAATGCTGAGTGTTTGGCACAAATGCCACTTGAATGGGTACCCATTCGGGCGAACTCAAGGTTTGTGTAAACTAACAGGACCCAGAGCTGTACCCCGGAAGTCATGGGGAGGTGAGAGTTCAGCAGTTCAGCTCTGTTGTCGTGTTACCGCAGCTGGCGGAACTGGTGGTCAGGTTTAGTTGGAGTGAGGTAAGGCGGGTAACAGGACCAGCGTGGAGCGAGGTTGAGGTGAGTGGACCGGAACCGGAAGTCAGAGGTTCTGTATGAACCCAGCAGTGACGGTTCTGATATGGAGGGGGCCTGAGCATATATAGCCGGGTAACCCCTCCCACAATTACAGGCTACGCCTTTATATATATATATATATATATCTATATCTATATCTATCTATCTATCTATCTATCTATATATATATATATATATATATGAAAAATCTAAGTAAGCACTTCTGGTTGGTTGAGTTCTGCCATATATGGAACAGACTTGCCCAATGTTGGGTTAAAATGACTGACAAGGAGAAACCACATACTTAGAAAAGGACAGTCAGTATAATATACTGTAATCATTTTTCACTGGACATTGAGATTGAGTTGTAAAAACAGAATCAGCAGAGTTGTAAAGGCATTTTTCAATCTTGTGCAGCTGACTGATTATATTAAATAAAAAGGTAAAATTATGAATCTTTTGTATTTGTTATATTTAAGATAATCTAGTATTAACAAATTGTGACAGTGAAGTCAATAATTTTGCTCTTTAAAAGGACACTGCAAGCATTATAATTATTGCAGTGCACTACAGGAGTGCCTTAGCACTCCCCATTCTAAATAGTGAAACTATTTAATAATGGTTTGACTTCCTACCTGTGATCTACTGTACATCACTCCCTGCCTCTATTACATGTCAATAAGAGCCAGAAACTCTCTTTACTGTGATAAGCCCTCTCTGATACTCCCAGCCAATTAGTTAGCCTGATACTGCAGAGATTAGATCAGTAGAACTCAACAAAACTCTTGAGAAGTAGTTACCAGCTATCACTTTAGTGGCATGAGGAGCTTAGCCCACGCCCCAGGTAAGAAGTTAAACCATTCTAAATGCTTTGGCTATTTATGATGGGGGGGGGGGTGTCACCATGGCATAAACACTGCAGTGCACTGTACAGGTTATGGTGTTTGAAGTGTTCCTTTAAACCTTAAAAAGTGGAGTCTTGTGTATTAATGCTTTTCACCCTTTTTACAAACAAATAAAATTATTTTTAATCTACACTCAAACAAATCGATCTGTTCAGGATTTACCTTATTTATTGAAGAAAACTCTACAGGTAAATTTCAGATGGAATTTGAGGAATTCATGTAAGTTGAAAACCACCAAGGATGTCCAGTCTCCCATGTAAAAGTGTCTCTCTGTCACCATCAAACATCGCTTTGGGGAAAAATAATTACCATGACACTTCAATATTATATAAAAAAGAGACTTTATTTATTTATTTACCAATTACAGGATTCTTCTAAGTGGCAGCTGGCAGTATTAAATACTTTTTGTATTAGATATTCTTGAAAGAAAAAATATATATAATGATTTACTAGTCATTGTTTTTTTAACTGTATATCCAATATATCACAGAGGGCATTGTATTGACCATTTATACTCACAACAGTCCCAGAAGACATTAAATAAATCAAGTGTGTCAGAGCAAAGCAAAATGATTTGCCATAAGTCAGCAGGGACAAATAATAAATAAGTGCTTGAGCACATCTTAACATTGTATTCATTTATAAAATAATGTATTTGTTTTGAAAAACAAAACATTTTGCTTGGAAAAGGAAGTAGCACTTATGTGCGCTACATATTACCTGCAATTATTATAAATGTTAACAAAAGTCTTGACTTTTTTCATATGTGGGTAATCCGTGAACAAATGCAAGCATCTTAGCATGTAAAATAACTGCTTAAAATTAAAAAAATGCAGCATTGATTAAAGCATACTTCTCACTGTAGAAGGGCAAAATCTTCAGAGATGTGTTTACACCCTTTGGTGCTTTCTTAGTAGACTCAATGTTGAAGAGCTGTTGAAAAAGTGCTGAAATGTGTAAAATACATCTAGTTTGACTAATACCTTTAAATTATGATGTCCCACTGGACTTTATAAAAACTTTTTTTGGTCTAAGTCTTTGGTCTAAGAGCTTGGCTCTTTCCTCTGCAAAAGTTAATTACATCAATACCCTCATAACTAGACTTTCACGCAAACCCAAACGCCTATTTTACACTTTTAACTCTCGTCTTCGCCCTGTTGCTCTTTCTTCTTCTACCAACTTGACCGCCACAAACCTTGCAACTCACTTCACTGAAAAGATTTCTACAATCAGGCAAGAGATTTGTCTTCTCTCTTCAATACTTCCCCAAACCCCACTCCCGCTGCTGTTCTATGTTAATTCACACGTGCTACAGTGGAAGAATTGTCTGCTCTTCTCCAGTCTTCCCACCCCACCACCTGTTCCCTTGATCCTATTCCCTTGTATCTCACTAACATTTTCAATATCTCCTTCTCCTCTGGTATATTTCCATTACCCTTCAAACATGCAACTGTAACCCTGATTCTAAAAAAGCCCAATCTTGACCCTAACTCCACATCCAACTACAGCCCTATCTCGCTACTGCCTTTTGCACCCAAGATCCTTGAGAGACTTGTGTATGTGAGATTGACAGACTTCCTTGAATCCAACTCTCTGCTCAACCCGCTTTAGTCTGGTTTCTGCGCTCAGTACTCTGTGGAAATGATTTTGACCAAAATATCTAATGATCTAATTTGCTATGACCATTCTGCTGCTTTTGACACTATTAATAATCAACAGCTTCTTCTCATCCTTCTTAATCTCAGTCTACAAGAAATTGCTCTCTCCTGGTGCGCCTCCTACCTCTCCCATCGCTCTTTCAGTGTTTCTTTCTCTGCTTCTTCCTCCCTTCCTCTCTCTGATAGTGTTCCTCAAAGTTTAGTCCTTGGTCCCCTACTATTCTTGATCTATACTGGCTCCCTTGGTAATCTCATCAGCTCCTTTGGCTTGCATTATCATTTCTATGGGGATGACACGCAAATCTATCTGTCCTCTCCCGATATCTCGCCACCCCTCTTGACTTGTGTCTCTGACTGCCTCACCGCTATTTATAACAGGATGGTTGTTCCTTAAACTCAACTTGTCCAAAGCAGAATTTCTCGTCTTTCCTCCATCAAGTGTTGCTACTCCCATTTCTCTCTCCCTCCACGTTAACGGTGTCACCATGAGCTCCACCTCGCAGGCTCTCTGCCTAAGTGTTCTCTTTGACTCCAACCTCTCCCTTGCCCCTCATGTCCATTTAATTGCCAAATCTCCTTCAATCTCAAAAGCACAGCACACATTCGTCCCTACTTAACGCCAGACACGACTAAGGTGCTGGTCCATGCTGCTGTCCTTTCTTGCCTGGACTATTGCAATCTGCTACATAGTGTTCTTATGTGTTCCCAACTTGCCCCATTAGAGTCTATAATGAATGCGGTGGCGAGGCTCATCTTCCTGTCTGCCTGCACCTTGCATGCCTCACCCCATATCAGTTCCTGCATTGGCTTTCTGTAAGATATAGGGACCAATTAAAAATTTTGGTTCTTGCTTACAAATCTCTACAGAATACTGATCCAACCTAACTTTCCTCCCTAATACACAAGTATGTCCCGTCTAGGCCTTTACGCTCTGCCAAAGTCCTACGTCTATCTGTTCGTACTCCCACCTCTAATGCTCACCTTCAAGACTTCTCTTGGGCTGCACCATTCCTGTGGAACTCTCTTCCCCTCTCCGTTAGACATTCACCCAGTCTCCACTCCCTCAATTAAATAATTGAGAACTCGCTATTTCAGCAAACTATATCAATTAAACTCTTAATAGCATGCCCCCTGCTCCCTGATTGCCCTCCTGCAACTGTCATCAAAACACTCTTTAGTGAATATTACTGTTCTGACCTACTTTCTACTCCTACCCTTACCTTGTGTCACTCTACCCCATTCCCTCTAGCATGTAGGCTCATTGAGCAGTGCCCTCAACCCCTCTGTTCCTGTGTGTCCTACTCATCTGGTTACAATTATGTGTTTGTTAGACCACCCGTTGTGCAGTGCTGCGGAATTTGTTGGCGCTATATAAATAATGATAATAAAGTAAATTATTCCAAGATACCAGGATCTAAGGGCTTAATAGACATGAATGGTGCCTGATTGGAAAGATGGCTTCCATAGATTAGCAACATACTAATGTTTTTGTATGAATAGGGTTAAAAACCTTATCACACCAGATGTCAATTGAGTCCCATCTGGGCCATTTTAGTAACCCCTGACCAACAGATGAGCTGTATTGAGCACTGCATATAGTTCTTTAAATGGGCATTTAAAACCCCATTGGATGCAGTGCAGGTTGAGCAGGGTTAAATCCCCAGGAGACCTAAGTATCAATCTGTCAGCTAGGGACATTTTTAGTGACCTCAGAAGCACTCCATGTAATGCTCAAATTGAGTGATGTATATAGTCTTTTAAATAGACATCCACTAAAAACAGTCACCACTCTCTATTGTTTTAGCTAGGAAACCCACCTGCTGATATCATTATCGATATTTGCAGTGTTTTTTTTTTATAGATATGTTACTGCTATGGAAGAATTAGAGTTAATGTTAGGGCACTGTTAGTTTTAGGGTTAGGGTTTGTGTAAAGTTAGGTTAAGGTTAATGCTGGGTTATGGTTCATACTGTTTTAGGAATGGGGATAGGGATAAAGTTTGTGTTATTATTAACATAGGGTTTGGGTTGGGTTTGGTATAGCAATTGGGGAGGTGGTATATGGTTAGTGATAACTAGCAAAACTTCATTTAGATTCTAGACATATGAAACCGTTTACAATCAGGACTCATATGTGCATCTATTTTCAACTCTTTTAATCTAATTGCACTGGATGTGTAAAAAAAAAAAAAAATTATAAGAACAAAATGTGAAAAAAAATGTTTTTCACAGTTTTTAAAAATGTTATTCACAATTAATGTTGTGTTAATATTAAAAGACATTAAAAGAAAGACCATGCTGCCCATTAAAAACAATCTATAATATGTAAGGTGGTCTTAATGAAAAACCCTTAACCCTTTAAGGACAGAGGCAATTGTCTGATTGTTCTGATCAAAACAAAATGCAAACAAAACCTAGAATTTAAGCAGTTTAACCATAATTTACCTCTTTCATATTAAGTGTTCCGACACTTATTACATATAATTTTGTTCATGATAAACAGGGCTTTTATTTTTACATCAAATATTTATATATGAAACAAAATGTAAACATAATATGAATAATATCTAAAAAAAAAAAATGTTTGAGAAATTAAGAAATATTGTTATTGTTTTAGTTCTGCATGGCATTTTAGCTGTGAATGTCATACTTGTACTGCTCTAAAACACTCATATTTGTATTCAGTGTGGTCTCATGGTTTTTGGAAAGTTACGGGGCTAAATATAGGTCTGGCAAATTAAATTCTTTAGACTTTTCATCTGGATTGTCAGGCAGGTCCCTCCAATTATAATTAATAAAATCACATAATTATGTGAATAGATCACATAAATATTGATGTAGATTTTATATATATATGTATATAATATTTTTTGTTTCTACACACAGTGATAAGTGGCCTCAAAATCCTCTAGCATTCAATACATGCAAAAGGAGGTATTGACAGAAGGAAACTTGTACCTCTTAATTGTCAAGTTTGCAGTCTCCTGGCTGCTGACATATTTTGCTTGTTGATTTTAAAGTATTGCAACTCAGGGGTATAAGACAGTGTGGTCTAATAGTTTTGTATGCACTCTCTAGCATTATATGCCCCTGGTCCCCTCTAAATACCTGTTGGGAAAGTTCATAAATGACCTCTCACAAGATGTATCTAAAGGTGATGTATTTATGTAACTTTTGGAATTGTTTGTTTTCTGCTGGTCATACAAAACCCCATGTTTTAACTTCCCTGTTCTTCTTCTTGTGATATAACCTGTTGTTACTATTTTGTATTTCTGTGTATTTTGATACATCTTAGTTTAAAAAAAAAATGAAAAAACAAACAAACCTATATTGCTAATTTCAATGTGTGTTTTTACTACCATCTTTGGAAATAAATGGTAAAACTGGACATAGCTGGAAATATTGATAATGACTCTCTGTTAACTGCATGATTCCACATGTATCCATAAAGCTAAAAAAAATATATGTAAAATAGTTTTTTTTAGTAAACATATCTGTTTTTCGCAGCGATTATTTTATTAAGTATTTCTTAGCAGGCTGCAAGGGGAATGTTTTTTTAATGAATGTTTTTAACAAACAAGTTTCTGTGCTTTTTATGAGCTTTGTACTAGTGTCAACAGGTGTGAATTGAAGACCTCCAGCTGTTTACTAATGAAAGTGATGATTATCTCATAAATAATTGCATTGCTTTGACTGAAACAATGGAACATTTAATTTGTTTGCTATCAAGTTAGGTTATTGTAACAATGCCAGCAACAGCTTGTTATCTAAAGATAGTTACTTGAAGAATGCATGTTAGTTTAATTGCATGGAGATAAAATGGAGTGTAAGTAACAAGTTTGTCAGTGCAGAAAGACATGCATTGCTATTGTGAAACTCAACCTATAAAAGATCGTTAACACACAACCTAAATTGCAAACATGGGCAAAACCATCAAATACCACTATTTGAACCACCAACTGCATTTCCAGCTGAAATAGTGGACTTCTGTAGAATGCAAGTATTTGGGTGTGACTACAATTTGCATTCAAAAAAGGGTTAAATAATAAGCAGTCAATAATTATGTGCATCATGTAATTGTTATTTTTATTAAAGGGACACGAAAAGATCCAAAACATTAGCTTAAAATTATTCCGTTACCCCTTCATAAGTGTCATTTTCCCTTCAATACTTTGATTTCTTATCTTACAAATCAATGTAGTGGTTATGGCTATATCTTTCGCTGTAATGGATATGGTGCCAGGAGTGCCTGGAACCTTCTATTGGTAAGTAATAAAACCATTTGAGAAAAGCATGAAAAAAGACCTAGGGTCTGCAAGGTTCTGATTGCCGTCTCCTGTGTCCTTGGAAGCTCCTGCTTTGCACGAAGCCGGTGCATTAGCCATTATTGATTTCATACCTTAAAAATGTCAGGCTCTTCCAGCTAAGTGCTATACTGGCATTTAAAAGTGACAGCAGAATACAGAAGCCATTCTCGGTGCTCCAAAAATGATACAAAACACAACTTAAGGTAGTTTTAGTAAATCTTTAGGATGTTACTCATGAAAGAAAGATACATACATTCACCAAGGAAAGGACGGGGTTCTGGCTTTTTCACCTCCCTTTAAACAATGCTCTGAAATCAGCTAAAATTAGACAAAACATGTTCACAGTGAAGTCTTTTTATAGACTTTATATTTTGTTTTATATTTTGTTTCAAGTTTTTAATTACCTGCAAACACAGCTTTATAAAGAGGAAATTAGCTTTCTGTGAATCATTCTATTTGATATAATATGTTATCATGAAATGCCCTCTTTTAAGTAGTATGGCATGACATTGTTTGTCTTTTTCTTTTAATTGTTATCCTCAGAAATATAAAAAAGGGTGGATTTTCATACCACTGTTTAATTTCACTTTACTACAGAGTGCTGATTCACTACTGTTAATGTAAGGTGTTTTTTTATTTTTATTACATAATAAAATACCCATACATCACATTTGTGTAATGCTCTTTAAACTAATGGCTGGATTTTATTACTTGAGATCATCTTAACCTTACTAACTAAAGTGAAGCTCTCTTATTGAATTATACTTGAAATACTATTTATATTATTTTAATAAATGTATTTCTTATACTAGGCATAGAATAACTCCAATCTAACCAGCAGGCTTGTGATATTGGAAATTGATATACTGTAAAAATGAATAAAAATTAAACATTATATTGGTGTTATAATAATGACTGTGATGAGTTTGGTAGTTTGCCCTGCCATTCTGCCTTATTTGTCATGAAAAGGAGAGAGAGCAAGAGTTTATTTTTTTGCTTTCAGTTGCTTATTATAGAGAGAGAGAGAGAGAGAGAGAGAGAGAGAGAGAGAGAGAGAGAGAATTTGATATATCTATATGAGTGTGTGTGTGTGTGAGAAGATATATCTATATATATATATATGTACATAGAATTTGATATATCTATATGTGTGTGTGTGTGTGTATATATATATGTACATAGAATTTGATATATCTATATGTGTGTGTGTGTGTGTGTGTGTATATATATATGTACATAGAATTTGATATATCTATATGTGTGTGTGTGTGTATATATGATGGCATGATTAAATATATATATATATTCACACACACCCATCTTGCCAGACTTGCCAGTCTGAGGTAAAACTAGATGCATGCTGCAATATCATTCCTTAGGTGAAACTAAAAAGCAAAACAAAATAGCATTTTAAAAGCTTCAAAATGTGTTACATCTAATTTACTCAGCAATTTCAGCTGCAAGCTTCACATTCAGTTTTGCTGTTGTGATGTCCTTTTCTTTTGATTTGCTATTTATCCCAACCATAAGTGAGTGTTTTTCAATGCATGTGGTTTGAAAACTGGTCATTTTCATGAAGGTCACCTGAGATTGTTAAAATGAACTGTAATATGGCTTTCAAGTGGAAATCTCTCTTTGCCACAGTGTAAAATCTCTATTTCAAAATAATTTGCTTATTTCACATTAAGTGCATCCATACTTATTATAGATCATTTCGTTCAGGAGAAATAGGGCTTTCATATCACATTATTATTATTTTATTATTTATATAGCGCCAGCAAATTCCGTAGAGCTGTACAATGGGTGGAATAACAGACACATAATTGTAACCAGACAAGTGGACACAAATGGTAAAAGTTGGGGTAATGAAGTAGGTTGATAGAAAAGTATTCACTTAGGGCTTAGTAGGTTATTTTTTAGAGTTGCATGAGAGGAGTCAGGATATGGGAGACAAAAAACCTGCTAACAGTTTAATTGATACACTTTCCTTAAGAAGTAAGTTTTCAATGATATTTTAAAGAAATGGAGACTGAGTGAAAGTCTAACTGAGAAGGAAGTTTTATAGAAAGTGTTCAGCCCTGGAGAACAGAGGCAGAGCACAGGGGCCTAGACAAGACATACTTGTATATTAGGGAGGATAGGTAAGTTGGAGCAGCATTATGTAGGAACTTGTGAACAAGCACCAGTATCTTAAATTGAGCCCTATATTTTACTGGAAGCCAATGTAAGGACTGACAGAGAGGGGAGTCGTGGGGTGCAGTCAGACAGGGATTATAGAATGCAGTGGTGCAAGCTGGGAACACGTAAGACTACTGAGAAGAGGATTGCAGTAGTCAAGGCAAGAGAGAACAATGGCTTGGACCAGCACCTTAGCCGTGTCCGGTGTTAAATAGGGGCGGAGGCACGCTATGTTTTTGAGATTGGTGATCGACTGGACATAAGGGGTGAAAGAGAGGTTGGAGTCAAGGAGAACAAATAGGCAGTGAGCCTGCAAGGTAGAGGTGATGTTAGTACTGTTGACTTGGAGGGAGACAGACAGTAGCAACACTTGAGGGAGGAAAGACCAGAAGTTTTGTTTTGGACAGGTTGAGTTTAAGGAAGTAAGCAGCCATCCAGTTGGAGGGGTCGGGGAGAAGAGGCAAAGGCAGAGAAAGAAATACTGAAATATGTATATATGGAACACAATTTAATATGAATGAAATCTTAAAATGCGATATTAAGAAATGTCATTATTAAGTTTTGCATGGCATGTTAACCGTGAATATCATAATACTGTTAGGTGTTACTGCAATAAACACACATATTTTAATTCTGTGATGTCCCATGAGTACAATGATGACCCCCATGTAAAGGTTTAATGATGTTTTGGAAAGTTAGGGGGTCAAATAAAGATCTTGCCCATTTCAGTTTTTATACATTGAAACTTGCCAGATTGGCACTCTACTGGTGAGTATGCTATTACTTGCAGTTCAAAATAAGTTTTAAGGCCTGGTTAAGAGCATAAGACTTTACATTCTAAGCCTTGTTAATGGCAATAATTATTGGGCACAATCAGAGGTTATGCAGGCATCATTGCTTGATGTACTTTTGCAATTGAACCGTGGTAAAATTGTCTATCAAAAGTTTACTCTTCCTCCAAGGCATATATAATGATTAATTAGGGTGTGCCTTTCTAGGCCCATCTGCACATTTTAAGGAGAGTCATTGCCTGTGGATCATAGTGTCTTAGAACAGCCTTTCCCCCTCCCCAGGCATGTAAACATTATCAAACATGCATCCAATGGCAATGCAGTAGCTAGGTACTTTGAGTACCATGTGAACCATCTTTGGAACTTATAAATAAATCTACTAGGATAATAGCAGCAAAATTAAAATAACATTCTGACTAGCATGCAGATCATAATGAAGTTACAGATGTTGCTCGGGTCCTTGGAGAAGAAATGTACTTATAATTTGGATTGGCTATAAAGGTACAATCCCTTAGAACAGGGATAGGCAACCTTCGGCACTCCAGATGTTGTGGACTACATCCCCCATAATGCTCTTACACTCATAATGCTGGCAAAGCATCATGGGAAGTGTAGTCCAAAACATCTGGAGTGCCGAAGGTTGCCTATGCCTGCCTTAGAATTAGCACCAAGGTCCAATCTTTCTCACTTGTGGTGATTAAGTATGATTTAGTAACAAGACAAACAGAGCCTCATGACATAGTGAATGTTCAACTCTGCAATAAAGCCGTGTCTCCTGACCTAATTGGTATAGAGTAACATAATGCATACTAAAAAATACTACTCACAAAACTACAGCACCTCCACCAACCTGAACTGTTGACACAAAGTATGATTGTATTCATGTTCTTTAAACTATATTGTGACATTACCTCATGCATGTTGCAGCAGAATTAGAAATTCTTCAGACCAGCAACATTGTACAAGTTTTGCAGGTTTGGTGGACCTGTGTAGTGTTACTCAGTGTCCTGTTCTCAGCTGAGAGGCATTGGACTCAGTTTGGTCTTCTGCTACTCTAGCCCACCCACGTCAAAGTTCAGTGTGCAGTGAGATGTTTTTCTTGTTATCCTTGTTTTATAATCTAAAGCAGTTTTACCACTTCAAATGTTTCTTTCTCCTGTTGTTTCCTCTTCAGAATCTGTACTTTTTCTCTTCATTTTTCTTGTTAAAATATGAGACTTTGTTTTATTTATTTTTCCTATGCCTGACAAATCTTGATAAAGGCTAGAACTTAGGGCAAGTTCCAATACTTTGACAATAGAAGTGGAAATGTCCTTATACCTTAAGATCCACCCTTTGTCAACATTATCAAGCATAGGAAAAATACATAAGACAAAGAAGTCGCTCCTTTGACTTCTGTTTTTAAAGAGAAATTGGTCAGCCAGATTCTGAAAGAGAAGAAGAAAGAATATTGTAAGAGCCACTGTAATGTCACAATCCAACATGCAATTAACAGAACAGAAAAAAGTTTAAAATTAATATTTTGGGGGGTTTATTTGGGAAGTGTGTAGCAAAACTGTGTGAGTCACATCCAGGGATTGTGTTGCAGAAATAGATTAGTTAAACTTTAATTGGCAGTGAGATTACAAGGGCATGATCAATGCACCAAAACCACTTTAATAAGCTGAAGTGGCTTTGGCACGAATACTGACCCTTTAATGACTAAGACTTCTATCACAATCTCATGCTTGTTTATTTATAATGGACTTTTGAATTTGGTCCATTCGTGTGGGGGTTTTTTTTCCATCAAAAATCCAAAAATGTATTCAATCTCTTCTGATAATAACATTGCCAAAGATAACAATCATTGTTAATTATATGATCTTGAGATCGATGTGTCAAGATTGTGATGTTCTCAATAAGTAAAATAGCACTTTTATGGATTTTGTGATTACATAGCAGTAATGATGATATCAGCTGAAATGTGGAACAAACTTGTATTCCAGATCAATATCCAAATCTTTGTGTTCAGTTAAGCATGTACAAAGCAGGCTTCTTGATATTTCTTGTCTCATCAATTTTACTAGTTGTATTAGTTTGATAGTACTAGAATGTAGTAAATGTTAATTGGAATCTTTGTATTCATGTATTAAATGTTCAACGTAAGATTTTAGATTTTCATTGCTTTGCTTCTAGTGCCTGCATTGGAGCTCAAGATCCATATTGTGGTTGGGATATGGTGATGAAGAAATGTACAACACTTGATGAGAGCAAGAGCATGAGCCAATGGGAACAAAGAATCACAGCCTGTCCAGTAAGCCTGTTTTATAAACGATGTATACTACTAACCTTAGGCACTTTAATTGTTCATCAGTATCCACGAACAACTGTTATATATATATATATATATATATATATATATATATATATATAGAGCCTTACAGTTGTTGAGATATATATATATATATATATATATATATATATCACATGAAGACAAGCAAAACACTCAGAGGGTCTTAAATTAAACACAAATCACCAAAATGCAACATTATGGGTCCCTCTCAACAGACCATCATCAAGCACATTGCCTCTGTCAAATTAGAATCTTGTTATGTTGTCCCTTTTGAGTAGCTGAAAGTAACTGAATTGTTAAGTCTATTTTTCTGTCTGTCTGTCTGTCAAATAGAAACATAGAATGTGACGGCCTAAAAAAAAAATCCTGTGGCCCATCTAGTCTGCTTTTTAAAAACATTTTTTTTTAAATATTTCCATAAGTCGCTGGCCTTATCTTATATCTAGAATAGCCTTATGGCTATTCTGTGCATCCACTACTCTTTCTGTAAATTTATATTTCCTGAAATTATTTTTAAACTTTTGTTCCTTTAATTTATGTCCTCCTGTTGTGGTAATTTTTCTTCTTTTAAATATACTCTCGTCCTTTACTGTGTTCATCTGTCCTCATTTTATCAAGTATGCATATGTGTATAATATACATCTATATTTTTTCAGTTTATGTAGGTTTGTATTGCCTCAAAAGGGTTGATGCTGTTTTGTTTTCCAATATTCTCCTGTTGCATAGATAGGGAAGAGTGAAATGCTGGAGGCTATATTTTCATTTAGGCTTGAAAATTCACAAAGTCACCTTGTCAAGATTTTGCAATGACGACTGGCAACTCTCTTGAGTCCAATGTGCTTGTAATGAAATGCATGGAATAATAATATAAGACACTGCTGTTACACAAAGTTTCAGTCACAGTTTAAATATTTACAAAAATACATTTCCCATTACACCAATACTGTGCTGGTCTGCAGAAAAATGTGAATATATACTGAAAAGTTCAATGCACTATGTGCTATTAGTACGTGTCTGTATGATCCAATGCTGAATGTGAAGTTCTGATTACAGATAAAACCATATTGTTACATAAAGCAATTAAGTTATGGACTAAACTGTACTTCTGCATTCATTTGACAAAACTGTTTTGTTTTTTTCATTGTATATTAAAATAGTATTCATAGATTTTCCTGAAAATAGAATAATAATTTTCATTTACTGGCTTTTTTTTATAGCAGCATCAGCAATGAATTTATTTTCCCATCAGCTATGGCAGAGGATCAAATTAATTCATTAACAAAGGTTAACAGAAGTACTAATGTTGAAATGGAAAATAGTCCAGAAACAAAAAAAATGCCTTTATTGATACATATTCTCTTGTTCTGGCTCACCAACCATGGCTGCATCACTAATAAGTAATACCAAACCAAGAAACAGTAGGAAACCTAATAATGCTAAGTGTCACAACTTTATTGGAGGTTAGATATAGAGGCTTGCACTTTTCTGCCAAATGTTCTTTTGACGGACAGAGGTGTTTAAAAAAACACTGTAGTCACCAAAACAACTTTAGCTAAATGAAGCAGGGTTTTCTTGTATATAGATTATGCCTCTGAAGTCTTACTTCTCCCATTAAGGAGTTAAATCACCTTTGTTTCTGTTTATGCATCCCTACTCTTTTAACTCCTAAATAGCAGAGAATTGAGTGAGACTGCAGGGGCATGATCTACACAACAAGACTGCTTCATTAAACTGAGATTGTTTTGGTGACTATAGTGTCCCTTTAAGGAAATAAAAGTGGCTACATTATAAATCTCCTGGCTTTGGTGAAGCAATAGCTCTGGTAGACTAAGCTTTGATTCCAGAAGGAAGATCAAATCCACTAACTCAGTAAGATATAGACTGGTACAATCCAGTGTCTTAAAGTAAATGTTAAGTCTTTTTCTCCCAATCTATACCTGAATGACATAACAAATAATCTGTTAGAGTTTTTGAATCCCTCAGTTTGAGAAAGATATATTCTTTAAGGCATCCAACAACATTTACATTTGTTAACTTCATCTTCAGTAGGTTCAGGAAAAATGGAAGTATTATTTCCTTGTTTAGATGGAATGTAGTTACAAATTTGGGAAGGAATTGTGCTACTAGTTGAAGTACCACCCTGTCCTACAAAATGATATTATAGGGTTCCATATCGAGCATGGTTTAAAGTTCTGATACATGTTTTGCTGCAGTAATAGAAACGGAGAACATTTGCTTGGATTTAATAAGCTTTACAAATAATTTATCTACATAAGTTACTATTAATATATATTGGAATTTTTGTAGTTAAACAATTTGGAAAGTTCTTCTAACAGCATTGAATCATTTGGAAAGCTTTTTTTTTAAATTAAGGCCATTGTCTTAAAAGTCAACATAACATCTGATAAAACCTTAAGGGGATGAAATAGCTCTTTAAAGAGACACTCCAGGCACCCAGACCACTTCTGCCATTGAAGTGGTCTGGGTGCCAACTCCCACCGCCCTTAACCCTATAAACTGCAATAATTACCTTGCAGGGTTAAGTCCTCCTCTAGTGGCTGTCTATCATACAGACACTAGAGGGACTTCCGTGTTCTTAGAACATAAAAAGTGTTTTAAACGATGCTGGACGTCCTCACACTATGCACGAGGACTTCCAGTGTCGCTGGAATCCCCATAGGAAAGCATTGAATAATGCTTTCTTATGAGGAGGTCTAATGCGTGCACGTGGTCATTGCCACGTATGCGCTTTAGGTCTCCCTCGCCGGCTGATGTCGACAGAGGAGGCGTGTGGGCGGGGGCCTGACCTAGCACCAAGGGATATCGGCGCTGGATTCAGGTAAGTCACTGAAGGGTTTTTAACAGTCAGTGCACTGTCTCTGTCATTGAAGGGGTATGTGTGCATTGTCCACTTATTGAAGTTTTTTGGTGCACCCTTAGCCCTGCAGCTGCAAACACTGCTTCCTAGAGGTGCTTCATGTCTGTTCATGGAATTTGACTCCATGAAACTATGCTGGACGTCTTCATGCTTTACAAGCAGACATTGAGCATCTTCTAAAATCCTTCTGGAAAGCATTAATTCAACGTTTTCCTATGGGGAGGGCCTAATATGCATGCATCCCTCTCCATGCATCCACATTAGGTTCCTCCCCCTATTGGCTGACGTCGGCGGAGGAGAAGCCTGATCCAGCATCAAGGGACTTTGAAACTAGAATCAGGTTAGTGTTTAAAGGTTTTTAACCCTTTACTTGCCACCATGGATGGTCGCGAGGGAGGGAGGTGGGGTGTAGAAGGATCTTTAGTGTGAATAATTTTGGTTATCATAGAGTAAACTGTCCATGCAAAATATGTTCCTGCAGTGCAGAAACTAAGACTCGTTATGCTCTGCTTAGGTCTTCTTGTAGGAACTGTAGTACTTGGGCATAGATGTATTCATAAACAAACATCATAATTGGGTCACAAAAGGTAACAGAAGTGGGTAATTTATTACATTGGAACTGAGTTTTAGTGACTGAATATGCTTTTCTTTAACAAGTATTTTTTTTTGTATTTTAACAAGTAAGGAAAATTCCATAGTCCAGATTCATGCATTAAAGAAGAGTCTATGTAGCCAATAGGGAGCAATGAAAATAAGTCTGGCACTTTCTTGACGAACCTTCCTCAGGACTCAATGCCATATGATCTCTCTCCCAAGCATACAATATGCAGAACTATTCTAGTGTGTATTGAAGGTTACCATTAGTTCTATGGATGGTGTGCAAACACATTCCATTATCTTCGCAAAGATCTTATTAATAAGACTTCATTCCTTTAAGGTCTATCTGGATTTGTTTAAATAATCTGCCACTAAATTCTATGGAAACATCTTGTTCCTCCTTCATGGTTTATATAGGTGATCGATGTCCTGTTGTCTTGTAGAGTTTGAATTCACTCTAAATATGTGATAACTATTTTGTTAGTTAATTTCTAGTGGAACTGCAGTGGGTTTCAATATAGTTTCTGCAAAGGTTTACTCAGGAGTTATTGACCACAGCCCATATACTTTTTAGTATTCTCTTTACTATTTCTTGATGAGTAAGTATGGCTTATACTTCTTAAAATGACATAAGACTTACTCTCTTCTAATTCCAAATTCCTGGAACCAAAAGAGTGTAAGTCAAATTCTTCTTCTGGTTCCATAATTCACCTCAATCTACCATATTCACGCCCCTAAGGAGTAGGAGAATATCAGAAAATCATCAGAAAAAATCAAAATGACTATGAAAATAAAATAAAGATAATCTAGATCTAGGTAGAACTAAAAATACAGAAATCTTTGTCTCTTATATTTAATTAAACCAGTGTTGAGTTCACCATAATAACCAATATAAAAAAGAACACTTTGTCATGTGTGTATAATATTATGTTTGGTGAATACTAAGTGCCGTGTTCTAACAAAATAAACTTATGCCAGCAGTTAAGTATGTTGGTGAAAGTATCATAGTATGTATAATAGCTTCGGGGCATAAGCAGCTTGCAATCAATTAGGGAAAAGTAAACTAGCAAACTGTATTGTACTACCAAATTCATCATGACTCTGTGAAAGTATTAATCTGTGAATCAATAAAATAGTTCTGGAAGTCAAATTACAATGTGCTGCTGGATTAATTGTGTTCACAGTCAGTATGTTCTATACAACTAAGATAGTGTATAAGCCCAACAGCATAGTTTCAAACAGCGTGATCACTTACTCACTTGTTCAGTACATTTGTATTATTTGGCATAGATGTTCATTTTTATTCATTACAACTATTACAATTTGTTTCTGAATAGAAACTGAGGCAAAACCCTCTTTAAATTAGATTTATGATATTGAATGGTATTTTGAATGCAAAATTGGCAACGTGTGAAGAGTTATTAAAATTGCTACGTTTTGATTATAGCAATAAGGTGAATGGAATTGTGGAAGTTTGAAACGTTAAATGTAGTTATTATTTTCCGTCCTTATATGTAAAATTTGAGACATAACAAAGGCAAATGAGAATACAGACTCATGTACAGACTCATGTTTAGGGTGAATGATTTTCCCATATAAAAATTATATCAATGCAGTTCCTTACGGAATACAAATAGTTCCTTATCCCCATAAGCACTGGCAGAACTACTATGGTTGCAGGGGTCACAGCTGCGATTGGTCCCATCACATCAGGGGGCTGGCTGTCCTGTCATCCCCTGCTGATACATCTTATGTTTGTGCCAGTGGTGGAACAACAGGGGTCTTAGAGGTCACGAGTGCGACTGGCCCTCTATGTTCTACCTGATATGAGACCCATTGAGCTGACCTGCTGGCCACTTTAGCATCCCCCGAGGTGGGCGGATATTCACTAAGATATCAAAAAGCAAGTTGGTGTGCAATACATTAATTCACTGTCAATGCATTCATGTACAGTATCTCACAAAAGTGAGTACACCCCTCACATTTTTGTAAATATTTTATTATATCTTTTCATGTGACAACACTGAATAAATGACACTCTGCTACAATGTAAAGTAGTAAGTGTACAGCCTGTATACCAGTGTAAATTTGCTGTCCCCTCAAAATAACACATAGCCATTAATATTTAAAACCATTGGCATCAAAAGTGAGTACACCCCTAAGTGGAAATGTCCAAATTGGGCCCAAAGTGTCAATATTTTGTGTGGCCACCATTAAATTCCAGCACTGCCTTAACCCTCATGGGCATTTAGTTCACCAGAGCTTCACAGGTTGCCACTGGTGTATGTTAGAGACCTTGTGCTCCCTTACCTTCCATTTGAGGATGCTCCACAGATGCTAAATATGGTTTAGGTCTGGAGACATGCTTGGCCAGTCCATCACCTTTACCTTCAGCTTCTTTAGCAAAGCAGTGGTCGTCTTAGAGGTATGTTTGGGGTCGTTATCATGTTGGAATATTGCCCTGCGGCCCAGTTTCACCTAGTTGCCGCCACACACGCTTGACACCATCTGAACCAAATAAGTTTATCTTGGTCTCATTGGGCCACAGGACATGGTTCCAGTAATCCATGTCCTTAGGCTTTCTTGTGCATCATCTTCCTTCTGGGATAACAGCCATGCAGATCAGTTTGATCCACTGTGCGGCGTATGGTCTGAGAACTGACAGGCTGTACCTCCACCCCTTCAACCTCTGCAGCAATGCTGGCAGCACTCATACGTCTATTTCCCAAAGACAACCTCTGGATATGATGCTGAGCATGTGCACTCGACTTCCTTGGTCAACCATGGCAAGGCCTATTCTGAGTGGAGCCTGTCCTGTGAAACCACAGTATGATCTTGCCCACCATGCTGCAGCCTGGTTTCAGGGTCTTGGCAATCTTCTTATAGCCTAGGCCATCTTTATGTAGAGCAACAATTCTTTTTTTCAGATCCTTAGAGAGTTCTTTGCCAGTATGAACTTCCAGTGACCAGTATGAGAGAGTGTGAGAGCGATTACAACAAATTTAACACACCTGCTCCCCATTCATACCTAAGACCTTGTATGACACCTGAGAGGGAAAATGGCTAATTGGGCCCAATTTGGACATTTCAACTTAGAGGTGTACTCACTTTTGTTGCCAATGGTTTAGACATTAATGGCTGTGTGTTGAGTTATTTTGAGGGGACAGCAAATTTACACTGGTATACAGGCTGTACACTTACTACTTTACATTGTAGCAGAGTGTCATTTCTTCAGTGCTGTCACATGAAAAGATATAATAAAATATTTACAAAAATGTGAGGGGTGTACTCACTTTTGTGAGATACTGTATATGCCATGCAAAATCAATAAAAGTGATTTCAGTGATCACAATTTAGCAGATATGTGCCAAGTAGTAGTGCAAAATAGGTGTGCATACAAACAATGATCAGTGGTATTGTAATACCCAAAGACACGATAACACACTATTATACTTGCTCAATTTGGCATCCACATTAAGAGTATAGAAAAAAAAAAGGGAGAAATCCTAGTGCAATATTGTCACAAAACCATAAAATAGTTTTAAAATGCACTGAAGGTAAAAAAAAAAAAAGCTTACAAACTAAGAATGGTGAGCATACCACTCACAACTTCCCATGGATTTTCATCTGAAACTTGAGTTTAACAAACTTTATTCAGAGTGTAAAATAGAAATGAGCTTTGCAGCATCAAGTTTCACATGTCCAGGATAAGCTCACCAGCCCTCTATTCAACTAGGAGTTTGTCTGGGGTATACCAAGAGTCTCAAAGTTTCCCACTCCCCTCTTAGGCTTGGATATTTACTAAGGTAGAGTAGTAACTGGTAGAGTAGTATACTGTGTCTCATGGAGGGGAGTTGGGCAGTAGATGGGCAACAAGGGAGCTGTTATCTTCGTTCTCCTCCTCATAGTGGGAGCAGCCAAACTAGACCCCAGGGAGAGGAATGTAGGGGAAGGGGAATGTAGGGGAAGCCGGGTAGTTAAAAAAACAAACTACATAATGAGAGAGAGAGAGAGTGGGTGTGTGTGTATGTATGTGAGTATCAAATTGAAGTGTGTCTGTCAATGAGTGAGTGAGTGTGCCTGTCAATGAGTGTGTGTCTGTCAGCGAGCGTGTCTAGGTCAAATCAGAGTGTGTGTCTGTAAATGAGTGAGTGTGTCTGTGTCATATCAGTGTGTGTCTGTCAGTGTGTGCGTTTCTGTCAGTGAGCATGTGTGTCAGTATGTATGCCTGTGTGTCTATCAGGAGTGTCTGTGAGTGTGTGTGTTTGTCAATGAGAGTGTGTGTCTGTCAGGGTGTTTCATTGAGTGAGTGTGTTTGTCAGTGAATGTATGACAGTGTATGTTTAACATTGAGAGCATAAAAGGGGTTCTTCTAGGGGCCATGTGATTCCTAGTTACGTACCAGCCCATAATGATGCAAAAAAAAAAAAAGAGAAAATGTAGTCTGATTTAATACTTCATTATTTAAAAAAAATTAAATCAGTAAGCTAAATAACCTAATTGTAATATTCATATTTTTCTATAAAAGGTTCTAATCTTAAACTTTTCTGGTAATATGTTAAATGTTCTTTACAGAGATTTACTGCACACAACATTTTGATTTACCAGCATTAGTTAATAAATAATTTGGGTACTCCCAGATACAAGTCAAGTATGCATTGAATGAACTTACCTCACACTCAGTTAAAACTTCTCATTGCTGAAGCAATCTTCATTACCCTAAATCTACTAAAGCGCTTAACTTGGGAGAAGTTAGCTGATTTACCTCAGTTTAGCTTCCCACAGGAGTAACCAATACATTTTGAATTTGACAGCTCGTTGAAACTCTTGTGTGTGTATAGCATTAATTTCTGTATTTTTAACAAACAAATGCATTTCAAATTTCTCTTAAACCCAAATTGGAAGATGTATCAACCGCATTGCTGCTTAGATCAACAGGTAGAGAGATAAAAAATAATTATATAGAATGACAATGAATCATGCCTAAAGCGCTGTAATGTGTAAAAAATAAAAGGAAGAAATAAAACAATTAGTATTTTTTTTAATGCAATCTTATATTAATGTGCAAAAATAACTTCCACAAATACTTTAACAGAAATGTGGAATGAAAACAAGCAGGCTTATGTTTTAATAAATATTAAAAACATTTAGGCACCCATGTATAAAAAAAAAAGAAAAAAAGATAAATGTCTAATTAAATTTAAAAAAAATAACATTCCTGGTTCTCAAACCCAGAGTGCTTGGAAGCTTGACTTCCAAATAATTAATTTACATTTACCATTAATAGTCGTAGGGGTAAAACAGAGTGGCCAGCACTGAAGGCACTATAACAACTTCAATAAGTTGAAGTTATTAAAGTGCCTACAGTGTTCCTTTAAGTATATATTTTCTGTTTAAAAGTTTATGCCAAAATTAATTTTATGTGAGACATAACTAATATAACCCCTTCATTGAATACTTCAATTTTGTCTCAATTGATTTCACAGTGAGATTTATGTGAGATTTTTGTATCATTTCTCCACTGCTAAGTCCTTTATCTGTTTACTCCTGGATAGAATATCTATAACTATATTTAACACACTTTAAGTACTTTCTCAAATAATTAAGACTACTATATGTATGGATAAGATAAGAGGCCTGCGAGGATTGATTATATTTTATAGAGGCAATCATAGAATTATGGCTTACCAATGTTAAAATATGCCAAAAAAACACGGTCTGCAGATTTTGCTTGTTGTGTCTTTTACTTACTTTTATACATGGCATAGTAGTTTTTAAAATCCAACATTAACATTTGGAATTGTGTATAGTTTTAGCTAAACAGATTTTTTCCCCAAAAAAATATGAATTTAAAATATGAATTGTAAATAACCTATAGATTTATATCTATCCATCTGTCTGTAAATCTATCTTACTTGTGAGCTTGAATAAAAACTTAAATGTCCTTATAATGGTACATGCATTGATAGCCTTTTTAGAGAAAAATAAGCAAAAGATAGTGCTGGGAGGACGAAATAAATCTGTAGGTGTAATTTAATTAAGATTTTGATGCTTTCAAATTATCTGAAAAATGTACACTTACTATTTAGACCCAAGTAAACATGTTAGGTCACTAATGTGATTTATAAAAGAATATGCATTTTACTTAAGTAATGTCAACAGTATGAAAACTCTCCCTAATGCAATGCAGAGAACAGATTTTAGAGCAGCGTATTCTGTTTGATTTGCTTTATCAGAACTCTTATTTTTCAATTTATATGGCCATTTGTTTTGACTACTCTTCATTGAGTTTTTATCTGACTTTCCATCTCTGCTGTTATCCAAAGAAATATTGTCTATAATCCTTATCTGTTGGATTTTAAAATAAAACAAAACTGTCTATTTCTCTCCCCTTTATGTCAGTTGGTCTAAGAAATGGCAGATAAAAAATAATTGCAGTCTAGTTCGCATTCTTAAGTGTTACAATATAGCCTGAGGGATGTCAAGGCTGTAGTGGGAAAAAATGTCATGAAGATTGAACTGGTTTCTTCAATTTGATGAAATCACAAATCTCCACTATACAGTCATCAGCAGTATGCTCAATACCATATGGTATTTTCTTCCTACCACACTTTAAAAATGTTGTCATTAAATCACTATTGTTCTTACGTATTAGTACATGTTCTCTACTTAACCCCGCCTGTGCTAAGAGAATTATATGTTCTCAGACGAGGGTAGTATTTCTTAATTTTTACATTTAATCTTTCCATAGTTAAGGAAAATGAAGCCAGAGGGATTTGTTAAGTAATTGTTGCCAGATTATATACATTGCAGAGTCTTTGCGGTGACTGTTGTGTAACCAAGGAGATAGAGTAGTATATTTGGTAATCAGTGGTTTGGTAATAGACATCATGATTGCTATAAGACAAGTTAGAGCTAATTAATTTTAAAATGCAACAGAGTGCAGATTTTTCTTTGCAGATAAACATATATACATTTTGATAATAAAAGACAATTCTCATTAACAGTCTCTCTGTTTTCCTGTATCCTGTAAAGCTGATTGATTAATTCAGGCAGTACAACTGGAGACATTTTATATTTTTTTATTATTTTTTAATTAGATTAAAAAAAATGCATTTTGTTTATAGGATACATAATTTTCCAAAATATGCTCTAAATGCCAAGTCCAGACTTGTCACTGAGCATGCTGGACATTAGCCAGGGCTTATAGATTCCACTCTCTTATCGTCTCAAATGGTTGGCTGTTTAAACCGAAAATTGCTTTTAGGTGATAATGCCTGTGTTTTATAACTGTGGGTGGCTAAAGATGCTGTGTCTCAGGAGTTCCGCCTCCACATATGTTCCATTGTAGTTACTGACATAGCTTAGCAATTAGTGCTCCAGCACCTGTACCTCAGTCACAGTTTCAATAACTCTTCCCTTCATCCTTACAAGGCTCATAAGATGAGTAATAATATTTAGCCCCCAGGGTATACTTAAAAACTTGCTACAGTTAAATGTACCCTTCCAGGTGATTTTTTTTTTTTTTAGTATCCCAATTAACTTAAAAACTTGGCACTATTTTTTTTTTTTTTTTTAAAATAAGGTAAGATTGTACAATTAAAGACATCGCTGAATTGTACATTTTATTTATTTATTTTTCAAATTCTCTATTGTATTGAGTTGCATTACGGTAAACATAAACAGTTTTCAGTATTCAAAAGGCACATATGGAGTGAATATACACATCACAAATATCCTTGTCAAGTTAGCATGTTAAATAGAGTAGAACTTATGGAGAGGTCCCTGAGTTTAAAAGCGCATGCATAGAATAGCATAAAGCCCAAAGTGCAGAGCATTGATAAAAAACACAAATAAAATAAAACAGAGACCTCCACCATAACAATGACAAACTATGGCTCGGATGCCTTAATACCACCATATAATGGCTTAACGGTTAGTGCATATATAATAAGAACAAAAAAAAAAAGGAGAAATCACAATATTGGATGAAATGTTAACAGAAAACTTGTATAGTCAGCTAGAATGTCTAGGTTACTCAGTCCTGGCCACTCGTGGGAACAACTGATGTCACATTTTGGACGTCCCAGGCGTGAGTTACGTAGGTCTTGCTGTGACAGGACACGGCTCTTCGCTGAGGGCAGTAAGGAAGACTGATATGTCCTCCAGGAATGTGGCTTTGTAACTTTTTCTTCTCTTGTGACCAACAGTGATCATGGTACTGACCACCGGTATGGGATACCTGATTCTTATAGCTTTGTGATAATGGGTTGCATTGATCTAAGCCACATCAGTGTAGCACAATTAATATCCTGGAAGAACGTAAGATGATGTGACTCAAAATCCAGGGTTGCCTTATCTTGGAGGTTTGCTTGAGCTGTTGTTTATCAGTAAATGACTGGCAAATGTAGGATAATGTCCCTTGAGGATTATGTTGGAGCATCCTGTGATATTCTGTTCCTATTATTCTATTATAAGCAGCTTGGCTTGTTTGTAGGCCAGAGCAAAGGCACAGAATAGTACATTTTATTTTTTAAACCGATTTGAATTGTTTTGTTATAATTTGTCACTGAATCAGAGGAATATTTCAATTAATTCAATGCAATCTCACCTTGACTCTCAAACTGGCATTACAATACAAGTTTTCAAATAACTTCCTTTAAAGGTCATTTAAAAGGCTCTATCTTTGCAAACAGCCCCCTCTGTAATAACTTTAACTAATGCTTCTCTAAAGGAGATCAAAATCATTATGCTGCTTAGTTATAATAATGAAGGACAGTTTGTGTAATGAACAGTAATTTAGGTTGAAAAAAGATTAATGTAAATATAGTTTGCAGTTGATTCAAAAGATCGCAATTTTGTGTACTTTAAAAAAGAAAAATACTACTTCATTCCAAAACATATATTTATTTGGATAAATACAATTATTAACTATTATATCCTGCTACATTCTGTTTTGATTTTTTTTTAAATAATTTTTATATAGAGCTACCATATCCTTTCTAAGACTCCATTGTCCTAAAGTAAACAATGGCAGTTTTTAATGCCTTTCTTCATAACTAATATCTTCTATTCCTCTTATTATTTTTAACCCACATTTTCATTTTTTAATAATTACTGATGGGGTTATTCACTAAAGTGGGAATCCAAAGGAAATTCCAAAATTAAGGCAAATTTGACTTAGATTTGAAACTTACTTTGAATTCCTTTAGAATATCTTGTGAATATCCTTTTATAAAATTGGTGCTGTCTAGCCTATATCTATATATATATTTTAATTTATTACCAAGCTTTTTAAGTAGTTATGGGCACCAACTAGCCTTGGAAATTTGTTTACAACATATTTAATAATCAGCCAACTACATGCCTTTGACTTTTGCAAATCATGCTGTGAATGAGGATGCTGTATAGACATCTTTGAAAATCAAAGGTGTTTAGGAGGAAGTGCCCATTGTTACTGTCAGTCTTATTGCCATTAGATGTATGCTTTTGGACAAATGTGAACTGAAAAATGTCAATGTTTGATATTGTCTAAAAAAGGGGACAGCTTCTATGTACACAAACTTTAATATTAAGCTATAGTGATTTGTAATTTAGAATGTAACCTTTAAATGTTTTGGTGAAGCCAAGTTACTTCAAAAGAAAATCACTATTTCCAATGTGTTTCTTACTTGACTGTTTGATAATGGATCATTAGAACATTATTATTTACCAAACCTACATAAACATCCATAGTTGATACTTCTACTAATTGAGAGATGAAGGTATAATTTAACAGGTTTAAATCTTTTCCCCCCTCCCCTGAGCTGAATCCCTCTGTCCCGATAAATTCTTGGAAAACTAAAATATTCAACAATTAGTGTTACCCAGATGTATAAATTTCAGTTTTAGAAGAAGTGTTAATATTAATACTCATCAATATTTATGCATCGGTGTTTGCATTGCATCAATCTTTTGTTTTTACTATATACTCCCCAACACTCTTTTTAAATCTGTTTTTATTTTGATAATTAAAATATAGATACTTCCAAAATTCATGTAAAACTATGAAATATACTTGTATTTTTTAGTCAAAGAATCTCACAGTGGATGGAAACTATAGTTCATGGTCTGAGTGGAGCTCCTGCAATTATAATGATGGAAGTTCAGTTGGTAACTGTCTATGTCGAACTCGCACATGTAATAATCCTAGCCCACGTTGTGGAGGCCTGCCATGCCAGGGACCTACTATAGAGATTGCCAACTGCTCAAGGTAAAGTAATCCATGAGGATAGCAGCTAAAGCATCTATGTCAATAAAGTATTGTTTGATTGAGTTTATAGTATTAGTACTTACTGGGTTATTTATTAAAGTAAGAGTTGCTGGGAATTCAAAGTGAATTTTAAGTACATTTTAAAAGTTAGCTCAAAATAGCCAAATTAGAAAAATTCTCCAATCCAGTTCTGTTTTCAGTTTGGTTTTTTTTAGCTTAAATTAGACATTCACTCTAAATTCTTCTGACACGGTTATTTTACCAAAGTGAGAATCCAAAATGAATTTCAAATGCAAGGCCAGAAAAGGTGAACTAAAAGATGACCGACTAAGAGAATTTCCCCAGTTTGGCTATATTGACTATACATTTTAAATTAAACGTAATTCACCTTAAAGGATCACTATAGTGTTAGGAAAACAAACTTGTTTTCCTGACACTATATAACCCTTAGGTCCCCCCCCACCCTCCAGATGGGCTGAAGGGGTTAAAACCCCTTCAGCTACTTACTTTAATCCAGCGGCGGGCTCCCTCGGCCCTGGTGACCTCTCCTCCCACTCCGACGTCAGCTCCCGAGTGGAGCAGAATTTGCATGCGCGGCAAAAAACGCCCATAGGAAAGCATTCCTCAATGCTTTCCTATGGACGTTCAGCACGCTGGATGTGATTTTCGCATTCAGCGTCGCAGAAGCGCCTCTAGCGGCTTCCAGGAAGACAGCCACAAGAGGCTGGATTAGCCCTGCAATATAAACATAACAGTTTCTCTGAAACTGCTATGTTTACATCTGAAAGGTTAAAACCTGGGGGACCTGGCACCCAGACCACTTCATTAAGCTGAAGTGGTCTGGGTGACTATAGTGGTCCTTTTTAATTTTTCTCATAGGGAATAACCCTATGAGAGAGCTTTGTGATATACAGGGTTATTCTTTAAGGTGAGGATTCAAAGTGAATTTCAAATCTAAAGTCAAAATAAGTTAAATGGAAAAAATCCAAGTAAACAATGCTTTCAGTGAGAATATATTGGCCTTAAATTTAAAAATTTACTTTGAATTCAGCTTGAATTATCAATTTAGTGACTAAGCCTGATCATCTTTCACACATAGCATTATTAATAGTGCAAAACCAACAATTATTAGTAGTGCAAAACCTAACTGTTTCTTTGAACCTACAGCAGTGTGGAAGATACAACAACAGTGCAAAATGTCTGTATGTCATGCTTTGTATGGATAAAAATAGATGAGGAGATTTTATTCGAGGATAACTTTATTTTATCTCTATGTGATTGAAGATTATATTTTAAAACATAGCAAAAATGTTTACAGTAATATAAATCATGGCTAATGTGGTATTTTGGTAGCAATCGTTATAAGTTTTGTTAAGTCTGGCAGATTTGTATGTTTAATATGGAAAAGCACAAATATATTCTTACTTTAAAATTAATTTTATTGATTCATGTAAACTGCTAGCGAATGCCATAATAATGGAGGAGTCATTTTACATTGTGGTACATTGATATCATCTGTTAATATACTGCTGTATGTGAAGAAATGCTCCAGAGTGTTAAATGCTTAGAGGCTATGGTGTTTTGTTTAAATTGTTTTCTAGATGTGATATTCTTTTATTGATCTTGAAATCTGCTATTGTGATTGTTTATTCCAGTGTGATTTATGTCCCTATTTCTTTTTGTCTATTAGGTTTTAGATTTATTTCTATTAATTATCTGGAATCATGTGTTTCATTATTTTTATATTGTTGTTTATAAGTTGTAATTAGTACAGACAACATTTTATTAATTATGATATTGTGTTTATGATTGCTATGTTACAATGAATATTAGTGTGTGAATATTTTCCATAAGAATACTATTTCCATCACAATTCTGGTAGTGCCTCACAGCTTGTAGATAAGTCGTTTCAACGTGTCTCGGAACTCCATAATTGCTTTAATATTTCTTGCTGAAGATCTCTCCATCTGACATTGATATAATTTTCAGGGCATTTGGTCTGGGCATTGCCACAAACAATAATCTCCCAACAGATGCTTTTTTTTAATGCCACGTGGAGTGTTCCTTACCAATCTGACACATAACTTGTCATAGTTTTGGACAAAAATGTCTACCAAGGATGCAAGCTCAGCTTGATTTAACATTCTGCTTGTGCATTGGGCTCACAGTGGGATCCATTTTGGACTAAATTTGTGGCCGCAAAAGAGCGAGTAAGTACGTTTTGACACTACAAATGTCACGAGTTGAATAGTTTACACTGTGCAATCCTCAATCCTCCACTTGTGTCTTGGAGAGCTGAGAGGGACTTGCATTCAAACCAGCCAGATGCAAATTTCAGGCACATGATTACGCTCAGAATAGCCTGCAGAACTGAAAGTATATTGCAGAAATGAAGGACACTAATTTTTTTTACTTGTAAACCTAAATTTATTGCATATTAACCGCATGCACGTGTGACAGAGAAACCACAGAACTCAAACATTTCTTGCAAATTGCAAATTTACTAACAAACCTGAACCAAGGATGTAAAGTCTACACTGTTATACGTAATTCACCTGTTATATGTAATATTTTTTGGTTCCTTTTCTAACCAGGAATGGTGGATGGACACCATGGACATCATGGTCTCTTTGTAGCACCAGTTGTGGAATAGGATTTCAAGTCCGCCAACGTTCTTGTAGTAATCCTACACCTAAACATGGTGGCCGTGTATGTGTTGGACAAAACCGC
Organism: Pelobates cultripes; assembly: GCA_933207985.1. Taxonomy (NCBI): domain Eukaryota; kingdom Metazoa; phylum Chordata; class Amphibia; order Anura; family Pelobatidae; genus Pelobates; species Pelobates cultripes. The sequence goes on along the minus strand of OW240915.1, from coordinate 137,411,414 downwards.
GAGGAACGGTGAGATTTAAATATTTGTTTATAATTTATTATAGAAGAATAATAAATTGTACTTTACACATTTGTTTATTTTGATTTTAAAACTGATTTTTTTCAAATAACCTCTTAGAGTGTTACATGCATTATATTATACACAATTTACATTTTATATGATAACATATTATCTGAAATTAAAATGGCTATTTTATATGAGTGTTGGAGGATATACTTGTAGGTTTAGAGGTCTGACAAGATAAGACAAAAAGCTACACATAGTAGAGAGAAAAGGCTTTAGACAAATGGAAAGAGGGAAAACTAAGAAAGGTAAAGAAGGGGAAAAAAAGACTGAACATGGGTTTGCAGATTTCACAACAATCCATGATATAAATGAAACATTGTGCATGGCACTGTAATGTTAGACTTTGTATATTATGCATATTATCTCCACAGTGTTTGTCACCTCTCTAGTAAAAATAAACGCATCATTTAAAAAGATGTGACCCCAGTAAAACTGAATAGGGGCTAGATGAGTGTTCCTTTAATCTTTACCCAATTGTTGGATTTTGGATAGTTGTTTAGTAGAGGCCATAGGTCCCAGTCCTCTGGCTGTATATATGTTAAGTGGACTAGAGTGGACTAGAGAATTCCCAATTATTCACCCATGAAAAGGAAACTGCGGAGGTCGATAACTCCTAAATATATGTTGAGGGGAAGGAAATTCAAGGTCTACTGATCCACTAGGACAGGCATAGGCAACCTTCGGCACTGCAGATGTTTTGGACTACACCTCCCATGATGCTTTGCCAGCATTATGTGTCTAAGAGCATTATGGGAGATGTAGTCCACAACATATGGAGTGCCGAAGGTTGCCCATCCCTGCACTAAGGAGTGCCTCAGAACTCATTCCAAAGACCAGAAGATACCCAATTCCCTGGCTCTGAAAGTGATAAAAAATCTATACAGAGGACGGAAGCCTGTGTAGTCAAGTATGTGGAGAGCTTGGGGTATTGCCCCTTAAATGTTGTCTTCAGTTTAAGAGATGTGAATACCAATGAACCCTAATATGAGTTGAAGAGCTAACTGTGGCTGAAGATATAGTAGACAAATGATGGGTGGGAGAACATGTATCTTCAATGCTGCAATTCTTCCCATACAAGACGCTAAGATCACTTTGGATAATTTGGAGTAAAGGGAGGTCAGTTAGCAGTGGGTAGAGAAGTAGTATTAGAACACCTAGGTATTTAATTTGGGTCTCAAACCAGTGAAATATTTTTGGAGGTAGGCGACATCTTTTGATGGCACATTAAAAATGTCTGATTCTGAAAAATTTATTTTGATAAGCACGTTTTGTGCTAAGCCTTTGTGTGCTTTGTGTTGTGTGCACTTCCAATTTTTTTTCATAATATTTGAAAATATACTAAAGTTTCATTTTGTCACAGTAAATTGTTACTTGTTTCCCATGTTATTCTCTCAAGTAACCTTATCAGTACAATATACATAGCAGAAAAGCAGAGAATATGTTTCCCTGACAGGATTTTTGTCAAGCATTCTATGAAATGCAATGTCTAGAACATACAGAATTTCAATATCAAGATTTAAGAAACTGTTTCATGTAATTCATCTGAGGGAAATATTTGCTGTAACAGATTCAGAGGTAGCTAAATAAACATATATTGCTCTAGCACTACATTACACATGTTGGTTATTGATCCATCTCTTTCTCTAGGTCACATTTTACATATTTATAATTGTTAAAAAGTCTAATTTTAAGGTTTCATCAAAGTGCTATTACACAGCACTTTGCCAAGATTGATGATACTTTCAAAGGACTACTTTCTATGCAATACTGTCTCCACATATTACCAGTTAATGTTGCATACCATTTAATTATTTAACATATAAGCAATTATTAACATCTAATATTTCATGATAAATTTCTTGACATGGTTGATTTAGAGTAAGTGCATTTAAAGAGAGACTGTCACTGACCAGGATTTGTAATATTATATTTGCTTATCCCTAAAGCATCTTACGAACAAAAGGAGAAGACAGGTTATAGGAGATTTTAATGTTTTCATTAAATGTCAAAGCAGATAAAGGTTTAAATTCTGGACAAGCTGTCAGCATGAGTTTGTTTATAGATTAATTATTTGTCATTTTCTTTATCTGCCAAATATTATTGCTTATTAACCATTTTACATTAAGAATTATTGAGAAAAAATAAATTGCTAATTGTAATGTACATAGTATATCGATCTAGGTTTATATATATATATTTATATATATATATATATATCGTTACAATAAATAGAATATATTAATATTTTTAAACCACACTCTTTACGTTTGCAGATATTGCAATGAACATTTAACATGCCCGCCACATGTGTTTTGGTCAAGCTGGGGTCCATGGGAACGCTGTACTGCTCAGTGTGGAGGAGGGGTTCAGGCGCGCAGAAGAACCTGTGAAAATGGATTTGATTGTCCAGGATGTGGTGTGGTAAGCATATTTACCATGTAGTTTATTTTTTAACATGACTATGAATTTCATCTCTTCAAGCTTAATTACCAGATGTATTCTCTTTTATTTCTATAAACGATTACTCATTGAGACTTATACACTTATATATATATTAGATGTTCTTGAAAATGTTACTTAAAATATGTAATGCATAGACAGGCATGCTAGCGGTGATCGAATTAGCCCGCCATAGGAGAGTGACCTAACAACTCACAACCCTCTCGTAAAGGTGGCCTCTGTCTACACAGACGGGCATACCACATGTGTCTCCAATGAGGTGATTAGTTCACTCAGCACGCCACCACAGGAGGACCCACATACAGGGGTAACAAGTAACAACCCTCCATACACAGCAGACGAGCAGGGCCGTGACAACAACCCGCACTACGCAATGTATAAACGATATGTAATCAAATGGAAACACAATCAGTATTACACACTGTAAGCAAGTAGAAATGTCGAATATTGTACGAACGCTGTTAAGTGATATGCTCAACTGTAATATCAAAGACAACGGAATCTGAATGCACCCCCCTGATATCCCCCCCCTTTTTCCTTTCTGTACCCCTCTGAACCTCTGTTTTCCAACAAAATAAAAACTGTCAAATTGAAAAAAAAAAATATGTAATGCATGTAACCGCATTTCTGTAACAATTTAATTGCTTAGTTTGTAAAGCAAAAGGAGATTAACTAAATGGTTACTCCAATCACCATTAACCCTTCAGTGATTTGAAAGTGGTGCTTGGAGTCTGTATGTGCAGCGTTCTACCATAAAATACTACATATACAGAAAGATAGAGAACTCTGTTGCTAAACGTGTAACTCTACCTCTGGTAGTATCATAAGCAGCTTAGAACAAGATATCCTGGCTGCTAATGTCAGTTTGGTTCAAAAAGGGATATTTTATCAGACCACATGGCATGCTGGCAATAGCTGACCAATAGAAACACAGCTGGGTCTTGCCGCCTCAGCTGGGTCTTGCTCACTACTCCCCCACCATTGCAATGAGGAATCAATGTCAAGGAAAATCACTGCAGGGAGGGGAATTACAGGTGAGTTTTCCCTTTATTTATTTTTTACAGGGGGATCATTCCAGCAAGTGTTACAAAAAACAGATTTTTTTGGTAGGTGTTACCCTTTAAGGATGGCAATGACAAATAATCATTACTACCTATGACTTTCACTAGTCTCAGAGATATATTTTCTACAATAGATGTATTAAGTTATATTGCATTATATGTGGCTGTGCCTGAGAGACATTGATCAATAATTTCTAAACAGTAATAGCATGATGTTTTATGATACACACGTCTTGGCATGTAAGTTTTAAAAAGCAGCATTATATTTGATCGTTCCAAGTCTCAGTAACACAAGCCTGTGTTTTGGCATGTACTGAGGTGTGGAGGCATGCTATATAACATGTTTGGTTTTCTTCTATAAGTGGCAATGCACTTGAATGCCTGAATACATTGATCAGTACCCTTTAAATGCAACATAATCTTTCCCCAATGCCAGTGATTTAAATTTAAAATCAATTGCCATATTCATCTTCCTTATGGTACACAATGCTATTTTTAGATAGAAACACCCACGGCACTTTAAATGTCTTGGATGTTTTTATATGATAATTAGTGATGTCCCGAACTGTTCGCCGAACGGTTCGCGAATGGTTTGCCACGAATGGTTCGCCGCGGACTCATCATTGAGTAAACTTTGACCCTGTACCTCACAGTCAGCAGACACATTCCAGCCAATCAGCAGCAGACCCTCCCTCCCAGACCCTCTCACCTCCTGGACAGCATCCATTGTGAAGCTGCATTCTTAGTAAACTGTCCAGGAGGTGGGAGGATCTGGGAGAGAGGGTCTGCTGCTGATTGGCTGGAATGTGTCTGCTGACTGTGAGGTACAGGGTCAAAGTTTACTCAATGATGAGTCCGCTGCGAACCGTTCGTGGCGAACCGTTCGGCGAACAGTTCGGGACATCACTAATGATAATACATTTTAAAATTTTACAATTAACACGTTGTGTGAAAAAATATTATTGCTATAAATATGAACTAATTACTTTGCCTCTAAATTCCCCATCTTATTATCAGGCAACCGTTACTATTTCTGAGATCTGCCTGAAAATAATGGATATTCTTAAGCAAAAAATAATTGTCAACATATTTTGTCTGAATCATTCTCTTTGTTTCGGATGCTTTCTGTATGATATCTTTAAAATAAATATATATATTTATTTTTTTTCAATCCAGTTCTAACTACATTGTAACTGCTACGTTTGTCATCTAAATATAGTACATGTATATAATGGCATTAACAGTGCAATCACAGCACATCATGGTATCTGAGTGTTTGATATATGCACTAGACAACCTAATAAACTTTATAATACACCCACATACAGAAGTAATTAATTTGTTATTATTTACACAGTTGTGTAACTTTTAATTCAGCTAACTGATCTGTATGTTGTCTGAATGTTGTCTTTTTTTCGAAATGCTAATTATTTTCTTCCATTTTAGCAATCAGGATGCACATTTTTTTATACTGAATTATACTAAAATGTCAAGCTAAAATTGCAAGTTGGAATAATTCTTCAACTCAGAGAAGTCACCATTATTTTATTTATTTATTTATTTTAAAGCACAGTTCGTAGTGAGTTGTTTATTAACAATTCAAATTGCGTAATTGCTAAAATTGCTAAATTAGAAAAATCATCTAATCAGCTATAGGCACAGTTTGACTACTTCAGTCAATTTTTTTAGTTTGGTTTTTATTGAAAAAAAAAACTGAATCACCTTCTCTTGGATAATATATATTGATCAGCTCAAGTTTTAAAAATTATACATAGAAACTAAAAAAAGTAGATTTTTTTCACATATACAGCCCACACAGCTCATGTACATCCCACACAATATTCCCTAATTGATGCCTAATGTCATTAACTCTCTGTGTGCCGTTAGTGGGTCTTTAAGCCCATCCTGCTGTAATGTTATGTACATTGAACATTTGTAAAATAAAAATTGGCATTTTTTTTTTTTTTGGACGAGTGTTTGTCACATACCCACTCACTTGTGTAAAAGTCTGAGTTTAGCTGCTTGCTCTTCACTTCCCTCTGAAACATATTGTAGATACCAACACATTTTTGTGGTACTAGACATACTAGTTCATGTTCAACACTGCCCAGATATTCTTTAAGAATAATATAATGTTTCAGCTGAAGATACACAGAAATGATCAATTTCTACAGAATAAAATGTATTGTTTTTGCCTTTCTTGGTAACAGGAATTAGATGGTTTAACACACAAAGATTATACAGACATCTATTTAGGATATGGAACTAAGTAACAAAGGGCTTAGCACTTTGGTGATAACATGAACTCCACTAAAAATAACATAGTAAAACAATGCTAATCTTTACAAAGTAAACAAAAAACCTTTTTCATGTCACTTTGAAAATATGTAACAGTAACAATGCAAGACACTGAAAACAATAATGCAAACAAAATCAGAAATAATTAGTGTAGCGGAATGGATGCTCTAGCTACACTTTTATTTGCTTTTGTTTGGCTGTCAGTACACCCCCCCATTAATTTACCAAACCAGCTATGTGTGGGTCCCCTTTTGTGTTTTGGTCACCCTGTGCCCATTTATGGTGTGTTGAATGTATTGCTTGTCTATGCCTCTCCCCCTCCCCTTTTTTCCTATCCTATTGTTTCCCTAGCAGGGCATTGTCCCAGGGACACTGCCAGACCAGTTTAAACTAGCTGCTTTGTCCCTCCTCAATCTCCCATCTTTGCTATTGTCTGACCCCACCATTCCTTATACTATAGTATTCTATGCATCATTGTATGTAAATGAGGCTGTTGGGGGCTTAATTGACTCCTAAAAATATGTTTCGTCTAGTTACTGGGGGAATGGATGCCTGTATGCTTTAATGGTTCTAGAGTTGCTGAAGGAAGGAATTAGCGGGGGTAACCAGTCATGTTACCAATGGTCGGCTACAATTAGTGGCAACCAGTGGGATGGTACTTCCCAGCCAAACAGAACCAGAGTTGGTGAGCCGAACGAACAGCCAAACCAATCCATGAACTACATGAATTTAAAAAGGAAACCACTTAAGGAGTTTCTGGAAGCACGTGGACAAGTAGCCAGCAACCGATCTGAAGAAGCCTTGATCACAGCTCTCATGGAGGACGACAGAGTGCACAATGGGGCTCCTGCACCCATGGATCCGGAGACAGAGCTGCAAAACGAGATGCGGATTCGCCTCGCTATTATGGAGGGAATCCATCCGAAGAGATCATGGCCCGAACCATTTCAGAGGTACAAGCACTCCTGTAGGCGAAAGGAGATTGAGCGAACCAACTACAAGTAGCCAAGCGTCGGGCAGTAGAGGTATCCCCACCGGTGCGGTAGTTCCCGAACACAAACCCAAAGTCCCCTACAAGTAATTTAAAACATTTGCTAAAACAGAAGAAGATATTGATATGTTTCTGCAGGATTTTGAACGGCTCTGTCTGTTACGTGATATTGCGGTCACAGACTGGGTCCCCCTCCTAGCAGGAGAATTAACAGGAAGAGCTGCAGATGCCTACCGAGCCATGCCAGATGCTGAATTGAGAAACTACGCTAGGGTAGAACAAGTTCTGCTGGCCGATATGCAATTACACCAGAGGCATATCGCAGAAAATTCAGCGAATTAAAGAAAAATGACAAAGATTCCAATGGGCTTGCCGTTTCACCAGAGCAGCCCACAACTGGATGCAGGCTTAAAAGGCAAAGACCCCAGAGGAGATACAATAAGTCTTTCTGCTGAGCAGTTTTACAATGGCTTCCCCTCAGAAGTTCAAGAATGGGTAAGGGACAGATGACCGCTAACCCTAACCGAAGCAGCTCAGCGGGCAGATGAGTATTTGGATGCCCGGAGACCCCAGCCACCCAGTAGCCGCCCAATGTCCAGACCCAACCCAGGGCTGCCAGTACAGCAACAAGGAGGGCACATCCCCAACCCACAAGCACCCTGACACTCCGCACACAGCAAAATACAGTGCTATTGGTGCAAACGATACGGGAACTACCAGAGAAACTGTGTCCAGTGAAGGAGCCAAGATACGTGGATTCGAACACCTTCCCCAGTGCTAAGTTAAATGTCATATAGCAGATCTAAAAACCTTCATTGCATTGGCCAACTCACCTTAGTGAAGTGATTAGATGGTTTGCCTAATCATGGCTGTATTAAATAAATGACTGACAATTTTCACTTATATTTCAAATTCCCTTTGAATTTTTAATTTAGTGAATAACTCTATCAATGCTGATACAAGATGTTGCAAAACATCTGTTAAAAAAAAGTTTGATGCAAAACATCATAGGTAATCATGCTACAGCTTCAATATTTTTATTTACTGTTCTATTATGCATTTTATGAACATGCACCAGGTGTAACTCACTAGGTCTGAATTCTCACTTTCAAATGGCTAGTTGGAAAAATATTTCTCTTTGCTTCTGTACTAATGTCCTCCTTTTATAGTAATTAACAAGTTATACAGAATATTTGCATATCGGTACAAAAAGAGTAGTAACCAGAAAATAAAGTTAGCATTAAGACATCTGAGTAACTGAAGTGCTCCTTTTTTAACTCCCTTCAAATTGGCACTCATGTGAAGGAGTTGCCAAGGTATGTATTTATAACCCACAATTGTATATACACAATTTGCATATTTGACAATTTTGCTGGCAAATTATGTTTTTTAGTTTCATAGTTACATAGCTGAAAAGAGACTTGCGTCCATCAAGTTCAGCCTTCCTCACATTTGTTTTTTGCTGTTGATCCAAAAGAAGGCAAAAAAACCCAGTTTGAAGCACAATTTTGCAACAAGCTAGCAAGCAAGCTAGCTGGCAGTCAGATTTATCCATGGATCAAGCAGTTATTACCCTACATTCAAAGATGATATCCTTGAATATTCTGTTTTTGCAAGTATGCATCTAGTAGCTGTTTGAACATCTGTATGGACTCTGATAAAACAACTTCTTCAGGCAGAGAATTCCACATCCTGATTGTTCTTACAGTAAAAAAAAAACTCTCATTTGCCTTAGACAAAATCTTTTTTCTTCTAGTCTAAACGCATGGCCTCGTGTCCTATGTAAAGTCCGGTTTGTGAATATATTTCCACAAAATGGTTTGTATTGGCCCCGAATATATTTGTATAATGTTATCATATCCCCTCTCAGGCGACATTTTTCTAAACTAAATAGGTTTAAATTTAACCTTTCTTCATAGCTGATATGTTCCATTCCTTTTATTAATTTTGTAGCCCGTCTCTGCACTTTTTCTAGTGCCATAATATCCTTCTTTAGAACAGGTGCCCAAAATTGCACAGCATATTCAATATGTGAACTTTATAAATTTCCAGCGCAGTGGCACTAACTGCCGTCAGGCTCTGAACTTCAGAAAGATCAACACTGACCACCTCTATTCAGCTCTGTGCAGTTAAAACAGGAAGGAAGAAGCTCAAGCATTTGCTGATGGAAAGGGGAGCAAAGGCACAGGCTAAAACCTCTCAGATTTTTTTACTAACTGCATATATCTGCAGCCTGTGCTCTGTTACTCGTCCCTTTATTTCTCAATTATACTTTGGGAGGCGGAGGAGATCTGCAGCATCTCTGGTCACACTGTGAGCTGGCTGTTCAGGATGTAGTGGAGGGATGGGGCCAGAAAATCTCCCTAGTTCATAAGAGCTGCTGTACACAGTAAAAGGGATGAAAGGACAGCCCACCATCCCATCAAGAGGAGAAACTAATTGGAGGGTGGCTGAGGTTGATGTGCAGGTCAGAGCTGGCTGAAGGCAGAGGGTACAGTGTAAGTGTGCTGTGACTCCTTGCAGCAAGCAGCACATTATTCGTTGTTCTATTACTATGTCAAGCGGCACATCAGATCAACTAGTTAATGCAGTTACACTTGGTAGCTAGTCTGCAATACGTGATAGTAATTATCACAAATCTTTAAACTAACTTACATTCATAATTAGCAGTGGATTGGCCTTTTACACCGCATAGTGAAGCAATATGATAATGTTCATACTGTTATTCATAAGCATCCAACAAACCAAAATATTTATTTTTTTAGACTTTTAGTTCACAAATAATTAACAGGCAAAAAGAAAGCAGCATCCTCTCCCTCCATAGTCTCCATAGTCGGTCACTTGTAATATTGTTTCATACCTACAACACTTTTTATCACCCTGCTGCTGCTCGCCTGTCTGCGCTGCAGCGTAACTTCGGCCTTCCCGCTCACCACCTCATGAGACTATGCGAGCAGCAGCAGGCGATAGTGGAGTTTCAGCTGCAGCACGCACGGGTCAGTGGCTCTGCACCAGACTTCACTCCAATTGATCAGAGTTAAAGGATTTCAAGTGGACACATTATAATTACAGGTCCTCTAAAGAGTTCTGTATTATTTGTCGTCACTACCTTCCCGCGTCAGGAGTGGGTCATTTAAGCGTCTGCTGCCTTACTTGCATGTGGTAGCCGTTTCTCAGGGTCCCTGTATGTAATACAGAATGGTACCCTTATTCCACGTTACCCGTGGTCACCATGGTAGGTGCAGAAACTGGCATCGAAAGTTGATATGGATGACATCCGAATGCAAAGTTGCCGTCACAGGGATGTGTGATTGGTAGTGATGTACCGAACAGTTCGCTGGCGAGCGGTTCCCGGCGAACATAGCATGTTCGCGTTTTCGCCACGGCGGGCGAACATATGCGCGGTTCGACCCGCCCCCTATTCGTCATCATTGAGTAAACTTTGACCCTGTACCTCACAGTCAGCAGACACATTCCAGCCAATTAGCAGCACACCCTCCCTAGCAGACCCTCCCACCTCCTGGAAGGCATCCATTTTAGATTCATTCTCAAGCCGCATGCTTAGTAAGAGGAGGGAAAGTGTAGCTGCTGTTCATAAGATAGGGAAAAGCATAGCTAGGTTAGGGATAAGGGTATGCTTTTTAAAAAAAAAAAAAAATTCTATGTAATGCAATTGCACTTAGTTGTCTGCCACTGCTGCCAGCTTCTGTGTCAGGCTCACAGTGCATACTGTGCCCATTTCCCCAGTCAGTGCCACCACTTGCATCTGGTGTCACAATAGCTTGGATTTAAAAACAAAAAACTTTTTTCACTGTTATAGATTGAATAGCAGTCAGTTGTCTGCCACTGCTGCCAGCTTCTGTGTCAGGCTCACAGTGCATACTGTGCCCATTTCCCCAGTCAGTGCTACCACTTAGATCTGGTGACACAAAGCTTGGATTTAAAAACAAAAAACTTTTTTCACTGTTATAGATTGAATAGCAGTCAGTGTCCTTAAAGCGGGTGTGTTACGCTAACAGTGGATACGGTGACCAGTGCCACGAAGTAGATCGGGTGACACAAAGCTTTATTCAAAAACAAAAAACACTTTTTTCACTGTTATAGATTGAATAGCAGTCAGTGTCCTTAAAGCGGGTGTGTTACGCTAACAGTGGATACGGTGACCATTGCCACCACTCAGATCTGGTGACACAAAGCTTGGATTTAAAAACAAAAACACTTTTTCACTGTTATAGATTGAAT
>OW240915.1:137288988-137400196 GCA_933207985.1 Pelobates cultripes | reverse complement strand
CAGCTGCAGAGACTAAGTCCAATTCGGCGATGGGACTTAGTCGTTTTTTCAACCTGAAATAGACCAACCTCACAGCCCAAATCTATGGAACGGTTTTGGGCAGGAAAATGTGCTTGCGGTCGGTCATAAAGGGACCTCAAGCTAACTTTTTAACCCCTGGATGGATTTGGCTGATTTTTGGTTATGTTTATGTTTTAAGTGTACTGATTCCAAATATGTAATTATGAAGATGGGATGTGTAGTTTTAAAGTTACAGGGTATGGCTAAAAACTGTATTTTTACTGCCTGTGTTTAATTATGTTAATCTCTTCCCCAAAGCGTCATTTTAAGTTCAAGTGGAGAATGTTAAAAAAATATATTTTTTGTTCTGAGTGTGAGAAATGCTTTTCAGCCGCTTCTAATCTTAAGCATCATTTGAGGAGCCATACAGGAGAGAAACCTTATTTGTGGTGTGTTTAGTATTGTTCTGATCAGTTTAATACCTTCCGCGTCTCCCATCAGTGGACGTGTATATGGCAGCCATTTTAGGAACCGTACACCTGGGACCCGAGCAAGGTCACCTCGTTCAACAGGCTTGCAGCGTATCCTCCAGGAAGAAGAGCCTGAACCCTTACCGGCTGCACGTGTCTTACCTGTACATGGAAAGCTGCTGTGGTTCCCTGATGAGCCAGCTGCCCGTGAGTTAACATGTCCCGTGGAGAAGCACTCTGTCCTGTAAAGCCTCACCAAAAAAAAGGAGTGGTGTGTTTAGTATTGTTCTGATCAGTTTAATACCTTCCGCGTCTCCTATCAGTGGACGTGTACACGGCATTGATTTTTGTAACAGGGAGATGGAAGAAGAGGTTTGGTCGGTCCTCTTACTGCAAATTTGGGGCACTGCACGGTCAAGCTAATGTGACACCAGATAGGAGTGGTGTGTTTAGTACTATTTTTATCAGTTTAATAACTTCCGCGTCTCCTATCAGTGGACGTGTACACGGCATTGATTTTTGTAACAGGGAGATGGAAGAAGAGGCTTGGTCGGTCCTCTTACTGCAAATTTGGGGCACTGCGCGGTCAAGCTAATGTGACACCAGATAGGAGTGGTGTGTTTAGTACTATTTTTATCAGTTTAATACCTTCCGCGTCTCCTATCAGTAGTCGTGTACACGGCATTGATTTTTGTAACAGGGAGATGGAAGAAGAGGCATGCTATGTTCGCCAGGAACCGTTCGCCGGCGAACCGTTCGGTACATCACTAGTCACTTTGAAAACATGTAACAGTAACAATGCAAGACACTGAAAACAATAATGCAAACAAAATCAGAAATAATTAGTGTAGCGGAATGGATGCTCTAGCTACACTTTTATTCGCTTTTGTTTGGCTGTCAGTACACCCCCCATTAATTTACCAAACCAGCTATGTGTGGGTCCCTTTTTGTGTTTTGGTCACCCTGTGCCCATTTATAGTATGTTGAATGTATTGCTTGTCTATGCCTCTCCCCCTCCCCTTTTTTCCTGTCCTATTGTTTCCCCAGCAGGGCATTGTCCCAGGGACACTGCCAGAACAGTTTAAACCAGCTGCTTTGTCCCTCCTCAGTCTCCCATCTTTGCTATTGTCTGACCCCACCATTCCTTATACTATAGTATTCTATGCATCATTGTATGTAAATGAGGCTGTTGGGGGCTTAAAATATGTGTGCTATGTCTAGTAAAGTCAGTTGACTCCTAAAAATATGTTTCATCTAGTTACTGGGGGAATGGATGCCTGTATGCTTTAATGGTTCTAGAGTTGCTGAAGGAAGGAATTAGCGGAGGTAACCAGTCATGTTACCAATGGTCGGCTACAATTAGTGGCAACCGGTGGGATGGTACTTCCCAGCCAAACAGAACCAGAGTTGGTGAGCCGAACGAACAGCCAAACCAATCCATGAACTACATGAATTTAAAAAGGAAACCACTTAAGGAGTTTCTGGAAGCACGTGGACAAGTAGCCAGCAACCGATCTGAAGAAGCCTTGATCACAGCTCTCATGGAGGACGACAGAGTGCATAATGGGGCTCCTGCACCCATGGATCCAGAGACAGAGCTGCAAAACGAGATGCGGATTCGCCTCGCTATTATGGAGGGAATCCATCCGAAGAGATCATGGCCCGAAACATTTCAGAGGTACAAGCACTCCTGTAGGCGAAAGGAGATTGAGCGAACCAACTACAAGTAGCCAAGCGTCGGGCAGTAGAGGTATCCCCACCAGTGCGATAGTTCCCGAACACAAACCCAAAGTCCCCTGCAAGTCATTTAAAACATTCGCTAAAACAGAAGAAGATATTGATATGTTTCTGCAGGATTTTGAATGGCTCTGTCTGCAACATGATATTGCGGTCACAGACTGGGTCCCCCTCCTAGCAGGAGAACTAACAGGAAGAGCTGCAGATGCCTACTGAGCCATGCCAGATGCTGAATTGAGAATATACGCTAGGGTAGAACAAGTTCTGCTGGCCGATATGCAATTACACCAGAGGCATATCGCAGAAAATTCAGCGAATTAAAGAAAAATGACAAAGATTCCAATGGGCTTGCCGTCTCACCAGAGCAGCCCACAACTGGATGCAGGCTTAAAAGGCAAAGACCCCAGAGGAGATACAATAAGTCTTTCTGCTGGAGCAGTTTTACAATGGCTTCCCCTCAGAAGTTCAAGAATGGGTTAGGGACAGATGACCCCTAACCCTAACCGAAGTAGCTCAGCGGGCAGATGAGTATTTGGATGCCCGGAGACCCCAGCCACCCAGTAGCCGCCCAATGCCCAGACCCAACCCAGGGCTGCCAGTACAGCAACAAGGAGGGCACATCCCCAACCCACAAGCACCCTGACACTCTGCACACAGCAAAATACAGTGCTATTGGTGCAAACGATACGGGAACTACCAGAGAAACTGTGTCCAGTGAAGGAGCCAAGATACGTGGATTCGAACAGGGCCAGCTTCCCCAGTGCTAAGTTAAATGTAATATAGCAGATCTAAAAACCTTCATTGCATTGGCCAACTCACCTTAGTGAAGTGATTAGATGGTTTGCCTAATCATGGCTGTATTAAATAAATGACTGTCTTTTGTTTGGCAGCTGGCAGATGATAAAGTTGGTAAACTGCAATACATTGAGGTACATGCTCAATATATTAGAACATTTCTGACAATTTTCCATGTATGGTAGTAATGAAATGTGAGAGTGACAGTAAAAGCAGATATATATTTCTTAGCCTAACCTAACCTTTCAACCAAACAACAAATTATTAATCGTAGAAGCTGTTTTACTAGTGTATGCTTTACCTGTATAAAGAAACATATTTTTCACACCAGATATGTCACCTAGTACAATATATGCAGCTCCTTAATCTGGGCTCTTCTGGAGTTCCTTCCAGTTGACTCATCATTAGATCAACTCTTCTAGCAGATTTATTATGCTTTGGTATTTTCTGTTCCTTTTAATGTGTTCCAAATAATGCCTTAGGATTTGCAGGACTAGTTCAAAAAGAATTATCACCTGATTTTCAGAGTTATTCACTAAAGGTAAAATGTTAAGTGAATGCAAACTGAATTTTCAACTTTAGGTCAAAGCAGCAGAACTGGTTTAGACAGTTTAGGAACTTTGGCCAAAAATTCAATTAGAATTTACTTTAAATTCTCACTTTATTAAATTACCATGACAAAGTTATGTTCAAGAGTTCTTACTTTTATTGGGTAGCTTAACGGGTGTCATAGCTGACTTAGAGAATTGTTCCAGTTCAGCAATTTTCACTTATATTTCAAATTCCCTTTGAATTTTTAATTTAGTGAATAACTCTATCAATGCTGATACAAGATGTTGCAAAACATCTGTTAAAAAAAAAGGTTTGATGCAAAACATCATAGGTAATCATGCTACAACTTCAATATTTTTATTTACTGTTCTATTATGCATTTTATGAACATGCACCAGGTGTAACTCACAAGGTCATAATTCTCACTTTCAAATGGCTAGTTGGAAAAATATTTCTCTTTGCTTCTGTACTAATGTCCTCCTTTTATAGTAATTAACAAGTTATACAGAATATTTGCATATCTGTACAAAAAGAGTAGTAACCAGAAAATAAAGTTAGCATTAAGACATCTGAGTAACTGAAGTGCTTCTTTTTTAACTCCCTTCAAATTGGCACTCATGTGAAGGAGTTGCCAAGGTATGTATTTATAACCCACAATTGTATATACACAATTTGCATATTTGACAATTTTGTTAGCAAATTATGTTTTTTAGTTTCATAGTTACATAGCTGAAAAGAGACTTGCGTCCATCAAGTTCAGCCTTCCTCACATTTGTTTTTTGCTGTTGATCCAAAAGAAGGCAAAAAAAAAAAACAGTTTGAAGCACAATTTTGCAACAAGCTAGGAAAAAAAATCCTTCTTGACCCCAGAATGGCAGTCAGATTTATCCATGGATCAAGCAGCTATTACCCTACATTCAAAGATTATATCCTTGAATATTCTGTTTTTGCAAGTATGCATCTAGTAGCTGTTTGAACATCTGTATGGACTCTGATAAAACAACTTCTTCAGGCAGAGAATTTTCCTTTGCCTTAGACGAAATCTTTTTTCTTCTAGTCTAAACGCATGGCCTTGTGTCCTATGTAAAGTCCGGTTTGTGAATAGATTTCCACAAAATGGTTTGTATTGGCCCCGAATATATTTGTATAATGTTATCATATCCCCTCTCAGGCGACGTTTTTCTAAACTAAATAGGTTTAAATTTAACCTTTCTTCATAGCTGATATGTTCCATTCCTTTTATTAATTTTGTAGCCTGCCTCTGCACTTTTTTTAGTGCCATAATATCCTTCTTTAGAACAGGTGCCCAAAATTGCACAGCATATTCAATATGTGAACTTTATAAATTTCCAGCGCAGCGGCACTAACCACCGTCAGGCTCTGAACTTCAGAAAGATCAACACTGACCACCTCTATTCAGCTCTGTGCAGTTAAAACAGGAAGGAAGAAGCTCAAGCATTTGCTGATGGAAAGGGGAGCAAAGGCACAGGCTAAAACCTCTCTCAGATTTTTTTACTAACTGCATATATCTGCAGCCTGTGCTCTGTTACTCGTCCCTTTATTTCTCAATTATACTTTGGGAGGCGGAGGAGATCTGCAGCATCTCTGGTCACACTGTGAGCTGGCTGTTCAGGATGTAGTGGAGGGATGGGGCCAGAAAATCTCCCTAGTTCATAAGAGCTGCTGTACACAGTAAAAGGGATGAAAGGACAGCCCACCATCCCACCAAGAGGAGAAACTAATTGGAGGGTGGCTGAGGTTGATGTGCAGGTCAGAGCTGGCTGAGGGCAGAGGGTACAGTGTAAGTGTGCTGTGACTCCTTGCAGCAAGCAGCACATTATTCGTTGTTCTATTACTATGTCAAGCGGCACATCAGATCAACTAGTTAATGCAGTTACACTTGGTAGCTAGTCTGCAATACGTGATAGTAATTATCACAAATCTTTAAACTAACTTACATTCATAATTAGCAGTGGATTGGCCTTTTACACCGCATAGTGAAGCAATATGATAATGTTCATACTGTTAATCATAAGCATCCAACAAACCAAAATATTTATTTTTTGAGACTTTCAGTTCACAAATAATTAACAGGCAAAAAGAAAGCACTGCATATGCCTCTTAATTAACAAATATGAAACCTATTCAGATGCTATTTAATTGTTTTCAGATGCAATTTAATTTTATAATATTTTATTTGCTACATTTGCTTGTAGTTCGGAATGACTTTTTATTTTCATCAGACACCATATTTTGCTGATTTTTTTTTCACTTTTCAGACTTATCTCCAAAGCTGCAAGAGTTTGTTTCTCCTTTGCCAGTAAAGGGTTTATTCTGGCAGAGGTGCAGCTCCTACAGGCATGATTACCTAACTGTGGCTGTACTCTTAATAATTAGGGTTTACTATTCTCCACTGTATTTTTTTTCATTTATGTGTGTGTGTGTCTTTTTTTATTTTCTTTCTTTTTTTTTCTACTGATAAATCAAAACCTATTTCACAAGCAAATGCAATTTAGTATTAAAAGACCATTTGTTGCAAGCTTAAATTCAGCAGACAGGTGGAGTTTTAACACCTATCTGTAAATATAGATGTATAGACAGAAAGTCTCTTGTATTTTAATCCATCACTCAAGCAGCAGTCACCTTGGTGTCTAACTGCTCTGAAGGTGGAACAGAATGTTCTAATCAGTAGAATTGTTGCTCTTAACCCCTTAAGGACACATGACATGTGTGACATGTCATGATTCCCTTTTAGTCCAGAAGTTTGGTCCTTAAGGGGTTAAGTGTCCTGTTCTCTCCTAGTTCCACTCTTTCATGAGCAATAAAAACAGTCAGGATACCTACAGTGAGTGAAAATCTATGTGCTTCCTTGGATAGCTTTAAAAAAACTACTATATTGAATCAGAAAACTTTTATACTGTAAAATGTATCAGTGTGTGTCTATATAACTGTATATCGGTAACTTAATTATATAGCTATACAATCCTGTCAAATATTAGTATTCTAAAAAAGAAAGCAGTAAATGTACAATTTATTAAAAAGATTTTTCAATACATTATATGTAGATATAAAAGTAAAAAAAGACCAATTATAATGATGGAGAGTGAAAGATATCTCAAACTTAACTAATAAACTTTCATTGCATACATTCTTTTGGGGGTTGTGCTTTTAATGTATCATTAATATTACAAAACTATTAAGCAAGGGTTATATTTATGGAAGTTGTGTACATACTATACATGGAGAATAAAAAGCTGACATATTTTCAAATAAAACACACAGTAAAACTATTACCTTGATTGCAAAGTATTTTCAACAAAAATATTTTTAATTTGGATACCATGATTACAGTTGAGCGAACCCAGACTGTAAAGTTCGGGTTCATACCGAACATTACGGTTTTTGGGTGCTAAAAAGTACATTAGTGGGGTGCACTTCATATCTGAGAGTCAAATAGAAGTGTCAAATACTGCTGTCACATTGCAGTTTTAAAACTCACAATTTTCTGGGGGCTAAACTGCTAAATAGTATTTTAGTGGGGTGCACTTCATATCTGGGAGTCAAATAGAAGCGTCTAATAGTGTGCTTGCAGTGCAGTGGTAAACATTCTAATTGTTTTGCTGCTAATCTGCTAAATAGTACATTTTGGGGCCTGCTCTTCATATCTGAGAGTCAAATAGAAGCATCTAATAGTGTGCTTACAGCGCAGTTGTAAAAATACTAATTTTCTGGGTGCTAATCTGCTAAATAGTACATTTTGGGGCGTGCACTTCATATCTGAGAGTAAAATTGAGGAGTCTAATAGTGTGCTTACAGCACAGTGGTAAACATTCTAATTGTTTCGCTGCTAATCTGCTAAAAAGTACATTTGCGGCCTGCGGTGCACTTCATATCTGAGCTTCAAATAGAAACGTCAAATAGTGCGCTTACTGCGCAGTTGTAAACATTCTAATTGTTTTGCTGCTAATCTGGTGCTTACATTGGAGTTTTAAAAAGTACATTTTTTTGGGTGCTAAATAGTATATTTGGGGTATGCACTTTATATCTGAGAGTCAAATCGAAGCATAACTGTGACAAAGTGCCCTTCGCCACTTGTGCCTGGAGGGGACTACTAGCTAGCCTCCTGTCTTCCGACTATGGCCCCTGTGCTGATAGCTGTATTTCACCCTGCAGAAAGGTTTATTTGTGTATTTCTGCCGGGACGTTCGTGACTTTCAGTATGTGAGTAGTGCTACCCCAGATAGCTATGCCATGGAGCCTACTCGTGTAATGAAAGACTATGGAAAAGACTTTGGCTCCATGGCGATTGAACTGTATGTATGTGATCTGAGCGCCATTCGGTAATAATGTGCGCTCAGATCTACGCTATCTGGGGATATGTTGCATGTATATGTTTTATGTAGTAATTGTAACATTGTGTAATTTTATGTCTTTTTGTAACCATGTGGTTAATGGAGTCTTGCCTCTGTCCTGGGAGATAATTTGATTACTTCCCAATTATCTCCAGGATAGAGAGGAGGGATTGTGATGTCACTGTTTTGTTTGTATTGTCTGTGATTGGCTAATATCCAATATGTGTCCCATTGTTCCATCAGGTCCCCTAGGGGAGTGTCCTCCTGGTGGACACTTGCATAAATACCAGGCAGGTAGCCCTCAATAAACCAGACCTACTTGCACCTTTCTTGAAGCCTTGGCTCATGCTTAGGGGAAGGGATACCTACACTCTGGGGATTGCTATAATCACTCCCCAGAGTAAGCTCTTGTAAGAGCTTGATTTGTTCCTGCTATGCTCTCTCGATCTAGGAGAGGTTCACCCACTGGGAACTGGATCCTGGTCGTGGATCCAGGGTGGGTGAGAGACGGTGAGACCCCGGCGCAGCTGCATCGCTGGAAGTGGGGTCCGCAGTGCTGATGGTGTCGGTTGGAGTGCTCGGAGTCCTCAGCAAGCGCTAGGAGCATCGATTGGCGGAGGTATTCAGTCGGAGTGCCAGCGGCCCGTCACAGTAACTTTGATTCGAATTTACTACATCGGTCACTTGTAATATTGTTTCATACCTACAACACTTGTTCTCACCCTGCTGCTGCTCGCCTGTCTGCGCTGCAGCGTAACTTCAGCCTTCCCGCTCACCGCCTCATGAGACTGT
Organism: Pelobates cultripes; assembly: GCA_933207985.1. Taxonomy (NCBI): domain Eukaryota; kingdom Metazoa; phylum Chordata; class Amphibia; order Anura; family Pelobatidae; genus Pelobates; species Pelobates cultripes. Next base: position 137,391,498 of record OW240915.1, on the reverse strand, counting down.
GGGAGCAGCAGCAGGCGATAGTGGAGTTTCAGCTGCAGCACGCACGGGTCAGTGGCTCTGCACCAGACTTCACTCCAATTGATCAGAGTTAAAGGATTTCAAGTGGACTCATTACAATTACAGGGCCTCTAAAGAGTTCTGTATTATCTGTCGTCACTACCTTCCCGCGTCGGGAGTGGGTCATTTACGCGTCTGCTGCCTTACTTGCATGTGGTAGCCGTTTCTCAGGGTCCCTGTATGTAATGCAGAATGGTACCCTTATTCCATGTTACCCGTGGTCACCATGGTAGGTGCAGAAACTGGCATCGAAAGTTGATATGGATGACATCCGAATGCAAAGTTGCTGTCACAGGGATCAACAAAGTGCCTGCGCAACTATAATGTCAACAGCTACTCTGCGGAACAGAGTTGTCTTTTTTTATATGTCCCAATATTTTGGGGGCTATGCCAATTAAGAAATATATAGATATATTAAAAACTGTTTTTTCTACCTCATCCTCCTCCTCCACCGCCGCTTCCACCTACACCGCCACGGTCACCACCTCCTCAACCTATGGGTCACTTAGTATAAACTATGTACACAATAGCAGAGGCTTGTGAAGGCCTTTTTCTCCATGCATCAGGAGTTGAGCATTTCTCCATGCATCAGGACTGCAAGAAATGCACCGCAGGCTGCAAATGTTTCTTTTTTTATATGTCCCAATATTTTGGGGGCTACCCCAATTAAAATAAAAAAAATATATATATATATAAACAGTGTTGGCTACCTCGTCCTCCTCCACCGCCGCTTCCATTTACACCACCACGGTCACTGCCTCATCAGCCTATTTTAGTATTTTAATAGGCTGTATAAACTATGTACACAATAGCAGAGGCTTGTGAAGGCCTTTTTCTCCATGCATCAGGAGTTGAGCATTTCTCCATGCATCAGGACTGCGAGAAATGCACCGCAGGCCGCAAATGTTTCTTTTTTTGTATGTCCCTATATTTTGGGGGCTACCCCAATTAAAAATATATATATATATATATTAAAAACAGTGTTGGCTACCTCCTCCTCCTCCACCGCTGCTTCCACCTACACTGCCACGGTCACCGCCTCCTCAACCTATGGGTCACTTAGTATAAACTATGTACACACTAGCAGAGGCTTGTGAAGGCCTTTTCTCCATGCATCAGGAGTTGAGCTCAGTTTGAACAATGAAAGAGAATACCCAACACTCCAACCCTCTCTCAAATGGATAATTCTGTTGATCCTCCTGACAGCCATGCTTTAGATTTTGATTTATGTTCTTCCAAAGCTAAAATCAAAGATTCCATCTAGTGCTATTTTATGGCTCAGCTGTATTTTTAATTTTTATGTTATTTTAAGTGATTTCCCTATCCACATATGTTTGCAGGGCACTTGTCCTACTCTTACCCCAACTTTTGCAGCTCTCTAGTCCTTTCCATGAGTTTTTTAGAGGCATTTTTGTGGCCAAAAGTTCACGTCCCCATTGACTTCAATGGGGTTCAGGGTCAAGTTCGGGCTCAAGTTCGAGCCCGAACCCAGACTTTTTTTCAAAGTTCGGCCAAACCTGCTGGACCCGAACATCCAGGTGTCCGCTAAACTCTAACCATGATATGAAAACCATATCTTAATAACTTTCCTATTTCATTAGCAACCATTATTTTATTAGTAAAAAAACATTGACATTGAAATACTTTCTTAAAACACAAATGGTGCAGTGCTATACATAGGACACAAGGTCACACATTTAGGCTGGAAGAAAGGAGATTTAATCTAAAGCAAATAAAATGTTTTTTTACAGTATGAACAATAAGGATATGGAATTCTCTGCCTTAAGAGGTGGTTTTATCAGAACCCATACAGATGTTTAAATAACAGTTGGATAAATACTTGCAAAAACATAACATACAGGTATAGAATTTCTAATTAGTGGGGTAATAGCTGCTTGATCCAAGGAGATATCTGACTGCCATTTTGGGGTCAAGGAGGAATTTTTTCCTAGTTTGTTGCAAAATTGGAAGCTCTTCAGACTGTGTGTTTTGCCTTCTTTTGGATCAACAGCAAAAACATATGTGAGGAAGGCTGAACTTGATGGATGTAAGTCTCTTTTCAGCTATGTAACTATGTACTTATGTTAAATATTAAAGCTGAATGCTGTCAGCATGTTTACATGAATAATATTTTTTTCAGGCTGAACCTGATGGAACCTAGACAATGGAAGAATGGGTTTTAGAATTTTCAACTCACACAACATTTATTTTAACCCTTTCCTGATGGCCAGCAAACAGTGTATGTCAACACCAATTAGCCTTATATTTCTGTTTAAAGGCATGTTAAAACATGAGCTTCCCCATCACAGAGAAAGCAGGTTATTACTTGATACCTCATAGGCAAATAGGAGTCTGCTTCAAGTATCTAATCTCAACTACCCAAGAGGCATTGGGTCTTCATTATGTAGTTGCTTTGAGACAGGGGCTAGTCTCTAGATGTGCACACTGACCCTAGGATGTACTAGTTAATTTCTGGATGCATTAGTAATAGTAATAGCCCATCAAACGCTATTGCAGGCATCTGATCACTGTGATAGCTTATTACAACAAAAACATGCCTCGTCCATGTTGGAGATTTAGAAGCATCCTCTGTACATGGTACGCACAATGACAATTACCATATTTTAGCTTGATGCCTCTCAAATGTGGGAGCCAGTCACTGAGACTGCATGCTGTAAATGACAGATCCTATATAACTATCATTCTGATGTCCCAATATATGTTTACAAGTCGTTCATTCACTAGATTTATTATGCAGTCTCATATAACTTAGTCGCTTGGTTAGGTTTTCAAAGAATGAAAAAAGGTATATATTACAGTTTTATTTACGGTTTTCTACTTTACTTTTGGCATGATACCTCAGTAGTTTGTATATAAAATATTGAAATTGGAAATAGAATGGTCTGCCCTTTTTATGAATATATGTAGATTACAAACCATGCCTTATGATTACTGTTGCACCATGTAAAGTACCCATAGAAAATAATGGGAGCTGTTCACCTTAGTGAATGGCTTTCTTTAGCAGCTGCCGATAACTCCCTGTTAAATTTTGTAGTCGGCAGCTACTTACAGTAGTAACAGACATTATAGCAAGTAGCAGCCAACCAGTAAAAATTAGTGACAAGGTTGTAAATGGGCTTATGTTTTCCCAGAGCACAGACTTTCCTATACTGTTCATTGTCTCAAAATATGACCAGGATGTACCTTTTCCTATTTGAATTTATTTCACTTGTGCTTTTTGTAAAGTAACTTTCACAAGGCAATGGTAGGCAATCTAATTGGTTTCCAGGACTGGAAATTGTTACAGTAATACAAAAGAATATGTCTGCTAAATAAGACTCAAGTACTTCAAGTGCAGCCTGTCACATATCTGTATTACTATGTTACAAATGAATGCTTTAACACTAAGTAATTTTGCGTTTTTCACTTCAAATAACTAAATGTTTTATTTAACTATGGAGCTGTGAACCTAACTTACATGTTTTTACACTTTGACTGAAGTAGTCAGTTTCCAGAGTTGATGTTTTAGTGGACAAAATGCTATTAAAATCACAAATTAGCAACCAGCATAGTAAACAATGATTCTAAACCAAATGTGATTTCAACATTGGCAGTTAGAGAGGTACAGTGCATGTGCTGTGGTTGCTATGCATATAAAGCAGAAGGACCACTTTTAGGAGGTCCATTCTGCTTTACCTGTCAATCAATTCTTTGGCATAGAGTCTACGCTGAAGAATTTGACAGCTGGGAAATAGACCTATTTTTACATAGTTTTTTCCCCAAAACTATTAATTTGCTAGCAAAACTGCTAACATAATGTATAGATACAATTTAATGCTCTTTAAAGAGCCAAATTTGTTTTGTGCATAGTAGGTGCCATTTAACCCCTTATTGACACATGACATGGGTGACATGTCATGATTCCCTTTTATTCCAGAAGTTTGGTCCTTAAGGGGTTACAGGGGAACTTTCATTTACCAAGATTTTTAATATTATGTTTAATTATTGGCTAATTTTGAGAAAAAAAAATTATAATGTGTTACAGTACAATTAAATGTAGAAATGTACATCCTTTTATCAACCGGGTTCCTCCATTTTGTTATAAACACTTTTGAACCTGGCAGTTAGCGCAGGGAGTGCTAACAGAGAAGTGAATAAATGAATACGTGTTTTTATTTCTCCTCATTTGTAACAGGGGCTCAGGCTGTGCTAGGGCTGAAATGCATTGTGATTTATTGTGCTTAAAAAAAAATTAGAGCCTCACATGGAAAGAGGTAAATACATGTTATTGGTGATTTTTGATAATTCGTTCAATGGTATACCTACCAAAGAAATCATGGGTCCCCTTTAACCCCTTAAGGACCAAACTTCTGGAATAAAAGGGAATCATGATATGTCACACGTCATGTGTCCTTAAAGGGTTAAAAGACTCTAAGCTGTACACAATAACCTCATTCTTTACCTGCTTCCAAGTAGGGGGCGGCTGCTATTTTCGGCCTGGAGGTCAGTTACAAGCAAACAGCACAATTTTGAGGAAAAAAAACTTTTCTTTGTCCAACACTTAACTTCCTTTCCTAGTTTTATATAAGATGTTTTATATTAAAACTGCAGTTACTAGAATGCAATAATAAAATAATTTAGATACATGATTTATTTAGCACTGTGATGTGAGGTATCTCCTCATAATAGTGGTCTGTGGTCAATTGCCCACTTGCCCCGTTGTCTGCCCTCCCCTGCTCTACCTTTGTATACAACTCTACCAAATCTTGATTTGCATCCCTTTGCTTGCTTAACATGTAATATATGAAAATAATTTATTTTATTTTACATATTTCTTTTTCTGCATTTCAGGAACATCAGACCTGTAACACAAATCTTTGTCCTGAAGTAAAAAAGACAACTCCATGGACACCCTGGACACCTGTTAACATATCTGATAATGGTGGGCACTATGAGCAGCGGTTTAGGTATACATGTAAGACTCGACTTCCAGATCCAAATATGCTGGATGTTGGGAGACAGAGGATAGAAATGAGATACTGCTCCAGTGATGGGACCAGTGGATGCTCAACAGATGGTACGAAGACTATACATTATTTATTATTTTCTGTAGTTAAAGTAACATTTATGATGGTTATTATTTATCAAAATAAACATTTACATGTTACAAACTGCTATATTCTAACTGTATAAATATCTACTGAAAAATTTATGTATATGGTTTTGATCTGATCTATTTTTTTTAAATACCATGGACATAACAACACACAAATATAATAGTATGTGCACCTCAAAAAAATATTTCATATAAAACCTTATTATTTCATTTTCCTAATCTAAAAAAAAGTGATTACATTTCTTTTTCTGATTTTCATCAATTTAACAGCCCTAATAAAATATATATACTCACTGAAATGTGTGATACAGAATCATGCTTAATAGTCAGAGATGTTATTATTTTTGTCTACTTTGAAGTAGTAATGACCAGTAGTGACATTTGTATTAAAGGGACACTATAGTCACCTGAACAACTTTAGCTTAATGAAGCAATTTTGGTGTATAGAACATGCCCCTGCAGCCTCACTGCTCAATCCTCTGCCATTTAGGAGTTAAATCCCTTTGTTTATGAACCCTAGTCACACCTCCCTGCATGTGACTTGTACAGGCTTCCATTAACACTTCCTGTAAAGAGAGCCCTGTTTAGGCTTTCTTTATTGCAAGTTCTGTTTAATTAAGATTTTCTTATCCCCTGCTATGTTAATAGCTTGCTAGACCCTGCAAGAGCCTCCTGTATGTGATTAAAGTTCAATTTAGAGATTGAGATACAATTATTTAAGGTAAATTACATCTGTTTGAGAGTGAAACCAGTTTTTTTTTCTTTTTCATGCAGGCTCTGTCAGGGGAGGTGTGGTTAGGGCTGCATAAACAGAAACAAAGTGATTTAACTCCTAAATGGCAGTGAATTGAGCAGTGAAATTGCAGGGGAATTATCTATACACTAAAACTGCTTTATTTAGCTAAAGTAATTTAGGCGACTATAGTGTTCCTTTAATTTTTAAATGGCTTATGAAAAAAATGTTAAAACTTCATTTTGTATCTAAATAGAGACATACAAATCTAGATTATGACAGTAGATGAAAAATCAAGTGTTCTATCTTAAATATCTTGCAAAATGTCTGCTGATTTATATATTCAAAATGATAGCCATCAAAGCGTAGATTGCACTGCAAAGCTGCATTGTTTGCTATTTTCATATTCGTTGAAATAATCATCCATGTGATCAGTCCATTTTTTAATTTCTTGATCATTTTTCCTCTGTGAACACTGTCCTTTCTCTTGAAAACCAGCTCCACGAAACTCTATTTTAACTTAAATGAAAATACCAAAAATATTAGAATAATTGCTAAAATATATTATTCATAAATGTAACCTTTAATGCTAAACTGTAAATGAACAAATTAAAGACTTTGTTAAATGACTTCATGTTTAGAATATACTAGAAATGCTAGAATTATTTGTTTTAGAAGATGTGTGTATAAAATATACAGAAATACATTACAGTTTTTAATTGGTACCTACACTGATTGGCCACAACATAAAAACCCCTGCCTAATATCATGTACGTCCCCCTTGTACTGCCAAAGCAGCTCTGATATCAGACCAGGCAACCTTCTTCCACTGCTCCAGTTCTGATGCTCATGTCCCCATTAAAGATGCTTTTGGCAGTGGACTGGAAACCATGACTAGTCTGCCACTACGCAGTCTCATACGCAGCAAGCTGTGATATACTTGTTCTGAAACATTTCTATCATGGTCAGCAAAAAGTTTTTCTCCACTTTGAGTTAAAGCAGCTCTTCTGTGTAATCGGACCAGACTGGCAAGCTATGCTCCCCATGTGCAACAATGAGCTGTGGGTGCCCATGGCCCTGACAGAGATTCACCGGTTGTCCTTCCTTTCAACACTTTTGGTAGGTGCTAACCACTGCATACCGGGAAAATCCCACAATACTTTTTTGGAGATGTTTTGACCCAGTCAACTAGCCATTACTATTTGGCCCTTGCAAAGTCACTCAGATATATTTGCTTGCCCATTTTTTCCGCTTTCTAGTTTATCCCACCCCATGACAAGTGCCATTGTAAAGGTATAATAAATGTTAGTTACTTAACCTATCAGTGGTTTTAATGTTATGGCTGATCAGTGTATGTCAGCACTACTTAATATGCTAGTTTTTCATGAACTGCACATTTATAAAAATGTCTATATCTTATAGGACTCTCAGGAGACTTTCTTCGTTCTGGTCGTTATACATCCCATACAGTTAATGGTGCATGGTCAGCTTGGTCTTCATGGTCTCAATGCAGTCGTGACTGCAACAGAGGAATTAGAAGCCGGAAACGTGCCTGCAATAACCCTGAGCCAAAGTTTGGAGGACTCCCTTGCTTAGGTCCTCCAACAGAGTATCAAGAATGCAATATTTTGGCATGCCCTGGTATGTTTTAGTTTAATGACATTGAAAACCACACTTTTTTAAAGGTATATTAGTGTATATTCCTCTACAAATAGTTAGATGCTTGGGTTAATAGAAATATTATTAATACATGTGAAAGGGCTGATAAGGTTAGTAAGGGAATTTCATGAGATGTCTAATCATTTGGGCATATAGAATTCGTAACCTTATCTCAATATGCACTTACGTTATTCTTTATTAGCTATGGTTATTATAGTTTTACCCATATCAGGAACAAAAGTGATTTAAGTTTTGTTTAAATCAATATATTTTTTTATGGAAAGAATTTATCAACTATTTTTTCTGCAGCTGTCTTTGAAGATGGATGTGTACTTGTGTGTTTGTGTTCATGTGTATGTGGGGTTGCATTCAAATGGGCATGCACTTAAAAAGCACATTGAAATAAAATGGTGAAGTTGCTTCATGCCGACATCATGTTTTCAATGTGATTCAATATTTGCAGAAACAGTTAAAATAATTGACAGCTTGCAAACGATAAGTTTGGCCTTCTTTGTATGTTTAACAATATTAGATATTATTAAAATCCAAAGGATAATTTAAAGAATAGCATACATATGCTTCCTTCTGATGACAGAAGAGAAGAGAGAAAAATAAACAAGAAGAGAGGTGAAAAATAAACATATTTTAGAAATCAAAGTAAATAGCTAAAAACATGTATTCACATATTTTCACATTTCTTCTGCAGTGGATGGAGGTTGGTCTTGCTGGTCTGCTTGGTCTAAGTGCTCAGCAACATGTGGGGGAGGACATTACATGAGGACTCGATCTTGTACCAATCCAGCACCAAGTTATGGAGGTGACATATGTCTTGGACTTCATACGGAAGAGGCACTTTGTAATACAATGATTTGTCCAGGTAATTTCATTGAACCATTTTTACTTAGATTACTATATTTCTCCATCTGTACAATTCTCATTCACATGTTTAGAATGTAATCCTTATGACTATACTCAGTAGCTTGACTTATTTATATGGCTAAAGTGTTTGATTGCACCCAAGTTCACCATAAAGCAAGCAGTAAAGATAAACCTGTACTCTTGCTTAGCCTTTTACTTTGCTAGACTAAGCAGGTGCAAAACAACTTAGGAATCACACCCAACAAAACCTATATTTTTGTGCCGCTAAGACCGCAAATTGTAAACAATGTTCCTGTATTTGTTAACAACATTGTTTTTGGTGAAAGGGCTTAAAAAGGTATGTTCTAATCAAGTTTTAAGTAAGTAAAAATAAAATGGAGCTTCAGTAATATACTATACATAGCATAGGTTCAGTAATATACTATACATTCAGTAATATAATATACATAGCAACTGTAAAAGAGTGTTATGAATCTGTAATTAATACTATGGATCATAGAAGTCAGTAATGCAAATGTTTGCATAAATGATTACATTACAAGTTCATTCTAAACCTGTATGTGCACTTTACTTGTAACATAGTGCTTGTCTATCGATATTTATAAAAACATCACATAAGTGGATCTGCACACTAAAGTAGCGGTTCCCAAATTTTGTGCCGCAGCACCTTGGTTCACTGCGATGGGTACACAGGGCAGCTGCTAAATGTTTCCCCCATGCTATGACTGAACTGGGGCCTGGTCGAGAGCCATGGCCCTTTAAGACCGCAACCGGGCCCCTGTAGTTGTCGCCAGGCTGGGAGGAAGTGACATCTTGTCACTTCCTCCCTGCTTCATGTAGGTAGACAGCACATGAGGGAGAGGAGGCAATTGCAGAGGCAGCATAAGGGGAGTGGAGCAGGAACAGCTGCTACAGACCAGTCACTCCCAACAGCCAGCAGCAGGACCAGGACTCCAATCAACCCACCCTTCTGGACACACAAGGTTAACTGGAGGGTGGCTGCAACTATAAAAATATCACTTTATGTGCTTATGTTAGATTGTGTTTGAGTGTGTGTGTGTGTCAGGGTGTGCATCTGTGTGTGTGTATATATGTCAGTGTGCGTCTGTGTGTATCTGTGACAGTGAGTGTCTGTGTGCACACACATCTGTGTGTCAGGGTGTGTGTTTTTATTTCAGTGTGTGTATCTGTGTCATTGTGTGTGCATGTGTCAGGGAACGGGTATCTATGTGTCAGAGTGTACATTTATGTGTGTACTGGTCGGTGTATGCGTGTGTTAATGTGTGTGTATGTGTCAGTGTGTGTATCTATGTGTGTGTATGTGTCAGTGTATTTATATGTATCTGTGTGTTTATGTGGTAGTGTATGTGTATACATCCAAGCAATTGAACACCAGCACAACATACAAGCACACTCCTGCAATCTAACACAAATATTACATACAAACACACCCCTGCATTCAAACTCCCAAACAATGTACAATCTCACCCCTCCACTCAAATACAAATAGTTCACACAAATGCACATATGCATTTAAAAGTGAACAGTACATTCAAGCACACCCCTGCAATCAAACGCAAACATTACATACAAACACACCCCTGTATTAAAACACTAAAACTTTATACATGTTCCTTCAAACACCAACACTTTACATTACACTACAGTGCCATTAAATGGTGCAGCGCTGTACAGATATACAACATAGAAATTTGTTTTGACTTAAAGCACCTTGGAAAAAGTTTAAAATGTTAAGGGTGATTTGAACCTAAAAAGTTTGGGAACCACTGCACTGAAGTATACCAACTGTCTTACTAACTTATATAATTAAAGTAAATATACTTTGTGGAAAAATAAATCTTCAAGTCAGTTATCCATAGCAGACAAATTGATTGCACAGTCATGACCTGCATTCAACTCAAAAAAGCCAAAACATTACAGCAATTTACTAAGCATCTGCAACTGCTGACATAAAGTGGACATTTCTGAATGTTCTTTTTTGAAAGATAAAAATAGTTAAAGCTATTATTATTATTATTTTTAAAGATGAGTCTGTATTCCCACTTATCATGGGACCTAGTGAATGGTTAACTTGTGTACTAATTGCACCTGGATGTATGTTACTGGATAATGATCAGTTTCTCTAGACACAATACGATACAGGCAATGCTGCATAATGGTCTTTCATCACACTCTATAACTAGCAGTGCGAGGGTTATTAAATAGGGCCAGCAACTGCTGGTCTCACTCCTGTTTTTATCTTCAACAATGAAATGAGGCAATTACATTAAGGGCCAGTTATAGGCCACAAGTTTGTATAGAAATTATAAAAATGTGCTTTTCTGCTACTTGCTGTGATTCTTTAGCCATTTTTGTTAGTTTTTATTTTATTAAGATGTCAATTTAGAAGTAATTAATGTGTTTTTATTACTAAAATTCTGTGAGAGTTACTTTAATTTGCTTGAGAGCAAAATAGTTTATAAAGTTCTGCTAGCATTGTCATATAGCTTTCTTGTTTAATAAAATTACTAATTCAGTATGTTGCTAATTTAAAGATGATTTGATGTTAACTGTTTAATACTTGATTGATGATTTTCTGAATTCAGAGAGTTGGTCAAACTGGTCTGATTGGTCTGAATGTGACTCTTCTGGAGTGCAATTCCGCCTGCGTCAATGCAATATCCTCTTTCCCATTGGCAACCAGTGCTCTGGAAACAGTACAGAAACAAGAAATTGTATTCATGAATCTAATTTTATCCCAGGTAAGAGATTTGATCTTCTAGTATATTATAATGCATTTAAAACAATCCTATACTGAAACTCTAGGGTTTAACTTGAACATAAAACAGCCTACATGAGTATTCCTCCTTTACGATTTTTAACATTGATACCATGTCACCAATAATTATTTTTTCTCCTTGCATCCTCCAATCCACAGCCAACCATTGAAGAGGGTTTTAAAACATTATGCACTTCAGCAGCTTGCAGTCCAGCTTTGTGAGCTTGAGTACCATAAAAGTTCATAGGAGAATTGTTACTCTTAAAGGACCACTCTAGGCACCCAGACCACTTCAGCTTAATGAAGTGGTCTGGGTGCCAGGTCCTTCTAGGCTTAACCCATTTTTTCATAATTATAGCAGTTTCAGAGAAACTGCTATAATTATGAATGGGTTAAGCCTTCCCCCTAATCCTCTAGTGACTGTCTCATTGACAGCCACTAGAGGCGCTTGCGTGCTTCTCACTGTGATTTTCACAGTGAGAGCACGCAAGCGTCCATAAGAAAGCATTGTAAATGCTTTCCTATGCGACGGGCTGAATGCGCGCGCAGCTCTTGCCGCGCGTGCGCATTCAGCCCAGGAGGAGGAATGGAGGAGGAGAGAAGGAGGAGAGCTCTCCGCCCAGCGCTGGAAAAAGGTAAGTTTTTACCCCTTTCCCCTTCCAGAGCCGGGCGGGAGGGGGTCCCTGAGGGTGGGGGCACCCTCAGGGCACTATAGTGCCAGGAAAACGAGTATGTTTTCCTGGCACTATAGTGGTCCTTTAAACTATGTTGCTTTATGATAACTGCACTTGACCAGGATTGTTCTAGCAGGCATAATGTTTTACAAAATTGAGATAATTAATGTAAACCAATGACAGTGCAGTACTGAATGTCGGCCATAGAAACATCGAAACATAGAATGTGACGGCAGATTAGAACCATTCGCCCCATCTAGTCTGCCCAATTTTGAAAATACTTTCATTAGTCCCTGGCCTTATCTTACAGTGAGGATAGCCTTATGCCTACCCCATGCATGCTTAAATTCCTTCACTGTGTTAACCTCTACCACTTCAGCTGGAAAGCTATTCCTTGCATCCACTACCCTCTCAGTAAAGTAATACTTCCTGATATTATTTTTAAACCTTTGTCCCTCTAATTTAAGACTATGTCCTCCTGTGGTAGTTTTTCTTCTTTTAAATATTGTCTCCTCCTTTACTGTGTTGATTCCCTTTATGTATTTAAACATTTCTGCCACATCCCCCCTGTTTTGTCTTTCCTCCAAGCTATACATGTTAAGAATCTTTAAGCTTTCCTTGTAAGTTGTATCCGTTAATGAATTAACCAGTTTAGCAGCCCTTCTCTGAACTCTCTCTAAAGTATCAATATCCTTCTGAAGATATGGTCTCCAGTACTGCGTACAATAAGTGAGGTCTCACCAGTGTTCTGTTCAATGGCGTGAGCACTTCCGTCTTTCTACTGCTAATACCTCTTCCTATACAACCAAGCATTCTGGCCATGAAGTTTTGAAGCTCACGTATCACTGATATGAACAACATGAATCAATTAGCTAGAGTGTGGGGTGGACCTATACACAAGCCACACTGTGACAGTTATGTAATTTGTCTTTATGTGCCTTCAATTTTCCATGGTGAACAGCTCACAAAAAGGCTTCCCTTTGACTTCTTAATTTCATATTATGAGCTTAGACATCTTGGCTGTGTTTTTTTATTCCAATAAGAATATTTTATGTTATACATAGTCTATCCAGAAGTCATAGTCTTTTGGCTTGCATGCTGATTACATTCTAGTGGATATCACTAACACAATTATATCTATTCTGAATTTGCTTAAAAGATAAAGTTAACATTCCAAATTGCATACAATACTAGAACATCTTAATGAAATGCTATAAACATTTAAGTATGAGTGGCGAGGCAAGTTTGAGAACATATTTAGGTGTTTCTCAAACAAAGTTCTAATATAGTTGAATCTTACACTTAAATGTCATGACCTACAAAGAGATCTGCTATGCTGCTGGAAGACTTTTGAAATGGCCTGGCTAGGTGCAGACTATATTTTTATAATTTTATAGCAATTGTGTAAAATTACATTTCAGTGTTAGCAGCTATATTTTATCTGAATAGTTCTATTCTTTCAACAGAGAGACCTTTCCTGTCATTTCTAATATCTAATTTCTCACCAAAGTAACTTGCCTATTGTATATCATACCAGCACGTTTGGCAAATTTTCTGTCATCACAATAATTTAAGTGTTGAAGAGGATGCAGGGTTAAAAGCATGATGGCCCACATTTTGTGGTAATTTCTATTATTTATTCCTCTTTGGATTTAGTTTATACACTTAGCTCAGAATGTGTTCTCATTTACTATCATTCCTATGGCTGAAATTAAATTTTTATATATGTCTCCATGTGATTTTACAGGAAGATATTGTCATCTATTTTTATCTATCAAAATTCCAGATTTTCAGAATTTGCACGTTTTGGTGTCCCTAATCTAACGTGTTATAGCAGTACTTGAAGAAAATAGGACATGGGAATAAATTGTATAGATTAAATGATACAAATACATGTTTTATTAAGGGATCATTATAGTCACCAAAACAACTTTAGCTTAATGAAGCAGTTTCTGTGTATAGATCGTGCCTCTGATGTCTCACTGCTCAATTCTCTGTCGTTTAGGAGTTAAATCACTTTTATTTCTGTTTATGCAGCCATAGCCACACCTCCCCTGGCTGTGACTCAGCCTGCATGAAGAAAAAATTGTTTCATTTTCAATTAGGTGTAACTTACTTTAAAAGGTTTTATCTCCTGCTCTGTAAATTGAACTTTAATCACATACAGGAGGCTCCTGGAAGGTCTAACAAGCTTTTAACAGAGTAGGAGATAAGACATTCTAAATTAAACAGAAACTGCAATAAAATATGTTTAAACATTAGGTCTCTCTTTAGAGGAAGTATTTAAGAAGCATGTGTAAGTCACATGCAGAGAGGTGTGGCTAGGGCTGTATAAACAATAAAAGGGATTTGACTCCTACATGGCAGAGAATTGTGCAGTGAGACTGCTGGGGCATGATTTATACACTAAAACAACTTCAATAAGCTAAAGTATTTTTGGTAACAATGGTGTCCCTTTAAAAAGTGTCTGAATGGAAAATGCTCCATTCTACCTCCCCTAAAAATTGAGAAACTGACCATCTTTCATAATGAGTTGCTGGACCATAGATGATAGATATAAATTATGGGTTATGCTAGGAAATTAAAGGTAATATTTGTATTTTTTTTGTTTGTTTTGTTTTGTTTTTGAATTGGATTATTGAAATATAGTAGTGTAGCTGCAATTACATATGTATAATAGTTGATACGTTTTCTTTTCTGTAACTCTTCCACCTTCCCCTTTTGTGTGTGGGTGTTTTTTGTTTTTATTTTTGTGTCTACACCTGTGCAGTGATAAACCATTTAAAAATATATATAGGGGAAAAATGAATCAAAATGTAATCTCTAGTCACTAAAATATATAAATGGGCATGCACAGGTCTTCAATTTGGACCTTCTCTTAATCAATAGGAGAGGTCTAGCTTGTAGACATGGAACAACTAATTACATGCTGTACTGTGTGTTACATTCAGGATATCAGTTGAGATACTTGGAGAAAGTAACCAAACTTATCATTGTACAGTATGTGTTTTTTTTAATAATGTATCTGTTTTGCAGAAATATCGGTTGCAAGGTCCAGTAGCATGGAAGAGAAAAGATGTGGAGGTAAGTTTTTGAACTTAGCTTTAATGCATTTTTATTTACATGGTTCCTGAAATAAATATTCATATAATTGAGATGTATCTATAACAGTTTAAGACGGAAAAACAAAAGTACATTTTGAGACTATTGGGAGCTTGTTAGAATAGAGTCTAGCACTTACATTTTTGGATGGAAAACATAGAATTATGAGAAAGATTCTCCATCAATTTATTTTAATGCGTACATTTGACAAACTGAACATTGGATTCACATCTAACCTTTTGTTTATGATCTTGCAGTGGCAATATGTTATACTAAAGGTGAGTTGAAGCGCTAAGTCAGTGCCTTGACTCATATGTCTAGTGCAACAGAATGTAATTCTTTGTGAAAAAGGAGAAATATTTTTGTACTTGAATGAGCAAAACATGTGAGTTATAGTGGAAAGCATTAATCATGAATCCAGTAATTGTTTTACGACACAACGCCTATAACACTAGTGACATTTTATGTCTGGGAAAAAAGTTTTTGAGAGGAATTGCAGATGGAAGAGGTTTTGACAATCAATTCAGGAAATAATAAGGGAATGGATCAAAAACTGAGCTATTTCTTGTGTGACATATGTATGCTAAGCACAATGACAAAAGTCCCATGTGAGTAATGCAGTTTCGTAGATTTATCTCATAGCTAAGCAATACAGTTGCAGCCGAGTCGCAAGTTGATTCATCTTGTAAATTAACCTTTCCATGATGTAGGGTTTACCATGTTTATGTAGATTAATAATAAATAAAAAAACTATTTTTAAATGTTTGCTATTCATTTATTCCACTCTAATTTAACACTGTCTCATTAAATGCACTCATATTATATAATGATTTTATTAAAGAACACATAGAGATGCATTTGTGTACTCTATATATACATACAACATAATAAGTATATATTCATTTTTTTTAGAAATAGAAAAAATGTTTGAAAAAATTCCCATAAGTTATCCTTTTTATAAATATTAACTTTTATAAAACTACTGGACCTAATTAGAAATGCCTAAAATGTATTTATGTGTCTTAATTTGAGAGATATCTCATTTATCCAGATTCATCAGTTTTAGGTCAAATGTTACAAGGAGACAATTACTATTCTGATGTTAATCTAGCATTCTGGGGCAATAATTTAAATAACAGTCATTAGATGCAAAACTGCTAAACAAAAGTGAGTGTGAAAATGTGTGTGTGTGTATATATATAGATAGATAGTTGATACAATGTTAAACAAAAATCTGCACACCAGTCAAGCCACAAGACTTGCTTTTCCCACAGAAATCACAAATCTGCAGTTACTACTGCAAAGGATTCTGGGTGGGCATATGCAAAATAGTTTAACAAAGAATCACATTTTTGCCTCATTCCATTTTAAACATGGATTCCTTTTAATCTGTGTTTGCTGTATACAACGGCTTTGAAACACAACTTAGGGAAAGATGCAAAGCCAGTGAACCACTCATGGACAGTTGCTGCATTGTTAATGCAAATCATCAACATGAGGTTGGTTAATGGCTTGCTTATTGAAGCTTGGCAGTGCTTGGGAGGTGGTGGTGAAAAATTGTTATTGAAAACCCCTTCCACCAGTAGTCTGTGGATAGTTAATACAATGTTAAAGGCATCTTTTCCTAAGTTGTGTTTCAAAGCTTTTGTATACAGCGAACACAGACTCAAAGGAATACATGTTTAAAATGGAATGAGGCAAAATGTGATTCTTTGTAAAAAGGACCACTATAGGCACCCAGACCACTTCAGCTTAATGAAGTGGTCTGGGTGCCAGGTCCAGCTAGGGTTAACCCTTTTTTCTGAGGGGGCACTATAGTGCCAGGAAAACAAGTATGTTTTCCTGGCACTATAGTGGTCCTTTAACCTAATTTGCCCACCCAGAATCCTTTGCGACAGTAACATAACTGCAGATTTGTGATTTCTGTGGGAAAATAAATTCTTGAGGCTTGACTGGTGTGCAGATTTTTGTTTAACATTGTATTAACTATCCACAGACTTCAGGTGGAAGGGATTTTCAATCACAATTTTTCCCCACCATAACCTTTTTGGATTTTTCTATATAACATACACACACACATATACGTGTGTATATATATTTTTTTTTGTATGTCCTGATGAAAGATCCCTAGAGGAGCTGAAACGATTTATTTCTACACAGTAAAATATTGCTAAAATTCCTTGAGTGCCGGTTTCCTTCTACTTTCTATATATATATATATATATATATATATATATATATATATCAATAAGTTGCTACCTGTGTCTGTGTATAGCAACTCAACACTCCAGAGTATTTACCTAGAACAATTTAACTGTTATCACCAATTATATCACCAATCTCTGCCAAAAACATACACAATAAAGCAAATATTGTGTCTTGCTTCACACACATTAAAATGGTACTTCTATTTCACAAATAGTCATATATTTTTTCTCACATCAAAATTTACCATGTTTATTATGTTCATACATATAGTTTTACAAAATGTATGTTTTTTTTTTGCAGAATTTAACATGTTCCACATGATTGCAGTTGGCCTTAGCAGTTCAATACTTGGCTGCCTACTTACATTGCTCATTTATACATACTGCCAACGATATCAGCAGCAAGCTCATGATGCAACAGTGATTCATCCTGTATCACCAGCCCCTCTTAATACCAGCATTACTAACCACATAAATAAACTGGACAAATATGACTCGGTTGAAGCTATTAAGGTAATATGTGTTTACATATGAATTAACTGGAAAGAAGCATATAATATATTTGCTGTCCTCTCACTTTTTTTCCATGAAATTATCTCTTCGATTCTAAATTATGTTATTACTTATCTTTTTGTATGCTATTATTTGCATTATTCTAAATTTCAATTTGTTATATAATTTTTCTTTAACATAATTTTCTTCTCTTGACAATATTTGTTTTTCATGCCCTTGTCTAATTATTTCTTTATCATTCTTCTCTTTTTTTCTTTAAAATGCCATAACCCCAGAGTATTAAACAGGGTCTCAAAATATTTCATAATGACATTTACTAAAGAGTACACATTTGTCATTAGGTATTGGTCCTAAATATTTACTATATATTCCAGGGATAGGGAACATTTTGGTAGCCCTGTGCCAAAGTAAAGGTTTGAAGTCTTTAAGAGTTCTGGCCCTAATTTTTTTAAAGAAGTTACATTTATGTTTGTATGTATGCTCTAATAGTTATTGAATGTTTTTAAGATGTCTGTGGTGTTATATGAGTGTATATGGGTGTGTGTAGTTGTGTGTTTCCTCATGAATTCCTGGTGGTCAGGTGGTGAAACTTGTGGTCTGCATTTTACAAGCGAGTCAGAGTGCTACCATGGTAAGCTGCAGCAATGCTCTAAATCATTGACAAGTGCTGGATCATGAAGAAGAGTTTTCTGTCGTGAGTGCACCTGCTGGAGGTGTAGGCTACGGGCTCCATTGGGGAAGCTGGGGGAGATCCTTTGATATTCCCATCTGTAATATTTGGCTCTGGTAGCTGTGCCTGGCAGGCAAAGCCAACTCCTGATAAAGTCTATTAACTAACAAGGACTTTTTACCTATATTAAATTTGGGGGCAGAATTTCTCTTTAGCATATATATGTAAGAGTTAGTGAGTTCTCAGAAAGTTGAGTCCCTGTAAATGTAGTGGAGACCCACATAGAGTAATCTGGATCTGTGTCATGACTTTTTTTCTCTAAATTAACCAAGGTTATAACTGTGCTATACTTACATTTCTGGGGATGTCATTTTTAATCAACCACAATGATCTGGCTTCAACTTCTAAAAATACTTCTTATTCTTTATCTGAAGGAAATAAATTAATAAAAGCTTGTCTTTAGCTGTTTCTTTTAGTGTGATAATATGTCTAATATTCTTTTAATTATTTGCAGATGCCAACTGTGGACTATGTTAGTCTCACTTTAGTTTTAACATATTTATCATGCGAACATGCATCATGTATTGTAAAGGAATTGTCACTCCTCTGGAATTTACACATTGAATAAAACATTAAACATTATATATAACTTATATTAACCTTTTACATGACAAAGCAAAGCATGAGCCATGTGCTTACCACCAGATGCAAAGGACAGAACTATGATTGAGTGGGATGAAAGCAAAAAACATGGATTTCTACATTAAATTTTATTTTTCACACCTCACACTATATATTTGGTAAATACAAGGCTATGTAAAACATAATACTAAATATCCTGGAAAGTGACAGTTCCTTTAACAGTTATTTACAAAAGGCATTTAACTTATTAGTGATTAATTAACAATTTTGTTTCTACTTTAATTTTTTAGGCATTTAATAAGAACAATCTTATATTGGAAGAGAGAAATAAGTATTTCAATCCTCACATCACAGCAAAAACCTACTCCAATGCATATTTCTCAGATTTCAATCATTATGATGAGTATTAACGTGTTTTGGTATTTTTCTGCCATTTTTCAACAGTTTACTTTTTTGAGGGCTTAGTAAATAGCTATTCATTTGAGTTCCTGTATAGAAGCTCAAATACTTTTACAAGCAGATCACAAGTGACTGATCTAAGTTTCAATGAACATTCGTGCTTAATGTTGCATTCATTAAGGCAGAAAAGGCAGTGTAAACGTTCTGTGAAGACTCATTGGTGCACCTTGTTCTTGCAAATATCTACCATCTTTTCATGCCAAGCAGACCTCAATTTTATTTTGTTATAATGTATTGAAAAAAAACATTGTACAATTACACCACCAATATATTAATTTTGTATTTAGCCATGGAACTTCATTCAAACTTCTCATATTTGGTTCTGTTAATACTTTTAAGCAGGAGAAATACTTTGTTGCATTGTATAACCTGTTTAGTTTGATGCACTTATACTTTATGACAAGATTTATACCCAATAATAAAGTGAACTCCAGCTTCCCATACTTGATGACTATGTACCCCAATATAGCAAGCAATGCACATAATGTATATGCTTCAAAGTCACTGGAATGGCAGCTACAAATACAACTTTATCTAAAACATAATATTTATATGATTTTAGTAGAAATTCTTTAGAGATGACTTGTTATTGCAATTTATGAAAATCTGCATGCTATTTACCTTGCATTAATAATGCATATAATTATTGATTATATAATAATAATTACTGTAGCACATGAACTTGCATGGAGTTTGCCATTCCAAAGATCTCTATTGAGTTACAATGTATGTGAAGCACATTCCTATCATATGTAGCATTTCACAATTGTTTTTAAGTTTAAACATGCTTATGTTTTTAGGTAGTGCATTTGACTACAGATATTCACATTGCAGTGCCTTTCTTATTTATGTGTGCAAAAAAGAACAACCTCAAATGACAGATGACAAAAAAGGTTTTGCCATTCTAAATAATTAATTGTATTGTCTTTACAAACCTAGGCTAGAATTTTTACATAATTTATTGTGAAATAGATTCAACTTGAGGTGCATTGTTAAGTATCATCTAAAAATTGTACTTTTACATTTACATTGTAGCATAAGTTTTAGCATTTGAGATAACATCATCAATACGGATGTAACTAAAAATGTTATTTTTACAGTGTACAGGAGGACATTTTTTTAAAATGAAGTTGTGTTTATTTGTTAAAAGATGCATTGTTTACTAAAGGACTGCTTTCTCTTTTGATGCGTAGATTGTCAAATATATGTTGTAAAGTTTCAAATATAAAATGTGCTATCCATGATCTTAGTCTCTGATAGCTGAATGTGCTTGATTGTTGAAAAGAAATGCTTAATGTCTTTGCTACATGGAAAACAATAGCTATATAAAAGGTCTGTTTTTTTCTGTATAAGAGAACATGTGTTGGAATCTTATATGTCAAATGAGAATCAATTTTCAAGTGCACTTTGTAATTCTTTTAATATCCTGGCTACAATTCAGTAGTAAGGTGCCACATTTATCAATAATAGAGCATCCTGTGTCTTTCGAGCTCCTCATGAACACAACTCTATGATGCCCACCAGCCTGTCCCAGGAAAACTGCCATGGTTCTTCACCAGCCTTGTTGTACCATAATTAGATGTCAGAGGACTAGAGTTGCAGTTCACTAACAAGTGAAGACCTAACATTTGCCTAATAATATTGTACATTGTTGTGAAACACCGACTGTAGTTACAGCATTTTGAAGATACTCTTAATCTGATTTGGTTGATACAGTCATTTATTTTCCCCTGGGGAAGAATACTAGATCCTGATTTTTGAAATGTTAGTTGAAAAACTGAGTGAACTAATGAATGTGTAATATTAGTTTTTATTCACTATTTTCACTAATAGCCAAATATGGGAACAAAAAGTATCAATTCAAAAAGAGTTAACTTACGCAGTTTTTGAATCTTCTTTGAAAGTCCACTTAGTTGTTATCTAATCCTCCTTAAAGGCATTTGTCAGGAAGAGCAACTATTCAACTTTTGGGTGTTAATCAGTGGAAAATAAAAAGAACCACTGGAATGAAGTTTTGTGAGTAAACAAATGTGAAAAAGAGTGGGTGTTCTTAGGATCCTCTTTTAACCATGAGGCAGCTATGCAGCTTTTTCCCATTGCTCTACCTCAGTGGATCCCAACCCAGTCCTCATGGTACTCCAACAGTTCAGGGTTTAAGAATTTTCCAACTTGTTTGCAATGGGCTGGTGGTGGGCTTTGAGGACAGTGTTTGGAACCACTTTTCTACACCAATATATAAAGAGTGTGGGTTATAATATTGATATGGGACCTCCATTGCTTATCCTCCATCCTGTAGCTAATGGGATAGGGAATCACAATGCATCTGGGAATCCTCAGAACCCCTCACTGATCTGGTTAGTTGTCAGTGGCGTACATACCGCGTTTGCAGGGGTCACAGCTGCGACCGGGCCCGTCATCTTTTGGCGGTGGTTTGCCGCGCAGGCCAGGGCCAATGACTATGGGGTCTGTCGGGTGGCCCATGCTGTTAGGGCCACCCCGATGGAGATGGATTGTCAGGGGGGCCCGGTCAGCGCTGGGCGCTTTAACAGCGCGAACGGGCCCCTGTGATTACATCACATGCTGGGAGGAAGTGACTGCCTGTCACTCCTCCCAGCATTCACACAGAGCCTGCACAGAGGAAGCAGAGGAGGGAGTCAGAGTGGGAACTTTGACTCCCATCAACCTGAGCCACCACTTGACCCCAGGGAAAGTCACCCAGGGAAAAACATTTTGTGTGGCTGTTTGTTT
Organism: Pelobates cultripes; assembly: GCA_933207985.1. Lineage (NCBI taxonomy): Eukaryota > Metazoa > Chordata > Amphibia > Anura > Pelobatidae > Pelobates > Pelobates cultripes. The sequence goes on along the minus strand of OW240915.1, from coordinate 137,369,260 downwards.
GTATGTGTCTTTGTATGTGTGTGTGTGTGTGTCTGTCTGTATGTATGTGTGTCTGTATGTGTGCATGTGTGTGTCTGTATGTGTCTGTGTGTGTGTGTGTGTGTGTGTGTGTCTGTCTGTCTGTCTCTATGTATGTGTGTATGTGCGCCTGTCTGTTTGTATGTATGCATGTGTCTTGTGTGTGTCTTGTGTATGTAGATGTCTGTGTGTCTGTCTGTGTGTGTGTGTCTGTGTGTCTGTATGTATGTATGTATGTGTGCCTGTCTGTTTGTATGTATGTGTCTTTGTATGTGTGTGTGCCAGTCTGTCTCTGTGTGTGTGTCGGTCTGTATGTATGTGTCTGTGTGTGTGTCTGTATGTATGTGCGTCTGTTTGTATGTATGTGTCTTTGTATGTATGTGTGTCTTGTGTGTGTATGTGTCTGTGTGTGTGTGTCTGTATGTATGTATGTCTATCTGCGTGTCTGTATGTATGTATGTGTGCCTGTCTGTTTGTATGTATGTGTCTTTGTATGTGTGTGTGCCTTTCTATGTCTGTGTGTCGGTCTGTATGTATGTGTGTGTCTGTCTGTGTGTATGTGTCTGTGTGTGTGTGTGTGTGTCTCTGTGTATGTGTGTGTCTGCCGGGGGGAAGTGGGGAGAAAAGGGGGCGGGGGGCCCACGGATCAGTTTAGCACCGGGGCCCCATGGATTGTGTGTACGCCACTGTTAGTTGTACTTTTATTTTGACAGCACATATGCAGCTTGATGGGGGTTTATAGTATGGATCAGGGAAAATAATGTGTTGGGCAAGGTGATTCCCAGACCTTTTGCACATTATATGTACCAGCCCTCTCACATTTTGCTTGCCATGTTTCAGGAGATTCCAAGGTCCTCTGCACCATCTTACCACTACATTAAAAATAAATGAGCTCACTTCACTCTGAATATATGTGTGCATAGGGAAGAGTCTTCACAAATTTTACTATAGTAAAACTGTAAAATAAAGTTAACACGCATGTAATCCAACATTCTCACGAGTCTCGTATGTCTTCATCTTTTGCCTAACTGAAATCCAGAAGTATGAAATAAAAAAAACACAGCTAATTATTGTCAAGGTTTTGTTTTTTTCTGCAATGATGCATTAAGTTTAGTCTGAAAGAATTTGAGTAGTAAATAGACATTTCTAAATCATGTACTTTATGAAATGCCACATGGGTTTAAGCACCTAAAACACATTTTCAAAAATGTTTCTCATCAAGATATCTTGCTTGGGTCAAGACATATTGGCCAGTCTATTACTGAAGATTATAGTACTAAAATATACTGAACTGATTTAAATTGCGGAAAACGAATTTATCCTGAGGAGCAGTATTGCCTTATGTAATCTGATTGCATCCCTTTGCTGATATTCACTGACCATCTTTCAACCTCTAAAATAAAGGGTTACTGTATCCCTTTTCTCAACAATGGGTGCTAAGCTTTATAATGCTCTATTGGGCACGATTGATCTTGTCCATCCCCTTATTAAATAGATAAAAATTTACATTGACTGCAGTTTGGGGACGAGGTCCTCCTCACTTCTTTTCCATGTTGCATCTGTTGTTTCACTGTCCCATGTGTGGTCCAATCAAATGCTTCCCATAGAAACCATTTAATTGGTTCAGAGTGCATGCGCATGCTGTGAGCTGCTGAGGGAGGGGAGGAGAGATAGGGAGGACAGAAATGGGAGGGACAGACAGATTGTTTAATTGTAAAAAAAAGCAACAAAAAAAAGAAAGTTTAAAGGATCACTATAGTGTCAGGAAAACATAGCGGTTTTCCTGACACTATAGTGCCCTGAGGGTGCCTCCACCCTCAGGGTCCCCCTCCCTTGGTGCTGAAGGGGTTAAACCCCTTAAGCAGCTTACCTTATTCCAACTCCGAGCTCCATCGGCGCTGGTGACCTCTCCTCCCCCGTCCGACATCAGTGGAGCAGAATGTGCATGCGCGACAAGTGCCGCGCACGCATTCAAACAGTCCATAGGAAAGCATTTCTCAATGCTTTCTTATGGACACTCTGCATGATGGTTTCGAAATTCCGGAAGACAGCCACTAGAGGCTGGATTAACCCCAAATGTAAACATAGCAGTTTCTCTGTGAAAGGTTAAAACCTGAGAGACATTGCATCCAGACCACTTCATTGAGCTGAAGTGGTCTGGGTGACTATAGTGTCCCTTTAAGAAGTAATAGCAACGAAAATGGAGCAAGGTGGGTTGTGCTATAATGGAATTCAGGGAGGGGGGGACACTGAAGCTACCCCTGGCAGGCTCTCTGTCTGAAAGGGAAAAGCTTATTACATCTGTCACTAGTGCACAATGGACGCTGACAACAGATTTAATTTTGGCATATAATTGATATTGGGGAGCCTGGAAAAGAGCTTGTGGTGCAACTTGCATCTGGCACAAAGTGCAGATATTTCTTTTGTGCAGTGTTTCAAGCAGAAATGCTGCATATACAGTCTATTACCACCATGACCACCTCTAACAGCAAAAGTGGTCATTTGTTTATTTAGAAGTGGTTAGAGTAAAACTTTAAAAACCCTTCTACAAATTGTCAGACTTTAACGATTTACAATAGTGAAAATGTTTTCAAAATTCACCACAAAGGCAAATATTATTTTAAACAGTGTGCAGAAAAATAAAATGTTCTTTCATACAGAATCTTTTTTGAACAACTGTTCAAAGTATTTTTCTTTTCTTTTGCAATTTGCTTTTGTCTTTAGACCACAAAATATTGTGTATTATTATTGTAAAGAAGATGTATACAAATGTCAACAATTCATAACAACTATAATATGAACACAATTATGCAGTGACTCTCTTTTACATTTTCAACCATTAGTTTAACATTTTAAGGGTCATTGGCATGCCAGGCGTGTCATTATTTAAAGGACACATTTTTGGTTCTTACCAAGCCAATTTGTATACTGTTGAATAAACTATTTTATAGCACATTTCATATCAAACATTGTGAAATCATTCTTTTCTTGGTTACATTTCAGATTTATTCATGCAAATCTGTGTGAAATGTGTTAGGATAAATAGCACATCTGTTAAACTAGTACTGTACATTGGAATGGTAATGGTTGTGTGATATACAGATATGAAGCATTGTGAAAGCAAGATATTGTAGCGCCTAATCTTCAGCTTTTATTTAGCAGTGAAATATTTCAAAATCTGTTACCAAGATTTGTTGTGTGGTCTCTAGAAATCAATGGTTTTCATTCTCAAATTTTCAGTTTAAATGTTATACATATATACAGTTCATGATATATGTAATTATTTTCGAAGACCTTGACTGTCTGTAAAATGTCACAATTTGTGAATAAATAATAAAGAAAACATGCTGGGGATCTTCATGGTGTGATCTTAAATTAAAGTGGATAGATAGTCACTCAGGGTAATCTAGCCCTGACTTTTCGACATTTTGCATAGATATGATTATACTTCAGCCTCCAGTTAGCGCTTTATATCTCATAATATAAATCCTAATAACATGTTATAAAACATAAATGGAAACCAATCAGGCATGCATTCTACCAGGTTTGCATATAGCTATCTGGCTCATGGAATGGGTAAATTTAACTAAAAAGAGGATTGGCTTTAAGCTCAATCAACAACCTGTTACTCTCCCTATTCCCATTCCTTTTAAAATAAAGAGGAACAAATACATTTCTAGACAACTGGTTGACCAAGTTTATTTGCTTGAAAGTATCATCAAGCTCAACCAGAGCCCCTGCACAGAATTAAAATGTTCAATGATTGAGAATTAACATTTTAAAATGTTTGGGGGTCAGCTCATTTAGAAAGTTCCCACGTATGTAAAACCTGCATTATTTTTTTTCAATTATATGCTTTGAATTGACATGATTGTAAATATTGTATTACAGTTACCGGCTGTAAAATCACTGATCTTCCACACTTTTTAGTTATTTTGCTCTACTTATTTTCTTTTTATTTTGTAATAGAAAAAGCTTTAAAATCATTTTGCAAAACATTTATTTGTTATTACACAACTGTTATAAATACCTGAAATTAAAATGGAGACATCTGAATTTCATATGTGCACTGTTCTGATTATGCTGGTATTGAAAATGATATTGCTTCATTTAACAATTAAAAAAATAAATAAAAAAAATAAATAAAATATTTTATGCTACCACTGCCACAATGCCTTACAATCTTGTATTTCTTTCTCATTTTTGTTGATATTCGGTTACTCTGTTACTATTGGGCTACTGCAAATCACCTGTACTGTAAAGCTGTAGAGGGCAAATCCTTTAAGGAATTCTTTTTGAACAGCTATTAAATGGCTATAACTATGGCAGACGCAACAGCTATGCAAAGACATCAATATTATTGGTCTCTCACAGTTCACCATTGTTTGCAATAAGTAGATACCTGCTTTTCCATGATTCATTAACACACCACTTTTTATATTATATTCAGTTGATGAATCTCCAGTACTTTTAGTTTGAATATTGTATGGTAGTAGCTTTTTTTTTTTCCTTTTTACTGTTACAACAATTTGTTTCTTAGTTTTTTTGTTAGCATTTGTTTAGTACTATTGCACACTTTATTTATAAAAGAAAATGAAGAATAAAAAAGTGTCTCCCTTAAATAATAATAAAAAACATAATGTATAAACAGCACAGCTGCTAGGGATACAGTTCCATCAATATAGGACAAAATATAGACCAAAACATTATACTAAAATTGTAACACACATTTGTATACAAGGATACAAGTCTGAGGAAAAAATACATAATTTCTTGTTTATCTATACGTTTAATCAGTACAGTCACAGTTGTCACTACAAACCAAAAGCTGGTGTCAGGTAGAGGAATAAATGCATGAATATTCATTAGTTAAGTAACATACCATGAACCATACTGGGTGATGCGTACCTCTCCTATGGTAAACAGGAGCAATGTATAGTGTGTATGAGTAGCTAGTCTCATCGGTACTTCAGCTTGGACTGACACAACATGATTTTGATATTAATCAAGCAGTCATGGGGACTGGTAAGTTTTTATTATCTATCTGTGTTGTCTTTTCGGTTCTGCAAAATGTGATTCATATCAGTAAAGTGAGATATTATTGCTATGCATTTTTGTTTTAGCCTAAGCAAACTGCATTTATTCAGTGGAGGCTCATCCATAGGGAAAATTGTGACAGCACCCCACCAGTTTGTATGTAAAAAAAATAAATTGATCTATTTTTTGATTACCACTTTAAATAATAACTTGGGGGTTAAATTCCTGAGTGCTGCTATTATAACTGGGACTAATACTACCTTCATTGTCTACATCCAGATTCACTATACCAGTGATAACTGTACCAATAACCAAAATACCCCAGATTACAATCCTAGGAGTGAAAACAGGAGCTATTAATTGGTGATATTTAAACACAAGATTTAAAAAATGAAAATGAAGTCTTCATACAACAAATAGTCAAGTTCATGATAAACAAATAAACAAACAATAATTCTCGTTTTTTTTTAATTCTCATAATGAGAACTAGAATTAATATATGCATCCATTAACAAATTTATCCACAAAATAGTTAAAATAGACAATTCCAAATGTAGCAGTCTGTGAAGTTAATAAAACCATTTTGTTAGAAGTGTCTATCGGTGTAAAAAAACATCAACTATTATATAATCAAAGAAATTGCTAAATATTCTAGTATTTATATTAGAGTTATAGCCACTTATTTAAGTACTGTACATGCATCAACCATAAAATCATCCAAATGAAAAGTTACTGGATCTACATATACATAAGAACCTAGGGAAAAAATAGGACAAAAGAGAGAAAAACATACTGCTCTCTGTAAAGATATCCCCTGGTACCATCATTTCTTTCAGCATTAAACAGCTTTTAATGTTGTAATGTTTTAATGGTAAACAAGAGTCCACGGCAGTCTATCCCCTCTGTGCTGCTTTGGCTAATAAGGAAGTATTACCCTGAGCAGCAATGGGCAGCTGTGATTGGCTGAGTGTGTCAGCTGACTGCTTTTAACCTGTCAGAGCTCCAACTGACGGTATGAATGGGTATGGCAACAAGGAAGTGTGTAATCTCTGCCTTAGCTACACATACAGAAGGGGCCGGACTGTGGGTGGCCAGGGACTCTTATTTTGTGGCATACTGCACGAACATGGTAAAAGACTGAATGGAGGGACGGTGTCAGGGCACTCCAGGCACTATAACCAATTCAAAGAGACAAAGTGGTTATAGTGACTACAGTGTCCCTTTAATATTAAATAATTCCTAACCTACTAAAAACTAATGAAAATACTAATAAATAATCTTGGGCTAAAATGGAAAAGCATAATAATACACCATATTGGGATTAATTAAAATGTAATGAAATATAAATTAACCATTATTTTATAAAACTATATAAAAGCATTAAGCTCAAAATCAGCATTGAGACCTGCTGTTTCTAAAGTGTTAAGATTAGAAATCCAGCAGACTTCTATTCAGTCTGGTTCTTGTTCAAAGTAAATACCCTCTCTAGTTGATTTCCATTGCTTCATCTTCTGTAGGCATTGAGCTCTTTTTAATCATCCGAGGCAAAACTGTCTTCAGATTAGTAGCTTTAGAATAGATCAACCTTGGATAGTCCTCCAAAATTATTCCAAGGACTGGATCCCTTTTCAGTATCTCCAAATGCCTGTAGATTCCTCTTTTCCCTTGGTGTGCTTAACTACTAAATTGGATAACAAAAGCTAGAATCTCCCTGCATTCTATTATATATGGTATAAGGTTTAAAAGTTTTTTTTCTCTTGGTAGCGCAAGGGATCTTTCCATGGCCTTATCCAATAGATGGCTACAATACCCCTTGTCCAAGAATTGTCTTCTCATCTACACAACACAGTCCTTTCTTTCTCAATTATGGTTTACATCCCATAAATCCACCCTCACAATTCTCTTCACAGGGAAGGCAATAGGTAGGTGAACATATGGAGGACTTGGAGAAAACATTTAATGAGTTCGACACATCCTAAAAAGCAACTCTGTTGCTCAAAAGAAATTTGCAGACATGCATAGACAGGTGGCACTGGTCTATAGACCTAGGGATAAGGCCTGGTTGAGTGATTGGGACGTTAGGTTGATAATACCCTCAATGAAATATGCCCCTAGACATTACTGTCCTAACAAAGTGCTTAGCCAGGTCAATCCAGTGTCCTACAGATTACTACTGATTTAGTTCCTATGCATTTCAAATACTTTCCATGTGTCATTGTTGAAACTGTTTACTTGAAATAGGTTCCTGTGGAACAACTTGCATCCTTGTCCTGTTCTGGTTGATGGCCAGGAGTAATATAAAGTTTGTTCTATTCTTGAATCAAGTTTCTCCAGAGGCCATCTCCAGTATTTTGTGGATTGAAAGGGTTGCATTACAGTACAAAGGTCTTGAATCAATTCTTCTGCCAACCATGCTGCTCATTTCATTTCATTTTCTAGATCGTCCTGGTTCCACTAATCCTGTGGGATATTGTCAGGGTACCTCTAGTGTTGGTCTTCTTTGGGCACCCACATGACATTATGGAGAGGGGCAGCACTCTTACCCCAGCGATCCAGATATGCCGGGTGATGTAACCCCACCCCTTTTTATGATGAGATGCATGTGCATTAACATCATGACAAAAATGATGTCACATTAGGGTAGATTTAATGGTCCCTCATGTTTTTGGGGGGAGGGGTGACTATAAGCCTAATGAGCTACATATAAATAGTTTGCTGATGCTAGATTCTATGCCCTGTTGTGGTTCCTTGTTAGTCCCAATAGCACGTTTATATAATACGTTTAATACATTTTTAAGGCAAAGAAGTAGAATATTCTGCCATGGCCTGAGTCTTTTCTTTTTTTTTCACTCTTCTATTACTGACTATTCTACTTTCTACTATTCGTGACCCAACTTTTATCCCTCAAATTCACACTTTCTTGCTCCCTAATTTATGGCTTGTCTTTTGATCATTCTCTGTTTAGCTATGTATAGCCTGGACACTCTATGACTAGTAATATGCTATATTGAACCATCATTGGGTTAACACACTGTGTGTTGGGTTATACAATATAGTAACTGCTTGTCTGTCTGGGTTTCACAGTCCCACAGGATCTTAGCCCTGTCATTCTAAAATACCCTTTGTGGTATCTCCCTCTTCTATTAGGCAGGTCATCCTATATTCTGTGCAGTTGTTTCACCACACACATTGAGAATATCTCATGAGTTCAATACATTTTTGGCAGTAATGGGTTGCATACAAAGCCAAAATTATTAAACTTGTGCCAGTGTCCAAATATTTACAGACCTAACAGTTTGTGTCCCAGTTTTTTCCTGATACTTATTGATCCTGCAAATTACAGGGAATAATGTAAACATTATATTACTGTGTAGCTAAAAATCACCTTAAAAATAAAGTGTATAACTCCAGGAGCTAGTTAGTGACTGATGGCTAAAAATGTGGTAAAAAAACCTAATAGGTATATAGTATAGTGAAAATACAATATGTAGGTACTGTGCCTAAGGTGTTGAGAATAAAAAATAGAGATAAAATAAAAATAAATAAAAATAGAAATAAAGATTAAAATAGATTAAAGATAAATTAAAAAAAAGTATTAAGTATATTATTTTGAAATAGGTATCATCTACCCCCCACTTCATTGGGGATCGAGATAGTCGTTTTGCACATTTTGGTCCAAGGAGTTTATTTCATCAGCTTGTGGTTTACTTCTATTCACATCTGTTTCTATTATTTTATTTATATATATCTATCTTATATTCCATACTTGTATTTTCACTCACCCCTTCTCCTTTTCTATCACCCACTACACTTTTCATCTACCTCTATTGCTGCTCCTTCACCACATCGTTTTTAGCACATAAAGGTACAGCACTTTATTTTTATTTATTTTTAATTTTTAATCTATTTTAATCTTTATTTCTATTTTTATTTATTTTTTATATTTATTTTTATTTTTATTTTATCTCTATTTTCTATTCTCAACACCTTAGGCACAGTACCTACATATTGTATTTTCACTATTCTGTATACCTATAAGGTTTTTTTACCACATTTTTAGCCATCAGTCACTAACTAGCTCCTGGAGTTATACACTTTATTTTTAAGGTAATTTTTATCTGTCTTTTATATAGGGTTTTAGTGAATCCCTATTGTTTCCAGTTTGAGCAGCTTAGTGTGAGCCTGTCTCCCTCTTCCCTGTGTGGTACACTAGGTACACCAGGGCAGTTCTTTTATCCTTATTATATTACTGTTTAGTTTAAATTGGAATGTAGTTAAAAAAAAATATGATAAATTGCATAAGTCTGCCTCACAATCAATGTACCTAATTTCTGGCAGGCTCTTCTTTAACTTGATCTACAGACTGCTCCTATGACATTGACCAACTCATATGGGACATAAATAGAGCTGTAATTTCTAAATGAGGCATATGCGATAGGGACGTGTGCAATAGATAACATGTTCAGTGCTGAATTCAAAGAGAAGCTCTGACCTCAGATATTAAATTTATGCTTTAAAAGACACAAACATAAAATATATCCATTCACTATAGAAGAGTGTCTGTTATGTATACAGTTTCTAATTTTTTTCAAGAATCCCTTAATACTCTTCTCTAACGTGATCTACAGACTGCTAAGTGATTGTGAACTATCTGTAGATGTTACATAAAACTTGTTTTAATTTCTAATCTGCTGTATTGGCTTTCATTTTGGTGAGCTTTTTCATTTTATTATGCTTGCCTTGTTCTATAGGTCTCCAATTTGTAGAACTATAAGCTTTTTAAACCTTATCAAAGGAAGTTAAAACTGCTGAGATTGTTAGTTTAGGAGGACAGAAGGTCATATCATTCCTTACTATGAGCTTTCGGTTTAGTGAAGAATTTTAATTGGCTTCATTGAACCATGCAGAAAATCAAAGATGTTGACCTAAAAATTGCAAAAGCAATGATCCCAGTCAGAGACCTTTTGATCAGATAAAATTTGTTGAATTGTACTTCATTAGACCTATGTTTTCTAATATATTTAACTTAGCATGCAGTATAGGGATAACTATCATTTAGCCTCAGTGGTTTTTGATTTATTCTAATAAAATTATTTGGTTCAATTTGTCAGTTGTAAATGTATTTTATATAATATTTTGATTCCCTGAAGGGATGATAGTGCAGTGCAAAGGAAATGCACTTCTCTCTTCATTAGTCTACTAAGGTGAGCCTTTTACCTAAATAAATAGTAGACAAGTAGGTGATACATTTTATAAAGTAAAGTGATATAAAATAGTTTTACATAACAACTGATTTAAGAGTAAACAGTATATAAGGCACAAAACGAAATATTGAAGTATATGAATGAGAGAGACTGGAAGGTTGATCTTAGACATTGTAAGTGAAAAAAGTACATGGAGTAGGACTCTAAGGCACAGTAAAGAGAGTTATATAAAAACACACAGGTAAGCACTTGTACAGTTTTTGAGTAAAGAGTTTGTGGATGGTAACACAGCCAAACCATGAATGTATCTTCCTGGTCAGTGATGAAAGTGACTTGCAAGACAACACGATAACAATGCGTATTACACCTTGCCCACAATCGCCCTTGACATGACAAGGGATTGGCTGAGAATGAGCCCCTCAAGACAGGCACTGTAATTTCATTATTTAATTGTTTCATTATTTTATTGTTTCAATGTAGACACTTGCTTTAGTTCCTTTTGACACTTATATCCTTGCTACACAGGTCAGAAGTGTATAAGGGGTATGGCCACAAAAACAGTGTGATGCTCCTGTAAGTTAGGTAACGAGTATATCCCATATTGATGATCGATACTACATGTTTACTTAAGATCCAGAGGACAAACATTCAGATCTAATATCAATTGCTCAATTCATCATAAAGTCTGTTTTCGAAATGTAATATATGTGAACTGTAATATCTAGTACTATGTCCAATTTTCTGCTTGATGCCAACATTGTTGTTACCAAAACTTTGTATCTGCTGTACAAATACCTTATTATTCAATGTATGAGCTGTTTTTGAATTAAAAAATGAGTAAAAATAAAATACATTTTTAAAAAAAGTGACTTGCAAAAAGAATGGAGGTTGCACTTCAAACTCTGTGGGGAGATATTGATGATGAAAAACATAAAAATCCAATAGTGTAATATGTTTAGATGGCAGGATATTTGTGAGCTAAATAAATGCACTTTGCAGAGCTGTAATTCAGCGCTGATGAATGCACACAAGTGGTATAATCCCTGCTTACTTTCTTGAACACGACACATAGTTACATAGTTAAAATGGCTGAAAAGAGACATGTGTCCATCAAGTTCAGCCTTCCTCTCATCTGTTTTTTTTTTTGCTGTTGATCCAAAAGAAGGCAAAAAAACTAACAGTTTTAAGCACTTTCAATTTTGCAACAAACTAGGTGGAAAAAATCCTTCTTGACCACAGAATGGTAGTCAGATTTATCCTTGGATCAAGAAGCTATTACCCTACAGTTGGAAAAAGTTATCATTGAATATTTATGTTTTTGCAAGGATGCATCTAGTTGTTGTCTTAGCATCAGTACAGACTCTGATAAAACTACTTCTTCCGGTAGAGAAATCCACATCCTTATTTTTCTTATGGTAAAAAAAACCTTTCCTTTGCCTTAGACTGAATCTTCTTTTTTCTAGTCTAAACACATGATCTTGTATCCTATGTATAATCCTGTTTGTGAATAGATTTTCAGACAGTGGTTTGTATTGGACTCAAATATATTTGTATAATTTTATCATATCTTTTCTAAACTAAAGAAGTTTAAATGTGTTAACCTTTCTTCATACCTAAAATAAAAAGGATAAGTCAGAGCGAAGCCAGGGAAGTCAGAGCGAAGCCAAAGTCAAATACCAAAAAATCAAGATCAGGAACGCACTCTCAGATTACCATCAGGCAGAAACCACGACAGGGCAATGAGAGAATGTAAAAAAGTAGTTTAAATAACCCTCCTGTTATTCCGATTGGCTGTAACGGCCTTTGACCCCAAAACGTGCGCACGTGTGACGTCCCTCGCATGCCAACATAATTATTAGTGTGGGCGGCCATGGGGCTATAAAGAGGCATAGATCCGCAGTGGCCCTGGACATGCTGGGTTTATCAGGTATCTGGGCACATGGTTGCAGATGAGCACAACTATTCCTGTCAGGATGGTAAATACCCTTATAAACGTTTTTATGTGCGGATGAATCCGTTACATAACCACGTTTTTCTCAATGAATTCTTGAATATTACTCCTTATAACCTTTCATACTTTCCAGCCACAGAAATTAGGCTCACAAGTCTATAATTTCCAGGAAAGGATTTTGAACCCTTTTTGAAAATAGGAACCACATTTGCCTTCATCTAATCCTTATTTCCACACTTTGTTACTTAAATACTCGTGGATGGAGCTTTGTTTATATTAACTTTCTTTAGTTGCTGCAGCATCTTGTCTTGAGTCATCCAATTACAATTTTTCTGCATGTTTTTTGCAGTAATCATTTGCATATCTGTAGCGATATATACTGAGGAGAAATAGCTATTTAAAATTTCTGCCTTTTCCTGGTCTTCATTAACTAACACCCCCATCCCAGTTTTTAATGTACCTACACATTCATATTTTATTTTTATTTTTTAGAATTTATAAACTTTAAAATGCGTTGGGGTTGGTTTTGCTATATTTGGCTATCACTTTTTCATTTTGTAGTTTAGCAAATCTAATCACCTTTTTGCATGCATTATTGGATGTTGTAATGGAATTTATTAATTAATGACTTTACATCATAAAGAAAGCATATTTAGTGTAATGCTTTGGGGGCACCACTAGGGGGAGTGTGTAGGAAGACATGTGCTTCTGGCAGTGACATCACAGGCCAGCCTACTTACACTGAATAAAAAACAGATGTAGGAGAAAACTCTGTCTCTTTGCCTGTAACTGACTGAACCTAAGATGTAGTACCAGCTCTGACTTAACCCCAGCCAAAGGGCTGGGGCCTTGTAAGTAAAATGAATCCATTGTAACATTTAGCAATTGTAATAGCCTTTTGTGTAACATTTAGCAACCTTTTGTAAGTAATATGTTGTAGTTTTGTATAATTATTGTAGTAAATTGACATTCTGCTAGCATCTGTTTATTTATTATAGTTATATTAAATATACATTTAATATTACAACGTTTTGTGTATTTTCTATCCACATATTCGACCATAATACCATGAATTATAAAAATATTAATGTTGTTCCGTATTGCTTAATTATTATGTATTAAGAGATTAATATTCATATTTAAGTCACGACCACAACAGATGTTTCTGATTTGTCAGATGTAAAGAAACCTACTTACAGATTGGCTAACTAATTGAGCTGTTGTTCATTCTCACCTCTCTTGCTACTTGTTTTTCTCTCCTTAAGTTTAAAGGGTAATCCAGATGTGGACCCCTTGCTCACAGTGCCTAGAGGCATATTGGCTATACCTCACTGATGATACCTTACAAGGTTGAAATGATCATTTCAGAGAAACTGCTATGTTTATTAATGGGTTAAGCCTTCCCCCTATTCCCTCTAGTGGCTGTCTCATTGACAGCCACTAGAGGCGCTTGCGTGCTTCTCACTGTGATTTTCACAGTGAGAGCACGCCAGCGTCCATAGGAAAGCATTATGAATGCTTTCCTATGTGACCGGCTGAATGCGCGCGCAGCTCTTGCCGCGCGTGCGCATTCAGCCGGTGGGGCGTAACGGAGGAGGAGAGGAGGCAGAGAGCTCTCCGCCCAGCGCTGGAAAAAGGTAAGTTTAAACACCTTTCACCTTTCCAGAGCCGGGCGGGAAGGGGTCCCTGAGGGTGGGGGCACCCTTAGGGCACTATAGTGCCAGGAAAACGAGTATGTTTTCCTGGCACTATAGTGGTCCTTTAAGGTTCCTAACTTCCTAATTCTTTTTTACATATCCAACATAAATTAGAGACATTTGGTTGATATTTACATAGCTTAATAGGATCCAGACACCATAGATTAAGAGGTTTATAGAAAGATTATTTAATAATAATATATGATACCGCACTCAATATTACATGAAAAACAACTTAATATTTATTCCATGATCTTATAAGGTGTTACAATAGTAAGTGCTTTACCCAGTATTGATACTATCGTATACCTCTATCCTGCTTTAAATAATATACAAGGCAAGATAACATGTCAGAAGATATCCAATTCACAAAGTACTTAGTATCTTAACTTCTTGGACACATAGAACACTTATTAAAGATCCCTTCACAGTTTGCTTCCTCTATCACTGGGTGTGCACCTCTTTATATTGATTAGACCCATTTGGGTTTGTGATATTAAAAAAAAAAAAAAACAATATTCAAAGATATATGAAGATGGACAAAAAAATAAAAGAAAAAATGTGAAAAAATTAAAAAGGAAGAAAAAATGTCATATGAAGTATGAGAAAATGTCCCAAATATTATAATAGTCAGTCCTAGTGTGTACACACTCCAAACACAAAAAAGGAAAAAAGACAGAGTTTCTTATCTAGCTTTGATTAAGAGGTAATCCCCAAAATTAATTAATAAAAAGATTATTGTATGTTTACACAATGTATTGTTTTCCTAAATAGTTCTAAAGACTTTAACCAAGAACACAAAGGAAAACATGTTCCCAACTCTTTATCTTTCTGTTCGAGATTTTTCTGTTAATGCTTTCTCTGATCATTAATGATTTCCTTGAGTGAAGCCCATAAAGGATCAAGTCCAGAGGAGATTGGTTCACAAAATTTAATTTACTTACAAAATTAACCATCCTTAAATACAAAACAATTTCTCTGTCTGACAACCCATATCTCTTCTGTATACATGGAAATGTATCGATCTTTTTATCCGGGAATATATCTTCCAATCTAGTTATCAGTAGTTCTTTATTGCCGATGTCACGGTTCTGTTTCGAGCTTGGAAATTTCCTGGAGAAGAAACAACAAGGATGGAGAGTGGCTTCTCGGGATTTTCTTTGGGACAAGACAGGCCCAAACCTAATCTACATCCAGGATCAATGATTATTGGGTTTGGGTAAGACCAGAATGGAAGCTAGCACAATGGCTTTTCTAATCTTCTCAATGGCCTGTAATGCAGACAAATTGCAGTTAATTGTGTCAGACTCTCTTTAAATCAGGGCAGGGATGTGAGATATGATTGAAAAAAGCCCTTGATAAATCTCAAGTAGTAATTGGCAAACCCATTCATCACGCTATATATTTCCTGGGCCCTTGGGGTAGAGGCCAGTCTACTATAGTCATTCTTTGTGTCCATTTCAAGCCAGAAGAGGAGATAATATAGTTCATAAAAGGTTCCTCTTTAAAAATAGATTTTGCAGTGTAATCCATTCTCTGACAGCCTGATGAGGGCTGTGAGTGTTAAAATGCAATCTTCCATTCATTATCTTCCTTAATCCGCACCATGTTGTAGGATCCTCTGAGATCTGATTTAGTAATAACATTAGATCTCTTGATCATGTCAAATAATTCAGTGAAGAGGTGGATGAGGTATGCTCTCTTAGTAGTGATCTTATTTAGACCCTAAAAGTTAATGAATGGGCATAATTCCCTCCTTCTTTCCCACAAAATCAACCTTGTTTCTGTGGAAGAAGATGAATTGCATATGAATGCCTTACTTAGAGCTTCCAACAAAATAGTCCTCCACAGCTTTATTTTCTTTGGTACTTAAGATGCCTTCTGCCTCCCATACTCCGATTAGGTATCTCTGCCAAGTCCTCTTCCTAGTTGCTTTTAGAAAACCCTGGAACGCTTCAGTCCCAGTCGCAGAAGCTTGGCTGAGCTCTTCCACCAGACCAGGCTGCAGCTCTCTCCTTGCTGGCATGTATTGTCCCCACTGCCTTCCCTCTTCAGCTCCTTTCCTAGGCAGGTACCGCTGCCTTTACTGAGATCAGTTAGACACAGGAACAATAGGTAGATGAGGGCCTTGCTCAAACAAGCTTACAGTCTAGAGGAGGTGGGGTACAAATACACAACAGGGCAGTAAGGGTAACAGCCACCAAACAAGGTGGAAAAGTAGCAAAACTGGAGGTGAGAGTGGAGTGTAGCTCTATAGAAGAGCAAGAACCATATATGGATAGGTATAGGTATTAGAGCCCCTCAGCATTTCTGAACAGATGTGTTTTGAGGGACTTTTTAAACAATTGAAGACTAGGGGACAGTCTGATGGAGGTAGGCAGGCTGTTCCAAAGAAAGGGAGCCATCTGCGAGAAGTCCTGCAAGCGTTAGCAGTAAGGAGACAGGAGAAGTTCACCGGAAGAGTGAAGAGAACGAGAAGGGGCATATCTATGAATCAGAGAATAATTGTAAGAGGGGCTAGAGTTGGTTAGAGTTTGATAGGAAAGGGTTAGTATTTTGAATTGACACCTATAGGCTTCAGGAAGCCAGTGTAAGGATCAACAGAGAGGTGAGGTATGGGAGGAGCGACGGGTGAGAAAGATCAGCTTGGCGGCAGCATTCATTGATAATTGTAGTGGGGAAGTTTGGCTTCTGGGGAGACCAACTAAGAGAGAATTACAGAAATCCATGCTTAATAGAGCATGAACAAGCTCATTGGCAGCATCTTGCGTGAGAAAGGAGCAGATGCAGGCAAGGTTTTTAATGTGGAATGGACCGTTGTGCTGGCCATGCATGTGCATTATGTTTCCCAATCAACAGGATGTCTCAGGAGGAGGATGCTGATCCAGTGCTGAAGGACCTTGTGCTGGAAAGAGTTAAATGAAAAAGGGCTTTTAACCCTTTAATCACCTGGTTGGGGGCGGGACTCAGAAGCAGAGGGGCACTATAGCATTAGGAATACAGTGTTACTTTAAATTAACAGAGAAATAAAGAAAAGGGGAGGCCTGAGCAAACAGTTGCTGTGTGCACCAAAAGTACTACAAATATTTATTGAGTCAGCAAACTTTCCAGCTTTTTTACATCTTATTTTATAGGCAGGGCCGAACTAGGATGTTTCCTGGTGGCCTCCCCCTATCTGGGGCCGCAGAGCTGGGAGAGCGGCTCTTGAGCAGCCCCCAGTGCCGGGCCGATCTTCAAGGTGCTCTAAGGTGTGGGGCACCGAGAAGAGCCCTGTCACAGGGGGCCCAGGAGGTGGCCATCTGGCCACCTCAGAGCGCCCCCAATGCAGAGCTAGGTAAAGCAGAGCAGGCACCCACTTACCTTGATGGCAGGTGCCAGCTCTGCCACTAATTTCCGGTGAGAGGTGCGAGGAGAGGAGGAGAGCGAATGGAGCTAGCAGACGGTGAGGGAGGCTATTCTAGCAGATCCTCACTCCTCCCTCGCACGCCATCTTTGATGCCGGGAGCCGGAATATGACGTCATTCCGGGCCCGGCATACTAAACGGCGCACTGGAGGAGTGAGGAGCTGATTCTCACTGGACCCCAGGGAGGTGAGTGTTTGATTGTCAGTGAGTGAGTGAGTGTGTGTGTGTATCTGTCTGTATGTAAGTGTCTGTGTGTGTGTCTATCAGTGAGTGACTGTATGTATGTCAGTGAGTCCATGTATGTAAGTGAGTGTGTGTGTCTGTCTATCTGTCAGTGAATGTATGTTTGTCAATGAGTGAGTGTATGTATGTCAGTCAGCGTGTGTCTGTCTGTCTGTCAGTGAGTAAGTGTATGTATGTCAGTGAGTGTATGTATGTCAGTGAGTGTATGTATGCCAGTGAGCGTGTGTCTGTCAGTGAGTGAGTGTATGTATGTCAGTGAGTGTCTGTGTGTGTGTCTGTCAGTGAGTGTATGTCTGTCAGTAAGTGTGTGTGTCAGTGAGTGAGTGTCTTGTCAGTGAGTGTGTGTGTCAGTGAGTGAGTGTCTGTCAGTGAGTGTGTGTCTGATAGTGAGTGTGCGTGTCTGTTAGTGAGTGAGTGTATGTCTGTCAGTGAGTGTGTGTTTGTGTGTCTGTCAGTGAGTGAGTGAGTGTATGTATGTCAGTAAGTGTGTGTGTGTGTCAGTGAGTGAGTGTGGGTCTTTCAATGAGTGTGTGTGTCTCTCAGGGCCGGACTGGCCCACCGGGATACCGGGAAATTTCCTGGTGGGCCGTCGGCACCTGGGGCCGGGCAGACACCTGGGTCTGCTGGTGGCCGCTGGGGAGGTCTTCTGGTGGCCGCTGGGGGACTTGTCCTGGCGGCCGCTGGGGGAGCTGCGCTGGCTCTGCTCCCCAGCGCGCAGCTGAATGAGACCTGCACCGGAATATGATGTCATATTCCGGCGCCGGTCTCATTCAGCAGCGCGCGAGGGCGGGAGAGCACAGCCAGCACAGCTCCCCCAGCGGCCACCAGGACAAGTCCCCCAGTGGCTGCCAGAAGACCTCCCCAGCTGTAAAAGTCCCCCAGCAGCCCACAGAAGACCTCCCCCTGGCAGGTATTAGTAATCTGTCTGTCTGTGTTATCATGTTTGTCTGTCTGTATGGTGTGTGTGTCTGTCTGTGTTATCATGTCTGTCTGTATGGTGTGTGTCTGTCTGTCTGTGTCATGGTGTCTGTCTGTCTGTATGGTGTGTGTGTCTGTCTGTGTTATCATGTCTGTCTGTATGGTGTGTGTCTGTCTGTGTCATGGTGTCTGTCTGTCTGTATGGTGTGTGTGTCTGTCTGTGTCATGGTGTCTGTTTGTATGGTGTGTGTGTGTGTCTGTCTGTGTCATGGTGTCTGTCTGTATGGTGTGTGTCTGTCTGTCCGTCATGGGGTGTGTGTGTGTGGTGTGTGTATGTCTGTCCGTCATGGGGTGTGTGTGTGGTGTGTATGTGTCTGTCCGTCATGGTGTGTGTGTGTGTCTCTCTGTCCGTCATGGGGTGTGTGTGTGTGTCTCTGTCAGTCACGGGGTGTGTGTCTCTGTCAGTCATGGGGTGTGTGTGTCTCTGTCCGTCATGGGGTGTGTGTGTGTCTGTCTGTCCGTCATGGGGTGTGTGTGTCTGTCTGTCTGTCATGGTGTGTCTGTCTGTCCGTCATGGTGTGTCTGTCTCTCCGTCATGGTGTGTGTCTGTCTGTGTCATGGTCTGTCATGGTGTGTGTGTGTGTCATGGGGTGTGTATCTGTCATGGTATATGTGTGTTTCTGTGTCTGTCATGGTGTAAATGAGTGTTTAAAAATAGTGTTTTTGCTCACCTTTTTTTTTCCCCACGCAGCGTGCTGGTCTCCCCTCGACTGGTCCTGCCTCTATAGCTGAGATCATCAAGCTTGATGATCTCAGCCAATCCAATGATTTGCCATAGGATTGGCTGCAAAACGCCACTCCAATCAGCATCTCCTCATAGAGATGCATTGAATCAATGTATCTCTATGGGGAACGTTCAGCACCTACAGAGTGTGGAGGCCCTGAATGTAGGTGCACTAACACAGGAAGCACCTCTAGTGACCGTCTGAGTGACTGTCACTAGCAGTGTCACTTTGAAGCAATGTAAACACTGCCTTTTCTCTGAAAAGTCAGTGTTTACGTTGAAAAGCCTGTAGGGACATGCTATAGACACCAGTACCACCACATTAAGCTGTGTGTGTGCGTCTGCTAGTGAGTGAGCTTGCTTGCATGCGTGTGCCTGCTAGTGAGTGAGCTTGTGTTTTTATGTCAATGAGCTGATGTATATCAGTAAGATTGTTTGTCTATGAGGCTGTGTATCAATGAGCTTGTGTGTGTCATTGAAATGTCAGTGAAATTGCCTGTGTCTGCATGTGAAAGGACCAATATTTTATATTAGAAAAAGCAATATATATACTCAATCATCTGTCCTGGCAAGACATAGCCTTACATATTACACGCGACAATATATGGCGCAGAGATAATGGGGCTGGCACAAATTTTTTTTTCAGGGCTGCTTTGTATCCCCAGTCCGGCCCTGGTGTCTCTCAGTGTGTGTGTGTGTGTCTTTCAGTGAGTGAGTGACATGAGGGGGCGGCAAAATGGATCTGGTACACATATATAGTTAGTGATGGTTCACCGTCACATCTTTCTCATTATAGGGAACACTTTCAGTAGTAGATCTCATTCTGTGTGAGACTGATGACATGGTTACTCCAATAAGGATTTATCTGTGCTTGCAATCGTCAATAAGGATTTATCTGCACAGTAACTTTAAATGTTGTATGGATTATACATATGTTCTAATTGCACTACATTCTTATATTCACTTTACATAAGACTGTCCATGATACTGGGAACACCCAACAAAACTTGCCATTTTGGAGATACTCTGAACCAGTCATCTAGCCATCACTATTTGGTCATTGTCAAAGTCAATTTTTCCTGCTTTCAACACATAAAAATCAAGAACTGACTGTTCACTTGTTGCCTAATATATCCCACCCCTTGACAGGTGCCATTGTAATGATGCAATCAATGTTATTCATTTAACCTGTCTGTGGTTTTAACCTCTTAACTCTGTTACAGCATTTTATGTTGTCCTGCATTCAATGGGCTTTAAAGCCGTTGTGGCGGCATAGAACACCGTACTGGCTTTCTTCCCTGGAGCCACTTACCTTACTGGTGCTCCTCTTCGGGAGGACTGCCTGATAGCCAGGCAATCCTCCCATGGAAAATCAGGCACCGGGGACCATGTTATCGCTTACAAAGAGCGATCACATATTCTCAATAGCTACCCACAGTGCTGCCTGCAGGGGATCTGCCTGGGCTGTGTAAAAAGTAAAAAAAAAAATGATAGACAGACATTAAATTAATCACACGTACACACACATATATATATGTAACTTCATACTTGGTGTATTTTAATATAAATATAATTACATATATTAACCCCTTAACTCCTTAAGGGCCTAGCCAAATGTACACGTTGTGATCAAAACAAAACGTAAACAAAACCTGGAATTTACGCTACATGTCTGTTTAGGCTTAATTCACCTCTTTTATATTATGTGCACCCACACTTATTATATATAATTTTATTCAGGGGGAACTGGGCTTTCAATTAACATAAAATATTTAGGATATTTAGGTATGAAACATGATTTAATATGAATAAAATATAAAAAAAATGGGAGAAAATAAGAATTTTAAAAAAAATGTTTAGTACGTGACATTTTAATTGTGAGTGTCGTAATACTGTTTGGTTTTACTGATATAAAAATACACATATTTGTATTCAGCGATGTCTCACGTGTAAAATAAAACCCTGTATGTACAGGTTTTTTGGAGTTTTGGGAAGTTACAGTGTCAAATATAGCATGCTACATTTTTCATTTTTTTTCACATTGAAATTCGCTAGATTGGTTACGTTGCCTTTGAGACCATATGGTAGCCCAGGAATGAGAATTACCCCATGATGGCATACCATTTGCAATAGTAGATAACCCAAGGTATTGCAAATGTCCAGTCCTTTTTAGTAGCCACTTGGTCACAAAGTGTCACAAGCCAGTGTTTGCGACTAAGTGACTACTAAAAAAGACTGGACATACCCCATTTGCAATACCTTGTGTTATCTACTATTGCAAATGGCATGCCATCATGGGGGTAATTTTCATTCCTGGGCTACCATATGGTCTCAAAGGCAACGTAAATAAATCTGGCTAATTTCAATGTGGAAAAACTGAAATGCAAGCCTTACATTTGACTCTGTAACTTTTGAAAACACCATACAACCTGTACATGAGGGTTACTGTTATACTCGGGAGACTTCACTGAACACAAATATTAGTGTTTCAAAACAGTAAAACGTATCACAACAATTATATCGTCCGTGTAAGTGCCATTTGTGTGTGAAAAATGCAAAAAATTTCACTTTCACTGACGATATCATTGTTGTAATACAAAGTTACAGGGTTAAATATCGTACTAGCAAATTAAATTCCCTGGACTTTTGACCTGGGTTGTCAGGCAGGTCCCGCAAATTGTAATTAATAAAATGACCTAATTATGGAAAAATTATTACATAAATATATACATAGAATTATTATTATTATTATTATTAAATATATACAATTTTTTTAATATTCCTTCATGATTCCCTTTCATTTCTGATGTTGTGTCCTTAATATTAATATTTATTTCTGATGTTGTGTCCTTAGGAGTTAATATCAAAATACACTTAGAATGAAGTTACATATATCTATATATAATATATAATATATATATATATATATATATATATATATATATATATATATACGTCCCAGGTCCCAGCACTCAATGCTCCCTGCCTTTTAATGCTCCGGTGCTGTCTCCAACCAAATTGTATACGATACCAGTAGAGAGCACTCAGGGGTCTTTCAAGGTAAATTTCATCTGTTGCTTTATTGAGCAATTACAAATTCACACAACGTTCCAGTCGACGTTTCAGTCTGTAAAATACTTTTTTCAAGACAATTGTGTATGTGAGATGGATACCTTATATACAAAAAAATGCAGTGATCCTATTTGGAGGTGAACAGGTGAAATGTAACAACGGGTCAGAGTGATGTCATTAATGACGTAAACATGTTTGAATTATGTAATAAATTGAAGTTAACCCTATATGTAACCGGTATGTGAAACATACTCTCGTGTAGATAAGTCAGAAAGTAATAAAAGATAAATAACTATAAAAATAAAGTATATACAAATGCTTCAACCCTAACCAAGGGAACATAGATACATAGTACATATCGTCATTAGCTAAATATTAACTCAGTTATATAGCAAAATATTGTCAGTGCAATTTTGAAGCATTATACGATATGGACTACTTCCATATGGAGTAACGGCAAATAACTGTACTATATTAATACATTCTGTAAAACATAGCTCAATCATATATTATCTTCTAGGTAAAAAAACAATATAATGAGTTCTTCTCATTTAAACCAGATGGTGATAATGTTTCCAACGTGTACATCCAGAAAGCCTCACATCTGAGTAACAGGTTATCACGATCTCCTTCTCTGGGTGAGATGGGTATGTGATCTATTCCCATAAAGCGAAGTGAGGACAGGCTATGTCCCATCTCAAGGAAATGCCAGGCGACTGGAGTGCTCGCAGTGCCGCTCAGTAGTGCTGAACGTATATTAGATTTGTGACCCCGCATGCGTTCCCTTAGGTCATTCGATGTCTTGACAACGTAAGTGAGACCACAGGGCCATATAATTCTATACACAACATGTGTGATCCTATATTTAAAAAAACATCCCATTATGAGTTACAGAAAAGGGAAAAATCTGAGAGACTATTTGATGCACACAGATATAGTGTCCACAACACAGTCTTTACAGAAATTGACAAAAGCAGGATGTTTTCGCTGTTTGAACTGTATGGCGTGCAATTCTATGATACCGGGTAAAACCTTCTGTCACCCAAAATCTGGAAAGGTGTACACAATTAAACACCGGATTACGTGCAGGACCACACATGTTGTGTATAGAATTATACATGGAGACAAGAGTCTTTGGATGTGCTGTGTAGGTCCTCACGCCTTTTAGTGTTATGTGAAGTTCTCTCTGCGGCCAACATTTCCTGGAATTCAGGTACATTTAAGCAATTATGCCTCTTTTGTTTCACGATACAGATTGTTATATTATACACTGTGTTTAATGCAACACTCCATACACCTCAGGCCATGCTGAAACTCGCTACATGTGAATAATTTGTGCTAATTTTTTTAAATTTTACAGAAAGTGCACATTTTAAAATGAAATTGGTACTTTTATAAAGAAATCTTGTTACACCATCCTGGCTGTCGATCAGACAACTGACCCTGTAACTTCCTGGAGTCTTAGCTCCATGGAATGACTTTTGAATGATCTGCATTTGGAAATTTGCAATTGGACAGACACAGAAAGTCTGGGCTGAGGAAAAAGAGGACAGGTTTCAAAGGCTTCAGAAAAGAGATCTTCAGATTTTGCAGGTTGATTTTAGATACATCCCAAATGAAGAAAAAAATCTCTATGTATATCTACTAAATAGTGTTTTTTTGTATTTTACTTAGGGCAGTGGAGTGTCCTTTTAACTTGACAATCAATTAATAATTCAGCAGTTAAAACAATACATAAACAATAAAAGTTCAAGTAAATTAAAAATGGAATATACAGTGAAGTCATTGTCAATTCACTATAAGAAATAATTCTCTAGAAGAGTATCTAACATATAAATCCAAATGTTTTCTTTTTTGAGAAGTGCTTTCTTTCAGTCACTCCCTCTCCGTGAAATAGCTACAGATCCATTATCTGAATATGATTTTGAGAGATAGAGTGACCATTACATGCAAAGTGTTCTGGTAATTGTACATAAAAAATTTGCCCCAAAATATTATTTTTTTAAATTACAATGCGCATTATTCTCTACGGAGAATGGATGAAGGTGGCAGTTGCAAAGTACCAATTTAGGGAGTTATCTTGCTGATAAGATTAAAATTAAGAAATTATATATAAGCTAACCTGCTCAATAATCAAAATTAAGAAAAGTAATTTCAACTGTTTAGTAGATAACTGCTATCCATACATGGGATTGTCATATTTGATGATAGCATAATAGGGAACTGTCTAGTAAAGAGCTGAAAGATCAAAATTAAGAAAAAAAAATCCTTAATTTTTCTTTTTCAGTTTAAAAGATGACTCCTTTCTCCTTCTTGGTTCCCATTTGATGTGTTGAGGGAGAGTCTCAAAAATTATAAAATTGCTGTTTATTGTATGCAGAGAAGCGTTCCATTTATAGAGCAACAAGTAGAGCTTTCACCTCCAGGCTCTCAAGTAAAACTATACACTCAACAGCAGTACTATTAAAACCAAGGACAGGTAAAGTGAATATTATTGATAACATTGGTACAATGGCATCTGTCAAGGGGTGTCAAGGGGTGACAAAGGCCAAATAGCAAGGAGTAGATTACTAGGTCAGAGTATCTCCAAAATGGCAAGTCTTGTGGGGTGTTCCTGGTATACAGTGGTTAGTACTTACTAAAAGTTGTGCAAGGAAGGAAACCAGTAAAACAGCATAAGGGTCATGGGCACCCAAGAAAAAACTGATGCACGTGAGGAGCAAAGGCTGAAGGACTACTATGCCTGAAACTGCTGAAACACTTAATGCTAGTCATGACAGAAAGATGCAAGAACACAAATTTGCTGCTTATGGGGCTGCATAGCGAAAGACCGGACAGAGTACCCATGACGAATCATATTTTCTTTTAAATCAGTTAGATGGGCAGGTATTTGTGTATGGTTTACCTGAGGAAGAGATGACGGCAAAAGATTGCCCTCTGGGAAGAAGGCTGGCTGTCGGAGACAGTGTTATGCAATTGGCAATGCTCTGCTGGAAAGCCTTGGGTTCTGGAATTCACAGGGATGTTACTTTGACACATACCACCTACCAGATTTTGTTGCAGATCACGCACACCTCTACTTGGTAATGGTGTTCCCTGTTGACAGTGTCCTCTTTCAGCAGCATAATACACCCAGGAATGTTTTGAGGAACATGACAAAGAGTTCAGGGTTTTGCACTGGCCTCTATATTTCCCAGATCGTAATCTGATTGAGTATCTATGGGATGTGCTGGAACAATAAATTTGATCCATGGAGGCCCCATCTGGCAACTTGCAGGGCTTGAAGGATCTGCTGCTTATGTCTTGGTGCCAGATACCACAGGAAATGTTCAGAGGTCTTGTTGAGTCCATGCCTCGATACATCAGAGTTGTTTAGCAGCACAAAGGGGACCTACGCTGTATTAGGCAGCTGGTTTTAATTTTGCGACTGATCAGTGTATATGTTTTGCATTTTATCACAAGTATGTCAGGTCAAACAAACGTTTTTGGGGTATTAGTTGTTTTTAGACTTTTTGAAATAAAATTTTGGGCCTCAAGTTTGCATCTTAAGATAGCCCTAAATTAATAGAACTTTAGATTTGGTTCTGGCTACGGAGTGTGAGTGATTTCAAAAAGAAGCAGATGTCAATGACTGTTTTGAATCAAATTGCAGATATGAACCTCAATGGATCCACAATATGCCACTAATGTGCAAGAAGACAGTGCAATTGTATCTGAGTTTGAAAAGGAAGCTTGGTTTCTAAATGTATTCTTTTTAAAGAAGGGATAAATGGCTTCAGTTTTGTAACAAAACATACAGTAAAGTCAGCGGTATGAGTAGGCATAGCATGGTATGGATACTATGGGGAGAGTATAGAGTCTTTGGTTGGTCCTGCACTCACACATGCGGAGTACCACTCTCTAATTGTTTATACCGTTGGTAATTATCTTTTGCAATGACAAATGACAACATATGCCACATATTATTAAACTGCACAGTAAAAAAGAAGAGTGCTCAAAGCTCATCAAAAGATATAGAAGAACTCTCAAAAAATAGATGCCATCAAAGTTCAACTTCACTATATATTTAGAATGTAGGCTGTGACTCTGTGACCCAGCGGTAATAAAAATAAAGGGCCTGAGCTTCACAAGCTGGAATTTGAAACAGAAGTGTTTGTTTCTACTGCTCTTTGCCTTATATTTAGAGAAATTCAATTATGTAAGTGTTTTACTGGGTAAAAGATACCATTTTATTTCTGAATATTTTAAAGGACAACTTTAAAATTTAGAAATCGCATCATTGTATCAAACATTGCAAATTAATGGACTTTGAACTTTAATATGTCTTAGCCTTTTATTGTGTGATGAGTCTTTTGATTAAAAATTTGGCAAATTACATCACAATCCAGTGCATTCCAGGCAGAGCCTGGACTCAACACTGTAAATGAAAATGAGGAAAAGAAACAATGGGGGTGACTTTTTAAAATGTGTGTGACAAACGCTCCTTCCCACGTGCATTTGCCACAGACTCCTGGAGGAGTGTAGAAGCTGGCCTCCTGCACACCGACTATGGTCCAGGTCTGGAACACCGTTTGGGAGTTATCCTGCCCGGCCCCCATTAGTAGCTTTTCCTGGGTACCCCTGGTTCGGTACTTTTCCTTCATGCAAATAAAACTGAACGCTGGCTCTGTGGTGGCCGTTCGCATGAACCAAACCAATGAATAGTCCCAGCAGTACTAAGCCGCGACCGCTGCAGGAGCTATTCGGGAATATGATTTTTGTGGGATTCCTGTATTCTTTTTGTGTATTTTAAAAATGTATGGAAGTTTCTGTATTTGAGAGATAATTGAGTTATCCTAATTTGAGCTCAATTATCTCTCAAACACAAAGGCTCTAGGGAAAGAAACCCCTGTGTTCTTGATGTGGAAACCCCATGCTAGGGGCAATGCATAAAAACGTGGTGTGGGAGAATAAACTTCAGTTGTACTCCCAGAACTATGTGTTGTCTAGTCAATGGGAGGGGAAGGGCTATAATCACTGCTCAGCACCTTGTTCCAGCTCTTGGAGGATTTGGTGGGGAAACCCCTTGTAATGACTAGAGCTCCCAGGACTGTGTGTCGTCCAGTCCCTAGGAGAGATTAAAGCTACTCCACTATCTGACTATCTGACTTGTTTTTAGTCCCCTTTCCCGTTCCAGGACAGAGAGGCTTCAGGAGGACCCCAGTCAAACCACGGCAACTGGGGCAGAAGCACTGAGGTTTTCTCCTGTTCCAGCTAGAATGTGATCCTTGGCAAAGGTACCCTGCCAGGTTACAGGGAGCTCCGCTACAGTTTGTCATTTTTATTCCCTAGAAGTATTATTCATTTGTCTTTATTTGTGAATGGTAAAATCATCAGCAACAAAGGTGCAAAATTTCAGAATGGAATAGAAGGTGACTAAAAGTCAAAATATTTTGGTGTATTATAGAAAAAGGAAAACATGTTAAGTGTAAAGAGTGTAGTAATTTTAAACACAAGAAAATGGAACATTTGAACAATCCCTCCAAAATCACCCCATTATTTAATTCTCCTTTTTAGACCAATATTAATATTGGCTTTTGAAGTGAACAATTGGTTTAACTGCTAACATTTTTAGCTATTTTCCACATGTTAACAGCAATTATTGAATTGATCATAAAAACATCTTTTGTGAAATGTATTTCTACAGCGAACTGAAATGACTTTTTATGGAAACATTGTAATTGCTTGAATTATTTTATGTTTTTCTATTATTTTTAAATATATATTTATAAAAAGTAGTGCATCACAGATCATGAACCCACATAATTGGGCTGTATCTCTTGATGTTACAAACCTGAAGCACCCTGTAGTTTTATTCACACTGTGTTTTTATATCAGAAACGTTTTTGTCTGTTCTGAAGCATGGAAGATAGATGGGACCAAAGAAAAATATGCTTTCCAAGATGCCAAATGTTATGCATTATATATATTACTAATAAATCATTTTACTCATTACAAAACAATTACGTGTCAATTTCTAGTAGTGTCTTAAAAAAGGAAATGCTACTCCCCCTGATTTTTAATATTAAAGAATAGTAATAATTAAAATGAATAAATACATCTAATAATGTACTTTTGAGGTGAGAACATTTTAATTAAATTTAGAAATCCACACCTCTTTATCTTGAAACTATGCACCACCATCTTCGGTCATTGCCAATCATTGTTTTAAGCTCTGTCTTTGCCCCAGGCTGTGAGCGTAGAGAAAGCACAGGAACAATTAGAGTCATGAAAACAATTATCATATTTCTTCACCTCATATTCATTGTCTGCTCTATCTGTGCTTGGATTGTGATATTATTTAAATTGTGATATTTAAACTGTGATTTTGATTAAATTTAAAGCCTCTGTGTATTTTATAATTTACTGCACTGTGATTGTTTTGATTTACTTATGAAAGTCCACTTGGTGGAAGAAATGCATTGAACCCAATTTATCTATTTAATTATATATTTTTTTTATTTGTAAATGTGTTCATAATAATTACTTTTTTTAACATCAACCTAGATCCTAGCAATTTTACTCAACTTCTGGCATAAAGAAGGGTGAAGGAGGTTGTCGCCCCCTATTTTATATCATAGAAGGCACCCTATGGTGTTCCATTCACAGCTGTATCCCAATTTTTATGCATACATTTACTTAAAACAGTGTTGGGAAGTCCCATTGACCCTGTTAGGCCCTATTTCCTGTAAATAATTAACTTACCACATTGTTAATATGGATAAAATGCACAAGCTTGTTTGAACGATTTTTTTGAAGATCTATTTGGGATTTCACATGCTAGTACACCACTTACTGTATGCAATGTTTTTGCACCTGCTCACATGATCCACCACTGCAGATTCTTTGGATCACTACACTGGATCACTTTGGAGAGTTTCTCTATAATTGCTTCTACTGGATTTTTGGTGTCCACACCACTGTTCATCTATGCCCGCCTCCCCCCCCCAAGTACCCCTCCCCCAGAGAACTAGTAAATCTATATAGCTTTACACTTTTTCCTTGTTTATCTAACTTAAGTTGTTACTTTGGAACTTTGCTGTTATCAGGAGGAATACTACGGCATGTTACAGTGACCATACTATGGGGGTTATTTCTATTGTACTTAAGTTTTATTAAGTACTATTGACTTCTGTACATACATACATACACACACATATATATATATATATATACATATATGTATATGTATAATATATAATTACATAGATATATAGTTACATAGCTCAAAAAAGACATGTGCCCGTCAAGCTCAGCCTTCCTCACATTTTGTTTTTTGATGTTGATCCAAAAGAAGGTAAAAACACAGTTTAAAGCACTTCCAATTTTGCAACAAACTAGAAAAATCCTTCTTGACCCCAGAATGGCACTCAGATATCTCCTTGCATCAAGAAGCTATTACCCCACTAATTAAAAATGATATCCCTGAATATTTTTCTTTTGCAAGTATTTGTACAATGGCTGTTTAAACATCTATGTAGACTCTGCTAAAACCAGCTCTTCAGGCAGAGAAATCCATATCCTTATTGTTCTTATTGTAAAAAACTCTTTCCTTTGCCTTAGACTAAATCTCCTTACTGCCACTCTAAATGCATTCATGACTTTGTGTCAAATGTATAGTCTTGTTTATGAATAGATTTCCAGAAAATGGTTTGTATTGGCCCTGAATATATTTGTGTAATGTTATCCTATCCCATCTCAGGCTCTGTTTATCCAAACTAAATAGATTCAAGTTTGTTAGCCTGTCTTCATAACTAAAATGTTCCATTGCTTTTATTAATTTTGTAGCCAGCCTCTGCACTTTTTCTCGTGCCATAGTATCCTTCTTTAGAACAGGTACCCACATTGCACAGCATATTCAATATGTGGTCTTACCCGTGATTTATAAAGAGGAAAAATTATGTTTTAATCCCAAATATTAATGCACCTATTTATAAATGACAATACCTTAATGGCCTTAGCTACTGCTGATTGACATTGCACATTGTTTGTGTGCTACAATACATTGCCATCCAGCCTCTGTTTGCATTTTTGGTAACACATGGCTACAGTTCTCAACCTATAAATATTTGGCATCAATGTACTCAGCATATACACAGTATTTTATACTAAGGGTTGTTTACTGGAAATGTAATTGTTGATGTCATTTTGAATACTGGTTGCATCATAGAAATATATGATGTGAGGTTCCTAATGTTGATGGTCAGTTTTACTTAGTAGTTACCATGGTTTTTACTGTTTAACTTTTTTTCTACCATATTCTCAAATATATAAATTTTTCTTTTTTTACAGGTTAGTAGGTTTTGGGTAATAGTAACAAATTCCATAAAATATAAATATGATGTTTTTTTGATGAACAGCAGATAAGATGATAAAGCCTTTAAAGAGAATGCATTTAATCTTCTAGTCTGTAGATTCAATAAGCATTGATTTCTCAAAAGCTAGAGAAAATACAAACAAGTTTAAGATTGAAGAATCAAGCAGTGCTATTTAGTTAATTGCAACAGCTCTTACCTCTATGGAATTGAAAACAAATTAATACAATAAGTGTTTTTACATGATAGAAAATTGGACTTTTGCAATCAGTTAAAGATGCAGCTACATTGTATACCTAGTAGTAGGAAGGTGTTTTGGGGAAAATTGAAATAAATTAGTCCTGAAAACAACCTTCAGTATCATTCACCTATTTTAATATTTATTGTAAAATAAAACTGTACAAAAGTGTGTACTATTAAAAAGTTACATAGTTAGATAGGCTGAAAAGAGACATGTGTCCATCAACTTCAGCCTTTCTCATATTTTTTTTTGCTGTTGATTCGAAAGAAGGAAAAAACCCAGTTTGTAGAGCTTTTCAATTTTGCAACAAGCTAGGAAAATAATTCTTCTTGACCCCTGAATCGCAGTCAGATCTCTCTTTGGATCAAAAAGCTGTTACCCCACATATTTAAAATTATATCACTGTATATTATGTTTTTGCAAGCATTCATCTAGCACTAGGTTTCTAAGACTAGAGCCATTATTGGTATGTTAAACATGAAATATACCTAAAAGACCAATCAACAACCCCCTCTGGTTCTGTGAATATATTAAACATAGCTGCAACCTAATTTTACCACATGACAGGAGGCTTCATATTTTGCATTACTTTCTTTACTATAAAACTCCAGCAGCACAGATCAATCAGAAAACATTTAACCAATAAAAAACAAGAGTCAGTATCATATATAAGGCAGGACTGCCCCCTACTCTTCCTCTTTCTTTGCTGCTCCTGCAGAGGCACAGGTCAGAGTATTTGTTTCTCATCCTATCACATTTTATATTATCTTAACTGTACTGTTTTACTGATTTTACTGTATGCCTTTTTAATCTAAAAAAACCAAAAAATATACACACTAAAGACAACAATATGGAATACGTAAAACTAAAGTGCACCAAACGAATAGTTAAAACAAAGAAAAGTGGGAAAAAAACACCCAGTATACGCATATGAAAAAATCGTAACAACCTGGAAATATGAACCCAGAGGGGTAGATCAATACCATATCTATAATAGTAATAACAAACAAAACATAAATTCCATAAAAGTCCATGTAATGTAGTGTATCCTGTAGGGTACACTACATTATATGGACTTTTATGGATTTTGTTTTTTAAGATTATTTGGTTTTTTTTATTATCAACTTTGCTGCTGTTGGTATTCCAAGACCTGCCACGATGCTGCTAAGTTCCACCTTCTGTGGAGAAATGCCCATGATTTCTTCCTGTCTGTAAGTGCAATCTAATAAATATTCTTTTGGTTTTAATTATTCCTCACTATGTGCGGTCTTTTTCCTTTGCCTATATAAACCATGAATTGACTGTATTACACTATGTTTTGTTTGTTATTATTATAGATCTGGTATTGATCCACCCATCCTGGTTCATATTTCCAGGCTGTTACAATTTTTTCATATACGTATACTGGATATTTTTTTTCCCACTTTTCTTTGTTTTTGCCTTTTTTTATCTGTCTGATAGTTCTACCCTTTGGCTGTCACTACTGCCTTTCTGACTCTCACTGTCACACTTTAGGACATAACACACACTACAGTTTGGTGTGCTCTTAAAGCAGTCGCTAGAGATCATTTTATTATACTAAAATCTAATCTTATTAAAGCATGAGATGCTTCTCAATCAGAGCTCCCTCACTTTTTGTGGACTCCACCTTCACAGAAACATAGAAACATAGAATGTGACGGCAAATAAGAACCATTCGGCCCATCTAGTCTGCCCAATTTTCTAAATACTTTCATTAGTCCCTAGCCTTATCTTATAGTTAGGATAGCCTTATGCCTATCCCACGCATGCTTAAACTCCTTTACTGTGTTAACCTCTACCACTTCAGCTGGAAGGCTATTTCATGCATCCACTACCCTCTGATATTATTTTTAAACCTTTGCAAGAAGCACGTCTCCTTGTACATAACACTCAACAAGGCACAATCTTCTATGAGACAAGTGTTCCAAAAACTACCAGGATGTAATATAATTTCCCCTTCTCTTATCCGTACCTCAAGGAGAGCCTCACCCTCTTGTACTACAAGAGCAGCTGGAACTAGTGTCTTGGACAATTTCAGAGGATCTTGGTCGACTGATGGACTATCGCAGAACACTAAGGACGTACTTTGGGATTTATGGGCACCCGGAACTAGATGGAGTTACCCTGCCGTCTGGAACGCATGGTCTAGCTGGTGCTTGGAGAGGGACTCAGATCCCTTTACAGCACCTGTTCCCATGATCTTAAATTTCCTCTCTCACTTATTCTCGGTGGGTCGTTCTTATTAATCCATCAATGTTACGCAATAGGCAATTTCGGCTGCACACGTTCCGGTCCACGATCTGCCAGTGGGGCAAGAACTTTTGGTTCGCAGACTGCTGAGACGTATGCGTCTATCACATTCTCCGGCTCTGAAATATAAATATTTCTTTTTTTTGCGGGCTTGACCGAACAACAAATCGTTTTCCCTATGGCAACTATCAGCAAAACTCACGATTTTGCTATGCCTAGTCTACTTCCATTGGGTTGCGGATGTTCGGGCTTGTCTTTTACCCCGGATGGGGAGCATCTTTTGCGGTGTCACAACATACTAAAACAAATTCTCTACCAGTTTTTTACCCATTTTTTTCTTACGGAACCCCAGCTTTGCGTGGTCAAACCGTTATGTTGCTACGTGGAAACTACGACCTCCTTAAGAGCCTCTTCAACGGGACATCTTCTGGTTTCATATACTAAACCCCACAAACCAGTCACTACAACCACCCTCGCTAGATGGGTATGCTGGCTTCTGACATTAGCGGGTATCGACTCTTGTTTCGGTGCCCACTTCATATAGGGCGCGGCGGCAACACACGCTTTTTCGATGGGCGCGTCTCCAACGGATATCATGCGCTCGGCGGACTGGTCACGGGAGGAAACTTTTCGGGTCTTCTATTTTCGTCCGGTCTCTCATGCTTCTTTTTCTCTACTTAATGAGTATTGAAAATGCAAAATATGAAGCCTCCTGTCATGTGGTAAAATTGTAGATTATGCTATCATAGTGTACTTATAATCTTAATTTTAGTAATAATAGGAGGTGAGTATTATCCCTCCCTTTCTCCCCACCCTCTCATATTTTGGCGTAATTTGTACATGTTATTTGTATCTTATAACTTAGTAGATATTTTATAACTTGGACAATGTCTTTTATATAGTTTCATGTATACACTGTACCAGGTTATCAATGGATTGGATAATTCTAATAACTCTTTAATTAACTGATACCAGTTTACATTCTGATACATTAGCTCATGCAGCTCTGTATTTATTCTGCCTATAGTTCATTTCAAGTATCTTTCACTTGTTTCTTCTTCTTTTCAGTATGAAATCCTGCAGCATCTTTCCTACAAAAGTTTCATAGTTTCAAGTTATACTTCCACAATCGAAATTTCCAAAGGATTTATCAAGTTCCACAGTTTTCATTGTTTCTGTTAAAAGGGACTGTAACGTTCACACCAAAGAAAGAAGAAGAGTAGGGGGCAGTCCTGTCATATATATGATACTGACTCTTGTTTTTGATTGGTTAAATGTTTTCTGATTGATCTGTGCTGCTGGCATTTTATAGTAAAGAAAGTTTTGCAAAATACTCGCCTCCTGTCATTAATAAAATTAAGATTATAAATACACCATGTTAGCATAATCTTCAATCAATGTGATAAACCAAAAGACTTACCACAAGTGTGTTTTAAAAAAAAACAAAACATGTTGTTGTCTTAAACAAGTCATGTCAATATTTAAAGGCACAGTGGACCTTATCTGGATTAATTCGTAAAATAATTAATATTACAATACATTCTGAAAACCAACCTTATTAGAATCTTTTTCAATGTCAGAAGGGGTCTTCTACGCTACCCTGGTAAAGGCAATATGACTAGAGTGCTTAGCGGGTACATTTGAGCGGCCTGTACCAGCCACTGGAGACCCATTGAAATAACATGTGGACTAAAATTTTGGTTGTGACTCAAGGGGCTAAAATCTTTGAATTTAATAGTTGCATGCCTTTCAATTTTTATTTTTTTAGATTAGATTTTTTAGACCCATACATATACTAAATGTACTGCACATTTCAGGGTAGATTGAAAACACACAGGGCCCCCATGGCAATAGGAGATCAAGGACTCCACCCACTTACAAATACCACCCATACCACACAGCCACTTTTAAAAACTTCCCACTCGACGGGGTGCTGTGCCATTATTTGTAGTCTGTAACCAAACTACACCATGCATGCCGCTAACATATGCCCAATGAAAACAGATTTAAATTTAGCCAGCCTGGAACTCTTGCTCTGGGCAAGCTAGTGATTCTGCCAGAGGTGTAAGTCCACCAGCCTGTCCAGAGCAAAAAGCTTTACTCTGTATGTGCTACATTTCTTATTGAAATATTTTACACACAGACTCCAAGCACCATGACTACTTCAAATCCCTGAAGTGGTCATAGGGCTTGGAGTAACCCTTTAATGCTCCTGTCGGTGCATAATTTGGGAAGTAATCCCTACCTGTGCAGTTGGAGTGGATGCTCTCCCTGTGATCTAGTGGATCTCCTGGAATCACTCTGCTTTTCTTGCATGCACTCCTTGTAGTAATGATAGGGCCAGGATCTGCTTCATTACAGGGCATGTGTGCTGTGGAAAAGAACTGTGTGATTCCAGCTCCCTCACATCACTCCCCCTACTCCGGCACCCAGCCCACCCCAGATTTCCGCTGTCTATTTACTAGGTTACTTCTACAAAGAATGTCAAGCTCTAATCTATGTGTCTCTTCGGTCTATCAAATATATGTGTGTGTAATTCTACTACATCATTTCCATTTTCAAGCCCACATCTTTTCAGAATTTACTGTGTACATACTGAATACGTACAAATTGTAAATTCTAATAATAATGATGGCCAGAAGCCTTTGCTGTAAAGGTTATTACCTTTACAGCAAAGGCTTCTGGCCATCATTATTATTATCAGTTAAGAAATTTGTTATCATCATTATTATGATAGCTTCTGGCCATCATTATTATTATCAGTTAAGAAATTTGTTACCATCATTATTATTATCAGTTAAGAATAAATACAAGTCAATAAAATAAAACCTCAATAATTTATAAAAGAGTGTTTGGCATAAAAAAGCAAGTAATATAATGAGACTAAAATATATTTCAAAACTGAAAGCTGAACATATTTCATAAAACCGTGGCCAGCCAGCATTTTAGATATTTAACTCAGTACATGGCAGCAGTTTTGCTTATTAAAAACCATGAACAAACTGCTGTTTACAGACTGTGCCATCATGTGAGCCATACATTTCCTTGTATGTCCCTCTCCATGCCAACGACATTTGTGATCATTTATGTTTGCCCTTTATGTTCCTCTCTCCATGTCCTTCTTTTTTGTACCTCTCCATGCCCTCCTGTATTTTTCCTTCCATCCTGTTTTGTCCAATTGCCATGATGCCTTATATCTGCCCCTTTATGTGTACAGCACTATTTCCAGATATCTTGTAGTGTAGCCTAGCTGCATTCTGTATGATCCAGGTTATCCTTTGTTTTACAGCATTCAGCTTTCACACATTAAAGCGAATGTACCTTACAGATTCTATAACTTTGAGACCACGCAATGGCCTTATCATCTGTCAGTTTGTGATCTAGAGAAAAGCGGTTATCGGGCTGAGGTGCATACAGTTATTTGGGGACTTCTCATTGAGCCATTTTATTTATTTATTTATGCTTTTAATGCTATATTTATGTGAGAATAAAGAATTTGGAAGATTAAAGTCTTCTGGCTGCCTATGTCTTCTGCATTATTGGACCACCATCCAGTTGGATGCTGTATGGTGGTGGAGAGGAGCATTTGTTGCCTGAGCAGACTAATCTGCTCTCCACTTGTGAGTGAAACAGTCACCAATAATTTTGTTGTTTTATAACAGTATTACACTACATGTTTGTATGCTTTTTCTTTTTATGTATATATCATGTAAATGGTGTGAATATTATGTAAGTAAAGTGTGACACTGGTATTACACATGTTTGCACATGTTTTAATCACTTACTGTGTATTTTGCACTTTAATTGCAGTTGAGTGTTTGCAAAATTTGTGCACTTTAGTATATGCACTATGAAGGTAAAAGTTGTGCACTTTAGTTGTATTGTGATAATTTTATTTTTTATATATCACACTTAAATATTTTTTGTACACACTAATTATAAATTGTCTTAAAGACACAGTGCACCTTTTTTTATTTATTGTTTGGTATAGTGTTGCTTGAGTTATTGCACTAGATAAGGTGCTGCTTTTACGTTATTATTTTTTGTAATTTTTAAAATATCTTTTAGCACCATATTTTACATGTTTTTTCTGTGTATAACTACCCTTGATCTGGTGATCTGGCAGGGTAGTCTCACGGTGCCTGATCGGCACCTGATCGATATGGTCACACTATCACAGTGCCGATCGGCACCTCAGTGTGGCCGCACCTGATTTGCAAGGTCGCACTAAATGAGGGAAAATTAATAACGCCATCCTGTTTATCTGAGAGCACGTTCCTGATTCTGATTATTCGTTTTTAAACTTGACTTGACTTGACTTCCCATATTTCTGGTATCCCTGACCCTTTGGCTTTGTTCTTTCTGTATTTGTTCCTTTCTGTATTCCTGACCTCGGCTCGTGACTGTTTATTCTCTTACGTTAATTCCGGCCATTCTAAGGCCTGGTAATATGTTGTTACTGTTTGTATTTGTTACGTGTTTTACTTAATTCTGCGTGTTGAAACTGCAGGTTTGGGTTTAAATAACCCAGTAAATCCTCCTATTGGATGATTTGGGTCACATGACACTAGAACGTGTATGCACAGCAAAAATGTGACGCCACACACACGTTCACGTCATTGTGGGTGGCGTTATTAATTAGCGCTGTCTTGAAGCGGAAGCCATCCTTCCAAATGCTGGACCTGGCCACCGATCCACAAGCTGCATGGAGGGAGAAGCTCTTAGGGTGAGGGGAGTAACCTCTCCCTCCTTTAGTACGACCGTGCCAATCAGGCAAGGCCACACTGTGGTGTTGATCGGGCACTGTGATAGTGTAATCATACCGATCAGGTGCGGTCACACTTAGGTGCCGGTCAGGCACCGTGACAGGTAGTACAGCAGTGGCTCCTTTCAGTGTGGTCTCTGTACCACTGCACAGATCAAATATCACTAAGACCGGCTGTGCACCTCAGACACCTACATTAATGCTGGGTTGGTAGGTATATATTTAATATTTACAGTATATGTACCTTTCCAGTTTCATGTGGATAAGGCACTGATGTATAGCTTTGAGAAAGGGAAACTACCCAAGAAATGCTACAGGCTCACATCACAACACTTCCAAAGCATGGTAAACCCCCTACCCAGTGTTCCAATTTTCACCTGAACAATGAAACTAGCTTATATGCCAAACTAACGCTGTTAGGGAGTACTATACCACCCTGCATTAAGTGAGCCTAAACGCCGATAGGGCAGCATAGTAAAATAAAGTTAAAATCACAAATTACAATAACATATTATACATGTATAATATATTATAAGTTAATTAAACCATCTGATTAGCATATTAAGCATATATATAATACATATATAATTAAATTCTTACTGTATTTTGGTATTAATATATATTTCCTGGCCATATCCATGGCAGCACAACAATGGGAAGCTCCTCCTATCCCTAATTAGACAGGAACTCATCATTGAAATAGATAAGTCCCCTCCCACCTTTCCTCCCTCAGTCTTTTTGGTCCTGTTGTGACAGTCTCAGATCTGGGAGGGTAATAGAAGGAAGGTATTTAGGACCCAGAATCCTCCATAGCCTGTTCACCTGCCCAATTAGCAACTGCTGAGGCTTTAATTAGCAGGTCTCAGAGCAGAAAGGTAGGAGATACAATCTGACCTACAGAGAGCAGATCTGTGCAGAGCAGCACCAGAAAAGGTGCTAAAGGTTGGGGAAACCAATGTTTATTTTGTTGATTTGTTTGGATTATTACCCTGGTTTAGTGGTTTAGTAAGGGACATTACTTTATGTTTAGTAAGTGCTCGAATTTGAGCTAGGATTTTGATTGTAGATTTTCCATTCTGTTTTGCTGCAGTTTTGAACAAACTGATTGCATGATTTTTGTGCACAATGTAAATAAACCAAACCTTTTTTGCATAGGAGACTGTTGTTCTATACCTGTTACCCTAGAGGACTGTGTTGCTTTGCCCATAAAGGTCACACTGTCCTATCCCTAAGGACATACTGGGTTATTTTAGGCTAACATTATTCTCTTTGGTTTACATGAGGGTTGTTACCCTCTGGCCCCTTGGGAGTTCAGCCTCTCTCCCTTGGGAAGTCTTCAGTACCCTCCACAAAGGACCTGAAGAAACCCCTTTAGTGACTGGGGGTTGGAACTTGCTGTGA
Source organism: Pelobates cultripes (assembly GCA_933207985.1). Classification (NCBI taxonomy): domain Eukaryota; kingdom Metazoa; phylum Chordata; class Amphibia; order Anura; family Pelobatidae; genus Pelobates; species Pelobates cultripes. The sequence goes on along the minus strand of OW240915.1, from coordinate 137,329,900 downwards.
CCCGAGGAGTAGCAAGATTGCAGCCTGGTCTAACAAATTGCAGTGACCCAAGGGATAGGAATATAGCAGGCATATGAGGAGATCATTATACATAATGAAGCAAGTATGTTTTCTTACTTTATGTTTCTGCCTTTGACTAGATTCGACTTCCATCATTCTTTCATTAATTCCCTGGTGGTCCAGTGGAAATTACATTCAATCCGTGGGTTTTCACAGGGTTTCACGGGTTTTCCCTCTGCAGAGTTAGTCTCAGCATCCTATCTTTAAAAATGTGCATGCGTGAACTGGGTTTTCAGTCCTGCGTGCTCGTCCGTTCACGGCTTCTCATTTACGCGAATGCACCTGTGTGAAGCATATTGGTTCATTTTCGCGTGCCCATTTCATTTGTTTTGCCACAAACTGAGTTTGTTCATCTGTTTTAAAATAGCTATTCTGCCACATGGGCATGTGTATTAGTTGTTATGATGTCACTGGTTACGTCAGGCACCATTCAAAAGCGCCAATTCCATTATTGGGTACCAATCCTTGGTTCCTGATTGCAACAGCTTTCAGTTTTTTCATACAAGTATGGATTTGAAGAATTTTGCTGTTATAGTTCATTTCAAGGTAAGATTTGATCTTTTAAAGCTATATCGCTCCTTTCCGATCTATATTTTGGAATTTCAGTCTGAAGTTCTAATTCTGTATTTCTCTCAAAGATGGAAAAAGACAGGTCCTGCTCCAGGGAATCTCATTCCTTTTAAAAAAAATAAAAGGTCACACTCTCTAAAACTTAAAAACTGAATCTCTTCTCTTCTTGAATCTCTGGAATCTCTTCAGTCAATAATAAAAGCAGTCTTCCCAGGCCAATGGTTGATGTCAATAGAGTTGTTGGACACCTACTTTCACATTCCCATAGCACCTCAACATTAGAAGTACCTGAGATTTGCTGTGGAGGAAGGTCCCTTTCAGTTCCGGGCTCTCTCCTTTGGGCTCAGTACAGCCCCCAGAACTTTCACAAAGGTGCTTGTGGTCCTGATTGCAGATCTGAGAAAGCAAGGTATTGCTATCTACCATTACCTGGACGACATCCTTATAGCAGCAGACAGCAAGGAGACCTTAGCTTGGCATGGTCAGATTTGTCTTCAATTTCTCCAAAGACAAGGGTGGAAAATCAATTTCAAGAACAGTCATCTTTTCCCTTCTCTGACCATGATTTACCTGGGAGCAATATTCAACACTTCTACAACACTGGATCTAATGGCTACAAGAAAGTTCCCTCAGGCCTTAGGAAGGGACGCTCTGTCTTGCAATTGGCAATTCATCCTGGGATATGTGTTTCCTCCTCTCATCTTACCCTTACTAAGGAGACTGAGACAAGAAAGAGAATCCATCATCCTAGTGGCTCAATTTTGGCCTTGCAGACCATGGTTCCCTTTTCTCATGAGCTTATCCAAGGAATCTCCCTTACAGCTCCTGAAAATCCCAGATCCGACATCCTTCACCCTGATGGCATTGAAAGGAAAAGGCTAAAAGACAAAGGGTTTTCTCATGCAGTGATTAATACTCTTTTTCAGGCAAGAAATCGCTCTACTTCTACAACATACTACAGAGTTTGGGATGTTTTTTTCTTCCTGGGCTTCAACCAGAGGTACAGATATACTAAGACCCAATACAAAGGACATACTAGAGTTCCTGCAATCGGGTTTTATTAAAGGACTTGGTTACAACACTTTAAGGTTCATAGTTCAGCCTTGTCAGCCCTCACGAACCACAAATGGACTTTTGATATGGATGTGGTCAGATTTTTAGCGGCAGTATTAAAGATTCACCCTCCAGTTAAACCATTCTCTCCTCCATGGGGTTTGCCATTAGTTTTGAAGGCACTGAAATCCCATCCTTTTGAACCAATGGAATCCATATCTCCACATCTGCTCACCATTAAGACGGTATTATTGGTGGCATTAACTTCAGGCAGTCGAGTATCTGAACTTCACGCCTTGTCATCCAAAGAACCTTTCACAATTCTCCACAAGGATAGAGTGATATTGCACACAATTCCTGAATTCCGTGCTAAGGTAACCTCCTCTTTTCATATTAATGAAGAAATTGTTCTTCCAGCATTTCATTTAGAACCTGTACCTGATAATGGAGCCTTGGATCTCGCTCCTCTAGATCTGGTAAGATGTCTCAAAATTTATGTAAAAAGAACTGCTCCTTGTCGCTCCACTCAAAGACTCTTTGTTATTCCTAGCGAAACTAAGAGAGGTTCCATGGCATCCAAACCTACCATTAGCAGATTTATTGTTTCAGCCATTATCAAATTTATTCCTACTTACCGTAATTTTCATTTCCTGGTTGTGTGTGTATATGTGTGTGTGTGTGTGTGTGTGTGTGTGTGTATATATATATATATATATATATATATATATATATATATATATATATATCTATCTCAAAATACACTTAGATTTGAATTATATATGTATTATATATGTATAATATATTATTGCAATGTTTTATTTAATTTATAATATATTAAATAATATACATAAAATTGAAAAACTATATGTAATATGTCATATGCGTATCTCGATCCTTTATTTTTTTATATATATATATATATATATATATATATATATATATATATATATATATATTTGTGACTAAGTGGCTACTATATAAGACTGAATTACCCAGTTCAGAATACCCTGGGTTGTCTACTTTTGTGAATGGTCGGCCTTGGATGCCATATGGTCTCAAAGACAACATTGGCCTAGGAAACCAATCTGGCAAACTGAAATGGGAAAGCCCTATATTTGTCCCTGTAACTTTCCAAAACCCCAAAAAGCCTGTAGATGGTGGGTTACTATTTTATCTGTGAGGAATCCTTGAACACAAATATGAGTGTTAGAGCAGTACAACATATATTGATAATGATATCATCAGTGAAATGGCACTTTTTTTGTGAAAAATGCAAAACAAATGATTATGAACACTAAATTTGGCCAGGATTTATGACTAGATGGCTACTAAAAAAAGACTGGACATACCTAATCCTGAATACTCTTGGTTGTCTACTTTTGTAAATGATATGCCATGATTAGGGTAATTCTCATTCCTGTGCTGCCATGTGGTCTCAAAGGCAACATAGTCTGCCTAACCAATCTGGCAAACTGAAATGGGAAAGCCCTATAACTGACCCTGTAACTTTCCAAAAAATAAAATAAAACCTTCACAGGAGGTTACTATTTTACTTGTAAGATATCGCTGAACGCAAATATGAGTGTTTTAAAACTAAAAAACTAAAACTTAAAATGGCAATGATATCATCAGTGAAAGAGCATTTTTATGTGAAAAATGCACCAACAAAAAATATGAACCCTGTGACGGTAGTCACCATCACCAAGAGCTTAAGATGGACAATTAGGTATCTGGATGATTCCTATGTTTAAGTCACCCTGTCTCCTTTGTGGGTGCAGGGTGTGTGTGCAATGTGTTCTTTTTGGGTTAAATGTTAATGTGCTCTTCAGTATTGCTAATGCTTGCAATCAACTTGGTGGTTTTGGCTGTGTAGCCTGTAAAGAAAGGATCTAGCAACAGCTACATACACTACCTGAATAGCAAGGCTTGCTAATTTGCAAATTCGAGTAGATTTGCATATTGCTAATTCTGCAGGTAGGAGAGATATTTTCTGTTAATTATTTTCTTTCCCACCCCTCTATAAATATGTCATTATGTTATTATAAGTTCCTTTATGTTGTCTAATGTAATTTGACTGTTTGTATTTTTATTGAGTTGTCATGAACATATGGGCTAGTCCCGAGAAAAATACAGTTTTGTATGTTAGTTCCTTTTGGAATATGGTGTCCTGTGTGAAATTTTAGGGATACCAGTGACAGTCTTCAGATCTGTTTGCTGGCTTCATGATTCCTCTAGCCCTGGGATAAATCAAAATAGCTAGTGCCTTTGTAGAGGCAATAACTATAATCACTGTAAGCCGAGCTGAAGCGGAATAGGCAGAGGAGACGATACCTGCCTGGAAGGAGAGCAGCAGCCTGGACGGGTGGAAGAGCTCCAGAGAGACCCTAGTCAAGCTTTGGCGGCTGGGGCTGAAGTGTTCCAGGGTCATTGCAAGCAGTTTAGGAAGCGGATCAGGCAGATGTACACGGTTGGAGTACAGAAGCTCACTCACAAACACTAATTTTGGCCAGGGTTTGTGACTAAGTGGCTACTGAAAAAGACTGGACACACCCCATTTTGAATACCCTTAGTTGTGTACTTTGGCAAATGGTTTTCTCATTGCTGGGCTGTCATACAGTCTCGAAGGAACCATAACCAATCTGGCAAATTTCAATGTGTAAAAACTGAAATGGGAAATCCCTATATTTTACACTGTAACTTTCGAAAACCTCATAAAACCTTCACAGGAGGGTATTGTTTTAGTCATGAAACATTACTGAACACAAATATGAGTGTTTTAGAGCAGTAAAATGTATAATGACAATGATACCATCAATAAAAGTGCAGTCTTTGTGTGAAAAATGCAAAAAACTATGAACGCTAACTTTGGCCAGGGTTTGTGACAAAGTGGCTAGTACAAAAAACTGAATATACCCCATTTTGAATGCCCTGGGTTGTCTACTTTTGCAAATGGTATGCCATGCTAGGGCTATTTTTAATTCCTGGACTGCCATACGGTCTCAAAGGCAGCACAGGCCTGCAAACCAACCTGGCAAATTTCTATGTATCAAAATGAAAAAGGGGAAAGCCCTATATTTGACTCTGTAACTCTTGAAAATTCCATAAAACCTGTATATGGTGGGTGCTTTTGTACTTGTGAGATATCTATGAATACAAATATGTGTAATTTATTGCAGTAAAACCGTATTATGACATTAACAGTTAAAATGCCATGCAGAACTTGAAAAATAAAATGTCTTAATTTCTCAGTTTTCTAAATGTTATTCATATTAAATTATATAAATATATAAATATTTGATATGAAATTAAAGCCCTGTTTCTCTGGAACAAAATGCTTTATAATAAGTGTGGGTGCACTTCATATGGAAGAGGTGAATTATGGTTCGAAATGGCAAGTTTTGTTTATGTTTTGTTTTGATCAGAACTTGTATAATTGACTCCGTCCTTAAGGGGTCAACAGCGATATTACCTAAATTGATTTTGACAAATGACTAATCTGGCTTCGTGAGAGCCTGTCAGTGCCTGAATAACACCAGGAAATTATGAAATTATGAAAAATTTCATCATCCCTAACTACCTCTCCTACTCATATTGGGCATCCTGCTGTTTTCTTTGGCCATGCACAGTTTATTTTACTTTATTTTCTTCTATTGTATTTAATTTTCCTTTTTTTTTTTTTTATAACATAACTTTCCTTTTATACATGGTTCTCTTGCAATGTGTTATGCGACTGTGACATGTTCCTCATACTGTTTGTTCCACTGCGATGGAATTTGGTTCCATTGTTATTTATAAAAAATCATTGTATCATTGCCTGAAATATACAACTAATAAAATATGAATGGAAAAAATAAAATAGTTGCATTCTCGTGTTGACATATTGACACTGTACACATCTGATGTCATGCTATCATGCAGGCACCCAAATGTTGCAAATGTACTCAAACTTGCATAGCACACAAACAGACTCAGACAACAATACTGTCACATTGACATTACATTTTTTTTATATTCATTCTTACTTTCATATAAGCATCTATGGTCAAAACAGTACATACCTCCACTAGTGATGCGCGGTTCGATCCGCCCCCTATTCGTCATCATTGAGTAAACTTTGACCCTGTACCTCACAGTCAGCAGACACATTTCAGCCAATTAGCAGCACACCCTCCCTAGCAGACCCTCCCACCTACTGGACAGAATCCATTTTAGATTCATTCTCAAGCTGCATGCTTAGTGAGAGGAGGGAAAGTGTAGCTGCTGTTGATTAGATAGGGAAATGCATAGCTAGGTTAGGGTATACAATGTCCACTACAGTCCTGAAGGACTCATCTGATCTCTGCTGTAAGGACAGCACCCCAAAAAGCCCTTTTAGGGCTAGAACATCAGTCTGCTTTTTTTTTTTTTTCTGTGTAATGTAATTGCAGTTAGTTGTCTGCCACTGCTGCCAGCTTCTGTGTCAGGCTCACAGTGGATACGGTGCCCATTTGCCCAGTCAGTGCCACCACTCATATCTGGTGTCACAATAGCTTGCATTTAAAAACAAAAAACTTTTTTCACTGTTATAGATTGAATAGCAGTCAGTGTCCTTAAAGCGGGTGTGTCAGGCTCACAGTGGATACGGTGCCCATTTGCCCAGTCAGTACCACCACTCATATCTGGTGTCACAATAGCTTGCATTTAAAAACAAAAAACTTTTTTCACTGTTATAGATTGAATAGCAGTCAGTGTCCTTAAAGCGGGTGTGTTACGCTAACAGTGGATACGGTGCCCAGTGCCACCACTCACTGGTGTCATAATAGCTTGCATTTAGAAACAAAAAACTTTTTTCACTGTTATAGATTGAATAGCAGTCAGTTGTCTGCCACTGCTGCCAGCTTCTGTATCAGGCTCACAGTGCATACTGTGCCCATTTCCCCAGTCAGTGCCACCAATTACATCTGGTGTCACAATAGCTTGGATTTAAAAACAAAAAACTTTTTTTGCTGTTATAGATTGAATAGCAGTCAGTGTCCTTAAAGCGGGTGTGTTACGCTAACAGTGGATACGGTGACCAGTGCCGCCACTTAGATCTGGTGACACAATAGCTTGGATTTAAAAACAAAAAACTTTTTTCACTGTTATAGATTGAATAGCAGTTAGTTGTCTGCCACTGCTGCCAGCTTCTGTGTCAGGCTCACAGTGGATACTGTTCCCATTTGCCCAGTCAGTGCCACCACTCATATCTGGTGTCACAATAGCTTGCATTTAAAAACAAAAAACTTTTTTCACTGTTATAGATTGAATAGCAGTCAGTGTCCTTAAAGCGGTTCTGTCAGGATCACAGTGGATACTGTGCCCAGTGCCACCACTCACTCACTGGTGTCACAATAGCTTGCATTTAAAAACAAAAAACTTTTTCACTGTTATAGATTGAATAGCAGTTAGTTGTCTCAAAGCGGGTGTGTCAGCCCTACAGCGTGTACTCTGCCAACCTCTGCCAGTTCACAGTGCCACTCATATCTGGTGTCACAATAGCTTGCACGCATAGTACCACTAATCGAAAAAAAAATGACAGGCAGAGGCAGGCCACCCCGCAGGGGCCGTCGTGGTCGTGGTGCTGTGATTCCCTTTTGCCCTAGAATAATGCCCAGTTTTCAGAGGCCACGTACCCCGAACTTGAAAAGTTCTGAGGACATAGTTGACTGGCTAACACAGGACACCCAATCTTCTACAGCAGTGTTTCCCAACCCAGTCCTCAAGGCACACCTACCAGTCCAGGATTTAGGGATTACCCAGTTGTGTCTAAGGTGTTTTTTTTCTTCTTTGTAAAAACACCTTAGACACAACTGGGTAATCCCTAATTCCTGGACTGGTAGGTGTGCCTTGAGGACTGGGTTGGGAAACACTGTTCTACAGCTTCCGCTTGGAACCTTGACGCAACATTCTCCTCCAGCTTAGCTTCGGGCACCTCTCAAGATACCACTCACCCGCCTGCCGCCACCACCAACACTAGAACCACAGCCGCTTCACTTGGTATGTCAGAGGAGTTATTTACACATCCGTTTGAAGAAATGAGTGATGCGCAACCATTATTGCCAGAGGATGTAGATAACAGGGATATGTCTCAGGCAGGCAGCATTACACACATGGACGTACGGTGTGATGATGATGATGATGTTGTACCGCTGCTGCTTCCTTTGCTGAGTTGTCAGATACAAGTGAAGCGGTTGATGATGACGATGCGTCCATGGATGTCACGTGGGTGCCCGCTCGTCAAGAAGAAGAACAGGGCGAAAGTTCAGATGGGGAGACAGGGAGGAGGAGGAGGCGAGTTGGAAGCAGGGGGAGGTCGTCGCAAGGAGCTAGTGGCACAGTCAGACAGCATGCATCGACACCCGGGGTCAGCCCGACAGCACGCCAATCAACGCATGCTGTGTCCACCACCAGAATGCCGTCATTGCAGAGCTCAGCAGTGTGGCATTTTTTTTGTGTGTCTGCCTCTGACAACAGCGATGCCATTTGCAACCTGTGCCAAGTCGTGGGAAGTCCAACACCCACCTAGGTACAACTGCTTTGCATAGGCACATGATCGCACATCACAAACGCCTATGGGATCAACACCTGAGTACAAGCAGCACACAAACTCAAAGCCGCCATCCTCCTCCTGGTCCAGCATCTTCAGCCACGTCAACCACTGCTGTCCTCCTTGCCCCCTCTCAACCATCCGCCACTCTGTCTCTCGCCTTGAGCAGTTCCTGCTCATCTGCCCACAATCAGGTGTCTGTCAAGGACATGTTTGAGAGTAAGAAGCCAATGTCAGAAAGTCACCCCCTTGCCCGGCGTCTGACAGCTGGCTTGTCTGTACTATTAGCCAGCCAGCTTTTACCATACAAGCTGCTGATGTCTGAGGCGTTCAAAACATTTGTAGCTATTGGAACACCGCAGTGGAAGGTACCCGGACGAAATTTCTTTTCACAAAAGGCAATCCCCAACCTGTACTCCATTGTGCAAAAGGAAGTAATGGCATGTCTGGCACACAGTGTTGGGGCAAGGGTCCATCTGACCACTGATACCTGGTCTGCAAAGCATGGTCAGGGCAGGTAAACCTGCTGATGGCTGCCAAGCATGGAATGCGTGGCTCTGCAGAGGAGTTGGTGACACCGCCATGACTTGCAGGCAGGCCTGCTGCCACCTCCTCTACTCCTCCTACTCCATCCTCTTCCATAACCTCCTCGGCTGAGTCCTCTTCTGCTGCTGCGTCTTGCTCCACATCAACGGCACCCCCCCAGCTCCCCAGGTACTATTCCACATCCCGGATACGGCAGTGTCACGCCGTCTTAGGTTTGACTTGCTTGAAAGCAGAGAGTCACACCGGACAAGCACTCCTGTCCGCCCTGAACGCACAGGTGGAAAAGTGGCTGACTCCGCAGCAACTGGAGATCGGCAAAGTGGTTTGTGACAATGGAACAAATTTGTTGGCGGCATTGAAGTTGGGCAAGTTGACACATGTGCCGTGCATGGCACATGTGTGTAATCTGATCGTACAACGCTTTGTGCATAAGTACACAGGCTTACAGGATGTCCTGAAGCAGGCCAGGAAGGTGTGTGGCCATTTCAGGTGTTCCTACACGGCCATGGCTCACTTTGCCGATATCCAGCGGCGAAACAACATGCCAGTGAGGCGCTTGATTTGCGACAGCCCGACACGTTGGAATTCAACACTCCTAATGTTCGACAGCCTGCTCCAACAAGAAAAAGCCGTTAATGAATATTTGTATGAACGGGGTGCTAGGACAGCCTCTGGGGAGCTGGGAATTTTTTTGCCACGTTACTGGACGCTCATGCGCAATGCCTGTAGGCTCATGCGTCCTTTTGAGGAGGTGACAAACCTAGTCAGTCGCACCGAAGGCACCATCAGCGACATCATACCATTTGTTTTCTTCCTGGAGCATGCCCTGCAAAGAGTGCTGGATCAGGCAGTAGATGAGCGTGAAGAGGAAGAGTTGTGGTCACCATCACCACCAGAACCAGCCTTATCAGCATCGCTTGCTGGACCTGCGGCAACGCTGGAAGAGGATTGTGAGGAAGAGGAGTCAGAGGAGGAATGTGGCTTTGGGGAGGAGGAAGAGGAGGAGCAAGACCAACCACAACAGGCATCCCAGGGTGCTCGTTGTCACCTATCTGGTACCCGTGGTGTTGTACGTGGCTGGGGGGGAAGAACATACCTTCATTGAGATCACTGAGGAGGAGGAACGGGAAATGAGTAGCTCGGCATCCAACCTTGTGCAAATGGGGTCTTTCATGCTGTCGTGCCTGTTGAGGGACCCTCGTATAAAAAGGCTGAAGGAGAGCGACCTGTACTGGGTGTCCACGCTACTAGACCCCCGGTATAAGCAGAAAGTGGCTGAAATGTTACCAAATTACAACAAGTCGGAAAGGATGCAGCATTTGCAAAATAAATTAAAAAGTATGCTTTACACAGCGTATAAGGGTGATGTCGCAGCACAACGGGAATCTAACAGGGGAAGAGGTGAAAGTAATCCTCCTCCTCCCACGACCACGCCGGACAGGACAGGATGCTTTACAGACGTGTTGTTGATGGAGGACATGTGGAGCTTTTTAAGTCCTATGCATCGCCACAGCCCTTCGGGATCCACCCTCTGAATGACTCGACCGACAGGTAGCAGACTACCTCGCCTTAACTGCAGATATCGACACTCTGAGGAGTGATGAACCCCTTCACTACTGGGTGTGCAGGCTTGACATGTGGCCTGAGCTATCCCAATTTGCGATAGAACTTCTGGCCTGCCCCGCTTTAAGTGTCCTGTCAGAAAGGACCTTCAGTGCAGCAGGAGGTATTGTCACTGAGAAGAGAAGTTGCCTAGGTCAAAAAAGTCTAGATTACCTCACCTTTATTAAGATGAATGAGGGATGGATCCCGACGGGACTGACAGTGGGTGATACATCCGACTAAAAAAGGCCTGATGAGCTGCCTTGGGCTAAAAATGGTCCACACGTTGCTGTATTTTAGCTCTGAATGCCGGTTGACTTGCGTGACTTATCCGCCACCAACTGGGGTTCAAACCGCAATGTTTTAGGGCACTGCTCCCCAACCTTTTTATCACCGCGGACCGGTAAATGTTTGATCATTTTTCCATGGCCCGCTTGTTTTGATTTAATAATTTTAATTTAATTGTATTTAAACATGCCTTCAAAATAAAATACAGCTACACCAAAAAATGAATATAAAGTGATTTATTTTATTTAACTCACTAGAATGCCAAATCAATTAGAACCCTGAGCTTGTTTCTTCGCAACGAGACGGTTCCATCTGGGGGTAATAGGAGACAATGACACCCGAAGTGTGTTGCTTATGTCCAGTTTATTCCGTTGTTTTGTTTTGGTTGCTGTCACTGCAGAAAACCCCGCTTCACACAGATAGGTTGTCGGAAATGGCAATAGGGATTTAAGTGCTGTGGTTGCAATCTCAGGGTATTCCGCCATGACTTTAATCCAGAACACCAGCAGAGTTGTTGTTTCGAACATAGTTTTAAGGCCACCGTCATTTGCAATCTTCAACAGTTGTTCTTCTTCTTGCATAGACATGCTAGATTCGCCTGATTTGTTGGCAAATGGGTCGCGGATCCATTCCTTACCAGTTCGTGGGTCTTTTGTGGTTGGGAAGTAGCGCTCAAACTCTTTTAAAAGCAAAGACAGGGGATCGTGCACCAACTGGCAGAATGAATGTTCAAGCTCAGTCTCGCCTAAAATCCCCGCTAATGTCTGAATCATGTCCAAAATGCCTCTGTTCATGCGCCGTCCCCACAACTCCAGTTTGGCTTTAAATACAGCTACTTTGTCTGACAACTTGAAAACAGTTGTCATTTTCCCCTGAAGGCCCAGATTGAGTTGGCCAATGGCGTGGGGTTTGCCTTATGGCCAATCAGGAAGCGGGAGGACCCAGGAGGAGGATCAGTGTAACAATAGGGAATTTTCATTCGCTATTGTCACACAATGGGCGGGCTCAGGAGGGTGCAATGCTCTGCGCCTCAGCCGCCACAGTGAAATTAAAGTTCCTCGGGCGGCCCGGTACCGTTTGATCCGTGTACCGGTCCGCGGCCCGGGGGTGGGGGAACACTGTTTTAGGGCACTTTCTGCCTGGGAAACAAACATCAATTCTTCTGGCCGCTGCTACAGCAGCGGCTGCAACAATACCTAATTTTTCAGGCATGTGTACATGCCTAATTTTTCAGGCCTCTGGTGCTGCACTGTGGTTTCAAAAACCAAACCAAAAAAAAAGGCACATAACAGGGATTAAACTGATAAGAATAATACTACTTAACACACCTTATAATAATGCAGAGAGAGGCAACACAGAGAGAGGAGTCTGAAGAAGAGGAGTCAGAGGAGGAAGGTGGCTTTGAGGAGGTGGAAGACCAAACACAGGGGGCTTGTTGTCACCTTTCGGGGACCCTTGGTGTTGTACGTGGCTGGGTGGAGGAAGAGACTTTCAATGACATCAGTGAGGACAAGGAACGGGACATGGCTAGCTTGGTATCCAACCTTGTGCAAATGGGGAGTTTGCGGTTGTGAAAATGGACTGTTTGCGGTTGTTTGCGGTGCGTTAAACGGGGAGTTTGGTCTGTCACTGTGAAGCGGGCGTAACCCTTACACTACCTGATTGATACAACAGTCCCCTTGAAACAACTTTTCCATCATATTGTGGCCAGAAAGAGTCCCTCTGTGTTTTAAAATTCGACTGCCCATTGAAGTCTATGGCGGTTCGCCAGGTTCGCCGGTTCACGAACATTTGCGGAAGTTCGCATTCCCCGTTCGCGAACCGAAAATTTCGTGTTCGCGACATCACTAACCTTCACCCACACATATACCATATTATAGCAGAAGCACATATTTGCAATATTTAATACATTAAAATAAGGGAGAAGCTAAATGACTAAGGGAGAAATTGTTAAATTTTTATCAATAAATGTACAGGGATTAAATTCCCCACAGAAACGTCACATAGAAACATAGAAACATAGAAACATAGAATGTGACGGCAGATAAGAACCATTCGGCCCATCTAGTCTGCCCAATTTTCTAAAAACTTTCATTAGTCCCTAGCCTTATCTTATAGTTAGGATAGCCTTATGCCTATCCCATGCATGCTTAAACTCCTTTACTGTGTTAACCTCTACCACTTCAGCTGGAAGGCTATTCCATGCATCCACTACCCTCTCAGTAAAGTAATACTTCCTGATATTATTTTTAAACCTTTGTCCCTCTAATTTAAGACTATGTCCTCTTGTTGTGGTAGTTTTCTTCTTTTAAATATAGTCTCCTCCTTTACTGTGTTGATTCCCTTTATATATTTAAATGTTTCTATCATATCCCCCCTGTCTCGTCTTTCCTCCAACCTATACATGTTAAGATCCTTTAACCTTTCCTGGTAAGTTTTATCCCGCAATCCATGAACCAGTTTAGTAGCCCTTCTCTGAACCCTCTCTAAGGTATCAATATCCTTCTGAAGATACGGTCTCCAGTACTGTGTACAATACTCCAAGTGAGGTCTCACCAGTGTTCTGTACAATGGCATGAGCACTTCCCTCTTTCTACTGCTAATACCTCTCCCTATACAACCAAGCATTCTGCTAGCATTTCCTGCTGCTCTATTACATTGTCTGCCTACCTTTAAGTCATCAGAAATAATCACCCCTAAATCCCTTTCCTCATATGTTGGGGTTAGGACTCTATCAAATATTCTGTACTCTGCCCTTGGGTTTTACGTCCAAGATGCATTATCTTGCACTTATCCACATTAAATGTCAGTTGCCACAATTCTGACCATTTTTCTAGTTTACCTAAATCATTTGCCATTTGGCTTATCCCTCCTGGACCATCAACCCTGTTACATATCTTAGTATCATCAGCAAAAAGACATACCTTACCATCAAGACCTTCTGCAATATCACTAATACAAATATTAAAGAGAATGGGTCCAAGTACAGATCCCTGAGGTACCCCACTGGTGACAAGTGTAATGGAATAAGTAGGTGACCTTAAGGTATCGATTGGATTCTTACAGGTGACATATTGGAAACATAATGCCTCTATACCAGTGGGGGATCCAGAAGCTAATCTCGGGAGGGGCACTGGCATATCATTTTAAGAAACAATCCAGGCACACTAACCACTACAGCAATCCTGGTGCCAGGATTTGCTGTGGTGCCCTCCCAGAGTAAGTAGTCAAAATGTGTGGCTGTAGTGTGTGTGTGTGTGTGTGTGTGTGTGTGTGTGGGTCGCAGTATGTGTATGGAGGGGTAGTGCGTGTGTGAGAGGGGTACAGTGTATATATGGAGTAGCAATTTGTATATTGGGAGCAGTGTGTTTGTGTGTAAAGGGTGCAGTGTGTTTGTGTGTGAGTGTGTGTATTGGGGCTGTGTGTGTATTGGGGCTATGTGTTTAAGGGGGGCAGTGTGTGTAAGGGGGGGCTGTGTGTGGTGTGAAGGGGGGACTGTATATTTGTGTGTGGTGCAGTGTGTAGGGGGTTATAGTTTGTGAGGGGATAGGAGGTTATAGTTTGTGAGGGGGTAGGGGGCTGTGTGTGTAAGAGGGTGCTGTGTATCTAAGGGGGGGCTGTGTATGTGGGGGGGCTGTGTATGTGGGGGGGCTGTGTATGTAAGGGGGGCTGTGTGTGGTAGGGATAGGGTGCTTAGATTAAAGATATATATTTTGTATTAAATAATAGCTAAATAAATTGCAGTTAATATACCTCCCTTCCTACCTGTGCTGAGGGAGAGGGAGACATTGCCTATATCAATCCCTGTTGGTTCTAGTGGAAATTGAACTCTAACCTGCAGCTCAGGCTAGAGTTCACTCTTGGAAACAAACACATTGCCATGGTAGCAGCAATGCTCTGTGATGTGAGGCGAGAACCAGTGAGCTGCAGGTAGAAACTCCCAGGTTCTCTCTCTCCCTCCCTCCCTGGATAGCACCAGCCCTGCATGGACCGGCAGGGGAGACCCCCAGCCAGCACTATTTTCTCACCCCCCCCTGGATCCGCCAACGCTCTATGCTGAAAAGCCCTTCCTACCCAGTTGTAGTTTTCTCAGTATTTAAATCCAAGAAACGTGGTGTAGCTATAGTCATTTCAAATAACATTGCACTTACTGAGATTTACAGGGAGATAGGAGAAAACAGTAGATACATCTTTCTAATTAGCGAAATCCATGGTAGAATTTACTCAATACTCTATGTCTAAGCGCCTAATAAAGATCCACTGAAATTCTTAAACAATCTTTTAACCAAGCTGGAGACACTGGTGCAGGGAACCCTACTCATGGGAGGTGATTTTTAATTCTGTTATTGACCCAGTTAAGGATAAAAAAAGTTTCTAGTCGGGGGGGAAAAATATAACTCTACAAAAAAATATAACTATACACAGTTTCAGAATATTATAAATACATTTGAATTATATGATATCTGAAAAGTAGTGATGTCCCGAACGGTTCGCTGGCGAATAGTTCCTGGCGAGCATCGCTTGTTCGCCACGGATGGCGAACATATGCGCTGTTCGGTCCACCCCCTATTCGTCATCATTGAGTAAACTTTGACCCTGTACCTTACAGTCAGCAGACACATTCCAGCCAATCAGCAGCAGACCCTCCCTCCCAGACCCTCCCACCTCCTGGACAGCATCCATTTTACATTCATTGTGAAGCTGCATTCTTAGTGAGGGGAGGGACAGTGTAGCTGCTGCTGATTTGATAGCTAGGCTAGTGTATTCAGTGTCCACTACAGTCCTGAAGGACTGATTTGATCTCTCTACCTAAAGGACTGATTTGATCTCTACTACCCCCCCACACCCTCAGCCTCACTACCCCCCCACACCCTCAGCCTCACTCCCCCCCACACCCTCAGCATCACCACCCCCAGCCTCACTACCCCCCACACCACCCTCAGCATCACCACCCTCAGCATCACCACACCCAACCACCCTCAGCTTCCCCCCACCACCCTCAGCATCACCAGCCCCCACCCTCACCCTCCACCACCCTCAGCATCACCCCCCACCAGCCTCAGCATCACCCCCTCACCATCACCCCTTCCTTCTCACATCACCCCTCCTCACATTACCCCCTCCTTCTCACATTACCTCCCTCTCACATTACCCCCTCCTCCTTCTCACATTACCCCCCTCCTCCTTCTCATATTACCTCCTCTCCTCCTTCTCCGCGTTACCCCCCCTCACTGTCACCATCACCTCCCTGTCACCATCACCCGCCTCTCCTTCTCACCATCACCCCCCCCCCATACACACAACACACTTCAAGCAGCTATCCCATACACATAGGGTCACAGACAAAAACGCAAACATGCTCACAGAGACATATATTCACACACAAGGATACTCTCTGTCAGACACACTTTCAGGCACATACATAGGTAAACTGTGCATCAATGTGTATATGTGACACTTTTTTGTTAGTGGGGCCTCATGTTTGAGTTTCGCCTAAGGCCTCATAAAGTCTAGAGCCGCCTCTGGGTGTCCCAATAGCTTGCATTTTAAAAAAAAAAAAAACTTTTTGCCTGTAATATAATAGCAGTCAGTTTCCTTCATGAGTGTGCGTTTCAGGGCCTGCCCAGTGCCACCACTCACTCACTGGTGTCCCAATAGCTTGCATTTAAAAAAAACAAAACTTTTTTGACTGTAATATAATAGCAGTCAGTTTCCTTCATGAGTGTGCGTTTCAGGGCCTGCCCAGTGCCACCACTCACTCACTGGTGTCCCAATAGCTTGCATTTTAAAAAAACAAAACTTTTTGGACTGTAATATAATAGCAGTCAGTTTCCTTCACGCATATGCGTTTCAGGGCCTGCCAGGGCACAGTGTCACACCAGTGCAACTCATATCTGGAGTAACAGTAGTGTACATTTAAAAAATATATACAATTTTGACTGTAATAGATTGAATAGCAGTTAGTTGTCTGCAAGCGTGTGTGTCAGGCCTACAGCGTCTACTCTGCAAACTTCTGCCACTGCACAGTGCCACTCATATCTGTTGTCACAGTAGCTTGCACGCATAGTACCACTAATCGAAAAATAAATGACAGGCAGGGGCCGTCGTGGTTGTGGTGCTGTGATTCCCTTTGGCCGTAGAATAATGCCCAGTGCTCAGAGGCCACATACCCTGAACTCGAAAAGTTCTGAGGACATAGTTGACTGGCTAACACAGGACACCCAATCTTCTACAGCTTCCGCTCGGATCCTTGACTCACCATCCTCCTCCAGCTTAGCTTCGGGTGGGGAGGCTGAGGGTGGTGGTGAGCCCGGTGGGGGGGGTGGTGGTGAAGCTGGTGGGGGCGTGGGAAGGCTGAGGGTGGTGGTGAGGCTGGTGGGGAGGTGGGAAGGCTGAGGGTGGTGAGGCTGAGGATGGTGAGGCTGTTGGGGGGTTGGAAGGCTGAGGGTGGTGAGGCTGAGGGGTGGCCAAGGCTGGTGGGGGGAGGCTGGTGGGGAGGCTGGGGGTGGAGGAGGCTGGTGGGGGGTGGTGAGGCTGGTGGGGGAGGCTGAGGGTGGGAGGCTGAGGGTGGGAGGCTGGTGGGGGTGGGTGAGGGCTGGTAGGGGGAGCCTGAGGGTGGTGAGGCTGGTGGGGGGTGTGGGGAGGCTGGTGGGGGGAGGCTGAGGGTGGTGAGGGAGCCTACCTCTTCCCTGGTGGTCCAGTGGCCACTTCTTCCAGTCTGCAGCTCCGCAGAGCTGCAGACCATGTAATATCGCGAGACCATCAGAGTGTTGCCGTGGATAGGAAATTCAAGGATAGGAACAGGAGTTATTCAATCCTCTGGTTATCAGAAAAATATTCAAAAATATTAAAAAACTATTAAAAAATATAATAACTAATATATATCTAACTAAAATGCAAAACAATAGTGAACATACAAAAGTAAGAAAAAAATATGAAAAAATATATAAACAAATAATAACTATGTAGACAAAATAAAATGAAGAAACTATATTGAAAAATAAAAATTACAAATTAAAAAATGTAAATGAAAATATTAAATAATATCCACTGATCAAAAAATAAGATCTGGATCTGCCAACATCAGTTCCAATAAGGTAGGGTCAGTCTCATAATGTACAAAGGAACATAGAAAATTATATATATTCATTCAGTCCTTTTGGGGTAACTTTATCCAATCGATGTATCCAATACGTCTCTCATTGAAGGAGGAGTCTGGATCTGTCGCCCCCTCTGGGACTAGGAGGAACATGGTCGATGGCTATGAATCTCAAAGTCGGAAGTCTGTGTGCCGCTTGAAAAAAATGCTTAGCGACCGGTTTATCAGTTTTTTGGTCTCTAAATGCAGTCGTGATGGTAGATCTATGGCCTCGGATATGGTCACGGAGAGTTAGATCTGTTTTCCCTACATATTAGAGGCCACAGGGACAGGTGATTAAATAGACTACATGGTCAGTAGTACAAGTAATATAATGAGTGATTGGAATCCTAATGCCACCATGTGGGTGAACAAAGGAGGTACCAGTATTCATGTGGCAGCAAGTCACGCAGCCACTGCATCTATAACACCCTTTCTTAGTGTGTCCTGTAACTCTGTGGAAACATATTGTAGGGTCACTACCGACAATTAGGTCCCTGAGGTTTCTGTTCCGTTTAAGACTAATGATCGGTTGTTGATGAAAGATAGACGGTAAATTTTTATCGGAGCTTAAAATGCCCCAGTACTTATTCATGGATTGTTGTATTTGTGAAGTACCTGTATGGAAGGTAAGAGGCAAATACATTCTAGCTGGTTTTTGTGTTTGCTGTAGCGGACTTGCAGAGTCGTGTGTCATTCTTTTCTAAGGCTTTGTGTTTCGCTTTAAGTAACGTATGTAAATTATACCCTCTGACAAGGAATCTGTCAGTCATTTCTTGAAGTTGTTTCTCTCCGATTCACTGGGTCACTATTATACCTAAGGACCCGCATATACTGGGATAAGGGCAAAGATTCCTTCAACTTCTGTCGGTGATAACTATTAAACTGAAGTAAAGTATTCCTCGAGGTGTCTTTCGGATAAAGAGTATATCCCAACTTGCCTTTGTCTTTATAAATGGAAACATCAAGAAACTGAATTTAATTCATATTGAAGGTGAGTGTCAATTTTACTGGGAGCAAAAATGAGTTGATGTCATTGATCATTTGTTCAAGACTACTGCTGGTCCCAGTCTAGATCAAAAAAATATCATCCACAAAATGATGGTACGTGAGTATATGCTTACGATGCCTTTCCAAAATATATTGGGTCTCAAATAAAAACATGTATGCGTTGGCATATGAAGGTGCCATCGCCGCACCCATTGAAGTTTTGATATGATAATCAATATATTTAGCGATAGGTTTCAAAAGGTTGTCGCGAGCCGAGACAATCAGCCTTCCTGGTGGATTTTTCATATCGTTATAGACATTGGGTAACGTATATAAAACAGGATGTTTTGGGTATTCCACATATAAGTATTTAGCCAAATTTGTATCTACAAAACCCATCTGGACACCAGTGGCAATGATGTTCTGAA
This sequence comes from Pelobates cultripes, assembly GCA_933207985.1. Lineage (NCBI taxonomy): Eukaryota > Metazoa > Chordata > Amphibia > Anura > Pelobatidae > Pelobates > Pelobates cultripes. The sequence continues at coordinate 137,310,660 of OW240915.1, read as the reverse complement.
TCTTGTTTTAGAATTTCTTAACAGGGTCAAATGTTAATCTCTGATATGTATTCATATCTGACAATTGATTTAATATCTCTTCTTTGTATTTAACATAGGACATAACGACAATCGCACCTCCCTTATCCGCCGTGCGAATAATGATACTTGGGTCTATCATAAGGTCTCTTAGAGCCGATTTCTCAGCCACTGATAAATTTTGTCTATGATCCATTGGATTTTTAAGAATTTTTTCGGATTCAGTTTTAACAGATTGCATGAAGGTTTTAATAGAGATGTTAGAGGTCTTCAGGTCTCCTTTATTATTTAATTTCAAAGGATTTTTGGTCTCCGATATGGTAGGTATCACTGTGGAACTATCTTTCCAATGTTCATAATTGATCAATGTGCGTTGTACTTTGTGTAATTCAATGTCTATTTGAAGAGGAACAGGTTTAGACACAGGAACAAATGTTAGCCCTTTCGATAATACAGAGAGGTGATGTTCTGTTAAAATCTTCTGTGATAGGTTGAAGATTAGGGTCATCTCCTCCCCAGAGGAGGTTTTCCCTTTAGCCCGGTACTTCTGGTGTCTCTTCTTTCCTCTCCTGATGATTGTGTTCTTTTTCCGCCTCTTGTATGGGCATGTGTAGTACCTGAAGATTCATGAGGATAGATATGCCAGTAATGTTAAAGTCTAGAGATACATCAATTTGTATGGGTGGCAGAAATGATTGCACTTGCCAAAATGCTTATACCCAACATGGAGAGTGCAAAACTCCACATCCTCTTACTCACATTAACTGCATAGCAATTTCACAGCTGCCCATATCCACCAATACTTTAGGCCAAAGGATTGCTGACAGCATGCATGAGAAAAAGCGTATTTCTGATATGAAGATATGAGAAGGACTAGCATGAAAACATATAGATAATGGGGTTGGTATGGAATGGGTAGAAAATGGCTAACACAAAGTACACAAAGACATGGCAGGTATTGATATGCCATGGTAAACTAACAGAAAATTATGATGTAGTGGTGGACTTAACACAATATGGCCTTATAATGTGACTTAATCCCCATATATGTTTGCTAAGATTTTAAGTAAACCTGTATTTTGTTTCTGTGTGCTGTGTTCCTTAATCTGTAATTTGTATATACTTTGGCAGCACCACCACTACTGAGAAATGCATGTTCTGGATGTGCCCCCATTTCTCTTTTTCTGTTTATATTTGGAACCCTAATCATTTTGGGTTGAGCAGCCCACCCATCCGCTGTAGGTGCCCCTTTGGAGGTGACTACAGGACTCAATAAATTTGAGGAGAGACTTTGGAAGTAGTTAAAGCAGTAAGTATGGCAGTTAGCACGTTTATCTCCAATGCAGAAATGTGTGTAAAACCCACTGATATTGATTTTTTTCTGGTTTTACCCTAAATTTTACTGGGAGCAAAGATGAGTTGATGTCATTGATCATTTGTTCAAGACTACTGCTGGTCCCAGTCTAGATCAAAAAAATATCATCCACAAAACGATGGTACGTGAGTAAGCTGCTTACGATGCCTTTCCAAAATATATTGGGTCTCAAATAAAAACATGTATGGGTTGGCATATGAAGGTGCCATCGCCGCACCCATTGAAGTTTTGATATGATAATCAATATATTTAGCGATAGGTTTCAAAAGGTTGTCTAGATGACAAAAATATCCCAAGAGGTTTAAGATTTCTCAAAATGCCCACATCTGACCAGGATGATGATCAATTTATGGAATAATGGATAGAACAACTGGAAAATTGAGCATTCTTCTATTAATGAAAATTATTAAATACAATTAGAGCCATAAATTGATCAACCTAGACAGAGAAATAAACCAATTGAAAGACAAAGTAACCCCTTGTAAAGAGGCTCATGAATATATACAAAACTCAATACTAATACAGAGCATAATAGAAAAAATAGACTGAAAAAAGTTTATCAAGGTTAAGAAATATATACGAGACAAAAAGTACTACCCTAGAAATCCAAAACAAGGACACAACGTGAACCTTACACAAATCGCCAAATAGAAACCATCCCTTCCATAGAAATAATTACTGCAAACAAAGATACAATTTAGAGCAAACATCATACAGAAGATCCCCTTGCCCTAATAGTTTTTTTAGGAGATATAATGAATATCACAATCACAATAAACAAAAACACCCACCAAATTCATGTAATTATGAACACAGTCCACCATATTGATACATGAACATACACTCACATTACTATGACAATAACCATCAAGAGAATAAGCATCACAATCCATTCACAAACCGCAAGAGTCCTAAGAAATCTCCCAAACTCCAAAGAAATATAGTTACCACCATACATACCCTCAAAAATAGAACACCAATGAGGCAAATATTAAGGACATCACTGTCTCCAGAGAATCTTATCAAAAGAGACAGGTTCTATATCCTCTTTTCAGAAAGAAAGAAATTTATCTCTAGAGGAAGAAGATGCCAAAAAGGGAAGGACAGATTATCTACCTAGTTCAAGGATCAGGGATTTTTAACCTACCCCAAAAAACCCTTAGTGCCACACAGATGTTTTAAGTAAAAGTTTGAAATATGTTCCCACTAGAGATTTTACAAATTTTTCAGCATACATAAATGTGAACAAAATTGTAAGACAAACTATAGTAAAAATATTTTATGGCAATTATTATGTTATTTAAATCACACCAACAAATTCCGCTGCGCTTTACAGTGGGTGGACGAACAGACATGTAGTTGTAACCAGACAAGTTGGACACCCAGGAACAGAGGGGTTGAGGGTCCTGCTCAATGAGCTTACATGCTAGAGGGAGTGGGGTAAAGTGACACAAAAGGGAGCTAGAGGGAGTGGGGTAAAGTGACACAACTGCCATTAGTATTAGACTAATGGCAGTTGCAAGAGTCGGGAGCTATTAACAGTTTAATTGATACGCTTGATCATTAATTGATCAGTCGGGAGCTATTAACAGTTTAGTTTATACGCTTTTATGAAGAAGTGTGTTTTTAATGATTTTTTGAAGGAGTGGAGACTGGGTGAGCATCTAACAGAGGAGGGAAGTGAGCTCCACAGGAATGGTGCAGCCCTCGATAAGTCTTGAAGGTGAGCATCAGAGGTGGGAGTACGGACAGAAGATAGACGTAAGTCTTTAGCAGAGCGTAAGGGCCTAGATGGGACATGCTTGTTTATTAGGGAGGATAGATAGGTGGGAGCAGCATTATGTAGAGATTTGAAAGCAAGAACCAGAATTTTAAATTGAGCCCTATATCTTACAGGAAGCCAACGTAGGGACTGACAGAAAGGTGAAGTGTGGGAGGTGCGGGCAGACAGGAAGATGAGATGAAAGAAAAAAGGTGCACCTTAAAAAAGGGATATTGTAAGTGACAATACTTTATACAAGTGAATGATATAATACAGTCCAAGTAACTCAACACTAGTCCAAGATAGTGTAATCCACAGTAGTAGGGAGAAATCTTTGTGGAACAGCAGATAGGATGTATGCTCACAAATGTAGGTTGGTGATCCACTGGAACATGTAGGGAGGAAACAGAAAAAGGACTCCAATGGTACAGTATGTAAATGTAATCAATTTCTGAGGTTATAATAGTAAGGAACTACTCACAATATCCAGAGCTTAAATCCAGCTCTGGTTTGGAATGCGTTTCACAATCACAATAAACAAAAACACAAAAAAAGTGGAATGATCCCCACTCAAGGATATGTAGAGTTCCTCTGGTTTTCAGGTATATGTACCAGCAGAGTAGTCCAACTTGGAAAGAAGGGAAATAAAATATAGTGCTCACTGTATTTATGTTTGCAAAGGTAAAAGGTATGAAATATACTCACAGTATATTGAGCAGGCTCACTGCTCAATGTATAGCATATGGGTGGTACAATCCCCACCTAGGGATTCTTTGTGCTTCTTATAGGTGATAAAAACGATTATGTCAGGTCCGATATTAAATTTTTATACTGTGAGTATATTTCTTCGGACAGAAAGATGAGCCTCGCTGCCGCATTCATTATGGACTGTAACGGCGCAAGTTGGAAGCATGTAAGACCACTGAGAAGCGGATTACAGTAGTCAAGGCGAGAAAGGACAGTGGAATGGACCAGCACCTTAGTCGCATCTGGTGTTATGTAGGGTCGGATGCACGCAATGTTTTTGTGATGGAAGCGACAGGATTTGGCGATAGACTGAACATGAGGCGTGAAGGAGAGGTCGGAGTCATCTAGGCAGCGAGCCTGCATCAAAGTACTTTACCATCTGACATTACATCCACAAACAGTCAAAACTCTCCTCAGATTATTCATACACATTTGAAACCAAAATCAACTTTTTTTGACATATTCTGGGTGTCTTCACATGTTTGAAAACATGGTTGTAAAGGACTTAAACAAAATTAAATGTAAAAAGTTTAATAAAAAATAATTCAAAAATGAAAGAGAGATTTTTAAAGATCTCAAAAATGACAATGAAATTGTTATGGGAAGTTATAATGTCAAAAGAGATGTATATGAAAGAGGCATATAACAAACTAAATAACAATTCAATATTTGAAAAACGTACACATGACCCCCCTAATGATATAAAAAAGGATTAATATACACTTTCCATTTATACCAGTAATATATTTTCTACCAAAAATACACAAAAATGCCATTACTCCTCCCAGTCGCCCAATAGTTTCAATACAATCTTATCTAATTTGTTTGAAAACATTGACATTATCTTTCAACCCTCCAAAATACCAAATCATACCTTGAGGATAGTATAAGTCTGCTTCAAATCTTACAAAATATAAAATATATACATAACATTCCCCCAGCACCCCATGTGTCCAATTTCTCCCCACTGCCATTCCATCTGTCTGTCGCATTCCCCCTAAGCACCTCCATGTGCTCATTTCCCCTCCAGCCCTCTCATGTGTCTCATTTCCCCAGCCCCTCATGTCTCTCATTCTCCCTGCCTCCTTGTTTGTCCCATTCCCTCAGCCCCCTCGTATATCTCATTCTCCCAGCCCCCTTGTGTGTCTCAATCCCAAAATCAAAAAAGACAAACTACCAATAGTACTAGACTATACCAACAAAAGTTAAAAGATAAAAAACATTATCAAAAAATATTGGAGTATACTAAAGGAAGATGATAGTTTAACCCCTTAGTGACCAGACCGTTTTTCAATTTTCTTACCGTTTGGGACAAGGGCTCATTTCACATTTCTGTGGTATTTGTGTTTAGCTGTAATTTTCCTCTTACTCATTTTCTGTACCCACACATATTATATACTGTTTTTCTCGTCAATAAATGGTCTTTCTAGAGATACCATTATTTTCATCATATCATATAATTTACAATAACAAAAAATATAAAATATGAAAAAACTTTTGTAAAAAAACACACTTTTTCTAACTTTGACCCCCAAAATCTGTTACGCATCTACAACCGCCAAAAAACACCAGTGCTAAATAGTTTCTAAATTTTGTTTAGAAATACTCAATGTTAACACTTACTTAGCTTTTTTTGGAAAGTTATATGGCTATAAGTATACTTTGCTATTTCCCCAAAACTATTTTCAAAATGAATGCAACTTACATTGTAACACTGATATCTGTCAGAAATCCCTGAATAACAATTCACGTGTATATATTTATTTAAAAGAAGACAACCTAACTTGGGGTATTTTGACACTTTCCATTCAACCATTTTACCACCAATCTATGTCAAATTAAAAAAAATAATAATAATTGGTGATTTGTTTGACACACATATCAATTTAAGAATACATGCACGGAGAACTTTAGGGGTTACTGCCAAAGAACACCCCAATATGTGTTCAGCAACATCTCCTGAGTACAGTGATACCCCCCATGTATAGGTGTGTTGGGTTCTCTGGGGGCTAAAAGACTTTATTTGGAGGGTGCGCATTCCAGTTTTCCAACTTGGAATTTTCAAAACCGGTTATTTTTTTGAAAAGTAGACTACCCAGGGTATTCAATATGGGGTAAGTCCAGTCTTTTTTAGTAGCCATTTAGTCACAAACACTGTCCAAATTTAGCATGTGTATTTATTTGTGTGTTAAAAATGCAAAAAACAATTATGAACGCTAACTTTGGCCAGTGTTTGTGACTAAGTGACTACTAAAAAAAGACTGAACATACCCCATTTGCAATACTTTGGGTTGTCTTCTTTTGCAAATGGTATGCCATCATGGGGGTAATTCTCATTCCTGGCTACCATACGCTAGCAAAGGCAACATAACCAATCTGGCAAAATTCAATGTGAAAAACGGCCTTATATTTGACCCTGTAACTGTAAAAACACTATAAAACCTGTACATGGGGGGTACTGTTATACTCAGGAGACTTCGCTGAACACAAATATCAGTGTTTCAAAACAGTAAAATGTACCACAACAATGATATTATCAAGGAAAATGCAGTTTGTGTGTGAAAAATGCAAAAAACTTCACTTTCACTGACAATATCATCGCTGTGATATGTTTTACTGTTTTTAAACACTCATATTTGTGTTTAGTGAAGTCTACTGAGTAAAACAGTACACCCCACGTAAAGGTTTTATGGTGTCTTGGAAAGTTACAGGGTTAAATATAGTGCTAGCAAATTAAATTCTCTTGACTTTCGGCCTGGGTTGTTAGACAGGTCCCCCAAATTGCAATCAATAAAATTACCTTGTTTTGTAAAAATATTACATATATATGCACGTAGAAATTAAATATATATACATATTTATATACTTGAAGTCTACATGTATATTTGTGAAATTATTTATGTAATTATGTATATGGACATGTTTTGCTTTTGTTGTTTTTTTTTTTATTTATATATATATATATATATATATATATATATATATATATATATATATATATATATATATATATATATATATATATATAATTTCATTGTAAGTGTATTTTGATATTTTATATATATATATATATATTTTTTTTTATATATACGTGTGTAATTTTACTCTAAGTGTATTTTTATATCTTTATTTTTTTTAATAATATTAATATTTTTATTTTAAAACCTTTCTTAACTTTGAGAAAATATCTTAAATCCTCTGAGTGGGAATGTTCCAAACAGTCAGTGTGAGTGGTACTCTGTTACTCTGGGCATGAAACCTAGAAACTTGATAAAGAAAAGAAAAAAATGATGAAAAAGTTTCTCCTAGAAGTAATTCCTTTCAGGTACTAGTAAATAAAAGTCTGATATAAGTGAGTAAAATGTATTTAAAACATAACGAGGAATTTGCACTATATAGCGAATAATTTTATCTTTGAAATGGATAAACCAACAGGATTTAATATAGTTGCTTAAAGTGTATTAACCACAAAAGATTCAAAATGGAAAAGCCAAGAGGCTTTATCCTTCCTATATAGTTAGTAACAACATGCTAATATAGGGGTCGACGGTTAAGAGAATCTATATTTTCAAACATAAAGCAGTGCATTCTAAGGAAATGGATGCCTAAATAATTTCTGGCAAAAGTATGCCTAAACAATCACAATCCAATAGTTAACCTTTGTACTATTAATAGATAGGAATAGATCAACTAAGCAGTTAGTCGGTCTAAGAGTATAGGAAGTGTGTGGTCCAAGTTGGACCTTGGTACCGTAAAAGTGAAAATATATTGGGTAATGAAGAGCAAGGAGAAACATCCCAAGTCAATGCTGATGCAGGAAAAATATTGCCAATGGAGGATGTTACATCAACGGGGTGCAGTGGAACAGCAGTGGGAATATCTATGCCGGTGTGTCAGCCCATCAGGTATACAGGGGGCTGGGGCCAATTATGGGCAGTAATTCACACACATAACACATCCACACCATGAGATCATCCTTGTACTGCAAGGTAGCGAGATAAGAGAACTTGAGCCTCCTAGCTTCCACTGTAAAGGTGGAAATATATTAAAAAAATAAAGACCAGGAAGAAACATCCAAAGTGCTTATGCAGGAAAATATGGCCAATCGAGGATGTTGGATAAACCGGTGTGTCAGCCCATCAGGTATACAGGAGGCGGAAACCAATTGTGGGCAGTGATTCACACACATAACATATCCACTCCACGAGATCATCCTAATGCAGCCATGTACTGCAAAATAGCAAGAGAAAGAAGAAGCTAGTGCCTTCTAGGCTAGCCATACCCAAAGTAACTTGTTTTGATCTAATATAGAAGATTATAGATTTTTTCCTTATTAGGCGTTTAAGTGACCCCCATAGATATGTCTTTTTGCTGATAATACTAAGATATGTAACAGGGATGATGTTCCAAGAGAGATAAGCCAAATAAAAAATATTTTGGTAAACTAGAAAAAGGCAAAGATAGAAAGGTGTATAGGTGCTACCAAATCTAAATGAAAGTAACTGGTGTAGTGTAAGTGTATCCCACAAAACTTAATAAATAAATTACATCGCAAATAAAATAAAATAAATACCATGCCAGTCAGCAAGATACTAGTAACAGAATCAATCTAAAAGACATAAATATAAAACATACTGTAAACTGTATATACAAATATTAAGCCCCTATATAGGATAAAACTCACAGAATGTAGAGCCATCCCAGGCTCTATATGATGTGCTGGAGGGTGCCTATCCAGGCTAAAACAACATCCTGAATGGAGAGCAGCACAAAAATCAAATGTGATGAGACAAAAAATTATTGGGTATACAATTAAAATAAGGGATGGTAGGAGCAGTGTTAAATATACAAAATAGATGTACAAGGCATATAGCCTAAAACAAACACCGCAAATAGAGTAAACAAAGTCCCAAAAAGCAATAAATAAAAGTGTCAGTAACAGCAGACGCGTTTCAACTCCAGCTGGAGTCTTCTTCAGTGCTAAAGTGTTCTCTCCTTAGTTGCAATAAGTACCATTTCAAATCAGTCTTCGACTCAACACAGCTGTGATTCTTCCCATTTCCAGCGGCATGTCTGCGTCATCATGCCACGCTCGCCATGTGATGTGGCGCAACTACGTCACTTCCAGTCCCTCGATCACCAGAGTGAGGGCAGGTTGGAAAAAGTCCCATATCTAGTGTGGACAAAAAAGTATTTGCAAAGAATAGAAAATAGTCTAGAAATACAGCATAGTATGATGGAGGAAAACAACAATAAATTAACTCATTACTTGATTTAAAAAGTGGGGTTAGGTCTCCAAATGAAAAAATAGATGGGACCCACCTCACTAGAATTACCTCTATTATAACAATATCATATGTGGTAAGAGACTTTATTGAAAACCAAATACACAAAACAAACAAATCCACGTATAAAAGGTGTGCACACAACCCACCATGTGTAAAACAAAAAAACACAGCAGTACAGTTTTAAAAACTGGGGGTAAGAATAATCATATAAATGTGTGTGTGTGTATATATATATATATATATATATATATATATGTAATATATATATATATATATATATATATATATATATATATATAGAGAGAGAGAGAGAGAGAGAGAGAGAGAGAGAGAGAGAGAGAGAGAGAGAGAGAGAGAGCAATACTTGTGGTATATACCATCAGCATGTGTAGACAGATCTCTCATACATATATTTTAAATCAGGCTCAGAGTATAGTAGGAGCATTGATCCCATGCTTCTGTCTCAAATATAGATGACAAAGTGCATTATAATAATTAGACGCTGAATATACTGTGTCCAAGTGACAAGTTCTCTGGTCTATAAAGGTGGCTAGTCTTGGCTGCATGCAGTGAAGTGGTCTAAAGAGCCCTTGTTAGCAAAAAAGCACAGCCTTAATGTAGTCTAAACACCGCTTATACAATTTATACCGGGAGGCAGGGGTTGTGATATCTGCTATATTAGGCCACACATAAGTCATGTGATATATCCATGGATCTAATTTTGAGTGAGTCACCATTATCCTTCCTTGCCAGAGACCCCCTGGGCAGAAGTTGTACTTTGAAAACCTAAGTGAGTAATTAGCATTTAATCCTTTTTGCTTTTATCTGTTGTTCGTAAATAATTAATCCGAAAAGTATGTTAAAAATAGTTTTTTAATAAACACCCATACAAGCCCACTAAAGAAATTATATCACCCACTACTTGTATATACACTCATCTTAAAAAAAAAACATAATTTTTTTCCAAGGAAGGAAGTAAGCTGGGCTATGAAGGTCTTTGAATCTCTGGTTACAGATGAAATTAGAAGAACAACACCCCAAATAAGAAGTAATAAACAAGTTTTTCATTTGAATTTGGCACAGAGGAAGGCTCTAAAGAATTTAAGGAATGATGAAAACCTAGTCATAAACCAGCTGATAAAGGGGGAGCAGTGGTTGTTCAAAACAGAGGTGATTACATTGAAGAGATCCCTAGACAGTTAGGAAACCTAAATACTTACAAAAAATTGGAAGCGAACCCATCAAAACCTTATTTTAAAAGTTACAAAGTTTTAATAGAAAAGGGAAAAAGTTTAACTATTTTAAATCTTGATGAATTAAATTCTTTTAAACATTTCTGTCTTTAAGACCCCTGTCCTGTATATTCTTCCTAAGATACATACCCATAGTGACTGGGGTCGACTCCCTTACGAGTCGACTATCACAGTATGTGGCAGAACCAACCTCGCCACTGTGCACTGGAGAAGCCTGGTTGCTCGCCTGCTCCCTTTAGACTATGGCCCCTGTTCTTTTACCCTGCAGAAAGGCTGGTTTGTGCCTTTCTGCGGACTGTTAAAGCCATGCTACCCCAGATAGCTATGCCATGGAGCCCAGCCGTATACTGAAAGACTGTATGAAAGACGTTGGCTCCATGGCGATTGAACTGTATGTATGTGATCTGAGCGCCATCCGGTAATAATGTGCACTCAGATCTAAGCTATCTGGGGATAGGTAGAATGTCTGTATTTTATGTAATAAAGGTAACCTTGTGTATTTTATTGTATTTTACTGTATTTTTACTGCCATGTGCTTTATGGAGTTTTGCCTCTGTCCTTGGAGATAATTGGATTACTTCTCAATTATCTCCAGGATAGGAGACTCTTTGGAACTGGTTTTGGGCAGAAAATCCATGCCATATTTGGTCACAAAGGACTTCGGTCTATCTTTTGAACCAATGGACCAATTTGGATGATTTTGACATATGTTTGTATTTGGAGTATGCCAATTTTATGTGACTGTGATGCATACTTTGAAAGTTATGAAAAATGTGGAAAAACTGTATTCCTCTGCCTGTGATAATTATATCATCCATTGTGTTCAGTAATCCTATCTCAGGCAGAGGGGAGGATTTTGTGTGGGAGTGTCTGTGTGTATTGTATGGATTGATTGGTTGTTCTGTAAAACCCTGTGGGCAGTACTATGTTTGTGGATTGGGAATAAAAGAGGCTGTATGTGCCAGTACAGTCAGATTCTGCTTGACCCTCAAACGAAGTGTCATCTCGTTATTGGGGGAATTGGATTGTATGCTGACTGCCAGGAGTGTAACCCTTTCGTATGGTTTTCCTGTTTGGATATTTCCAGTGTTCATGTGTTTCCAATAATTACCAAAACAGAGCACGCTAAACTAATCTGTAAATGTAAAAAAACAAACAAATAATAGTGCAGACAATCTAAATATGTAATAATGGGAAAAGAGAAGAAATCTAAGGGAAAAAAACTCACATATTGGAGAGGGGATATCCCCACACTGGAAGATATGTCCACTGGTGGTTCTGTTATAAAGAACTAATGAAAGTATTTAGAAAATTGGGCAGACTAGATGGGCCAAATGGTTCTTATCTGCCGTCACATTCTATGTTTCTATTTTTTCTATATGTTTCCTCGTTAAGGTATACACAACATGGACAAAGTGCAACAAGAGGTGATACATTCAGTGCATAGTGCTAAAGTGAAAAGAGTAATCCCAATGTGCATTACGGTGCTTTAATAGCACCTTCGTCAGGGAGAGAAAGTTTGAAACTAGCTGTTTTCTGGTTTAAAAACGCAGTAGAGCTCATCCTCATTCCAGTTGAAGCTTATCACATTTCAGCGTTTCAGAGTATTTACAAGCCCATCTGAGCGGTATCAGGCTATCAGAATCCCCTGTTGACATCATCACCAGACGTATCTTTGGAGTGCCCCTCTCTTGAATAGATTCGTGCCCCAGTGGTATGGAAACAATATAAAGGATTGAGAAAGAATATAGATTCATTGTAACTTTGTGGTTAGATATGTTCATATTCCCCCTTTATATATTGAGGATAATCGCAGCTTCTTGTAATGAGTTTCTCTCCATTTTTATTATATATCGCCTAGGTAGAATAAAGTAGAATAAGGATAATCATTAGTGATGTCGCGAACATAAAATTTTCGGTTCTCGAACAGCGAACGTGAACTTCCGCAAATGTTCGCGAATGGGCGAACCGGGTGAACCGCCATAAATTCAATAGGCAGGCGGATTTTAAAACCCACAGGGACTCTTTCTGGCCACAATAGTGATGGAAAAGTTGTTTCAAGGGGACTAACACCTGGACTGTGGCATGCCGGAGGGGGATCCATGGCAAAACTCCCATAGAAAATTACATAGTTGATGCAGAGTCTGGTTTTAATCCATAAAGGGCATAAATCACCTAACATTCCTAAATTGTTTGGAATAACGTGCTTTAAAACATCAGGTATGATGTTGTATCGATCAGGTAGTCCATTTGCACAACCACAAACTCCCCATTTGCACAAGGTTGGATACCAAGCTAGCCATGTCCCATTCCTTGTCCTCACTGATGTCATTGAAGGTCTCTTCCTCCACCCAGCCACGTACAACACCAAGGGTCCCCAAAAGGTGACAACAAGCCCCCTGGGACGCCTGCTGTGTTTGGTCTTCCACCTCCTCAAAGCCACCTTCCTCCTTTGACTCCTCTTCTTCAGACTCCTCTCTCTGCGTTGCCTCTCTCTGCGTTATTATAAGGTGTGTTAAGTAGTATTATTCCTATCAATTTAATCCCTGTTACGTCCCCTATCAGGGGACGTGTATATGGCATCGATTTTAGGAACCGGGAGATGGAAAAAGATGCTTGGTCGGTCCTCCTACTTCAAATTTGGGGCACTGCGCGTGCAATCTAATGTGCCACCAGATAGGAGTGGTGTGTTAAGTAGTACTATTCTTATAAGTTTAATCCCAATGTCACGACTACTAGTGTGGTCCAGCACGCAGAAACTATGTAAACATATACATAGGCAAGAAAAGGAAAATAAAAGGACAGAGCGTAAACCAGACCTTAGAATGGCCGGACTAATACACTGAGAGACAGAAAAGTCAAAGGAAAGCTGAGGTAAAGGAAGCGAAATACACACAATACGTGGGGGTAGTGAGGCTGAGGTGGTTGAGAGGTGTGGTGAGGCTGAGGGTGGCAAGGTAGTGAGGCTGAGGTGTGGGGGGGTAGTGAGGCTGAGGTGGTTGGAGGTGGTGATGCTGAGTGTGGTTGAGGGGGTAGTGATGCTGAGGGGTGGTGGGGAGTAGTGAGGCTGAGAGTGGTGGGGGTGTAGTAGCAAGGCTACGAGGGTGTGGGGGTGCTTAGTGAGAGGCTGAGGATGTGGGGGGTAGTAGGAGGCTGAGGGTGTAGCAGGTGAGTGAGGCTGAGAAAGAGGGGTGGTGTGGGGGTAGGCTGGGGGTGAAGCTAGAGGGGTGGTGTGGGGGAGTAGGTAAGGCTGAGGGGTGGTGTGGGTGGTAAGGTGGGGCCCCAGGGTGGTTGGGGGTGAGTGATGCTACTGAGGGGTGAGGTAGAGTGATGCACTGAGGTGGTGGGGTGTGTGAGGGTGGGGGTGGTGAGGTGAGGTGATGCACAGGGGTGGTGGGGGCTGGTGATACTTTGAGGGTGAGGTAGGGGAGGCTGAGGGGTGGTATTGCACTGAGGGTGGCAGACGTAGGGGGTGTGCTAGTGATGCTGAGGGAGGTGTGTTGGGGGCAGTGAGCTGAGGTGTAGGGGTAGTATGCTGAGGTGAGTATGGGGGTAGTGAGGAGCTGAGGGTGTGGGGGTAGCAGTGAGCTGAGGTGGTGTGGGGAAGTAGTGAGGCTAGGGATGAGTGGCTGAGGTGGTGTGGGGGGGTAATGAGGTTGGGGTGCTGTGGGGGGTAGTGAGGCTGAGGGTGTGGGGGTAGTGAGGCTGAAGATAGTGTGGGGGGTAGTGAGGCTGGGGGTGGTGTGGGGAGTAGTGAGGCTGGGGGTGGTGTGGGGGTAGTGAGGCTGAGGGTGGTGATGCTGAGGGTGGTGTGAGGGCTAATTAGGTGCCACATGAAAAAAGTGAAATAGCGATGGGGGATAGGACTAGTCCCCTTGTGCCCTCATATTGGTAGAGGGACCTTTCAATAAGTAGTGGGGGGTGGACAGATTACTCTCCACTCCCTTTCCCAAAATGTATATAAAAATTAAATGCAGCTTGCCATCTGCAGTGTTGTCTGGTTTCCTGAAAACAAAAGTCTTAGTTCCCTATTGCTACTTCAAAGTTTCCTGAGTGCTCATCACAATACTATATTTACTGAGCCCTTTTTTCTTGGAACTGATGTTCCATACACTGTTTATGCCTATGTTTCATGTAACTGATTTATTTGGAGACAGTTTGAAAATAAAACAAGCCTGTTTATGAATATTGTTTTAATGGATGGGTTAATACTTTTTACTTTACGTCTACATTTCAAATCAATTTCAACTGAGCTGAGGACATTTGTTTGAGTACAAACATCTTTTCAGATCAATATTAAATTGAAGAAACTACAAAAGTATAATCTAATATAAAAGAATAGAAACTGATTGACAGGCCTATTTTAATTTAAAAACCACTCTAGAACTACAATTTGTATATTATACTGGTGCTTTCTTTCACCGACTTTTCCAACATATTTAAATGTCCTCTGACAGTCAGTTTAAAATGTGACAATAATAATTTCACTGTTTGATTCCTCCACGCAGACAATGCAATCGTAAAGAGGGCTTAGACTTTGCTTAATCTACAGAATAATAACAAGTTTCACCAAAAAGCAGAGATTTTTTCAGTGTTTCAAAAAGCCATGCTTCCTGGTGAAACGCTTTAGTGTTTTTTGTTTTTAAAATTGTATCTATTTTAAATGATATAAAAATAAAGATATATATTATTCTGGATCCTCGGCCCTTCCAATTGCTTTCTGGATACCATTTTCCTTGGTGGGGAATGTACCTGTAATGGACCATTTAGGCGATATTCCCCTTTTCAGATGCACAGACAGTTACTGCAATCACCAATCTCCTGAACTGCAAACACATGAATTCACCAATCTCCTGAACTGCAAACACATGAATTCACCAATCTCCCGAACTGGACTAGGGGAATGCTCCAAACTCCCGAACAGGAAACACACGAATGCTGTAAACAGCCGAACAGGAAAAACCATACGAACAGTTTACACTCCTGGCAGTTGCACTGTAACAGCATACAATCCAATTCCCCCCAAGAACGAGATGACACTTCATTTGAGGGTCAAGCAGAACTGATTTACTGGGGCTACCTGCCTGGCTTTTATGCAGGTTTCCCACTTGGTGGACACTCCCCTAGGGGACCAGATGGGAAACTGGGAAACATATTGGACATTGAACAATCAGAAGCTTACAATCCCACAATGCATCACAATCCCTCCTCTCTGTCCTGGAGATAATTGAGAAGTAATCCAATTATCTCCAAGGACAGAGGCAAAACTCCACTAACCACATGGCAGACAAAGGACAATAAAAGACATAAAAATACATACTGTTACATTTATCACATAGAACATACACATTCTACCTATCCCCAGATAGCTTAGATCTGAGCACCCATTACTACCGGATGGCGCTCAGATCACATACATACAGTTCAATCGCCATGGAGCCAAAGTCTTTCATACAGTCTTTCAGTATTCGGTTGGGCTCCATGGCATAGCTATCTGGGGTAGCATGGCTTTAACAGTCCGCAGAAAGGCATGAACCAGCCTTTCTGCAGGGAAAAAGAACAGTGTTAAACATGGGGCCATAGTCCAGTGGCAGGAGGCGGGCGACCAGGCTCCTCCAGTGGCCAGTGGCGAGGATGGTTCCGCCACAGTACCAACCACTCAAGTTCTATTGATTGAACAAAACCAATTTTTGTTCTAAAACCAGTGTGTAGATTTCAAAATATATGCACTAACAGTGAGGGGGGAAAGTATTTGATCCCCTGCTGATTTTTTACATTTGCCCACTGACAAAGAAATGATCAGTCTATAATTTTAATGGTAGGTAGAGAGACCGAATAACAAACAAAAATCTAAAAAAACGCATGTCAAAAAAGTTAAAAATTGATATGCATGTCAATGAGTGAAATAAGCATTTGATCCCGTATCCATCAGCAAGATTTCTGACTTCCAGGTTTCTTTTATACAGGTAACAAGCTGACATTAGGAGCACTCTCTTAAAGGGAGTGCTCCTAATCTCAGCTTGTTACCTGTATAAAAGACACCTGTCCACAGAAACAATCAATCAGATTTCAAACTCTCCACAATTGGCCAAGACCAAAGAGCTGTCCAAGGATGTCAGGGACAAGATTGTGGACCTACAATCTGGAACAGCTACAAGGCCATCGCCAATTAGCTTAGTGAGAAGGTGACAACAGTTGGTGCGATTATTCGCATTATGGGAAAAAAACACCAAATAACTGTCAGTCTCCCTCGGTCTGGTGCTCCTTACAAGATCTCATCTGGTGGAGTTTTTATGATCATGAGAACAGTGAGGAATCATCCCAGAACTACATGGGAGGATCTTGTTAATGATCTCAAGACATCTGGGACAATAGTCACCAAGAAAACAATTGGTAACACACTTCGCTATGAAGGACTGAAATCCTGCAGCGCCCACAAGGTCCCCCTGGTTAAGAAAGTACATGTACAGGCCCGTCTGAAGTTTGCCAATGAGCATCTGAATGTTTCAGAGGAGAACTGGGTGAAAGTGTTGTGGTCAGATGAGACCACAATCAAGCTCGTTGGCGTCAACTCATCTCGCCATGTTTGGAGGAGGAAGAATGCTGCCTATGACCCCAAGAACACTATCCCCACCATGAAACATGGAGGTTGAAACATTATGCTTTGAGGGTATTTTTCTGCTAAGGGGACAGAACAACTGCACTGCATCAAAGGGACGATGGATGGGTCTATGTACCGTCAAATCTTGGTTGAGATCCTTCCCTCAGCCAGGGCATTGAAAATGGGTTGTGGATGGGTATTCCAGCATGACAATGACCCAAAACACACAGTCAAGGCAACTGAGGAGTGGCTCAAGAAGAAGCACATTAAGGTCCTGGAGTGGCCTAGCCAGTCTCCAGAAATTAATCCCATAGAAAATATGTGAAGGGAGCTGAAGGTTTGAGTTGCCAAATGTCAGCCTCAAAACCTTAATGACTTGGAGAGGATCTGCAAAGAGGAGTGGGACAAAATCCCTCCTGAGATGTGTGCAAACCCGGTGGCCAACTCAAAGAAACGTCTGACCTCTGTGATTGCCAACAAGAGTTTTTTGCCACTAAATATTAGGTCGAAAGGGTCAAATACTTATTTTAGTCATTGATATACATATCAATTTTTAACTTTTTTGACATGTGTGTTTCTGGATTTCTTTTTTTTTTTTGTTATTCTGTCTCTCACTGTTAAAATTATAGACTGATCATTTCTTTGCCAGTGGGCAAACGTTCAGAATCAGCGGTGGATCAAATACTTTTTTCCCCTCAGTGTATCATCTGAGGACATCTCAAAGCACTACTCCTAGTAAAAGTTAAATCTCTGCAGAGAAGTTAGCAATAAGGAGTGGTTTGGCAGATTTAGGTTTAGTGTGTCTTAGGGTTAGTTGATACTTATGATTAGTGATTCAGTGTAGGAGATATATAGGCAGGCAAATGTATGCTACATGTTTTAGGATAAAGAAGGGGACATAGGTTTAGGGATGGCGTAGAATTAGCAAACTAAATTGGTTTAGTAATTACTTCCCTCATATGATATAGATACCACAGGCTTTAGAATTTATTCTCAACCAGACAATATAGTTGGTACTCTCTTAGTTTCCTAACTGTACCACTACCTACCATTATACCTCTAATTCAGATGTAATGACATATGATTCTACAGACTGGGCATCATAACCTTATTGTGCGGTCATTTTTTGTACCTGACAAGGGAATAACACAGGTACAATAATGTGACCACATTATTGTACCTGTGTTATTCCCTAATCAGGTACAGAAGATGACCTCACAATAAGGTTTAAAACATACCAGTAAAATATAAAAAAGGTAACTACTTTTTAGAAGAGTTTTGCATGGGGTTATTTGAATTTGTGAGTTGTTAAAATGTCCATATATGTGACATAGATCCAGCATGAATATTCTTGTTTAAAAAAAAGAAAGTGATGTACAGTTGCTGGAAATGATATGTTTCCATCTTACTGCAACGGCATACATCAGGTTTATGAAATACAAAGTAAAAATACAGTGTTATGTGTATGAAAACTCACACAAAAAACAAACATTTTACTACACAGTGACAAATTCTAACGCAAAAATGTCTTGTTTATAAAAAGAAATATATACTTCTGTGGCAATTTTTGTTTCTGTTATCAATATTGTGATCATTACTCTATCCTAATTCTACTTGATCTTTCTGCTGCCTTTGACACTGTGTCAGGATACTAGTTGATCCAGCACGCAGAATTGTATCACACCTAGGACTAAAGGCAACATCTTACCCGGCATTAGAATGGCCGGACCTAACATAACAGAGAATAGTCAGGATACTTGCCGAGGTAAGGGACACGTCGTCGATACCATGGGTGGACGCGAGGTTACAAATTGGAATGGATCCGCAGCAGCCATCGTCCTTCAACATGCCGCAGAAATTAGATATACCAGTACAAGGCTGCTGAGTGGCACCTCCGTCAATGCCAGAAAGGCATTTGTCATCACAGACACCACAAGGTTAGGATGTACATTTGACACTACTCCCTACCTGAAGACCTCCCACTGGGTGGGCAGGACCAGGTTTGAGAGGAAACTTGGCGTAGAAATAACGAATCTTGCGATCAGCATGAATATCGGAATCCGGAACCCAAGAACGTTTGGCAGGCCCATACCCATCAACCAAATACTGCAAGGAACCATGAGAAAACCTGGAATCGATTATGGAACAAAATGAGCCATCTTGGAAAAGTGGTCAACCACCATAAGGATGGTGGTATAGCCATTAGAACTAGGAAGTTTTACGATGAAATCCATGCACAAATGGGACCATGGAATACTAGGTATGGGAAGAGGATGTAATAAACCACATGGAAGTTTATGAGGAACTTTAGAAACTGCACATAACGAACAGGCTTGCCCATATTCCTTGACATTCTTGACTGAGTCAATCGCACCAAAATGATCTCAGGATAGTGGATATAGATTTATTAATGCCTGGATGCCCAGCAGTCACGTTGTTGTGGAACACCCTCATTACAGTCTCTCTTTCAACCAACGGAGCAAACCATTTATCTCGAAGGTTTTTTGCAGGGTGCCTGAGACTGAGTCTATATGATGGCACTGAGCAGAGGGGACGCCACGGAAAGAACAGTGGAAGCAGTAATACATTCAGGTGGAACAATAGGGGATGTCTCTTGTTCCTGCACTTATTCAGTGTCAAACCGTCTAGATAAGGCGTTCACTTTCACATTTTTGGGACCAAATCTGTAAGTTATAATAAAGTTAAATTGGGATAAGAACAATGACCATCTAGCCTGTCTAGAAGACAGTCGTTGAGCATCACCCATATAAGCCAAATTTTTGTGGTCAGTAATTATCAAAAGGGGGTCCCTCTAAAATATGTTGCCATTCTTTAAGCGCTAGTGTAATGACCAACAATTCTTTGTTACCAATATCATAATTACGCTCTGCTGGAGACAACTTTCTAGAGAAGTACCCACATGGATGCAAAGGGGTGTCCTGACTCTTCCTCTGAGAAAGAACAGTCCCCACCCCAGTTTCAGAGGCATCAACTTCCAGTATGAAGGCTTTGCTAGTGTCAGGATGTACCAAAATTTAAGCTGAAGCAAACATGTTTTTAAGACATTCAACAGCTTTCCTAGCCTCCTTAGACCATATCATACAACTAGCTCCCTTACGTGTCATATTGGTGATGGGGGCTATCACAGAAGAGAACCCTTTGATAAATCTCCTGTAATAATTAGCAAACCCAATAAACCTTTGGATGGCTTTAAGTCCATTGGGCAATGACCAATGTAGAACAACCTCTAGCTTATGAGGATCCATCTGAAAACCAGAGGCGGAAATATTATACCCCAAAAACTGTACCCCAAAAAACTGTAGTCTGGTCACAGATGCATTTTTCAAGTTTGCAATGAAGTTTATTTTTAAGCAAGGTTTGCAGCACCTGTTTGACATGTTTGTGGTGAGTCAGAAAGTCAGGGGAATTAATAAGGATATCATCCAGGTATACTAGGACAAATTAATAAATATAGTCTCTGAGTACATAATTAATAAAGTCCTGAAATACGGCCAGAGCATTGCATAACCCGAAGGGCATGACAAGGTATTCATAATGCCCACTTCAAGTGTTAAATGCCGTTTTCCACTCATGATTTTCCTTAATCCTTAGCAAATTGTATGCACTCCTGAGGTCAAGTTTAGTAAATACTTTAGCACCATGGGGTCTGTCAAACAATTCGGAAATGAGGGGAATGGGATAGGCATTTTTTATGGTGATCTTGTTTAGTGCCCTGTAATCAATGCATGGGCGTAATTCACCATCTTTTTTGATACAAAAAAGGAACCCTGCACCAGCAGGCAAGGATGATTTATGTATGTGGCCCTTACTTAGGGAATCTTTGATGTACTCATCCATAATTCTACTCTCCTGTGGAGATAAGGCATACACTGCCCCCTTGGGTGGAATAGCACCGGGTAGCAGATTTATGGAGCAGTCATAAGATCTGTGAGGAGGTATAATATTGGTCTGACTCTTACTGAATACCTCCTTAACCTCTGAGTATTGTATGGGAACTTCGGAGGCCTGAGGTGTAGTAGTGAGTAAAGTAACAATGCCCACTCTTTTGGTAATGGGTAATACACATCTCTGTATTTATTATATATATATATATATATATATATATATATATATATATATATATATATATAATATATACACATATATTATATATATATATATACACATATAATTACAATAATAAATAAATAAAATAATAAAATAAATAATTAAAATATTGAAACAAAATGTAATATAAATTATATATTCATATGTAATTTCATTCTAACTGTATTTTGTTATTAAAATATATATATATATTAGTAAAAAAATACACTTAGAATGACATTCTATATATATCTATCTATATATAAAATACAAATAACCGCAAATATATATATATATATATATATATATATAAATCAAGATAGATAAATACATATAATTGCATAAAAGATTACAGTAGTATACACGTAGAATTTAAATACCTATAAATGCATATATATTAAAATTCTACATGTATATTTAAGTACTCTTTTAACATAATTATGTGATTTGATTAATTAAAATTTGATTGACATGCCTGACAACACTGGGAGAAAGTGCAGAGAATTTAATTCGCAAGCACT
>OW240915.1:137265460-137288888 GCA_933207985.1 Pelobates cultripes | reverse complement strand
GCAGAGTTTGTGTGTGTGTGTATGGACTCAGCAGAGTATGCGTGTGTGTATGGACTCAGCAGAGTATGTGTGGGTGTATGGACTCAGCAGTCTGTGTGTGTGTATATGGACTCTGCAGTGTGTGTGTGTATGGACTCAGCAGTCTGAGTGTGTGTGTGTGTGTATGGACTCAGCAGAGTCTGTGTGTGTGTGTATGGACTCAGCAGTCTGTGTGTGTTTGTGTGTATGGACTCAGCAGTCTGTGTGTGTTTGTGTGTATGGACTCATTAGAGTGTGTGTGTTTGTGTGTATGGACTCAGCAGAGAGTGTTTGTGCGTGTATGGACTCAGCAGTCTGTGTGTGTATGGACTCAGCAGAGTCTGTGTGTGTGTATGGACTCAGCAGAGTCTGTGTGTGTGTATGGACTCAGCAGAGTATGTGTGTGTGTGTATGGACTCAGCAGTATGCGTGTGTGTGTGTGTGTGTGTATGGACTCAGCAATCTGTGTGTGTGTGTATGGACTCAGCAGTCTGTGTGTGTGTGTGTATGGACTCAGCAGTCTGTGTGTGTGTGTATTAAAATTCCTGTGAGTTGTTGTGTAGGAAGGGCCCCAGTGCATTGTTTTGCCCAGTGGCCCTTAACTCTGTTAAAATGGTACTGCTTGTGTGTGTCAGTGAGCTTCTATTTAGTGAGCATGTGTGTGTCAGTGAGCTTGTCTTTAGTGAGCTTGTGTGCTTACTGATATATATATATATATATATTTTTTTTTTTTTTTCTTTTGACTTGTAGGAATGGCATATGTTTTTTTTCCAGGGCTGCTTTGGATTCCCAGGGATTCCCAGTTTGGCTCTGCCAGCGAGTGCACTTTACCGCTGAATAATCTGTGTGAGCTGCCGCACACTTTAGCCCTGTTACAGCGTCTGGGAGCTGCTGTTGACAGGTATGAGTAGTCTAGAGATTGGGGTATATGCTCAGCTATCTGTATAATACAGATCTGTGTGTATAAAATATCCCGGGATAGTCAGTGCTTCCTGTATAGTGCTGCTCTCTGTCTTGGGATATTATACACAAACATACCTGTATTATACAGAGAGCAGCACTATACAGGGAGCACTGAGTGTCCCAATTTATTATACACACAACCCTGTATTATACAGAGAGCACTGACTGTCCAGGGATATTATACACAGACAGTAATTGATAGCTGTGCTGCAAAATGTCCTTGGAATTTTTTTTCTAATGTTGGCAACTATGGCACTGTATCAAGGATAATGTGTTTGTTTTTTTTAATAATCCCTTGTGGAAAATAATGAATCCTCCACCAGGTATTATTAAAAAAACAAAACACATTGTGTCGGGGGCGTGGCTTAACATGCGACAGGGACGGGGTCAAACTGCGACAAGGGCGGGGTTAAATGTGCCCCCCTACTTTTGTCACTGGCCCTCCATGTGCCCCCCCGAAAAATGAATCCTAGAGACGCCACTGCTAATGTGTACGTAGTTTATACTAAGTGACCCATAGGTTGAGGAGGCGGTGACCATGGCAGTGGAGGAGGAGGATGAGGTAGCCAACACAGTTTTTTTTTGGTTTTTTTTAATTGTGGTAGCCCACAAAATATTGGGACATTCAAAAAAAGAAACATTTGCGGCCTGCGGTGCATTTTTTGCAGTCCTGATGAATGGAGAAATGCTCAACTCCTGATGCATGGAGAAAGGGCGTTCACAAGCCTCTGCTAATGTGTACATAGTTTATACTAAGTGACCTGTAGGTTGAGGAGGTGGTGACCATAGTGGTGTAGTTGGAAGCAGCGGTGGAGGAGGAGGAGGAAGTAGCCAACACTGTTTTTTTTTATATATATATATATATATATATATATATTTTTTTTTTTTTTTTTTTAATTAGGGTAGCCCCCAAAATATTGGGACATATAAAAAAAGACAACTCTGTTCCGCAGAGTAGCTGTTGACATTATAGTTGCGCACGCACTTTGTTGACTCTAGAGAACCTCGGGCCAATCGCACATCCCCGTGGCGGCGACTTTGCATGTGGATTTCATCCATATCAACTTTCGATGCCAGTTTCTGCACCTACCATGGAGACCACGGTTAACGGGGAATCAGGGTTCCATACCGCACAGGGACCCTGAGAAACAGCTACCACATGCAAGGAAAGCAGCAGGTGCGCAAATGACCCACTCCCGACGCGGGAAGGTAGTGACAACAAATAACAATACAGAACTCTTTAGAGGCCCTGTAATTGTAATGAGTCCACTTGAAATCATTTAAATCTGATCAATTGGAGGGAAGTCTGGTGCAGAGCCAGTGACCCGTGCGTGCTGCAGCTGAAACTTCACTATCGCCTGCTGCTGCTCGCACAGTCTCATGAGGCGGTGAGCGAGAAGGCCGAAGTTAAGCTGCAGCGCAGACAGGCAAGCAGCAGCAGGGTGACAACGCCAAAAGCGCACATAGCCGTTACAGTGTTCCAAGTTGCGGATCAGTCTGGTGATGGCTTCTGGTATCCAGTACTCTTTTTACTGAAGCTGCATCAGGATCCTGGTATGTGGCCGCACAAATGCTGGTGCTCAACACCAGGGGCGTGCGGTTACCCTGCACCCGACCCTGCTAATCCATTCACACTGTGACTCCTAACTTCAACATCAGGCATACTGGGTCCCAGTTGTCCGACCGCCGCTCAGACAGTGTCTGGGTCCTGGTCACCGGACTGCTCACCTGACTGTGACACTACGAATGGATCGTTATATCTGGTACGAACCCAAACTTTGCAGTTCGGGTTCGCTCAACTCTATTATGGATCCTTTGATCGCTACATGTATTACTTGGATAACTGGTAATTCTCGAGCTAATACATGACGACGAGCGCTAGGGGACATCCCCTCCGCTTTTGCACCCTGCTCCCTCTTATGCTGTGCTGGTGCCTGTGTGCGACCAGCACCTCTTCCTCCAAACTGCACATGTCACTCGCATGACTTTGATTCCATGTGGGGTCTAGGACCTCATCATCCTCCACATCATCTTCCACCCACTCCTCAACCCTGCCCTCCTTGCCGGTATGCAAACTGCAGAAAGCCACAGCAGTTGGCACCTGTGTTTTTCCAGCATGTAAAGTCTGCAAAGGACATATGGAAATTGTTTTAGAATTGTATCCAGTCAACAGTTTTCCCTATAAACTGACCTCTCAGTTTGACTTGTGAGGGTATTGCCCCAGAATTACAATATTGTTTAACTACCTATTAGCTATTGATAACTGGTTTAAATATAGCAGCTTGTTATCTGGTAGTTTCTAGTGTAGAAAATATCAATCTGTTTTCTATCATTTAGATCTGTGTAACAAGTGTTGTAGGTGTGAAACAATATGACAAGTGACGGATGTAGTAAATTCGAATCAAAGTTACGCTTTGATTTGACTCTCAGATATTAAGTGAACACCCCAAATATACTATTTAGCACCCCCCAAAAAAATTGACTTTTTAAAACTCTAATGTAAGTAGCAGATTAGCAGCAAAACAATTAGAATTTATACAACTGCGCAGTAAGCGCACTATTAGACACTTCTATTTGACTCTCAGATATGAAGTGCACCGCAGGCCGCAAATGTACTATTTAGCAGATTAGCAGCAAAACAATTAGAATTTTTACAACTGCGCTGTAAGCACACTATTAGACGCTTCTATTTGACTCTCAGATATGAAGTGCACGCCCCAAAATGTACTATTTAGCAGATTAGCACCCAGAGAGTTAGAATTTTTACAACTGCGCTGTAAGCACACTATTAGACGCTTCGATTTGACTCTCAGATATGAAGTGCACGCCCCAAAATGTACTATTTAGCAGATTAGCAGCAAAACAATTATAATTTTTACAACTGCGCTGTAAGCACACTATTAGACGCTTCTATTTGACTCTCAGATATGAAGTGCACGCCCCAAAATGTACTATTTAGCAGATTAGCACCCAGAGAGTTAGAATTTTTACAACTGCGCTGTAAGCACACTATTAGACGCTTCGATTTGACTCTCAGATATGAAGTGCATGCCCCAAAATGTATTATTTAGCAGATTAGCCCCCAGAAAATTAGAATTTTTACCACTGCGCTGTAAGCCCACTATTAGACGCTTTTATTTGACTCTCAGATATGAAGAGCAGGCCACAAAATGTACTATTTAGCAGATGTATTAGCCGCGAGGCAAACAAGGCATTTGCCTTGGGCGGCATTTTTCAGGGGCGGCAAAAAACGCCGCCCCCAAATGCCCAGGGCAAATGCCTAGTTAGCCTTGCGGCTAACTGACATCCCGAGCGGGCGGGCAGCGCTGGCAGGCGGGCAGCTGGCGAGGGAGCTCTTCCTCTGAGCTGACTGCTCAGCTCCCTCGCACGCCGCAGAGTCAGCTGGGAACCGGAAGATGACGTCATATTCCGGTTCCCAGCCTCACTCTGCGGCGCGCGAGGGAGCTGAGCAGTCAGCTCAGAGGAAGAGCTCCCTCGCCAGCCGCCCGCACAGCAGCCAGTGCCGCCCAGCCCGACCGGCAGCCACTGGACCACCAGGGAGAGAGAGACCACCCCCCCAGCACTCCCAAAGGTAAGGTGGCTGGGGGGGGATTTAAATTTTAAAAAAAAGTTAATGTGTGTTTGTGTCTGACTGTGTGTTTGTGTGTCTGACTGTGTGTGTTTGTTTGTATCTGACTGTGTGTGTGTGACTGTGTGTGTTTGTGTGTGTGTTTGTGTCTGACTGTGTGTGTGTGTATTTAGAAGGTGGGGCGGGGGGGAAGGGTTGGGTGGGGGTGGCACGGGGGGAGGGGGGCGCCTGAGTTTTGTTCTGCCTAGGGCAGCACAAAACCAGGATACACCACTGGATTAACACCCAGAAAATAAGAATGTTTACCACTGTGCTGTAAGCACACTATTAGACCTTTCTATTTGACTCTCAGATATGAAGTGCACGCCCCAAAATGTACTATTTAGCAGATTAGCACCCAGAAAATTAGAATTTTTACAATTGCGCTGTAAGCACACTATTAGACGCTTCGATTTGACTCTCAGATATTAAATGAGCACCCCAAATATACTATTTAGAACAAAAAAAATTGACTTTTTAAAACTCCAATGTAAGCAGCAGATTAGCAGCAAAACAATTAGAATGTTTACAACTGCGCAGTAAGCGCACTATTTGACACTTCTACTTGACTCTCATATATGAAGTGCACTGCAGGGCCCAAAATGTACTATTTAGCAGATTAGCAGCAAAACAATTAGAATTTTTACAACTGCGCTATAAGCACACTATTAGACGCTTCGATTTGACTCTCAGATATGTAGTGAACATCCCAAATATACTATTTATCACCAAAAAAAAATCTACTTTTTAAAACTCCAATGTAAGCAGCAGATTAGCAGCAAAACAATTAGAACGTTTACAACTGCGTAGTAAGCACACTATTTGACGCTTTTATTTGACTCTCAGATATGAAGTGCACTGCAGGGCCCAAAATGTACTATTTAGCAGATTAGCAGCAAAACAATTAGAATTTTTACAACTGCGCTATAAGCACACTATTAGACGCTTCGATTTGACTCTCAGATATGTAGTGAACATCCCAAATATACTATTTATCACCAAAAAAAAATCTACTTTTTAAAACTCCAATGTAAGCAGCAGATTAGCAGCAAAACAATTAGAACGTTTACAATTGCGTAGTAAGCACACTATTTGACGCTTTTATTTGACTCTCAGATATGAAGTGCACCGCAGGCCCCAAAATGTACTATTTAGCAGATTAACACCCAGAAAATTTGTATTTTTACAACTGTGCTGTAAGCACACTATTAGACGCTTCGATTTGACTCTCAGATATAAAGTGCACGCCTCAAAATGTACTATTTAGCAGATTAGCACCCAGAAAATTAGAATTTTTACAACTGTGCTGTAAGCACACTATTAGACACTTCTATTTGACTCTCAGATATGAAGAGCAGGCCACAAAATGTACTATTTAGCAGATTAACACCCAGAAAATAAGAATGTTTACCACTGTGCTGTAAGTACACTATTAGACGCTTCGATTTGACTCTCAGATTTGAAGTGCACGCCCCAAAATGTACTATTTAGCAGATTAGCACCCAGAAAATTTGAATTTTTACCACTGCGCTGTAAGCACACTATTAGACGCTTCTATTTGACTCTCAGATATGAAGAGCAGGCCACAAAATGTACTATTTAGCAGATTAACACCCAGAAAATAAGAATGTTTACCACTGCGCTGTAAGCACACTATTAGATGCTTCTATTTGACTCTCAGATATGAAGTGCACTCCCCAAAATGTACCATTTAGCAGATTAGCACCCAGAAAATGTGAATTTTTACCACTGCGCTGTAAGCACACTAGTAAAAGCTTCTATTTAACTCTCAGATATGAAGAGCAGGCCACAAAATGTACTTTTTAGCAGCTTAACACCCAGAAAATAAGAATGTTTACCACTGCGCTTCAATGCAATTATTAGACGCTTCAATTTGACTCTCAGATATGAAGTGCATGCCCCAAAATATACTATTTAGCAGATTAGTACCCAGAGAATTAGAATTGTTACAACTGCGCTGTAAGCACACTATAAGACGCTTCGATTTGACTCTCAGATATGAAGTGCACCCCACTAAAATACTATTTAGCAGTTTAGTACCCAAATCATTTTACGTTTTAAAACTGCAATGTGACAGCAGTATTTGACACTTCTATTTGACTCTCAGACAGGCCCGGACTGGCCATTGGGCACACCGGCAAATGCCCGGTGGGCCGCGGTGGCCATGGGCCGAGAACGGCAGGGGAGGTTACAGGACATCCCCTGCCGGTCTATGCAGGGCCGGCACTATCCTAACAACGGCCCCGCTGTTTGCCATGACGGGCCGGTGAGGAGATTCAAGACTGGCACACTTGGACAGACATGCAGCTGGGTAGGGAGAGGACCCGGCAGAGCTCTATCTTGCAGCTCTGCCGGGTTCCCCTCGCGAGATCCTGAGCTTTGCCATGGCACACTCAGCACCCACACACACATCACCCTCAGCACTATCACAAAACACATCACACACAAAACTCTCACACACAGCACCATCACACACAGCACTCTCACACGCATAGCACCCTCACACACATCACACACAGCACCCTCACACACAGCACACACATCACCCTCACACAAATCAATCACATACAGCACCCTCACACAAATCAATCACATACAGCACCCTCACTTTGACACACATCACACTCAGCACTCTCACACACATCATACACAGCACCCACACACATAAATCATCCACAGCACCCTAACACACATCACACACATCACCCTCACACAAATCAATCACATACAGCACCCTCACCCACAGCACCCACAGCACCCTCACACTGCACCATCACACACATCACACACAGCATCCATCACACACATATACTGCACCCCTCACATACACACTACACCCCTCACATACACACAGAACCTCCCCAACACACTGCACCACACACGTACACAATACTTCCAAACATATGTATATATAATGTATGTATGTATATATATATATATACATATATATATACACACACACACTACACTCCTAACATACACACTCTGGATCCCCTATACACACACTAGATTCCTCGTAAGCAAACACATACTACACCCTTAAACACACACTCTCTACAAACACTTCATCACCTATACACACACACACAGGGCCGCCATCAGGGCATGACAACCGCAACGGTTGTCATGGGCCCGGCGGTCCTGGGGGGCCCGGACTGCTCAGGTCTTCCGGGCCCCACATTCAGTGGGTACATACTCGGTATGTACCCACTGGGCCAGCCTCTTCTCCTGGGGGGCCCAGCAGCCGGTCACCTCAGGGCCCCCCAGAGGCTGGCCCTGCTGACAACCGGCGGGCGCGCGAGGGAGCACTCTCTGTGTGCTTCCTCTTCAGCTCCCTTGCGCACCGTACTGATGCCGGAGCCAGGGTCAGTGAGGAAATTTGAGTGAGTGGGGGTGTGGAGAGGGAGGGAGGAAATTTGAGTGAGTGGGGGTGGGGAGAGAGGAAATTTGAGTGAGGAGGGGAGAGGGAGGGAGGAAATTTAAGGGAGTGAGGGGGGAGAGGGAGGGAAGGGAGGAAATTTGAGGAGGAGGGGGAGAGGAAGGAAATTTGAGGGAGGGGAGAGGAAGGGCGGAATCTGATGGAGAGGGGAGAGAGGAAGGAGGAAATGGGAGGGAGGGGAGAGGAAGGAAATTTGAGGGAGGGGAGGGAGAGGAAGGAAATTTGAGGGAGGGGGGAGAGGAAGGAAATTTGAGGGAGGGGGAGAGGAAGGAAATTGGAGGGAGGGGGGAGAGGAAGGAAATGAGAGGGAGGGGGAGAAGAAGGAAATTGGAGAGGGGGAGAAGGCAATGAGAGGGAGGGGGAAAAGAAAGAAATTGGAGAGAGGGGGAGAAGAAGGAAATTGGAGGGGGGAGAGATTGACATCCATCCATCACACACACACACACACACACACACACACACACAATGCACCCCTTGCACACAGAAAAACACACAATGCATTACACACAGACACACATACACAAGCAATGCATCCCTTACACACAGCAACACACAATGCACCCCATACACACACTCAATGCATCCCTTACAGATGCACACACTGCATCCCATACATACACAAACTCACCTTGCAGCCCTTACACATACAAACACAGATTCACACAATGCATTCCTTACACACATCAGGACATCCCCCACACACACACACACCCCTGTGAACAAACTCATTGGTGGAACATGAAGGTGGACCCTGGGACCCAGACCTTGAGGTGTGTAAAGGGCTCTCAAAAAAATGGAGCTGCTTCCCGTTCTCCCAGAACATTGATTTTTGGGACCACAGTTACAAACCGCCTCCAGAGAGCCTGTTCTACACCAGATCAGTGGAGCCAGATGGCAGCTAGAGCCCATCATCATCCTCATCTGGTTGTAAGTAGGCAATCTAGTATATTATTCGTGGCACTAATCTCTAATTTACCTCACATTAAAGGGACACTATAGTCCCCAGAACCACTGCAGCTTAATGTAGTGGTTCTGGTATCTATAGCCTGTCCCTGCAGGCCTTTTATTGTAAGCATGGCGGCACTGCAGCACTGTGTTAGTTAAAGTGGCAGATCATATGGGTGGGGCATTGTGATGTCACATGGGGGCGGCAAACTTTACTTTTGCCTAGGGCGGCAAAAATCCTTGCAGACACTGCATCTCTGTGGGCGGACTGGGACTCTGCAGTGAAGAATCGGGGCCCAGACCTTGAGCTGTGTCAGGGGCCCCAAAATTTCTGATGGCAGCCCTGGTCCTAACTCTAGTTATGGTATCGTAAAAAAAGCTGAGTATCAGGTCCTACTGTTACAAACACCCCATTCTGGGGTTTCCCAGAGGTTATGAAGAGGGATTGCTATGAGCAGCTGCTGTGTTTCCTCCACTTTAATGATAATGCACCGTGCCCCCCAAGAAACAACCCATTGTTTGACAGGCTGTACAAAATTCGGCCCCTAATCCAACTCCTGTCAAGCAAATTTTCCCAAAATTATGTCCCTGGTAAAAAAAATTTGTGTAGATGAATCCCTAATGAAGTTCAAGGGTAGATTGCTTTTTAATTTTACAAATTATGCAAGTCCAGTGCTGAATATAAATGGGAGTTTTGTATTTACCAGGGGAAGGATTGCCATCTTGACCCACCAGGATGCTCTGATTCTGTGGGTACAAGTGGCAAGATTGTATGGGGTCTAATCCTTCCCTTGTTAAATGAGGGGTACAGGCTATGGGTTGAAAACTATTATACAAGTATTGAATTATTTAAAAATGTATATTGCTTTGATAACCTAGCCTGTGGCACAGTGCAGAAGAATCACAGAGGTTTCCCCAAAACCCAGACGCAGTAGAGGCTCCCAGGATGAGTTGCTTGCCCTTCAGTTCACAGATAGGAAGGATGTATCCATGTTGTCTACAATGCACAACAAAACTACAGTGCCAGTGTCTGTGGGAAGTGGAACTGTGCAGCTGGAGAAGCCAAAGTGCTTGTAGACTACAGCAAGTTTATGCGAGGAGTAGATTTGGCTGACCAATGCATACAGCCCTTTCTGGTGAACCGAAAGAGTAGGACCTGGTACAAGAAAATTGCACTTCAACTCATATGTGCTTTATAGAAAGGAAGCCATATATAGACCATACCAATTTCTAGAGTTTATGGTCCAAATTTTGTCTGAACTTTTTTTTACCCAGACCTCCAATTCTTCCCCTTTGGAATCTGAAAAAGTCCAAAATCTTTTCAGCAAACATTTCCCTTCCCTAATCCCCCAAACACCTTGAAATAGGTCACCACAAATCAAATGCTGTGTTTGCTCGAAGAGAGGAGTCCGAAAAGGACTACAGTTATTTCTGCCCTTCCTGTCCATTCCTACCTGCCCTCTGCATAACAAACTCTCTTCAAAGTCTACCTTACAGGGCTGTACTACTAAATCACTCTGCATGGGACTTGGAAGTCTGTTTGCTTGATTTTCATGGATTTCTAAACTCGGCTTGTTCTGACTACACATTGTTAGCTGCATGTACTAACCTATTGGCGTGTTTTAACCGACTACTCTAAATTCTGGATTACTCTGACCTTGACCTGTCCCTGTTTACGTTAACTATTCTAAAGTGGCTACACCAAACAACTCAAAATACTACATTTGTAGTACTTGTTAAAATGTAATACCAAGATTAGAATAGTGAGATGACTAAGTAAAAGGGTTTTGAAGGCAAGCCACTACAAATGGGAAACACTCCCGGTATCCCTTCAAAACAAAGAAGAAAACTAACAAAATAGGGCACCACTATCACAGGCTTAGTGGTAAATATAATTAGAATCTGGTAGATAAGCATGAAGCACACATGGAAAGAAAAAAGAAAGAAAACATCATAGTGCAAACTTTAATTTCAAAAAGTACTAAAACAAATAAAATAGGACACTCACAAAAGTAGTGGCACAATTGAAAACATTCAATATGTGCACAAACACTGTTGCCTCAAATAGGCTGGATCCCCAGGTATAACAGTCTGCAGTGGTATTCCTCACTGACCATCAGTAGAATGGAACAGTAGTTACACCACCAGGTACTGGAAAACCTTTCGGGATTCAGGGTCTGCTCAATGCATTTTGTCTCTCTCTTCAGACTTCATCAGGAGAGAAAGAAATTATTGCTGATACACTACTGCACATTCAAGCAGATACTCGCTAATGCCTACAAACAAGGGCCACACCTGTAGTCACCTGTGAGCAGAAGTCCCACACAGGTCCTAAAAGACCTTCATCAAAAGACCAGTACAACAAGGAAATCCATAGGCGGGGATTGTACCACCCAGGCACACACATCTGGGGTTGATTTGCCCCACAAATCTGTAAGTGTATTTCTTTTATTTAATTCACAGCTATAAGCCGCTGCTTCCTGGCACCATACAATATACAATACAGTATCCACTTAGAATAGACTCTGGTTTAGGGAGCTAAAGCTGCCTTATTGCACTAAACAAGTTCTAGGAATCTCATATTAGACCATTTTATCTGTATCAAGAGCATGGAAAATATCAAATGTCCCTTTGATTGATCTTCTACCACTAGTAGTGCACTATATATATATATTCTTTGTGGTCAAAATTTAAGCGTACTGGCTCTATGAATGATCACAGTGCATATAGACAATGGCGAAATATATGCACAAAACAGACAAAACTGGCCAAGGCCCAATATTTCTATGAAAATCTGAACAGTAACATCTCAAACCCTAGAAACTTTTGGAAAGTCATAAATAAACTACAAACTCCCCCAATCCACTCCCAACCCTCCACTGTCAAAGTGGGTAACCAAACCCTGCAACTTCCCTTAGATGTAGCAAATGCCTTTAACAATTATTTTGTCGGATGCTCTACTGCCCTGATTGCCAAGCTAATAAATGACACGCATCCTGAAACTACAAATTTGCAAAGGCCCAATATAGATAAGTTTAATTTTAGACCTGTACCTGTTAGTGTCATTAAAAAACATCTTAATAATCTAAAAATGAAAAACCAGTCCGGACCTGATCAAATCCCAGCAATGCTGTTGAAGCTCAGTGCGCCGGCAATTGCTAAACCCGTCTCAACTCTAATTAACGAATCATTGGTGTCTGGATACATACCCAAACTTTGGAAGACTGCGAGAGTAGTGCCTATCCATAAAAGTGGTGACACTACTTTGGTTTCTAACTATCGCCCAATATCATTGCTCCCTGTATTGTCAAAAATCTTAGAAAAATATGTCCATACGCAACTTTGTGAGTACTACCAACAATTAAACTATCTGACCCCTGATCAATCGGGCTTTCGCCAGAATCACTCCACTACAACTGCCCTCCTAAAAGTTTGCAATGACATCCAAACTGGCATGGAACAAGGAGCCCTAACTGGAGCTATTTTCCTTGATTTTGCTAAGGCCTTTGACACAGTAGACCACGACATTCTACTGCACAAACTCGAAAACTCAGGTATTGGTGATCATTCTTTAAACTGGTTTCGATCGTATGTATCGGATCGCTCGCAATATGTGTCCATTTCTGACAGTGACTCCCTCCCTCTCCCAGTCACGTGTGGTGTTCCCCAGGGTTCCATTCTCGGCCCCTACTATTTACATTATTTATAAATGATCTGCCTAATGTCTGCCAATCCTCAAATGTACACATGTACGCAGATGACACGGTAATCTATGCGAGCAAATCCAATCTACCTCAACTTGAGGTTTTGCTCCAAGACCAGTTTACAGAGGTAGAAAAGTGGATCGCAAAAAACAAACTCTTCCTGAACACTGACAAAACTGTCACAATGATCTTTGGAACGGTACCTAAATTACACAAATTACACAATCCCACCTATCCATCAAAACAAATTCAAATGGCACACTGACCGCGGTCCACTCTTTCAAATACTTGGGTATGATATTAGACCCCAATCTATCTTTTGGCCTGCACATAGAAAAGCTTGCATCTAAACTTTATCCAAAATTAGGTGCCCTGTACAGAAACAAAGCCTGCCTAAGCCCTACAGTAAAGGAAAAGATTGTACAGCAAATGCTGATGCCAATCATTGATTATGGGGATGTAGTATATGCGTCTGCATCGCAATCCCACATTAATAAACTCAACACATTGTATAACTCGTTCTGCAGATTTGTGCTACAATGTAATTACAGGACCCATCATTGTGACATGCTAAAGGAACTAAACTGGCTGTCGCTGGAATCCAGACGCACCCTTCATCTTTCCAGCCTTGTTTTTAAGAGCTTTTCTGGTAAACTCACACCCTACCTGAACAAAATGCTTTCCCCAGCTGTTCCCACTTTCTATAACCTCCGATCCAGTACAAGCACTTTACTTAGTCTACCTCAATACAAAAAGAAAGCGGCCCGATCCTCCTTCTCCTACAGAGCGCCGCAATTGTGGAACGACCTCCCGCACAATTTAAAATCTTCCCTAAGCCTAAAGTCTTTTAAGAGATCCCTCTCTACATACCTCAAAACAGAATGCACGTGTCATGGTTGATTATATATTTCCTGCCTGTTCTATGTTAAATTTTTGTATATATTGTGTATTAATATTGTTTTTGTATTTTATTGTACCCTAATTGTAACAATGCAATGATTTGTGGACCCAGGACATACTTGAAAACGAGAGAAATCTCAATGTATCTTTCCTGGTAAAATATTTTATAAATAAATAAATAAATAAATAATATAGTAGAAATGGAAACTGAAGCTTGACCTAAACATTTTATTTTCCTATTTTTGTTTTTGATATTGTGTTCTCTGCATTTTTGTTCTAAAAAGAAAAATGACCTTTAGAAATTAATATACCCAGCTGCTAATCATTTTATCCTCCAACTGCTGTGATGATATCAGGTGGACATTCAAGTCTATACGGATACTGCTTGGCAAAATCTGGACATTGATAAATCTCGTGAACAATATTTGTATTTCGGGGCTTCCGAAAATAGGATTTTTGCAAATGTGGACTTGGAGCATTTAGACATTAGTGAATAACTCTGCTCATTTTTCTTGGTTCTGTTTTACTCTGCATTTCAGTTCATTTTCCAAGGGAGTAAATGTCTTTTTAAAAAAATGTATGTTAGAAATTTGAAAAAAAGTATGAATGTGTTTTATATATATATAAAACACATTCATACTTTTTTTCACATTTCCAACATATATATATATATATTAATTAATATTGTCTCCATAAGCTCTCTAGAATGTGATAGTTTTAATAATAACACATCTTATTACTGTATAATCTATGAAAGGGTCAATACATTTTAGTGAACAAATTATTGCCATTGGAGAGAAGGTGATTACCAACAAGGGAACTAATTTATGGTTCCATAGTTACGGTGTTAATATATCTAAAGTCATCTAAACTGTGGTCCCTTTGGGTTCATCTGTTGAGTTTCTGTCTTCAGGGATCTCACCTTTCATTAAAATATGCTTATATAAAAACTCAGCTGAAGCAAATGTTTTCATTCCATTAATACTGGGCAGCGTTACAGATACTTATTGAATTACATTGTTCACTTTTTTGTTTATTTTCATTCCAAACAAAACAAAAGATGGAAAATGGTTCCTTGATAACTGTGAACATTATACTTATTGGTCTTGAGGAAATGCAGAGATTTAAATATCTATATGCCGTGATCAGCTTTGGGGTATACGTAGCCAATATATTACTTAGCTTTATCCTTGTGTTCATTATCTGGACTGAGCCAACTCTCCACGAGCCGATGTATATCTTCATCTGTAATGTGATTATTAACGGAATGTTTGGAAGCACAGTTTTTCTTCCCAAGCTCACAATTGACATGCTTTCTGGATATACTACTATCTCAATTCATGGCTGCCTTATTCAAGCGTTCTTCATTAACAGCATTACTTGTGCTGAAATGCTTACATTTGCTGTAATGGCTTATGACAGATTTTTGGCTGTTGGTCATCCTTTGAGGTACCCAACTTATATGACAAATGGGAAAGCCCTGACCTGCCTAACTGTGATTTGGATATTTTCTTTTACAATTGAAGTAGCAATTGTGATGTTGGCTGCTCGCCTGACTTTATGTAACATGAACATGAACAATGTCTACTGTGAAGTAATGTCGTTCCTTAAACTGGCGTGCGGCAGTACTGTTCTAAACGATATAGTCGGAAGCACTTTGGCCATAGTAGTGATAATCTTTACGTATGTTGTAGCTATATATAGCTACATTAGGACTTTTATAATATGCTTAAAGATTGCCAAAGATGAATGTCAGAAAGCCCTCCACACATTAATAACCCATCTGATGGCTTTCTCCCTTTTTATGTTTGGATCTCTATTTGTTCTTCTTCGACACAGGTTGAATTTTGGTGCCGTATCTCCCAATGTACACCTTATTCTCCCTATATTGGGATTTACTATAGTCATCACTATGAACCCAGTCATATATGGATTAAGAACAAAAGCTCTCAAAAACAAATTTGTTCATTACATCCATAGAAAAACACATCCAAGGGACCGTAGCATACCGGATTAGTAATCTGCAATAACTGAGCTATTTACCTAATGATCAGAGATATGATGATATTAATGACATCATTGGAAATGTTCTCTGATTTATGATTTCAGTTGGGTGAATCAATTTATTTTGACTTGTATACGGCATTTCTCTAAATCACATATAACGTGGATTGTCTACATCAATCTGGTTAAGTAAAAGTTACAAAACACCTCTTAAAATAAAGAAATCAAGCTTGTAAATGATAAACAGAGCACTGGCATTTCAATGACGTATAGTTTGATAATGTATAACAGTAAATATTCTTTGATTAGTGGAATAATATAAAATATGCTGTTCACTTTTCATTTATTATTCACAATTATTATGGTTCCCAGAATAATGATATATACACTATTTGCAAAGTTTCATAAGTAAAACCTAAAACTCAACACTCTGAGATTGCTAACTCTACTAATAACATCAGATTCATGGATTTTTAATTCATCCCCCAATCTTAATGCAAGGAGACTGGTAACAGAGACTGAGACAGAGGGAATCATATTGGATATGGAGGTTCAACACACTTTCCTTAAATGGTTTAAACAAATATTTTTTTCCTTTTACACAATTCTATGCCTTTCGTACGGACAAATTTAATGTATCACTTATTATGGAAACCCAGTTATAGGTGATTATTTTGTATTTTATTTTAACTGTGCATGTTCTCCATATTGTCTCTTATACGCTATTGCCACATTTATGCAAGCTGACCCCCCTCCTCTCCCTATCCCCTCCTCCTCCTTTTTTATTATTATTAATTATTATTATTATTGTATTAGCCATTATTTTTTTACCTCTCTCTTTTTGTAATGCAGGGCACATTCAGAGTATTTTTGTTATAGAGGGCATATTAGGTTAAGGCATCTAGTACTTCAATTTGAGGTGAATAATAATTCCTAAGTGCGGAGTGGGATTTCCTACTTGGCATTCTACAGTGGTTTCATTTTTATCTCACTCCTTAGTGAGTTATTACTGTCACTGACGACGTGGGCTATAACTCCGTGGGCTATAACTCCGAAATATAGAGATATTTGTTTTTTCAGTTTCTTACTTTTTGGGCAGCACATTTATTTTCTGTTACATGTTTACTTGGATACCATTATTTTTTTATTGCTGGGACTTGAGGATTGGGAAGAAACTAATAGTTCCACAATGGTGCTGAGGTAAATTAGGAGCATGGGAGTGGGCTACTTTTAACCCCTTAACCCCTTCCCGACCGAGGACGGTTCAGGACCGTCATCGGGATTTTCCCATTGCGGACCGATGACGGTCCTGAACCGTCCTAACGGTTTCCGTTACTTACCTGATCGCCGTCGTTCCCCCGTCGGCGATCAGCGTTGCTCCCGGTGTGGGGAGACTGCCTGCAGCCCAGACAGTCTCCCCACACTGATTTAGGACCCCTGTGTATTTATGTAATATTTTTACATAATTCAGTAATTTTATTGATTGCAATTTGAGGGACCTGCCTGCCAACCCAGGCCGAAATTCCAGAGAATTTAATTTGCTAGCACTGTATTTTACCCTGTAACGTTCTACGACACCCTAAAACCTGTACATGGGGGGTACTGTTTTACTCGGGAGACGTCGCTGAACACAAATATTAGTGATTCAAAACAGTAAAACATATCACAGCGATGATATTGTCAGTGAAAGTTACTTTTTTGCATTTTTCACACACAAACAGCACTTTTACTGATGATATAATTGTT
This sequence comes from Pelobates cultripes, assembly GCA_933207985.1. Taxonomy (NCBI): domain Eukaryota; kingdom Metazoa; phylum Chordata; class Amphibia; order Anura; family Pelobatidae; genus Pelobates; species Pelobates cultripes. Next base: position 137,271,520 of record OW240915.1, on the reverse strand, counting down.
GTGATACGTTTTCCAGTTTTTAAACACTAATATATGTGTTCAGCGATGTCTCCCGAGTAAAACAGTACCCCCCATGTACAGGTTTTATAGCATTTTTGAAAGTTACAAGGTCAAATACATGGGTCAAATATTTTTACATTGAAAATGGCCAGGTTGGTTACGTTGCCTTTGAGAGCGTATGGTAGCCCAGGAATGAGAATTACCCCCATGATGGCATACCATTTGCAAAAGAAGACAACCCAAGGTATTGCAAATGGGGTATGTCCAGTCTTTTTTAGTAGCCACTTGGTCACAAACACTGGCCAAAATTAGCGTTCAATTTAGTTTTTTTACTTTTTTCACACACAAACAAATATGAATGCTTACATTGGCCAGTGTTTTCGACTAAGTGGCTACTAAAAAAGACTGGACATAACCCATATTGAATACCCTGGGTTGTCTACTTTAAAAAAAATATGTACATGTGGGGTGTTATTCAGAGATTTATGACAGATAATAGTGTTACAATGTCACTATTGATAAATTTTAAAAATGCATGTTTTGAAACCGCAATATCCTACTTGTACCTATAGCCCTATAACATGCAAAAAAAAGCTCGTAAACACTGGGTATTTTTAAACTCAGGACAAAATTTTGAATCTATTTAGCAGTTTTTTTCATTCGCTTTTGTAGATGAGTAAAAGATTTTTCAAGTAAAAGTCAAAAAACATGTATTTTTTTCAATTTTTCATCATATTGTTTTTATTTTTTTTAAATTAAAATACATGAGATTATATAAATAATGGTATGTAAAGAAAGCCCCTTTTGTCCTGAAAAAAACAATATATAATTTGTATAGGAACAGTAAATGAGAGAGCGGAAAATTACAGCCAAACACAAACACCAGAAAAGTGTAAAAATATTCCTGGTCGCAAATGTACAACATCGCAAAAACAGTCCAGTCCTTAAGGGGTTAAGGACCAAACTTCTGGAATAAAAAGGAATCATGACATGTCACACATGTCATGTGTCCTTAAGGGGTTAAGGGGAGTTTCTTCATCCCCTTTCTCCTGGTTTTCTTCCCATTATCCCCCTTTGTACTTTATTAGATATGTGGTCTTGCTGGGAAGAGAGAGTGGGTTCAAAACATATTTATACTTTATTTTAGGGACTGAGTCTCTTTCCCCCTCTATTCTCCCCGTTTCCTGGATCCATTTTATTATTACCTATACTCAAGACCTACCTAACCTTATTTCACGCTAGGACTGGAACTGATAATATTTTCCCTTCCTTGTGGATGGAAGTTGATTACTTTATTTATATTCCAGTAGAACGTTGGACCAGTCCTTCTCTGTTTTTAGATTGTCCTTCTTGTTGACCCTTAGCATTATTAAAGGTAGGGTTATTTTTCTTGTTGTTACCGTCCTCCCTATTTTTGGGTTCCTCATTTCCTTGTGCATTGCATGATCCTATATGTAATAATTAATTTACAACTCTAATTAAGCATGTAAAAATCCATACCTCTTCTTCTGAATGTTGTCAATTTCTTGAATCTTACTTTTTTGTAAAGTGGAACCCATTATTTGAATAAAGAATTTAAAAATCATGAATGAGAAACATCTTGATATTCAGATACATGATGAATGGTCATGTGGAACAATTGGACTTTTAACATACTTCAACGAAGCACTTACAATCACCCATTACTTTAAGGTGCTGAAATTATGTGTCCAAAGCTGGCAAACCTGGAATGGAAATGATAGGCTATAAGTAGTGGACTATTATGACATAAATTTCACAGTATGCATTGAAATTGTATGATATATTTCTCCTTGTTGTAATTTTATTTAGTTTCTGCCAGATTATAAATAGCATATAAATAAATGGTTTCCATAGTTCCATAATGTATCTTAAATCCAGGGTAATTTAGTTTAATTGTGCCCAAATTGATGTCCTCATGAGTCTGTAATAGAGCATACACTGAATGGAAGAGTAAATCTATGAGGCATGATTAATGTAAGGGAGACGTAGGGGGCATTAATGACTCCCAAATTGGACTCTACCACTACATACCTTTTTCGTTATGATCTGGGTCCTTCGTGTGAAAAATAAAATACACCGTGGTTACATATTTATGGTTTTACATATCAGGCCATAATAACAAAAATATGTTCCTTACTATGTCTTAAAATACAATCTCGGATAAAAAACAACACATGTTATAATACACAGTATCATAATTGATTTAACAAAAATAAAGCCAAAATGGAAAAGCCATGTGTGAAAAACTGAGTACAACTTCAATAGCTTCCTTATTGGTGGGGGGGAATTTGGCCCACTCCTCTTTACAACATTGTTTCTGTTTATTGAGGCTTTCTGACATTTTTTTACGTACATCTCTCTTAAGGTCAGGCCTCAGCATTTCAATTGGGTTGAGATCTGGACTTTGACTGGGTCATTGCAGAACCTTGATTCCTCAATTTTCTTTCAGCCACTCTGTTGTAGATTTGCTAGTGTGTTTAGGATTATTGTTGCATGATCCAATTTCGGACAAGCTTTAGCTGTTTGACAGATGGACTCACATTTGGCTCAAGAATACTTTGGTAACAGAAGAGTTCATGATCGACTCGATGACTGCAAGGTTCCCAGGTCCTGTGGCTGCCAAACAAGCTCAACTCATGACCCCTCCAACACTGTGCTTGACAGTTGGTATAATATGTTTGTGCTGAAAAGCTGTGTTTGGTTTTCATCAAATTTGGCGCTTTGCATTATGGTTAAACATCTTCACTTTGGTGTCATCTGTCCAAAGGACAATGTTTCCGAAGTCTAATGTTTCTAATTCTACTATTGTAGAATGTGAGCGCTCCACTCCAGGGGTTGGTGACAGATTTGATTATACTTTCAAACCTTCCTTTCAAAGCACAAGCTAATACACTTATTCAATTATCACATATTACTTTTTATAACAAATATAAGTTCAAGTTAATGGTGGTATGGGACAATTTTAAACTATCATTCATGAGTTATTGGAGACTAGACTTAGTGAATGCATAAGTACACAGCTGCACATAGTGAACGTATAAGTAAACAGCTGTACTGACATACTTACTTAAAGATAGCAATACATTTTGACCTTAAAAAAAAAAGAAAAAAAGGCCTCATGACGGATATTATATATTGACACACATTTCTGTAAATTTTATTACATCGATCAACCTGTTAAAATACTGTAGTCAGTGTGTGTGTTCCAAAGCAATAAAGCTCACAGATATGTAGAGTATAGGAATGTATCATAGAACACATTAGCAATAAAACTATTAATAATATCTGATTATATATGATTTATAACAGGGATCCTCTGAGTGAGTGTGGTTTAGTGTGATATGTGTGTGTTTGGTTGGCTGAAGGTCATGGTGGTTGTGTGTGGTGATGAAGAGTGTCATTTTGTATGGTGACTGATTGTGAGGAGTGTAGGGTATGCATGTTGATGAGTGGGAGTGGCTGAGCATGGTCATGTTTGTGGTTGGCTGAGGTTGATTGTGTACGCAGGTTGTTTGTTTTTTATTTTAACTTGTGCTCATTCTTGCACAAGCCCTCATTCTCTTACACAATATATACAATCATACACTATCCTAATATATAATAACATACACACAGTCTCTGTTGCTGCTTCAAAAATACTGTACATTTGACAGGCCGAGCTATTCACACTTTCTGCATTTGCCATTGGGATTATTGTGGACTAAAACTCCATTCATGTTTAGACAGACACTTATAGAGCTTGAATGAAGTTGTGTTCCAAAAAAACTGACAGGGATTACCTCATTTAGTTTAAGGACACTCCACAGTCCCCCCCAAAATCAACTATGCATACAAGTAAAGCAGTAAGTAAAGCATTCTTTTTATTTAGAGATTTATAAAATAAAAACTATTATGTGAACACATTATATATTCTTAAATAAATGTGGTAACATATAAACTACTTTGGATGTAACTTATAGGAGTAGTAATGACTGACTGGCAGTAAAAATTAGGAGATATATAGAAAAATAATAAATTAGATAAATTAGTTCAGATAGGCTGGGAAATAAAAATGGATATATAATAGAACATTAAATGTTACAGGAAAGTCCCTGCAGTAAAACAAACATAAATGAAACAACATTATCAGACAAGCTAAATAGTGATCACTATGTATATGATTTTTCTAAGATATATTTTCCTAATTAGCAAAGAAGGTAAGTATCTCTCCAATCATTCCAGCCAAGAGTCAACTTGGCGCTATTGGTTTTATCCAAAGGTTATAGTTAGTCCACTAGGGAAGGAACAAATACACCCCCATGATAATGGATATACAAGTAATTTATGACCAGTCTGAAATGATATTGTTAAATGTGTCTATAATACGTAATGCCAGTCTGCTAAATGCCTAAATCGATCAACTGACCGACTGGACATGTGTAATTCGTTTAGTTCAGAATGTGATTTGCCGAATTTCGGAAGTGCTGAACCGAACCGAATTGCCTAAGTGACAAATTTCAAAAGTGCCAAAGTGCTTTGGATTTCGGAAAAGTGTCAAAACAAGAGAGGGAAGGAAAATTACATGAATGATGACAGGGGTAGGGTTAGGGATTAGGGGTTGGGATAGGGTTAGGAGTAGTGGTAGGGTTAGGGGTAGGATTATTATTATTATTATGCTATTTATATAGCGCCATCAAATTCCGCAGCGCTTTGCAATGGGTGGACGAACAGACATGTAGATGTAACCAGACAAGTTGGACACACAGGAACAGAGGGGTTGAGGGCCCTGCTCAATGAGCTTACATGCTAGAGGGAGTGGGGTAAAATGACACAAAAATAGTATTAGACTAGTGACAGTTGCAGGAGAGGAATCATTCGGGAGCTTTCAACAGTTTAACTGATACGCTTTTATGAAGAAGTGGGTTTTTAACGATTTTTTGGAGTGGAGACTGGGTGAGCGTCTAACGGAGGAGGAAAACGAGTTCCAAAGAAACGGTGCAGCCCTTGAGAAATCTTGAAGGCGAACATCAGAGGTGGGAGTACAGACAGAAGATAGATGTAAGTCTTTAGCAGATCCTAAGGGCCTAGACAGGACATACTTGTGTATAAGGGAGGTTAGATAGGTGGGAGCAGCATTATGTAGAGATTTGAAAGCAAGAACCAGAATTTTAAATTGAGCTCTAAATCTTATAGGAAGCCAATGAAGGGACTGGCAGAAGGGTGAGGCGTGGGAGGTGCAGGCGGACAGGAAGGTTAGGGGTTGGGTTAGGGAGCCCTACAGAGGTTAAGGTTAGGTTTAGGGGTAGGGTTAGGGGTCGGGGTAGGTGTAGGTTTAGGGGTTGGGTTAGTAAGCCCTACAGATGTTCCAAATTCCGAAGTCCCGAATTGCAGAAGTCCCTAATTTCGGAAGTGCCAAACTGACAAATTGCCGGAGTGACACTTTTTTTGTTACCCGAATTTCCAAACCGAACAAAATTTTTTGTTCATGCACATCCCTATGACCTACATTAAAATTCTATTAGGAGTCACAATGAACTCTATAACAGAGTAAAGATAGTGCTAAATCAGTTGTACACAAAGCACAAAATAATTAAGCATTTGACACAAATATTAACTTCTTAATGACCGCAGACGTACAGGGTACGTCAGCCAGAAAATGGTCGTTAACGACCACGGACATACCCTGTACGTCCACGGCCAAAATGAGCGCTGGTATTCCATGATGCCTTGATATCGATGCATCATGGAATACTCCCCACACTACTAAGCACCCAAGTGATCACTCCCCCCAGAGTGATCACTTCCGGGATGCCGCACGTGGCACCCGGCAGTGTGGAGCAGAACATCGGAAGCCTTCAGGCAGGCTTCCAATGCTCTACCTGTACTGAGTGCGTTGAGGGGTTGAGGCACTCAGTAATAGTTTAAAAATAAATAAATAAATGAATTAATAAAAAAAGAGCAAAAAATGGGGTGCAAGAGTATACTGAGAATTGGCAGCAGCTGAAATAGCCTGCCTTTCGGTGGGTCCCCGCTCAGATCTCAAGCTGGTTTTAGCTCATC
>OW240915.1:137215333-137260401 GCA_933207985.1 Pelobates cultripes | reverse complement strand
CCTGGTTCAGTCTTGCATTTTAGGATATTGTCCCAACAAAAATAGTCCACGGGGACCTGTTGTATGCTGTAGTGGTTATGGTGCTTTGAGTGTACCTTTAATATTCTGCGCTTCAAAGCTCTTCTTAATGTGAACCTGAACAGATTTTTTTTCTTCCAATCAAATACGGCTACCTGAACACATGCGTCTGTTTTCAGTCCAAATATACAGTTTTACCTATTATTATGCAGGAATTGATTACAGGTTGGGTTGGATGAAAAAGACCACCCTGGCTGGAGGCTTGACTTGGATTTAGAAGCAAACAGAGTACCCAAGATGTTCCCGACTGTTGGCCAACTTGAGACGGCTACATTTATCTATCTGACACACATTTACTTTTATGAACTTCAATAGGATTCCAGGGATAAAAATAGAAAATTTCCCTCTACTAAAACTGCAAAAAAAATTGTTGTTTTTTTCTCTAGAATTTCAACCAAACAAGGTTTCCACAATAAATCCAGAGCAAGGAAGCATTTAATAACATAAATACATGAAAATACTAAAATAAATTGTATTGTGCGAGAAGGCAGTTTCCACTACTCGGAACGCTGGGGACCACATCAAATGTGCAAACAAACCGCGTATTTATGAGGAGTGGAGTACAGCCAAATGGAATCTTGACACTGCCACCGTTCTGTTTGGTGTGCTCACTCACATTCTACGTATTAGCATAGCTAACATTGGAAATCGACGCAGGGCAGTCATAATGGTTTTTTTTAGCAGACAACACAAGAAAGCCGATGTTTAGTTTTATATTGACAAATAATATGCAGATTTTTTATATTAGTGAAATTCTGGAGTATATTACTTGGTTTATGTTGTACTATTTTTTAGCATTTTATTAATATACAGAAGGAAAAGTGGGCAACTGCAAACAGAAAGGTAAGTGGATAAATATGTCAAGATGGACAAACCAACTCGTTGGATGACAAACCTTGGAAGAGTGGCCATCATATCGTTATGGCATGAGCTTTTTACCGTGTAGGTGGACATTTCACAAAAGGTGTAATAAGGAGGGAATCGCTTAACGTACTATCCTTGAGCAGTAAATGGTCAGTATAGCAGTCCAAAATATAACAAAGTAACAAAAGTGTAGAAATATTTGACACATTAATTGAATGGAAGTCCTCTTGATGAATAGTTTATTGAATACCAGGTTGTCTTTAATATTCTCATCTGGCAGATTATCTGTCATTTGTGCCACTTTAATAAGTCGAGTGGGCAGTATAGGATTTGCTGTATAATTTCAATACATTAATGAGTGACAGAACCTTGACTGAAAGTATTTACACATTGTGAGAAGTTATGGTTCATTTATAACGATAATAAAGACCTGCATTGTTTATTCTCTATTATTACCCCCCAGAATTACAGGAAAATGTTCTAAATACAACATAAATGAATGACAATCACTTAAAGGGGAAAGAATATGAACACTTAAAATGTATCATCAGTTTGACAGAACGTTTTCTGATGATTCAACTAGTGTTTTAATTTTTGTGCTGGCATTTAGTGTTGCAGAATAAATGACATTATTAAAATTGTTTAGATTGACAAGAGAAAGTCCCATTTTGAATATATTTTCCTTGCAGGTAAAAGTGTCACGGACACTTGTACACCCTCTACTGGTCAGTCAGGGCAAGAAGCAAATTACTTCCAGCTAGATATCTTAAAGCAGTTTGTCGCCCTTTTTTTATTTTTTAATGAATGTATGTTTCAACCCCCAACCCTTAGTTGTCTGTTTTCTTTTTTTCTTTCCAAAATGACGCTTTAAAAAAATAAAAATAAAATAAAGTATGGATAAGGCAAAGGGTGGAGCTTTAGTCAAGCTCCACGGCCTTTGTCAACTTTGCAATTGGCAGTAATCCCCTCCCTCCAGTGTTGCATCACTTACAGGAGCAGCAAGTCACTGGTACTCTGTGCTGACTGTCGTGCAATCACATGAGTCAACACAGGTCCATTGGAAGCTGTGGGCATGCGCTTCATTTGATGCACACACCCAAGGAAGGGCAGAAGGTGGAATTCCCACCGCCACCATCTTAGAAACACAAAGATGACCTAGCGTAACCGGCACAGTGTGGGGGGTGCTGGGGGCTGGAAAAACAAAATAGGTTAGATTTGAATTAAAGGCTCGCTGAACATTATGAGAAATATATGGATTAGTGAGCCAATTTAAAAATAAATAAATAAAAAATATACAGAAATATACAGGAATAAAAAAATGCCACAATGCCATTTACAAACATAATAAATAAATAGAAAATGATCCCTTAACAAGGTTGTCTTTGCTATGATGTCTGAGCAGGGGTTTTGAACAAAACTCCTTTTACAGGCATGATGAGACTACAACTCCCATACTCCTAGTTCAGCAAAGGACTGGTTGAGGATGATAGGAGCTGTAGTTCAACTGCATCGGGGGGCCAATATATATATAAAAAAAAAAAGCATTAGGACACTCTGATATGACTGCCCTGTTGCAAATGACCACTTAAATGTAACTATTAAATGTTTGTTTTAAAACTGTTGCTAAACATAGCCAGTCAGACACCATTTCTGGAAGCCTTAGCAAGAATTTTATATAACTGGATACTTATTTGGGCTCCTGCACTATTAACACATTTTCAGTTACTTTGAGAAAAAAATAAAAATTCAGCTTTGAAACATCTCTCTGTATAAATTGAAAAGGCCTGGCAAACGATTGTGTAAATAATACATAATAAATTGGCTTTTAAAATAAGCCAATGCACTGCGGATTCACAAATCTCCAGCATCACCCGTTTAACAACCTCCGCATGGTGTTGTCAGATGGCCAGTCTTTTTTTAATTTTTTTTAACAAATGTAAAAAAAAAAAAAAAAGAAGAAGATTTGAACAAATGAAGAAAAAAAATAAGATATTAATAAATGAAAATAAATTAAAATCCAAACAAAGGACTCTCCCCCCAAAAAAATAATCTTAAAATTTAGAATAGTTACAAAAAATGTGCGCAGGCAAATTGGCATCAATACGTGGAACAGTTAATTCAAGCTAACTTATTTAAAAGGCTCCTTCTCTTAAATGAAAGAAGAGGAGTGTGTTGTTCAATCCAGCCAATAAACGTGGCAGATCAGACTGCCAAGCAGCAGGATATTATTTGGAAATTTAATGCTTGCATTTTAACAGCATGTTAACATTTATTTTTGACATGACATCATGGACTTAGCCTGGTACACTTTACAGAAAGCCTGATTAATGTGAATAAATAAATAGCGGACGATTAATGCGAGTTTGTTGAATATTGTTTGTCTTAAAAATAGTTTTCAAACTTCTTTGCCCCTTATAGAAGGCGTAATTGGGGCTCATATCTAAACATTCACTCACATGATTATGGAAGAAAAAAAAAAAAGTTACAATGGTTTAAGACACTGGTTTTGAAGGTCCTACACCTAACTCAATGCAATTTTAAGAGCTCTCCCATTGGTTTTAACAAACATGGCATATCCACCAGGCCGTAGATAGCCGCCCATCAATCTATCTCCTGTAAGAACGGTCTTCAATGAGGAAACGGATAACCCTCTGAAACTGGGATAAGTTTAACGCAAAAAAATATTTTTTGCAAATATTTTATACTGGAGAATGATTTAATAGACTAATTTCATTACAAATTAATAGGTATCTAGATAATATTATGGGTCAATGTCAAGAAAAGGTTTTTAAGCGACATTGTCACTTCTAAATTATTCATAAAATTCATAAAGCCAGAATCTTTTATACCCTTTAAACTTGTGTATTAAGCATAAGCCATCACTTTTTTCCCCTCAATAACTAGACTATATTTGATCAAAGAGTAAAGTCATGAGGAGGCAGGAGGTAAGTGCTCCCAAAGAAAATTGAGCATAAAAGTTAAACGGCAGAGCAAAAAATAATTAAATGGGCCTGCTACCCTTGAAATTTAAGACTTCTGCATTCACAATAATTTTTACTACTCTCAAAGCAAATGTTAAAAATACATGTAACAAAAAAAGGAGTAAGAATAGTAAATTTAAACAGAATGTGATTAAGAGGACCAAAATAGTCAATTCCAATTATGTGAAAGACCTGAGAACGGATCTATTGAATAATGCAAGTATTTATCACACGTTACAAACATTGTCAGACTCTTGCTGTAATAGGATTAGGCGTGTTCTAATATCGCTCTGTGATTAAACACTTGTTTGCATTTTAAAAGTATTCTAGCTCAGATCTTATCTTTACTGATGTGGTATAAGAGATAACATGATTTCACTGTTAACATTGTATCTTAACAAGGAGATATTTGTACAACGAAGTGAGCCCAAAAATGGAAGATTGAAAGGTACCCATCCCATAAGAAGGATTTGACCATGGTTTTAATGCACTAGACCAGTGATGGCAAATTTGTTTGAGCCCAAGTGGCCCAAACTGCAACATGAAACCAACGTGCATATGTTAATATGCAAATAATTCATTAAATTCATTAAATTCCTGAAAATTCATAAAAAAAAAAAAAAAAAATGAAAATGAAAATGTGGCTATCTCCATCACATGAAAAGCCTGTCTTTCTCCAATTCTTCTGCACGTGTCTGTCCTACCTACTACTTCCAACCCTCCATCCTTGAATCAGTAATGTCCTCTGCAGACCAACACCTGACCAGCAACTGTCTGTATAGAGTGCATTATTGGCACTCGCTGTGCAAGCCCTGGACGCTCTCACGCTCATAGCACCCACCAGCTGGCTCACCCACTTTCTGGAGTGGTCACACAATATATATATATATTATATATAAATATAAATTTTAAAAAAAATTCTTGGGCTTTTTGAGCCCTCTGGAAGCTTTGTTGCCAGGGCGAGATATCATACACTCCCTGGACCATCACTAGCCCCGGGCAATGACAGCAATGGCAGGGTTTACAGTAGGCTTCTTAAGCCCCTACACAGGGCTTACCAACACTAGGGCATGATGAAAACCCCTTATTATCCTGGCCAGATATTCAATATGAATATAGTAAATAGCAGGAGAGACTTGCTAATATCTCCCAGGGAGGAGGGAGGGTATCTGGGGATGGGGTTAGAGAAACAGACTTTCAATCTATGAACACTTCATTCCACACACAGCTTGTTCACCAGAACTCCACAACTCAGGCTGCCCCGCTAACTGCCTGTCACATACCTGAGGCGGTACATTCCTAGCATAGTCCTAGCTCAGGATTGGGGGAGCTTCAGAGAATAGCTCAGTGTGTCTGAGGAGCACATATAAAAGGATGTCGCAAGCCTATGGCCAACAGAGCAGCATAAGTGTGCCAGCTGTGCCATAGGTTCGCCATTGCTGCACTAGACAGATAATGTAGAGGGTTACGATTTTAACTTGGATAGTGGTGAATTGCTCAATCTCGCTCTAAAGGTTCCGCCATCTTCTTGTCCCACCTTATGGAAGTCTCTAGCCCCAGATTTTACAGCTTCTGCCGTAAGCTGTGCCTAGACCAGGAAATGGACATATTGCCCTGAAATATGTTTTGTTATTGTTTTTAGAAACTCCCTTGTTATACGGTATATGGAGGATTTAAAGAAGTCCTGCAGATTGGTCCATTTCAGGAAAAACTTTATTTTTTCACTGGCAGTTTTTACATGTCTGTTTTTTTTTGTGTGCGTGTCTTTTGCTGTTTATTTTAGACCAGGAAATGTCACAGAAAAATCTTGAGCTTCACACAACTCTGTATGGGAAATCATAAGATATCCCATAAACCACCATAAAACAGGTGCTTCCTGGAATTGTATTTCTCCCCTCTTCTCCACACTCTAAAATATATATACATTACATTCTAACCACTATTTATTCCTGCATATAGTGACATCGCTCATATTAACTGGTGTCCCTAGCAACTGTATTTTCCTTTTGTGTATTTCTATCAACTTTATTGATAAAGGAAAAAAAACAACAACAACAAAACTTTAACTCCTGGGAACCCTTGCTGTGCAACCGCTTGGGAAAATTAATTTAGTTGTGTTGGATCACGTACAGCTGTATTATTACATTTAATTCAAAACCTCGCCCAGAATAATAATTAGTATGTAAAGTAACACACACATTGCACATAACATGTCTGGGTGCCCGAAGTGTCCCAGTAAGCATCTGTTGCTTTGCAAATGCTAATCCTCAGGATTTTCACAACAAATTGGTCCAAGTAAATATTGCTTCGAGCCAGAGCTTATTAATATTAAACAAGAGGAGATTTCTACAATGTCAATGCAATAGATAATGATTTGCTAAATGGATTAGATATGGGAACAAAATAGCCATTCCCAGGTTACCCCTTCAGTGCCCCACTTATTTGACACACCAATCAAACACAGCCAGTGTTAACCATATGTTTATTTCCCATAAGATTCTAATTAGTTATTGTATGCAACACGATAACTTTGTAATATTACCATCGCAATGGATTGGCTATGATGCACTGAGTACCCTGTATCTCGTTTCCCCTCGAGTGGCGTATAACTGCAGCAATTTGCAAAAAGTCACTGCAGCTATAAACCGACAAAGTGTAAACTTGATAAAGTACAGTAGTGGAAAAGATACGGAATTGGCGCTCACAATTGTAAGTGTCAAAGAAAAAACAAAAGTATTTGGTGCAAATCCAAATATATGTGCAAATGTAACAGGTTCGCATAATAACGCACAAACAAAAATAGGTTTACATTTAATATACCTTAGAATTATGGTATTTTAAAGGTAAACATATTTATTTGCACTTGCACTTCATTGGGTAAACACGTGTTCTATTTGCACATATATTTGTTTTTGCGCCAAATAAGTTTTTCTTGGTTATACACTTGGCAGCTATAAACAGAGAGTGTACCCTCTAATGGCAGACGATGAATTTTACTTTCTGCATTAGTGTACAATATCTAGGATCTGTGAATGGGATTATAAAAAAAAAAAAAAAAAAAGAGAGTTTCACTGCTCTCAGCTTTGTGAGCAGTCCCAGTCAGCCTGTAATAAGTGGAATTGCAATGGTGGACAAGCTGCATATTACATATGGGATAAGAAAGAGAAAAAAAACAAAAACCAACATGCAGATAGCACTAGGCTTCTTCTGATTGGTGGAGCCTCTTCCTTGCAGAGGATCAGTCTCATACGTCCAAGAATAGAAGAAAATATCCGAAGGTGGGTGGGCCAGATGGGAGAGGTGGCAACAGGTAGACTGGCTTCAAGTTGGCCAACAACCTGTATGATCACCTCTATTCAGGAGAGGTCATGTTAAGAGCACTGCTGAACGTAGTGAGTTTGGGCTTAATCCCCTGAATTTAGTAATCACTGCATGAGTACATTTAATCATTCATTTCCAAAAACTGAGGGACAAACCCAGGAAGGTAGGACAGAACCAGAGATTCTGGACTGATGCAATGCACCCTGGGAGTGCCGTGGGTGTACCATCACTCTGAGTTGCTAGATACAGGGTTTTTAAAAATGCTTTACAATGTGTTAGCCCAGTAATATATTTGACAATTCAGAGAGATAGAAAGCTTGAATTCTCGAGTCTATCTCAATGTAATGTGTACAGTCAAATAAGAGACATGATGCACAGAAATTTAATTTCCAATTGCCCTTCGGTATGGGTGAATATTTCAAAGTAAATTACACAGAAGCAGAAGAATTGATTAGATTCACATCTCGCAACACAGTGTACAAAACTAGTGCCACATTCACCAATTACTCTGCTATGTCTGCCACCCGGCCACTGCCCAACTTATTCACACCCGAAATTTCCATCATTCTTCTTTTTTTTTTCCTCCCAAGAAAAATAAGTTAAACTTTAGTTATATCTTGGCAAACTTTTAACCTACACATTTTTCTCATGCATCATCCACAACCAGTATGTTTGCTAAACCTCTAAAAATTTACTTAGAAGGATTATAAAACGAGTCGTGAAAATTTTTGTTTTAACTGTACCAACTGCTTAAAACTACAGTAGTAATGAGTTCTTGCTTAACCCCCTAACAGCGGCTATAAACGTTACTGGTAGTGATGTCCCGAACGGTTCACCGAACGGATCGCAGCGGACTCATCATTGAGTAAACTTTGACCCTGTACCTCACAGTCAGCAGACACATTCCAGCCAATCAGCAGCAGACCCTCCCTCCCAGACCTCCCACCTCCTGGACAGCTCACTAAGAATGCAGCTTCAAAATGGATGCTGTCCAGGAGGTGGGAGGGTCTGGGAGGGAGCTGATTGGCTGGAATGTGTCTGCTGACTGTGAGGTACAGGGTCAAAGTTTACTCAATGATGAGTCCGCGGCGAACCGTTCGCAGCGAACCGTTCGGGACATCACTATTGATCATTGCTAAAATACATTGGAATGGCTGACATGTGAAAATCAGGCTATTTACAGACAAAGATAATATTAAACCATAAATGCATTCAAAGATAATAAGGGGGAAAGTATAAAAAAAAAAAAAAATCACACAAAAATTAAACATAAGCTTTTAATTATTTGGAAAGTGTGTGGTTTCAGAATTAGACTTGCCACGTACTATACACCAGTTCAGAATCTTCTGTATAAATAGCCAAAACTAGCTAAAGAGGAATATTTTTGCTATTAGAGGACCAATAAACTGGGTGTTCACCAGCTTGTAAGAAAAAGTTTCAAATGGGATCTTATCTGCCATCACAAACAAAGTTTCTATATTTTGTTACATTTAAAACAAACTTGCAACACAGGTTAGAAATGTAAAATACTGAAATGTTTGGACAAATCCTGCTACCATCCAGCGTTCATAGCCAATCACTGCACACATAACCAGGAAGTGAAATTTCTTTCATTATTTTGTAAAACTGAGTAAAAACAGGTTTGACAAAAACTGAACGGCATGAGCCCATAACTTATTGGCACGATCACCTCTACAACGAACAGTGGTGTTTACAGTGTTTGGAGGTTGGTTTAGGAGTGGGCAGAATCTCACAAAGCATCCAGCTTCTCTACCTACCTAGTGCATCCAACTTGTCCACATTGAGAGGCGATTGTAAACACTGACTATTATACACTTATAGAGCTATTCACAAAAGGGAGAATTCAAAGGGAATTTGATATTTAAGGTCAAAACAGCCGAACCTGAAAAGTTGACTATGCCACATGTTGGCTACTCTGGCTTTAAATTTGAATTCTCACCTTTGTGAATAGCCCTAGAAGTGTAACTCAATAAGTAACATCGCAATGTATTTACACAGAGCAATGTGTTACATTGTTACTCTGTTCCAGAATGATGCCATACTACAGTACACCATCCTTCAGTGTGCCACACTGTACTAATCAGACAGCCAAGGTGCCACGCACGCCATGCTGTTTGATAAGGGGCAAAACTATAATACACAACTCAGCCAAGTAGTAATATACGGACCAGCAATATGCCACAATGCATTACTTTGCCAGCATGGTACCACACTTGCAGTGCCAACAGTGTGCCAATAAAATTGTGAAGCGTTGCCGAATAAATTGGCGCTATATAAATACTACTACTACTACTACTACTACTACTAATAATAATAATAATAATAATAATATCAACAACATACCTGCCAGCATCTCAAATAGACACAGAGGGGGGATTTTAAAGGTGTGAGTGGGGATGTCTGTTCTGGGAAGTTTTAGGTGATTTTACGAATAACAATTTAAACAACTAAAATGTAATTTAGAAGAAGAACAATGTATCTTATTTACCCAGACTGATTTCTACACACATTTATTGTAGTTTAAATATACATTACTGGGAGTATTATTGCTGTGGAGCTCTGTCATACACTCAGACACATTACTGGGAGTATTATTGCTGTGGAGCTCTGTTATACACTCAGACACATTACTGGGAGTATTATTGCTGCGGAGCTCTGTTATACACCAAGACACATTACTGGGAATATTATTACTGTGGAGCTCTGTTATACACTCAGACACATTACTGGGAGTATTATTGCTGTGGAGCCCTGTTATACACTCAGACACATTACTGGGAGTATTATTGGTGTGGAGCTCCGTTATACACTCAGACACATTACTGGGAGTATTATTGCTGTGGAGCTCTGTTATACACTCAGACACATTACTGGGAGTATTATTGCTGTGGAGCTCTGTTATACACTCACACATTACTGGGAGTATTATTGCTGTGGAGCTCTGTTATACACTCAGACACATTACTGGGAATATTATTGCTGTGGAGCTCTGTTATACACTCACACACATTACTGGGAGTATTATTGCTGTGGAGCTCTGTTATACACTCAGACACATTACTGGGAGTATTACTGCTGTGGGGCTCTGTTATACACTCAGACACATTATTGGGAGTATTATTGCTGTGGAGCTCTGTTATACACTCAGACACATTACTGGGAGTATTATTGCTGTGGAGCTCTTTTATACACAGACACATTACTGGGAGTATTACTGCTGTGGAGCTCTGTACACTCAGACACAACAACAATATGGAGCTCACAGAAAAGAGGGACATCAGGATAGAAACAAGGGACAGAGAGATTTGGGTGTAAAATAGGGACTGTCCCTCGTAGATAGGGATAGTTGGGAGGTATGTTATAATACGGTCTCTCAGATTACATGTAATGTAGAAACAAATGTGCAAACTCTGGAAGAAAAACAAAAAGAGTATCTATAGTTTAACAAGTAGTTCTTCCAGAGTCTATTTTGGCATTACAGAGATAGACTGTACGTCCAGCCTAGAAAAACACACAAAAAAAAGTGGAACAAATTTTGATTTAGGTCAGAAATCAAGAAAAACCTACACCGAAACAACAGATCAAAACAATCAGTGCTCAGAGGAACTCTCTCCAAATGAGCTCATTATGTGAGACAGGGGGAGCTCTGCTCATACAAGGGACATTCTAGAACTCATGTCTGTGGCCTCTGGTAAATAGAAAACCTTTTGTTACAGGGGCCAGCAGAGACAGACAAAAGCCTCTATGCATAATAAATGACAGAGACCTACAGCCCTCCCCCTCTCCCAAAAAAATAGGATTCACCATCAACAAATCCCAGAGCACGGTCTATTTACGACATGGTTCCTGCCCTATGTTTCTCCAATACAGTGAATTCAAACAGCATTTCATGGTTTCCTGCTCTGCCGCTGCAGTTTTAGATGTTGGGGAAAAGATCCGATTTATTTAAGGAAAACTGCCATAACTTTGTATTATTATATAAAATACACCTCCCAGCACTAGGACGTTGGTGGGGCAGGACTACATAGGATGTGCCAGTGATGTGGTATAAGTAACTGGCAAGGTTCAAAGGGGTGGGCCCTGTGAGAAAAACAGGTCGGGCCTATGTAAAAAAAAAAGGGGCATGTCATCCGAATGTGAATGCACGGGCAATAGTCAGAGAATGCTTTGCCCCATGAGCTTAATTTCCAGAGTTCAGTTTGTACAATACAGCGACGTCCAATGAAGCGTTCCCACTGTGCTTTATGGTGGTCTTGCTCCCATGTTTGGGACTATCCCACCAGACCAGGAACTGTTGGGAGGTCTATTTAAAACAAAAGTTTACATGCATTGTAGTCTGTGTGTGAATTATTTCATATGGGACACTCCAGGCAATCAGACCACTTCTGCCCATTAGAGTGGTCTGGGTGCCAACTCCCACCACCCTTAACCCTGCAAGTGTAATTATTGAAGTTTATGAACTGCATGGTTAAGTCCTCCTCTACTGATGTCTATCAGACAGCCACTAGAGGGACTTCCGTGTTCTTAGAACATGAAAAGTGTTTTAAACGACACTGGACGTCCTCACGCTATGCACGAGGACTTCCAGCATCGCCGGACTCCCCATAAGAAAGCATTGAGTAATGCTTTCCTACAGGAAGGTCTAATGCGCGTGCGCGGCCATTGCCGTGCATGCGCATTAGGTCTCCTCCGCCGGCTGATGTCAGAGGGGGAGAAGTGTGGGCGGAGCCTGACCCAGCACCGAGGGACATCGGTGCCGGATTCAAGTAAGTCACTGATGGGGTTTGGTTTGGGATGGGATGGGGGGGGTAGGAGGGAGGAGGGCATGTTTTCCTGGCACTGTAGAGTCTCTTTAAGTAAATATTCTATTTTCATAACATCTCCTGACTTAGAATCCCTGCATGGGGGAGCTATCTTTAAATTCTCTCTGATCAGAGGAGCTATTAATGGACAGTGCAGGTATTTAAGAGTTACAGCACTTCCTCTTATAATCAAGTGCCAGGAATCTCAAAAATGTACTGAGCTAGCACTTGTAATTATTTTATCACAATTGCTTTTCATAAAGTTCCATGCTCTCGTCTGTTAAATGCGGAAATAATCTGGTTTGTGAATACCACCAAATAGAAATGCACATTAAGTGCTGTATAAATGTAAACCCACTTGTTTGTATCTGCACACCACTGTTCAAAAACAGTAATCCAGATAGCCAATGGGAGATCAGGTTTGGCAATACTAGCCATTTTTTTATTTAAATTAAATGGATTGCATTAAATGGACACCTCTGCTCAAACACCAAAACAACTTTAGCTTTCCGGTTTGGTTTATAGATCATGCCCCATGCAGTCTCACTTTTCAATTCTCTGCCATTTAGTAGTGAAATCACTTTGTTGATAGAACTCTAGTCACACCTCCTTGCATGAGACTTACACAGCCTTCCTAAACACTTCCTGGAAAGAGTCATCTAATGCTTACACTTCTTTTATTGCAAATTTTGGTTAATTTACAAATTTCTTTATCTCTTGCTCTGTTAATAGCTAGCTTGAAGGAGCCCCCTGTGTGTGATTAAAGTTCAATTTACAGAGCAGGAGATAAAAACTTCTAAAATAGGTTAAGATCGGATTGAAAATGAAATCATTTTCTGTATGCAAGCTGTTTGACTCACAGCCAGAGGAGGTGTGGCTAGGGCTGCAAAAACAGAAACAAGTGTGATTTAACTCCTAAATGGCAGAGAATGAAGCAGTCAGATTGCACGGGCATGATCTATACTCCCAAACCGTTTCATTAAGCTAATGTAGTTTTGGTGTCTATAGTGTCCCTTTAACCCCTTAAGGACCCATGACATGTGTGACATGTCATGATTCCCTTTTATTCCAGAAGTTTGGTCCTTAACCCCTTAAGGACCAAACTTCTGGAATAAAAGGGAATCATGACATGTCTCACATGCCATGTGTCCTTAAGGGGTTAAAATGAGCCAAGTAGATAATAAATTCCCCTTTCAGCCACAATCACCTCTGCTCAGATACAAATCATTGTATCCACCACAATGCCAAAAACTAACCACCACCACCACTCAACATACCCTGATCCTTAACAACATTCTAACCATTGGGTTATCATGCCAACCCCTCGAGGCTGCAGTCAAGTTCTACACTTCAACTAGTTTCGTAGAGAATGTCCGAGTACTACACAAGAATACGCAGTGCTATTCGTATCACTGACTGGCACAACAAAAAAGGGGCATGTCATCCGAATAACTGGCAAGGTTCAAAGGGTTGGGCCCTGTGACATTAAGGCTGAATATGCACTCAGTTATATTAATTTATTTATTTTGCCTTCTATTTTCATTATGGTTTTGAAACAGACAGTTATTAAATCATTATCCTAAAATAGATATAAGATATAAATTAGAGTCGGGTAGGTTGAGTGCAAATAGGATAATAAACATAAATGAATAATGGGACACGTTATATCCAAGAAGGCGACAGAGGTCAGAATGCTGTAACTTGGCAAACGCATTGAGCACGGTAAGGGAATAACATGATGATGCCAAAATAACAAGATTTATTAATTTTATAATCTAAAATCTAATCCAATCAGAATTTTGGAACTATGATACCCAGCAATCCTAAAAAAAAAAAATTAAAAAAAAATCTGCACGTGGCTGGCTAAGATTCATGGGGGTTTAAACAGCTCTTTTTAACTAGATCACCTTTTTTCAATCAGATGTTAACCTACGCTAGAAGTTTTTATCCCCTGCTCTGTAAATTGAACTTTATTCACACACAGAAGAATCCTACAAATAAAAAGTTAAAAACAAATTCTTTATTATGTTCAATATGTGTACTCTCGCTCCCTCCCACCCACAAAAACTCACCATGATTATATATTATTTTTGTTTTGTAAATGAAATGTTGTAAAAAAATAAAATAAAATAAAAAATGCCTGAATTAGTGTTTAACCCAGGGGCTAATTTTGGAGCTGCGGTCTATCGATATAAAACCAATATCATCTGGAGAGATGTCAGTTAGCGATCTTTTGATGGGTAGAAAGTGTTGCTGTAAGAACAGATTTTTGAATATAGGACATTGCTGATGTCATCTTTGAATTGTAAAACGCTGAAGCTGAGACACTGCAGGTGTTCAAATTAAACAGTGGGTAACAAAAATCACTGACATATGTAAAGATTAAAGGGACTTGTTTGCGCTTAAAATGCGTATCTCATTTTAATCTAAAAATGAGTTAATGTACACATCGAGCAAGCAAACCTCCCATTTAAATGGCCAGATGAAGACATTTATATTTTATAGGCTGTGTCTAGATTTACTAAATAACTTCATGATCGTACATTAGCCATTTATGAAAATAAAAGTAATTTGGAACTAGGACAATGTTTAATTTTGTTTACACAAAAACATTTCTTTAGTTTACAAGCGATCCTAATGGAAGTTTTATTGCTGTAAAACTCTATAATACATTCATCCACACCGCGTAGTTCTATATTACAGCTATTTATCTCTTTAAAAAGGACACTCCAAGCAATGTAGTCACTACGACTTATTATAGTGGGTATGGTGCCAGGATGGTGTGTCCCTCCAGTTTATGTTAAATTGTTTAATTATCTTTATTATTATGTCAATATTTACTGCAGTGGGGAAATAATGAATGACAAACAAATTAAGATATATATAAGCAAGAGTCGAAGAAGTTCTCCTGACTCCCAAAGTGTGCATCCTTTCAGCTCGCTGCCTCTTGAAGAGATCTCCCTTCCGTATTATCCATACAAGTCTTTGTATGGAATGAACATGCATAGTGGTTCAGTAAGACTGACAGAGGCTTCCAGTGCCAATTTGGCATCACCAAACCTCCCCTTGGAACTTAGAAAAAGGGCAGCATAATTGCTGTGCATGAGTTAAGGGGGTTAGTCTACTAAACAGCAACATGATAACAGAAAATAATTGGCATGCTAACAATAGGGGAACAGGAGTTTTTTTTCCCGTTATGTTGGTTGTTGCGTCTTGTTGTGGTTTTTTTGTCACAGTGGCGGTTCTCCTTGCCAGCTCAGCAGTCGATGAGACATGCCTAACAGGGGCTTGGGAAACAGCGGTCTGCCGAGAGGCTGATTTTGGATTACAGACTGTATCAGACTCTTGGAAAATAAACTGCATATCGGTCTGTTTGTCCTCAACCAGAAGCGGACTGGTCGTTATAATTAAACATTTGTTCGCTTGTAAGTTACACACTTTACGGTTAATAAAAGCTGTGTCCAATGCCCTACCCAAATAAATATGTGATCCCAGTTATTGGGTTGTAGAAGGGAATAACGAGAGACTACAATAGGTTAATTAATAGTAAAGGTTCTAAATGGTTCATTGAAATTCTAAGCATGGACTTCTGTTGATATTTGACTACTGAGCCACATAACTAAGTTCCCAGGATGCCCTTGGTCAGCACAGATCGTGAAACCATACCCATTATATGTATTATTAAAGGGAACGATCACTTCACACCCAGGATAACCAATATGTTTATTTATCCCTTCTGTCGTGTAGAAATAGAGCCAATGTTTTGTATTCTGTTCCTCCGATTCACTAAGTGGCCTGACTGTTCCAGGACAAGCTAGATAGTGATCTGATTTGCAAAAAACTTTTATATACATTGAAAAGAAAAATGGAGCATTACATAGGAAAACGGTCAACACAAGTTATAGTTGGTTTCGAAATTTTATTGAAAGGTGTAAATTCTACAGAACTGACGGTTTACCTTTAAAACTTCCAAAACAACTGCTTTGGACTAAGGTTCTCCCAGAGAGGCCGAAGGTTAATTTGATGCCTGCCAAATCGTCAATGATGCCACATGAATAACAAATTGTGCAGCAGTTAAATCTAAAATATATTATTAATTTGGATTTTAAAGGCAGCAAGCGCTTGTTAATGAGGCTCTCTTACTAACAGGTAGGTCAAATGTGTGCCTTTAGTTTGAGGTGTGATCAGGGCCGGACTGGGAAAAAAATTTGGCCTGGGCATTTTTTAATCACAGCGGCCCATTAAGAAGAAGAGGGCGGGACAGAGAGGGTGTGTTTTGTCATCACTAATGACAAACACGCCCCCTCTCAAAGTGAGCAAGTTGGTTCAATGCTTTTGCAGGGCAGACCATGCGCAGAGCTCTGTCGAAGAGCTCTACCATGAGAAAAAGGCCCTGTATTTGTTGTGCATAGCGCAAGCAAATTTAATAACATGCTTGCATTGTGTTTCCTTGCAGCTTGTCTCTGGTGTCTCTATAAATGGATACCAGGAGACAAAAATGCCAGGAAAGAGTATTGTGCATGTGTTTGGAGCCTGCTTGTGGTATTGCGTGTGTGTAGAGTGAGCTGGTTGTGGTGTGGGATTGTGTAATAAGGTCGGTTTTAGTCGTGTGGTGTTTGTGGGGTAATGTGTGGCTAGGGGCTGTAGAGAATGTGTGTATAGGGGGATGTAGCAAGTGTGTGCATACAGGCTATAGTGTGTGTGTATAGGTGATGTAGTGTTTGTAGATAGTGTGTGTTTAGGGGTGCAGTATGTGTTTGCTTACAGGGAATCTAGTGTGTGTATATATTTGTATATATCTATATTATATAAATATGTTTGGAAGTATTGTGTGTGTGAGGGTGCTATGTGTGTGTGTGTGTGAGGGTGCTGTGTGTGTGAGGGTTCTGTGGGTGCTGTGTGTGAAAGTGCTGTGTAGAAAATGTTAGAATGGATTGTGTGTTGGGTGGGGAGGGTAGAAACAAACAAATAAATAAATAAATAACCTAAGCAGGCATTATATCCCACCCCCTCCCCCTTACCTTTTTCCTGGGAGGGGGGCGGTACTCTTACACCATCCCATGTGGTCCAGTGGAGAGTGAACTCTAGCCAGCGGGTCTTGCGAGAGGAACCCGGTGGAGCTGCAAGATAGAGCTCCGCCGGGTCCTCCTCCCCCTCCCCAGCCGCATGTCTGTCCAAGTGGGTCGGTGGAGGAGAGCTTTGATCTCCCCACCGGCCAGTCATAGCAAACAGCGGGGTCGGCGCTCAGATAGTGCCGGCCCTGCATAGACCGGCAGGGGAGATCCTGTGACCTCCCCTGCCAGCCTCGGCCCATGGCCACCGCGGCCCACCGGGCATTTGCCTGGTGTGCCTGATGGCCACTCTGGGCCTTGGTGTTATTAGGGAGAAACCAGAGAGTCCATGCATTCAAGGAGAGACCATGGAGACTGGATTTACTAACATTGTGTCTGATCTGTGCAAAGTAATTCTATTATGGTGGAGAATTGGTGAAATAACTGCAAATTTTAGAAAAGAACCAGCCGAGCTTAAAATTAGCAAAAACGAGAAGAATTTTACTTCACCACTTTTATCTCCAATTCCCAGTTTAGTGAAGAAATAAAACTATGTTTTTTTCTGAACACTTATAGGATTAAGTGAGATTTCAAGGTGAAATCATAGTGATTTTAAAATGTAAGTAGTCAAGTAATCAAACTGGAGAAATGATCTGAGTCGGGTATGCTTTCAGTTCTACTACTCCGGCCTTAAATTTTAAATTCACTTTAAATTTTCTTTAGTAAATAAACCCTGTTAAATCTATCTAGGTTTTTTTTTTTTTTTTACTTCTAATGCCGCCACAATGTCCACTTACAAACAGCTACCGAACTAAAAAAATAAATAATTTAATAAAATACATTTTAAAAAAGGGTCCCCGGGCTCTGGAGCCAGATAATGACCTGCTGGCAGAGCGTCCCAGCACGTCACAACATAAAAGCCGGTGATATTCAGAATTCAGAAAACGCACAGTGGTTCCCAGGGAAGCAAAATGTTTTCATGCTTCCAGACCAACCAGCCATTGTGGTCAGGCTCTGACCTACTTGATTTGAAAAGGCACCTGTGTGTTTAGCAGCGTCTGCTTGAAGATTATACTGTACTGTTCTATTAAACCGTTCCTCCTTCCTAAAGACTATTATTTTCAAAGAAAAAAAAGTGGGGAGGAGGAGGAGGAGGAATAAAAAATGTTTAAATTACATTTCATTTTAATTAATTTTTAAAAAGTTTTAAACTGAGCTACAAGAGTAGTGCAAGAGGCACTCTAAGCACTGTAACCAATACAGCTTGCTGTAGTAGTTATGGTGCCAACAGTTCTCCGGTGCTGTTCCACAGCTGTCACTCTGAGCCAATGAATTCTGTCCAAAGATGTAAGATGGAATTTCTATCACTAATGCGGAAATGGGAATTTCCAATTTAACGATATTGGCAGACTGCCAAACCATTTGGAAATCGTGGCTCTTAACGGTGGCAAACAACATTAGGGGACTCCTGGCACCATAACAACTACAGCACACAGTCCTGGTCATGGTGCTAGAGTTAACCTTTAAAAATCAAAGTTTTAGAGAAAAAAAATGAATACAACTTATCCTGGTTCAAAATAAACGAGTGAAGTGCACCCTAAAATATGGAGTTTGTGACACTTCATTAACATCGCCAGGGACTCTATCCACGAGTTCGGGGTTTTACAAGTTCACAATTGTTAAAAAAAAAAAATTGTTAAAAGGAACAATTCATGCACCATAACCACTACAGCATGCTGTAGTGGTTATGGTGCCAGGAGTAGCAGGCGCCCCCAATATAAACAAATTGTTTTAGTATGTTTTGACTTATTCTGTGTCTCACATCCACTACAGTCGACAAGAGAGCTGGAAGTGCGCCCTCTGAGCAAATTCCAACAGTACTGGCCTTAACTCGTTGGCTGAGAGTGATTACCTGATGCTCTCAGTAAATGAGACAGCACTCCACTGCAAAAGCTTTTGGGTCTCCTGGATACTGAGAGAGGTATAAGGTGGAACCCAGGTAAGAAGTCACACCATTCTGAAACAGTTCATCAACTTTAAATAGGGTTGCACTCTGTTGTGGTTATGGTGTCTGCCTTGTTTCTGTGAAACAGATGAAGGCAAGTGGTAATATTCCAGGGTACGTATTAACCTTGCTTGACAAACCGTAATTAGACAGAGTACCCACCCTCGGGATTCTGCATTTTTATTTAGCTAAAGCACAGTAATTATAAGCAACATTCAATAAAAAAAAAAAAAAAGTATTAATTCCGACTTAAGCTAGACAGAGCCCAGAAATAGGGATTGCTATTTGGGCAACAATTTGAGGTAAATTTTTCCCGAGCCAAGGTGTTGCTCATTGTTCTAATAAACAAAGGGTTAAATTCTAAGTGGCTACGTAGCACCGAGATGCTCACATGTCCCAACAGGCCTCGTCTCTAGAAGACTTGACCCTCGCTAGCCAAGATGGATCGAAAGGGCCAACCTACTCATTTATAAAATGCGACGTTTATCCCAAGTAAATCAGATTCTGTGTCTGAAACAGAGCACTGGAGTCCACATGAAATTAGATCCTCCACGCGCTGTCTTAAGCGTGCTGACATCTGATAGAGTCGAGTCTTCGGAAGCAGACTGAGAAAGTAAGTCGCCATCTGCACTGCATTATGAAATCTACAATGTGGCGTGTAGGTCCAAAAAGCAGAAATAATTCTTCCCAGGCACAAAAAAAAAACCCTGCAGTCAATATTTACAGAGAGTCTATTATAGCAGCCCACCTCGAGCCCAGCAATCAGTACTCTAATGACAAAATAATCAATTTACTAGCTAAGGGACCAGCCATATATCTTAAGTACAATAAATTCTGGTTAAAATGGGGAACAGGAGGAGTAATATTTGTAGTCTTTTTTTTTGTACACGCCGCCTTCCTTTTGTCTAGATGATTTGACAACAAAATAATAAACGGTGGAGGGACAGTCAGCTGAGAAATACATATGTTTTGACACTTCTTCCACAATACTGTAGCAATCACATCCTATAAATTGCATCAGCATGTCACTTGACCAAAATGACAATTACCATAGCAACAAGAGGCTGAATTTGTAGGGATACATCTTAATTGAGGGATGTCATAAAGTGGGGACAGGAACACGGTATTTCTCTTAAGTACACTGGCCCAGAAGGCAGGTACACACGGGTTTTATGAAAGGTAATTAAAGAATACATGCTCTTTAATTACGGTAGGTTTGTGTAGTTAATGTATTGCTCAAACTCAAATGTGAAGGTGGGATTTTAAGACGGAGAAAAGGAACTCGAAAAAGGTTATAAAAAAGCCAAAACAACCCTCAATCTGTCCTTTTTTGAATGTATTTAATTTTACAGCAATATTCCGTTGTGTTGCATGTTTTGTTTTTTTAGAGTTTTGGCAAAGTGAAAATTAAAGTTCTGTGCACACCCAGACAGGACTCGGTCATTCCTCCAATTGCAGAGTTGACACTCATTCTAAAAATGTTAACATGTTGGCTCTGGCCCTTCATCACGATTGTTTTGACTTTCATTTTACACACACAAAAAAAAAAAGTTAAATTTTATGAAAGGGTTTCCGAAAAATTTAATTTACATATATTTATCGATTTACATAATCACCAACTTCCAAAAACCTGCCAGAATTAGGATACTGACTTTAATTTTTTTTATTTTATTTTTTTATAAGTGACCACTTTCTAAATAACTTGGTATCACCAAATTTTTTCAGGGGGAAGGGGATAAGAGGGGAGGGAGGCGTTTACCTCTCCATGTGATTGATTTTGCAATTCCAATCTCCTCAGCCCATTGCAATACAAGCTGCATTTTTGAAAGCTTGCACACCTGCAGATCAGGTCAGTTCATATTACAGTAGGCCACCAGTGAGTCTACACAGCCGTATCCATACCGAGGCCCATAATGCCTTTCTTAAATGGACATGTGGCTTATATAAACCCTGGGTGCTACAAGGTGCAGTTTTGCCAAAGCTAGTCATTACTCCATACTCCGACCATTTGAAATGGGGAAAGAAGGGCACTTTAAATTTAGGGGTGTGGCCAATGAGAGCTGTTCTGAGAAATTTCAGGTGACTTACTAATAATTTATGGAACTAAAATGTAATTTATAACAAGAACAATGCATCTTTATTTACACAGACTGATTTCTAAACACATTTATTGTAGTTTAAATATACATTACTGGGAGTATTATTGCTGTGGAGCTCTGCTATACACTCAGACACATTAATGGGAGTATTATTGCTGTGGAGCTGTTGTACACTCAGACACATTACTGGGAGCATTATTGCCGTGGAGCTCTGTTATACACTCAGGCACAACAACAATATGGGCTCATAGAAATGAGGGACATTAACATAGGAAAGAGGGAAACTTGAGCGGTATGCTACCAAGGGCAGTGGTTAAAGAGACACTCCAAGCTACATAACTCATTTTCCATGCATAGGTTATGGTACAATGATGTTCCCAGTCCACCTTTCTTGCTTCTAACTAAATCAATTTGGAGATGTATCTGGCACTATACACCTACCCAAATGGTTTGAGACATTAAAAGGAGGAAGCAACGTGTTTTCCTCTCTCTGTGCAGGACAAGGGTAGGTACCGTTCGGCAACATCGCGCCTGATTCTTTGCCAACATAATGGTTGTAAGAAAACGATGGGTGCGAATGGTTGCCTACCTCAGGTTTAGAATATCCCTGGTTCTGAGTGAGAGCCTCAGGCACAGATGTGTAAATGCTTATCTAAAAGGTATGGATTATGGTATCTTTAATTCAGCAAGGGGCATCACAGCCAGCATCGAAGTGCGATACTATCTGTCCAGGAATGAGGTGGCTCGTTTAATGAGAACATCTCTCTCCATTTCAGTAAAACATTAAAACAAGCGTAAAGCGGGGCAGTTATAATTAATTCAGCACCAAACGGCATGATGCTAACAGTCATTTAAAGGTATAGGATTCCAATGTAATCCATTATGGTTTAGCGTCGATGCATTTACAGCTCAGAAGCTGCACTTAGCAGATGGGAGTAGGACCATTTAGTGATTCTCAAGAATCGCAGCGCTATAGCAATAAAAAAAAAAAGAAAAAAAACTGTTATACTGCATAATTTAAAATGCAACTCTGGAGGGATCGCAACTGTCAAGCCATAGTACGGTGCAGCTGAGACTAGTAACCCATTCATCACCACAGTGATTATAAAGCACAGTGTAGCAATGCTTCAAACATTAAATGCGATAAATGGGTTTATTGACTAAACAGTGAAATTAAAATGGAACTGAAAATGTAGGCCATCAAAAAAAAAATAAAAAATCACCAACTCAGCTGTAGTTAAAACTCAGCTACTTTGGCCTGAATAATGTATTTCTATTTATGCCAACTGATCCCCACTCAACGATATTCAGTAAATTACAGAATTATAGATTATAGAACTATAGAATTTAAGGCAAATGGACAAGCTGGAAAAATATTCAAGTTGGCGGATTTTTGGAGTTTGGCTATTTGAAATTCTCCCCAGTCCAGCTTTATCGGGGGAAAAAAAAACAAGACAAAAAAAAAAAAAAATAACAGTTTGCTCTGCTAGAGTGGAAAAGGTGAGAAGGCACTCCGTATCAGGGCAGCTCAAACATTCTCAGCACTAAATGCCAATTTCCACAATTTAAAAGGACACTATAGGCACCATCATATTGAAGTGGTCTGGGTGCCACAACCTTTTAGTTTTGACATAGCATGCTGAAAACATTGCAGTCTGACGTGTATATGAATGAATCACAGCGCTCCATGTCCGTAAAACTCACAGTAATTTGCTGTGTGTATGAATTAATCACAGAGCTCCACTGCAGTAAAACTCATAGCTCCAGAGCAGTAAAATGCACAGTAATGTACAGGGTTTATGAGTGTGTATTGTAGCCTCACAGCAAAAAAAAAAAAAATATATTAAACAAATACAAAAAATAAAATACATTTTATAATATATATATAAAATTTCTACTGAATTTCCTTCTACTGAAAGAAATGAGCAGTTTTAATATTTAAACTATTTATTTTTCACAATCACTAGGATTCTAGTGGATTCTGTTTCCAGGCTTTGAAGTTAGCAGAGTTTGACGTAAGGAGCATTCTTTGGGTCGCTCTTTATAGATTATTTATAGCGCTTTCTCAAGATGTCTCAAAAAATAGCATTTTAGGATTCATACATTTCCAGGTGATTCCTTAAAACAGAGATGGATTTAAACATAAAAGCCTGAACACTTAAAAAATAGCCCTTTAGAGGAAATCAGGAGGAAAAATCTGGAATGGAGAAGGTCAAAGCTTTGGGACAATGAGGATACGAGGAGAGCAAACCATTAGGAAATGGCCAACGTCTAAATTATTGATTAATGAGTATACAGTGAGTTTTAAGGATGGCACGTGACTCCCCATAATCCACAAGATTAACCATCCGAAAAGATTCATGATCTGAAAGAAGAACAGTCTATTCATAGCAGCAATCCTCAAAAATAGCCTAAAATTATTCCAGACATCATAACCTCTACAGTATGATGCAGTGGTTATGGTGGCAGAGGTGACCTTAATGTAATTATTCAAACGGCTTGCCAACAGTCTCACTTCTTCTTAGGGGTCCATGACATAAAGAGACATCTAAAGGGATCTCCCATAGACCTCTATTTTGTAACCTTATTTATGACAGCGAGTACAACAGTGACGCAGTCCCCTGGCAGTTGAAGCTTAAGGTGTAGATGACAACCTCTGTATAGAAGTAAGTAGAACTTATGAAAGAGAGCTTCAGGTAAGTATATTTCCTTAGCTTCTTCCTTGAGTCTCCCCACATCAAAACAGGTTTGTTACCTTGGGGGCCTTCATTTGTTAGGCCACTTCCAGCATACGTCTAGCGGAAAATTTAAAAAAATCTGACATTGCCAACAGCTATTGCAAACACACAGAAAGAGTCATCTGTAGTCTTGGGTTACAGAAACACGAGAGGTCAATCAACCAAATTACTCCACTTTTAGTTTAAAGAGGAACTATCATGTTTAAAATTTTGTAGAAGACAGTAGCTGATTTGCAGTTGGTTACAGGATGTGCAATTTCTTTTTAAAATTCTTTGCTGTCCATATTCTTGAAATTACATTCTACGCCTTTAAACATTGAGCTTGCACCTTGCAGACGCACTCCAGTTGTCGGCCAGCCACATAAGCGCAAGCCCAGAAAACAGCAGTAGCATTCATCGATATCTAAAGTTAGCCTATAGTTGCAAAAATAATCGCTTTTTCATTACTATAGGTTCCTTTTCGATCGCTGTGAGCACGGTCCATCCCCCTTTGCCGCTAATAGACAGCTTCCGAGATCTCATCCAATCCAAAGCTTCTTGTAGTGAAGCATTGGATTGGAGGTACGCATGTGCAGACTAACACCATGCTCTTCCAATCAAACGCAGCTATGAGCAGCATTTGATTGCAGGACGAGTTTCACTGTTGTAGTGGCTATGGTGCTTTGAGCGTTCCTTTGAGAACAAAAGTTAAAGCAACATTATCAGTTTAAGAGACACGCTAATTACAATAATCACTACAACGTGCACACTGTGGATGTGTGAAATCTGTGGTGGATCCTGTAGTTTTGAGGCATTGGGATCTTCCATAGATTTATTTTTTGTATTCTGACACAGTTGGCGAGCACATCAGTAACACAGCCTAATTTTTCAAGGAGCTGCAGATGGCCACGTTCCAGTAGATGGAGGCCACGGTTATTGCAAGCATAGGGCAAGAGTGGGCACATGCCCCCCAAACTGGAAATTGCCAGTCCTTTGATTAAAAATGATGTCTTAGAGGGACAATGCCTACAAGATGTTATAGCTTTGAATCTCCACAGAAACTTTTATGATGAATACGGCTGAGAGAGGAACAAGGAAGGTAGGTAAGTAATTCTTCATTCCTCCTCTTCCACCAGGAATATGAAGAGATTCCATAAGTGATATTACCACTTTATAGAAGGCCATTTCTACTCACCGTCACTAGGGAAAAATAACAACCGAAGTCTTGTGTGACTTGCTGCCCATTTGTTAAAAGAAAGAGGAAATACAACTTGGTGTTTCAACAAAGAAGAAGAAGAAAAAGAAAAAAGATCTTTCGAAATGTGTGGGGTTTTTTTTCTTCCTTTTTATCACAAATCAGGGCTTCAAAAATGGAAACAAGAGATTACAGAATGAAATCCATGCATTATTGTTTTTGGAAAATTCCCAAGAACCTGGGTACATATGAGACCTCCTGCTTAAGTAAGTTACCTGGGGCTCTGTTCTCTAATATTTACAAAATTAAATAACAAACTTAGCTCCACCCACCCCAGACTCTAAACTTCAACAGGAAGTGAAAGGCTAAGAGGAAATAGCCAGCTGTCTCTATCCCAGAATACCCGTCATAAGGGACACTATAGTCACCAGAACAACTACAGCTTATTGAATTTGTTCTGGTGAGTAAAATCATTCCCTTCAGGCTTTTTGCTGTAAACACTGTCTTTTCAGAGAAAATGCAGTGTTTACATTACAACCTATTGATACCTTCACTGACCACTCCTCAGATGGCTACTAGAGGTGCTTCCTGGGGCAGTGCTGCACTGTGTGACTGACATTCAGTATCTCCACCCTCTGCATGCAGACACTGAACTTTCCTCATAGAGATGCATTGATTCAATATATCTATATGAGGAGATGCTGATTGGCCAGGGCTGTGTTTGACTTGTGCTGGCTCTGCCCCATGATCTGCCTCCTTAACTGGCTCAGCCAATCCCATGGGAATTGTGATTGGCTGAGATCACCACTTCGGATGATGTCATCCAAGCAGGCAGATCAGGGGGAGAGCCAGCAGCAGACTGGAATAAAGGTAAAGGTAAGATTTTATTGTATTCAGGGGGACCAGGACGGGCTAGATGGACGGGCTACACATGTTTGTGTTCCTGACCCTACAGTGTTTCTTTAAAGTTATCCCTATGATATCACATGCAGTTACCTCATACATGTGGCACAAGCTTGCCAGTTCACTCGCAGAAAGCTATGGGAAGCCTGGGATTGGCTGAGAGTGCTCAGCCAATTGCTAGTTTCGGATAGAACCAGAGGAGGCAGGTTAGATATATAAAGAAAGGTAGGATTTTTTGTTTTTATTTATAAACTAATATTTCATTAGTAAATTAATATTATTGCTAAATTCACACACATTGTAAGTATTTGTTATTGGACACACACACAAAAAAATAATAATAAGTGAACTGCGCTCAATATAGACCACAAGAGAACAAGTTAAAATAAAATGCATACAAGTAATAATGGAGAGATCTTTGATGGAATATACCTCAATAAAAATGTTTTTTAAAAAAAATGTAAAAATGTAAAAATTTAAAAAAATTAAAAAAAAAAGGATAGAAACAATAGTGAAATACAATTTTAATGTGACTATAACTTAAACTCAAATGCCGAGAGGACACTCACACTTTATAGATTATTTGTAATTATATGTATTTGATAGTTGCCTACTTAACAGCTATAAATAAGGGGGGAAAAGCATATGAATTGACATTGCAACTCAAACAAATACAGTCCTAAGAAAGGGAGGAAAAAAAGAAGTTAGAAAACGTTCACATTGACGTCGCCAGACAACCACACCCATGTCACGAAAAAGTAATATATTCACTTCACAGGAAACAAATACTAAAGTTAAGCGAAACAGCCTACCCTGCTTACAAAATCCTTCCTATAAAACATCCTCCCTGTCTCTTCCTCCCGTGTAGACTATACAGAAACGAGCAGAGATCTCTATACATTGCGTAGACACTTAAAACATTTATTTATTTATTTTTTAAAATCAGGATGTTTTCTACGTGTCACACAAAAACAACGCAAATTATTTTGGCGAAACTGAAAAAACAAAAAACCTAAATAAGCACCACCAAAAAATACCAAAAAATACCATGTGTCCAGTCCTAGTATATGAAGTCTGGTCGATAGAAGAAATAGCAGCCTTGATACAACACCGCTCCATGTTTCAAGTTACATTTTATACAAAACATGTTAATCTTCCAGCTAAAACAATTCAAATTGAAAACCAGTTAGAGAATTGTTCTCCTTATAATTCCCCGTGTCAATTTCTTCACAATTAGCTGTATAGGGAAGAATATCTTTTAGCAATTTTGCTACCTGTACCCAATTCTCTCCCCCTCACCCCCCATTGCCCTTTACACACATAATCTCAGTCAATCCAATACTTTCCCACAGGAAAGCATTGGGAGGCAGTTGGCACGTGCAGCACAACGCCAATAAGATGGCCTCTATAAGACCATCTCAGACATAGCCGAGTTTTGCCTATTTCGGAGGACCCACCTCTAGTGGCTGTCAGTGTGACAGCCCCTAAAGAGATGTAAACCCTGCAATGCACACATTTCGCTAGAAAAACATTGAGACTGAGGCAGTGTGCATGCGCGCACAACGCCACACTGCACCAATCAGATGGCCTCTATAAGACCATCTCATAGAAACAGCGTAGTTTTACTCGGAGGAAGCACCTCTAGTGGCTGCCAGAGTGTTGGTCACTATAGGGATTTAAACCCTGCAATGTAAACATTGTGTTCTGCAGAATTACAATGTTTTACATTGGAAGGTGGAAAAGACAGAGGCATGTAGATGGAGTGGTCTGGGTGGAGATAGTATCACTTTAAATGGAAGTGAGCAGAGACAGCATCATAGTACCACAAACATTACAATAACCAGTACCAGCTATGATGCTCGGAGTGACCTTTTCACCCTTTGTCAGGACTGGGTGGGGATACCGAAATAGAAGGCAGTCGTGGTCAACCTGCTTGTGTAGACATTTATCATGATCCTTGACCAGGAACACAGAACTATGGGAATTTTAATTCTCAAGAGAATACAGTGCCAAGGTGTATTATTGCTGGATAGAATGTAAATATTCCATCTTAGAATTGGCACGTGTTCTTGTGTATTGCTTTTCCCCTTCAATGTTCAACACGTACAAAAAAAAACATTAATTAGGGATGTTCAGACAGACTAGGCTGTTAAACAGCTTAGAGATTCTAACTCCAGGCAGGTATGTTGGGGTTAAGATTTAGTGGTTGATGGTTTCCGTTTATTGAAATCAGTTATCGCTAATACCTAGCAGGGTGTGGTTTCCTCTGGTGGCTGTAAGCCCCCCACCCTATCCTTTGCCTTGCTTTCGAATTTAAAATGGTAAAAAAAATAAAAAAAATAAATAAAAAAAATCAGGGTCAGTAAAGCCAAAAGGTATTGCACCACTCCAACGGTTGTAAAACTACAACTCTTATAATGCATCGCCAACATTTTCAACAGGCAAAGGATTGTGGTAGAAGTAGTTTTAGAATAGTGGAGTGGGGTCTAAGTTTTGTCCACCCCTATAGTGAATGCAGAGCTGAAGATTTTACTTTTTTTCTGAATCCCTTAGAATTTACAGTAAATGTATAATCTCCGCTGAGAAATTCATGTAGGAAAATGGTGCATGCGCACAAAACTGGCCCAAATATGAAAGCGAATGTGGCAGTCGTTTTACACGATTTGCGTTGTTTCGTTTCTTTACGGTTTCTATCACAGAGTTTATAACAAGGATTAACAGGGAACCAAGAGAGGTAAAATGTGTGAATTTCTAAATTTTATTTTAATTATTTAACAGAGGATAAGTAAACAGAATACAATTTTTTTTTAAAGTTATAGATACCTCTTTAAAATCCAAACTGAATTCCTCTGGCTCTTTCCTGTAAAATAAAAGGTTTTCTTAGACCCCACCTGGCCTTACGCCATCTCCCATCGAAGCAGTTTTGGCGAGGCAGACATTTCCTGCGGGAGATAGCTAATATCACCTAACTAAGACTCATGGGAAATACAGTGCCAAGAAAAACGATTGCTGGCCTACCCTATCTCAATCTGAGGCCCAAACGCTCCACTAAATTTTTTTCAATAAATCTTCTATTCCTGACCCTTTGACGGCTATCATCTTAAGCCACTCACTATCAGTCCTTTGATGCCACATGGGATACTTAATCCAAATTAACATTGTTGTGTTTCTCTTCAAAAGTCCCACACTCTCTTGACAGCCCATCATCTGCAAAGCATCCACAGAGGATACAGTTACAGGACTGATAAGGTCTCTTCAATCTTGCCCTATTATACCACCTGATTGGTTAGAATTTATAACAGGGACACAGAATGTGCACGTTAACTCAGGTCTCTCGCACCTTACAGAATGAGATTTTAAAAAATGTTTAAAAAAAACTTTGGTATAATATCCACCCAAAACAACAAGAATCATTAGAGAATTGTTTCTCCGTTTAGAGCAGGGGTAGTCAACCTTTTTCTACCTACCGCCCACTAATGCATCTTTCTTGATGGAAAAATTTCCTTACCGCCCACCAGTTTTCGCGCAAGTGCAGAATATTTTTTAGAAAGGAGGGTGTTTTTAAAAAAAAATAAATAAAAATGTACATACATTTATCTTTTTATTTCTACTTTATGCATGTTTATAATGTTGTTAACTTTATAAAATATAATGAGAAAATAAAGTAAATTTAAATTACCTTTACTAGTGATTAATGAGATATTTGAGGTTGATGCTGCGAGACTAAATATTTGATATCTGGTTCGATTTTCATAAGGAACAAGCAAAGGTCTCCTCTTTCGGTGATATTCAAACGATTTCACTGTTTGCGCGTAATATGATTTCTCATCTGTGCATCAGCTCCCCTTCTCTCCCTCCTCAATTCACCTCTCCACCTTTTTTTTTCCCCCTTTTTCCTAATTTTTAACCTTCGTTATAGCAATGCCCAGCAGGAAGGCTGAGCTAGGTAGCCCACTTATTATTATTATTATTATTATATTAGCCAACAACAATTTTCTCCTTTTTCTTTTTTCTCCTTTTTTACAAGTACTCTGCTCTTTCTTTCTCCAATGCTACAAGTACTCTGTTCCTTCTTTCTCCAATGCTACAAGTACTCTGCTCCTTCGTTCTCCTTTTTTTTACAAGTACTCTCCTCCTTTATTTTATCCCCTTTTTTTCTATTTTTCTTCCTTCCTTTTTTTTTATTTATTTTTTTTATCTTTTCCTTTTTATCTCCTTTTTTATGCTTTTCTTTTACATTCCAATGAACAAAAGTAAGGCTGATGTATAGTGGGTAGGGGGTCTGTGAGGTTGGTAGGGGGGCTCTATAATGGGTGGGGGGCTGTGAGGTGGGTAGGGGGGCTCTATAGTGGCTAGGGGGGCTCTATAGTGGGATGGGGCAGTGAGGTGGGTAGGGGGGCTCTATAGTGGGTAGGGGGCAGTATAGTGGGTAGGGGGCAGGGGGGCTGTGAGGTGGGTAGGGGGGCAATATAGTGGGTAGGGGGTGTGAAGGTGGGTAGGGGCTGTGAGGTGGAGCATGGAGGCTGAATATGAGTGGCTAGAGGTGTGAGGTGGCTAGGGGGCTGTAACATAGTGGGTAGGGGGCAGTAATATGGGAAGGGCTGTGAAGGTGGGTAGGGGCAGTATATGAGTAGGTAGGGGGAGGCTGTAGAGGTGGGTGATGGGAGCAGTATGAGTGGGTAGGGGGTCACAGCAGAGGTGGGTAGGGGCAGTATAGTGGGTAGGGGGCAGTGGGAGGTGGTGGGAGGCACAGCCCAAGGGTGGGTAGGGGGTCTGTGAGGTGGGTAGGGGGCTGAATAGTGGCTAGGGGGGCTGTGAGGTGGCTAGGGGGGCTCTATAGTGGGTTAGGGGGCAGTATAGTGGGTAGGGGGCAGTATAGTGGGTAGGGGGGCTGTGAGGTGAGTAGGGGGGCTCTATAGTGGGTAGGGGGGCTTTGAGGTGGGTAGGGGGGCAGTGTAGTGGGTAGGGGGGCTGTGAGGTGGGTAGAGGGCCTGTGAGGAGAGTAGGGGCGCTGTGAGGTGGGTAGGGGGGCAATATAGTGGGTAGGGGGCTGTAAAAAAGTAAATACCTTTCGGTGTCCTCTTGGTCCGGTGGGCAGCTTCCCAGTAACGTGCATGGGGGCGGAGCTTTGAGCGGGAGGCGGAGCTTCCGTTTGGGGGCGGAGTATGCGGCTATAATGATTTCAGACTGTGCAGGGAGACTGACAGGTCTCCCTGCAGCCGCTGGCAGCCA
Source organism: Pelobates cultripes (assembly GCA_933207985.1). Taxonomy (NCBI): domain Eukaryota; kingdom Metazoa; phylum Chordata; class Amphibia; order Anura; family Pelobatidae; genus Pelobates; species Pelobates cultripes. The sequence goes on along the minus strand of OW240915.1, from coordinate 137,229,132 downwards.
CACCAGCCCCCAGCTCCTCCCTCCTTCCTCCCCTCGGACTGATAGTCTGGCACAGTCCGAGGGGAGGCTTTATCAAAATGATCATTAAGGCTGTCAGCCCCGCCCCAGCTGGGCCAGTCCGGCCCTGCCACCCACTCTCTCAAACGGGGGATTTAGCTGTCCAAATCCCTACCGCCCACCTGGAATCCTGAAACGCCCACTAGTGGGCGGTAGGGACCAGGTTGACGACCCATGATCTATACAATGGACCATATCATAATATTCATGCATTCTTCAGATTTCATTTACAAATGTTTATTATGATTTATTTTTTTAAGACAATAAAAAGCAACTGTTCTGGTGTACATTCTTCTCACTGTTGTGCATGTAGGTTCATGGAAAATAAACTATATAATAGATGAGTCACATAAAATCATGATTATTTTCAAATGCAGAACTATGAGATTCATTCTTAAAATATTTGTACCCCTATTGACACTCTGGACCATGTCTGCAATTAATGATTTTAAAGTCAATGTGCAACATGGAGAATCCTTATAATAACAATCCAGCAGAGAAAATTAAATTTAGCCATTCTCAATAGTTTTAAATTTAATAATAAACAAGCTTGTTTGTGTTGTCATGGCAATAAAGGCATTCTACCATTTTGCACCCTGACCTAATTGTTTTAGCTGTTACCCTGCCTAAATCTACAATTCTATTCTAATATTTAGCATTGGTGGTCATAACATTAAGAGAATTCAATAATTTCTATAATGTGTTGTGTCACATGGCTTTATCAGTCCTAATGAAATGAAAATAAAGTTAAACATGTATGTAACAATTATTTCTGTAGGCTTTTACAAGTAATAAAGATGATGCTCCAACAGTGATTTTTAGCAAAAACTGTTTTATAGTCATTCAGTAAAAGGGAATTCATTATTAGGCAAATAAATAAGGAAATATTAAATGAGGTTTAGTCACTAAAATGTGGATTGCGGAGATGCATTTTAAGATAAAATTCCCAATTGGAGTTAATGTACACATGTTTTCAGTTCAACTATTTGGTCATAAATTTGAAATCTACTTTGAATTCCCAACAGTTTGCTGAGATAAGAGTGAGTTAATCTTACTAAATTCTATATAAATAAAGAGAAAAGAGGGCGGTAACCCCTATAGAATAAAGTATACTATTCACAATATGAAAGTGAGATAATGTCTAGAGACAATACACAACATTTTAAAATTAACTTTTATTAACATATAGAAATGTATCAGACAAAAACTAATCCCCAATAATAAAAGAATTGCAATTGCAATATAATTGGCACGGAAGTCATATTAATCAACCAAGCTGTATCTATTTTAAAGATTGTTGCAGATGGTTGATTGCTTCAAATGGTTGAATAGCCGAGAAAGAAAAAAAGATACACTGTTTCAGTCAAATGGGAAACAAGTGTTACAAAATCTGTTAAGATATAATTTAGACAAAATTGTCACACAGACAAATATTCCGGAATTTTATTATAGAGCCTAATTGAAAAAAAAAAAAAACAGTCAGATTCCTAATAGGATACCCAAAGTTGTGATATTGTTTCTTAGAATATAGGTATACAGCTAAGGTTGGACCTTCTAAGAAACAAAATATTTTACCACAAGACGTTTTCAGGTGTAGCAATCCTACTCACTAATGCTTGACTTGACTTATATTTAGTGGAGGCTCATCCATAGGAGCACTTAAGGTAGAGCTACATCAGTTTTAAGGAAAAACATGTATTTGCAGTAGTTTCCAAACACCAAGAATATTTTCTACAGGAAAGGGTGGCAAGCCAAAAAGATTTGAAAAGTTAGTGCCTCTTTAATTTTTTTTAAGGGCTTACATTTCTGGAGAGCCCCTCCACCCCTACTGGTAGCGGTTTGGAAAAGCTCACTTGAGAGCATATAGGCAAGTAAAAAATTGTATAATTGATAGGATATTTGGGATTCTGCTGATGTACCTACAATAGAGGACAAAACATAGTGCAAATATTGCTACACACTATAAAACCACTGATGAAAAGTATGCACTCACATATTCCAAAGAATATAAGCGTATTTAGGGTGCCTCCCCCTAAGTGTAAATGGGGGGGTTATTCTCCTTTAATTCTCCCTCCTCAAGTGATAGCCAGTGGGGTATCCAGGTCAGCGAGAAGATCCAAACAACTGCAGCCAAAGGAATACTTCAAAGGCGATTTATTCACTTATAAAATTCAAGAGGTATATAAAAAATACATAAAAACAATATAAGAAAGAGATGCTGGTCCTACGCGTTTCGTCCTTATACAGAAGGACTTCCTCAGGGACCTCTTTCAGCACAAAATTCAATCACCAGAATTACAGAGAATAAAAAACAGCATCCTAAAAACGCTAACACATGAATAACCTTATATAGGGCTAATCCCTTCTAGTCATTGGTGGAATAGTGGGTGTTTTCTCCTCTTTTGACTCCTATTCATCCAAGATTTCTTTTCTTCAGGTGTGTTCGCTTGATCGGAATGAAAAAAAGCCGGGCTCGTTCCAAATTCAGCCACTTCCGCATACGTCATACGTTACGTTCGCGTCACGTGTTCCGTGATTTATCACATGATCATCATGCGTTCCACATTCGGGAAAAAAAATGGACGTGCGTTCCACATAGTGGCAGCCTGGAAACATCGTTTTTCTTTTACCTAATAATTATACACACATAACTGGAAGCAAAAGAACTATTAGGAATCATATGAGAGAATTTAAAATGTTATATTAATTGTCCTCTGTCCTCTAACAATAAAACACTAAATATTATTCTTATAATGAATGTGTAACAACTTCCTATCCAAGTTGACCATTCATAATATTTATCATAATATTACAAAAAATACATATATCATAGTATTACAAAAAATATATATATATAATAGCAATTAATTATTAATAAATTCATATGTTCATATATTGACATTAATGTCTAATACACTAACATAATGAACAGAACCAATTAAAGTGCATAATCTTTTTAAAGTGACATAAGTGATATTATACTTATTTGCAAATCTATATTATGTTAAGTGACATAAAATTATTATTTATTAGTTATTAAATGCTCAATTACATATCCATATTGTGTAAACTAAAACAATTAACCAGTGAATATTATTACTTATTAATTATTGCATACTCAATTACATATCCATATTGTGTAAACTAAAATAATTAACCAATCATATACTCAATGTCATATTCAATTTAAATAAAATGACATGAGTAATATATACTCAATTTCAAGTGTATCTTTATACATTAAAAATTAGTTAGTTCAAAAAACAGACAATATCCATATCCACATTTAATCCCCTTGGGGCAAGAGTGCGTAACCTATGAATCCAATATGATTCCCTTTGTGCCAATCGCTTTTCTTTATTACCCCCTCTCCAGTGGGGTTGAATTTGTTCTATCTCTATACAGCGTAGCCCCTTCAAAGAAAACAGGGGACAATTATTACAGTGAAGGGGGACTGAATGAGTATCTAATTTTTTCTTTATGTTGTTAATATGTTCCAAAAGTCTCACTTTTAAACATCTCTTTGTGCGACCAACATATTGGCTCCTGCATGGGCACTGAAGCAAATACACAACACAGTCCGAGCGGCAGCCAATCTCTGATTTAATTGAAAACTGTTTCCCTGTAACGGAACTACTATATGATGTAACCTTGTCTGTATTTACTTGAGAACAGGCTTTACAACTTTTACAACCCCGGAAGCCTTTTATCCCTTTTTTAATATTTTTAAATCCATTTTTTAAAGCATAACTGGGTGCTAATAAGTTCTTAAGATTTTGTTTTTTCCTATAGATGATTTTTGGCCTTTTCGACAAATGCTCCCCCAAAATGGGGTCCTCCAACAATATTGGCCAATATTTCTGTAGACTCCTTTTAATTTTTGGATGATCCACATTATATTGTGTAAAAAAAGCTTGTTTGAAGTCTTCCCCCTTTTTCTTGTTGCTAGGGCCATCCATTAAAAACTCGTTTCTACTTCTTTTAGACATCATCTGGATTTCCCTCCTAATTTGCTTCTGGTTGTAACCTTTTTTAACTAATTTATTGGCTATATGTTGGTCCTGTATCTGAAAATCCTTAGTATGGGAACAGTTCCTCCTTACTCGAGTAAGCTGTCCCTTAGTAATCCCCTTCAACCAAGGCTGATGGTGACAACTACGTTTATGAACATAGCTGTTCCCATCTGTTGGTTTGAAGAAACATTTAGTTTTGATCTCACTTCCCTCACTAAAAGGGTGAGATCTAAGAAATTAATTTCTCTACAGTCCCATACTGGAGAAAGCTTTAAATTATACTCATTTCGATTTAAATGGTTGACAAAAGTCATGAATTCAGAATCCGACCCCTTCCAAATAATAATAACGTCGTCTATATACCGCCGCCATAGGACCAGGTTCTCCACCCAGTCATGACCCAACCATACGCAGAGGTCCTCCCACCTGCGCATATATATGTTGGCATAACTGGGGGCGAACCTGGTGCCCATGGCAGTACCCACCAGTTGCAAGTAAAACGATTGATCAAAAAGAAAATAATTGTGTTCTAATATGAACTGTATACCCCACAGAATGAAGGATCTGAAACCAATGGAAATATCTCTATCTTGGTTTAGATAGAAAGCAACTGCCTCTAACCCAAGATTATGACTAATAACCGTATACAACGAGGTCACATCCAATGTGGCCCAGCTGTAGTCCTCCTGCCATTCCAGATTTTCAATTTCTTGCAAAAATGATTTTGTATCCTTTGTATATGACAATGCCATTTGGGCATATTTTTGCAAATAACAATCCAGAAAGGCAGACAGATTTGCCGTAATCGATTCAATGCCACTTATTATTGGGCGGTCTGGAGGACTTGTTAAATTCTTTTTTTTTCCCGAATGTGGAACGCATGATGATCATGTGATAAATCACGGAACACGTGACGCGAACGTAATGTACGACGTATGCGGAAGTGGCTGAATTTGGAACGAGCCCGGCTTTTTTCATTCCGATCAAGCGAACACACCTGAAGAAAAGAAATCTTGGACGAATAGGAGTCAAAAGAAGAGAAAACACCCACTATTCCACCAATGACTAGAAGGGATTAGCCCTATATAAGGTTATTCATGTGTTAGCGTTTTTAGGATGCTGTTTTTTATTCTCTGTAATTCTGGTGATTGAATTTTGTGCTGAAAGAGGTCCCTGAGGAAGTCCTTCTGTATAAGGACGAAACGCGTAGGACCAGCATCTCTTTCTTATATTGTTTTTATGTATTTTTTATATACCTCTTGAATTTTATAAGTGAATAAATCGCCTTTGAAGTATTCCTTTGGCTGCAGTTGTTTGGATCTTCTCGCTGACCTGGATACCCCACTGGCTATCACTTGAGGAGGGAGAATTAAAGGAGAATAACCCCCCCATTTACACTTAGGGGGAGGCACCCTAAATACGCTTATATTCTTTGGAATATGTGAGTGCATACTTTTCATCAGTGGTTTTATAGTGTGTAGCAATATTTGCACTATGTTTTGTCCTCTATTGTAGGTACATCAGCAGAATCCCAAATATCCTATCAATTATACTGTTCTGCTATAAGGTTATCAGCTGGGAAATAACCTTGGGAAGCTGTGTACCTTTCAGTTAAGTTGTTGTGTTTTATCACTTCTTTCACGGGTGTCCGTGTTTTTGTTTGTAAAATTATATTCTGTCCCGAGAATGAATGCCCTTTTTCATGCATGACAATACCTTACTGGCCTTGGCCACTGCTGATTGACATTGCACATTGTTGCATAGTTTGTTGTCTATAACAATTCTCAAGTCCTTTTCATGTGTTGTTATCCCTAATTCGCTTCCATTAAGGGTATACGTTGCTTGTGTATTCTTTACGCCGAAGTGCATAACTTTGCATTTTTCAACATTAAATTTCATCTGCCATTTGAGTGCCCAGTCCCCCAGTCTATCTAAATCCCTCTGCAGCAAAGTAATATCTTGCTCACGTTGTATTGTTTTACAAAGTTTGGTATCATCTGCAAACACTGAAACATGACTTTCAATGCGGTCTTCAAGATCATTTATAAACATGTATATTTAAATATTGCAATATTTACATTATTTGTTGGCACTATATATATTATAATAATAATAAAGTCCCTATTCCACACAATTCTGCCCCTATCACCACACTAAAGCTCAGTTGACAAATAAAGGGGCTGGTGGGCAAGAGACACAGGGGGGATGTAAGACACTAAAGGGGGATATAATACACTAGAGGGGGTGTAACACACGCAGGGATAACACATTCAAGAGGGGTTATGTAACACTAAAGGGGGTAAGAAATTCAAAAGAGGGGTTACGACTCACACAGGTGAAGATACATTTTTTTTTTGGAGGGGGGCGGGGGGAGGCAAAATGCATATTCGCCTGTGTAGCCAAAAATCCTTGTGCCGGTCCTGGAAGCACCTATAATGTCTGTGTAACAGTCACCGCAGGTGTTACAAAGCAGCACTGTAAACACTGAAAAGGCAGCGTTTACATTGAAAAGACTGCAGGGACATGATATAGACACCAGATCAGCTACAAGCTGTAGTTGAACTGGTGACTATAATGTCCCTTTAACCCCTTAAGGACCAAACTTCTGGAATAAAAGGGAATCATGACATGTCACACATGTCATGTGTCCTTAAGGGGTTAAAGTTTATGATGTCTTCCCCCAGTCAGCAACCTGTATCCCCCAGAACTTAGCTCACATTACTCTCAGTGGCCCAGTACTTACTAAGAGACTGACTGTAAACATAATTTCCTAAAATTTAATTTTTTTTCATTAGGACTGAAAAGTGAATCTTTCTAAAGTATTTTTAGTTCAGTATCTGTGAGATGTAAAGGGCTGCTCCAAGCATCATGAAACTTCAGGATTTTAAGTAGTTATTGTGCCTGGAGTCTTTATGTGCAGCGTTTCCCATTTCACAGTGTGCTCTAGTGGTTATGATGCTTGGAGTAACCCTTTAAGACTCTGTAAAGGAGGAGTGACCAAATCGTAGTGACAAATAATCTACTTTTGTGGTACCCATGTTAAAGAAACCCTATAGGGCAGTGATGGCGAACCTATGAACGTGTGCCACAGGTGGCACGCCGGGCCCTCTCTGTGGGCACGTGGCCATAGGTCTCCATGAGAGGGGGCCTCTGGCTATCTGCAGAGCAGGCACCTGCCTGCCCGAAATGGCAGGCGCTTACTCTGCTTCTGTGTCGGCAGGACAGGGGGGGGGGCTTTAGGAAGCAGCTCACCCGTCCTCCCGCGTGATGCTGTGTGGACCACCACCGGACCACCAGGGATAGCTGTGTCCCCCCACCTCCTTCATCAAAGGTAAGAGGAAGGGAGGGGGGGTACAGAATTAATAAATATATATATATATATATATATATATATATATATTGTAGCGGAGATGCAATATTCCCCAGGTTGTCTCCGCTTATAATCCAAGTGAGGCTCAGGAACAAGTAAATAATAAATCCATAGGCAAAGTTTCCAGCAGGTAAAATAACAGCAATCTCCCCACAGCAATCCCAATAACTGGACGACACACAGTTTCAGGAGCAGAACTGACAAGCCTTTAATCACAGTCTCCTTATAAAGCATGCTCCCATGCAAGGGAGGGATTACAGTAATTATTACAGTAGCCAATCCTGTCCTGGTAACCTCCCACACATCTCCTCCCCTCAGCCAGCATCATAATCCCCTTATCCAGTACACCAATTCCCCCCGTTTCTGGATGTACCCCTAAACGTAGGGGTACCTCTTTAAATCCTACATCCCCTGGTAGCCCTGATCTGGGTGAACAACATATCCAAAAACCACCCAGATCAGACCAGGGGTTCGGGAAAAGTATGGAGGGAATAAAATGACCGACCGCACGAACTGAGATAGCCGAATTCGGTTCCATGTGAATGGGCCCTGCGGTCGGTCCTGGCATAAGGGAATAAAATACACGAAAACCTCTAGCTATAGAGGCTAGGGAGGGTTCGCCTGAATCCCCTCGTTCGGTATTCTCTATCTACCGAACGAGGGGCCGTTCGGTAGTTTGGAACCGAACGGACCAGGGCTGTGGAGGTCTCAGCGGTGTTCGCCTACTCGAGTGTCCGATTTTAGTTCCAGACACTCGACGGCTAAACACCGCTGTTCGGGAGTTTTAAAATGGCCGCCGCCACGTGTTCGTTTGTCGAATGGCGGCCACCCCCGAGAACAAAGGACGGCTACTTACTGTTCAATTACCCGTTCGCAACAATGTTGCAACGGGTAATTGAGGACACACTTCACACAGGGGAGGTCTGGTTGTTCGGTAGTTTCATTCGAATAAACTAAGGGAACGAAACTACCGAACAATCACAAGAATACAAGGCTTTAGAACACATAGGAAACTAACAGATCACACGAATGCATTTATTTCACAGACATTTGCAGGACAGCCCAGTGCCATCCGCTACACTGCTCCCCCTTGCCCACAAGCCGGCATACACAGTCTGATCCAACACGGATCGGCTTGGGGATGTCCGGGGACTCACGGATCATTTCTCCAGGTCAGTTTGTCTTGACAACCCGTCGGCATTCCCATTCTGTTTACCCGGGCGGTACTGAATATTAAAGTCAAAAGGCTGCAGTGCCAAACTCCAGCGCAGCAGCCTGGCATTGTCCCCAGCCACCCGGTTTAGCCAGACCAACGGGTTGTGATCCGTGAGTAACGAAAATGGCTGTCCATATAGATACGGCTGTAGTTTCTTTAAGGCCCACACCACAGCCAGGCATTCCTTCTCGATGGCGGCGTAGCTTACTTCTCTGGGTAACAGCTTGCGACTGATGTAAGCCACGGGGTGTTCTCCGCCATCGGCTCCGACTTGGCTCAGTACTGCTCCCAATCCAAACATAGAAGCGTCTGTGTGAACAAGAAAACGCTTAGTTGGATTGGGAGCTGCCAAGACAGGAGCGTTTATCAGTGCATTTTTCAGATGTTGGAATGCCTGCTCACACTCCGGGGTCCAGGTCACCTGGCGGGGCAAATTCTTCCGAGTAAGGTCAGTGAGAGGTTTGGCGAGGGTGCTATAGTTAGGGACAAACTTCCTGTAATACCCAGCGGTCCCTAGAAAGGCTAACACCTGGGTTTTAGTCCTAGGAGTGGGCCACTGGGCCACGGCTTCTACCTTGGCTGGTTCGGGCTTCTGTTTGCCGCAACCCACTCTATGTCCGAGGTACTGCACCTCGGCCATCCCTATGTTGCACTTGGCCGGTTTCAATGTCAAACCAGCTTCCTTAATCCTGTCTAGAACCGCTCCTATATGGGCCAAGTGCTCCTGCCACGTATTGCTAAAAATGGCAATATCGTCCAGGTAGGCACAGGTGTAGTCTTGGAACCCATCCAGGAGTCGGTCTACCATCCGCTGGAAAGTAGCTGGGGCGTTTTTCATCCCAAATGGCATGACCTTAAACTGGTACAAGCCAAATGGGGTGACAAAGGCCGATTTCGGGATGGCCTCTGGGGCCAGGGGGATTTGCCAATACTCCTTACATAAGTCAATGGTAGTGAGGTATTGACCCCTGGCCATTCTGTCCAGTAGCTCATCTATCCGTGGCATAGGGTATGCATCGGACACCGTTTTCTCGTTTAATCTCCGGTAGTCTACGCAGAAGCGGGTCGTACCGTCCCGCTTCGGTACGAGTACTACCGGAGAAGCCCAGGGACTATCGGAGGGCTCAATTACCCCCAGTTGGAGCATCTCATCGATCTCCTTGCGCATGTTTTCCCTTACCGCTTCGGGGATGCGGTAGGGGGTCTGACGCATCGGTAATTGCCCTGGGGTCTCTACCCGGTGAGTGGCCAGAGGGGTGTACCCAGGTACGTTAGAGAACGTGTCTCGTTTCTCTTCCAACAGCTGCCGTACCTCGATGCGCTCCTGTGGGCTCAGCCGATCTCCCAGTGTGACTTCCCCTAAATCCCCAGACAGCTGCCCATCTTCCAGCAGATCTGGGAGTGGTAAGCTGTCAGACTCATCTGAATTGGGCGCGCATATGGCGGTTACCTCCTCGGAGCGTGCTTGGTAGGGCTTCATCATGTTCACATGGAGCATGCGTCGCCCTCCCGTCCCTGTACAGGAGCCAATTATATAGGTGGTGTCACATCTCTGTTCCACCACCCTATAAGGTCCCTGCCAGGCGGCCTGTAGCTTGTCATGTCGGACAGGCTTTAAAATCAGCACTTTCTGCCCAACCTGAAAGCTACGGTCCCTGGCTCCCCGGTCATACCATGTGCGCTGGCGAGTCTGTGCCGCCTGAAGGTTTTCCCTTACCGTCCTGGTTAAGGCTTCCAGGCGGTCTCGGAGAGCCAACACATATGGTATGATGGGGGTGCCATCTGCGCTCCGGTCTCCCTCCCAATGCTCTCTTATAAGATCTAAGGGCCTCTGACCCTCCTCCCAAACAGCAGTTCAAACGGGGAGAACCCCGTGGATTCCTGCGGCACCTCCCGGTAAGCGAATAGGAGATGCGGCAGGAACCGCTCCCAGTCCTTGTGGGTCTCTGCGAAGGTTCGGAGCATTTGTTTCAATGTGCCATTGAACCGTTCGCAGAGCCCATTAGTCTGGGGGTGGTAAGTGGCACTGATAATAGGCTTAATGCCACAGATCCTCCAGAGGTGTTGGGTGAATTCTGCGGTAAATTGGGTACCCTGATCCGAGATAATCTCCCTGGGTAATCCCAACCGGGAGAATATCTGCATGAGGGCATCCGCGACCGCTTCAGCCTGAATGTTGGTCAGAGCCACCGCCTCTGGATATCTGGTAGCATAGTCTACTACCGTTAAAATGTACCTTTTGCCTGACGGGCTGGCTTTCTTGAGGGGACCTATCAAGTCTACCGCTATTCTGCTAAACGGTTCCTCAATTATTGGCAAGGGGTGTAGCTTCGCCTTCCTCCGGTCTCCCCTTTTCCCTACCCTCTGGCAGGTGTCGCAGGTGGTGCAATACCGGCGCACTTCCTGGCTGATCCCCGGCCAGAAGAAATTTTGGGTCAGGCGGTACCTAGTGCGGCTGACCCCTAGATGTCCGGATAGCGGGATATCGTGCGCTATCCGGAGTAGCTCTGCTCGGTACCGCTGCGGCACCACTAGCTGCCTCGTCACTATTGGGTCTGACCCCTCAATCTGCTTGTCTGTCTCCCGGTACAAAAGCTGCTTGTCCCAGACAAATCTCTCCCCCCCTCCCTCCGGCGGGTCTGCTGTCACCTTGTCTCTGTATACCTGCAAGGTGGGGTCAGTCACTACTTCTGCTGCGAATTCGTTAGGAGGGGCCCAGGGGACACAGTCAAGGGAAGGGGAAGGGTCTCTTACCTGAACCTCCGGAAGTGTGTTGTAGTCCTGGGTGCGGGCCTGTTGACGGGTGACCACAGGATGAGCTTCTCCTGTGGTGGGCGTCTGGGGCTCAAAAGCAGATGTGAGCCTCCCCAGATCGTTCCCCAATAAAACCTCCGCCGGTAACTGCGGCATCAACCCCACCTCCACATGTCCTGCCCCCGCTCCCCAATGTAAATGTACCCTTGCTGTAGGCAGCCGGTACACTGCTCCCCCGGCTACCCTGACGGCCACAGTTTTACTTAGTCTCGCTTCATCCGAGACCAGATGACTTTTGACCAAGGTGATGGTAGCCCCCGAATCACGTAGGCCCTGTACTGCTTTACCCTCCAAGTATACGGTCTGCCTGTGATGCTGTCTGTTATCAGCATTGGCCTGGACTGGATCCGCCTTGTGTAGTACTTCCCACTGTTCCACGGTTGTTATGGGAACAGCTGACCCATATGGTGTGGCCACTATATTTTGGTAGTGATGGGCGGCGGCTGCTCTCGGTGGTGGTGGTGGTGGGCCGGGGCGAATCCAGGTAGAACGATCCCTCAGCTGGGGGCATTCCCTTTTATAATGTCCCCACTTCTGGCAGTGATGACAGGGGCCAGAAGCGGGCTGGCGAAACCGGGGCTGTACAGCGGGTGGTGGTGGTGGTAGTTGCCTCGGTGGAGCTGGGTTGTAGCTGTTTCCCCCAAAGGTTTTAAAAATAGCTTTTGGGGCTGCTGGCTTCTGCTGCCTGCGTGCATCCAAGTACTCATCGGCCTTCCTAGCAGCTTCGGTAAGGGAGGTAGGGTTTCTGTCCCTCACCCATTCCTGGACCTCGCCTGTTACCCCCTCATAGAATTGCTCCAACAACACCATTTGCAATAAGTCATCCATGGACCGAGCCTTATTAGACTGTACCCACCCCAGAGCGGCCCGATGCAACTTGCAAGCCCATTCCACATGAGAGTCATTGTCATTTCTCTTTAGGTCTCTAAACCGTCGCCGATATGCCTCTGGCGTGATTGCATATCGGGCCAGGATCACTTCTTTTACTCGGCGGTAATTCCGAATTTCCTCATCAGGTACAGTTCTATAGGCTTCCGCCGCCTTCCCTGTGAGCTTCCCTGCTAAAATAGGCACCCACTCATCTGGGCTAATATTATGCAAGGCACACAGCCTTTCAAAGTCTTGGAGAAAAGCATCTATATCTTCCTCTGCTTCTATATACGTTTTAAAGGCTTGGTAAGGAATTTTTGTCTTACCCTGTGTGATGGTAGTTGTGGTAGCGTTCCTCTCCAGCTGCTGCAGTGGCCTTTGGCGCAGTATAAACTCCTGTACCTCTGACATTGTCCTGGATATAATATCCGTTGTTGGATTCTCTCCATAAAAGGACAGCCTGAACTGCACCTCTCTCCGGAACTCTTCTTTTTCATCTGCTGCACTCTGTTGCTCAGGGATTACCCTGTCCTCCTGTTGGTATTCAGCCATCACTTCTGCAATGAGGATTGCTTTCTTTTTGTTGCTGGCTGCAATGCCTTTCGCTTCCAGGAGATCTTTTAGCGTGGATCTTTTAAGCTTGGTATAATCACTCTCCATCCGTATTCCATTAGTCCTTGTTCCCTTGTGAGTCTGGATCCCAGCGCTGCCAACCAATGTAGCGGAGATGCAATATTCCCCAGGTTGTCTCCGCTTATAATCCAAGTGAGGCTCAGGAACAAGTGAATAATAAATCCATAGGCAAAGTTTCCAGCAGGTAAAATAACAGCAACCTCCCCACAGCAATCCCAATAACTGGACGACACACAGTTTCAGGAGCAGAACTGACAAGCCTTTAATCACAGCCTCCTTATAAAGCATGCTCCCATGCAAGGGAGGGATTTACAGTAATTATTACAGTAGCCAATCCTGTCCTGGTAACCTCCCACACATCTCCTCCCCTCAGCTAGCATCATAATCCCCTTATCCAGTACACCAATTCCCCCGTTTCTGGATGTACCCCTAAACGTAGGGGTACCTCTTTAAATCCTACATCCCCTGGTAGTCCTGATCTGGGTGAACAACATATCCAAAAACCACCCAGATCAGACCAGGGGTTCGGGAAAAGTATGGAGGGAATAAAATGACCGACCGCACGAACTGAGATAGCCGAATTCGGTTCCATGTGAATGGGCCTTGCGGTCGGTCCTGGCATAAGGGAATAAAATACACGAAAGCCTCTAGCTATAGAGGTTAGGGAGGGTTCGCCTGAATCCCCTCGTTCGGTATTCTCTATCTACCGAACGAGGGGCCGTTCGGTAGTTTGGAACCGAACGGACCAGGGCTGTGGAGGTCTCAGCGGTGTTCGCCTACTCGAGTGTCGGATTTTAGTTCCAGACACTCGACGGCAAAACACCGC
>OW240915.1:137115439-137215233 GCA_933207985.1 Pelobates cultripes | reverse complement strand
CAGCACCCCTCATACACACACAACACCCCTCACACACACACACACACAGCACACCTCACACACACACACACACACACACAGCAACCCTCACACAAACACAGCAACCCTCAGACACACACAGCAGCCCTCGCACACACACACGAACCCTCACACACACACACAGCAACCCTCAGACAAACACAGCAACCCTCAGACAAACACAGCAACCCCCACAGACACACACAGCAACCCTCAGACACACACAGCACCCCTACCCCCCACACACACACAGCACCCATACCCCCCACACACACACACACAGCACCCTACCCTCCACAGCACCCCTGCCCCACCACACACTCAGCACCCCACCCACACAGGGTACCCCTGCCCCCACACCACCCCAGCACCTCTACCCCCCCACACACACACACAGCACACCACCCCCTACCCCCACACAGCACCCCTACCCCCCACACAGTACCCCTACCCGTCACACAGTACCCCTACCCCCACACACAGCACCCTACCCCAACACACACACAGCACACCTACCCCAACACACAAAGTACCCCTACCCCAACACACACCACACCCCTACCCCCCACACACATCACCCCCTACCCCCATACCCCCACACACACACATCACCCTACCCCCACACACACATCACCATACTCACACACACACACACAGCACCCCTACCCCCCACACACAGCACCCCTACCCCTGCACAGCACCCCTTAGCCCCCACACAGCACCTACCATGCACAGCGCCATACCCCACCACACAGCGCCCTACTCCACCCACACACAGCGCCCCCTACTCACCCACACAGCACCGCTACCCCACATATCACCCCCTACCCCCACACCCCTACCCCACACACAGCACCCCTACCCCACACACAGTGCCCTTACCCCACACACAGCACCCCTACTCACCCACACAGCACCACTACCCCACCCCATCACCCCTACCCCCCCCCACACACACACACAGCAAGCCTACCCCCACAACACACACACCACCCCTACAACACACCTTAATTTAGTGGGACTTTAAGCGCAAAGGCAGCCATTAAGCATTTTACCACGCTACATCACATTGCACTGCACACTAAGGGGTCATCATGAAGGCTGACATGGACTCTCACCAGGCTGACACGGGGTTAACATGGGGTGGTCATTTCATTTTATTTTAAGCATTTTTAAGCATCTCAAGGATTGAAGCACAATCTTTACAATCTTTTTTGTTGACACTGCTTTTCTGTTTTAAGCTTAGGTCTCTATCAAGCACTAAAAACTCAATTACTCTACTGTTCCTTAACATGTAACCCACGTACATTACTATAAGCCTATGTGTACCCAACTATGTTATTATAATGTCTTACCATGCGTGTTCATTATATCTTCACGTGTCTTTTTCATGTCATTTAAAAAATAAAAAATAAAAATGTGCCGTTTAAGCTGCCACGTATTGGAATACTATGAAAATGCCTGCAGTCGCTGTCGTGGCTCTGCATGATTATTGTTATTTGACGCACAAATAAAATAAAGAATTTAAAAAAAAAAAAGATAAATGGCACAAGTAAAAAGTGACCAAATAATCTTTAATATATCAATATACACAATAAAATATCAACAAACGCGTATCGCCAATACGGCTTTATCAATATGGAATAAGGACCTGATACCTGGCAAGAGAGAATTTAAATAGCAATTCAGATCTTTGAAATTGGTGCCAAAATTGGGAACAGCCAATCAAAATTTTGGTTATAAACAATCAAGTTAAAACATATAAAAACAGAGTTTTCTTAATGGACATATAATATAAGTTTTATAAACCTTGTTTGACTTTAAAACATTAAAAACGAAGGTTATTTTATGTAAAAATTACTTTTTAATGCGGTCATGTGACCGGCATGTAAACCGCATGGTTTACTGGGACATGTAGTTTATAACAAGACGTCGGCGCGCACTGTGCAGCCACTGGCCTCAGAACCGGAAATTAGACGTCAGCACGCATATAGTTGCGGCTGACGTCAAGAAGAGGGGGCGTGTGTCTACACGACAACAGCGCGCACAAAGCTGCGGCCATCGTCATGGAGAGTGGGCTGGATGTAGAAGATGACGGCACGCACAAAGCTGCGGCCGTCGTCATGGAGATAAGAAAAAATGTCGGCTCACACAAGGTTGCAGCCGACGTTTGAATAAGGGAGTATGCCTGACACACTGAAAAATTATATTGTATGTCCATTAAGAAAACTCTGTTTTTATATGTTTTAACTTGATTGTTTATAACTTAAATTTTGATTGGCTGTTCCCAATTTTGGCGCCAATTTCAAAGATCTGAATTGCTATTTAAATTCTCTCTTGCCAGGTATCAGGTATCCTTATTCCATATTGATAAAGCCGTATTGGCGAAACACATTTGTGGATATTTTATTGTGTATTTTGATATATTAAAGATTATTTGGTCACTTTTTACTTGTGCCATTTATCTTTTGATACACTTTAGATTGTTTTTTACCTGGCATTTTTATCACCCTGGACTCCAAGTAATCCTAGGTGGTGATCAAACCACCAGCGCTATCTTCAAGGAGCAGTTGGTCTGCTCCTTCCTTGTGAGTACCATTTTATATATTTTATTTCCAGTATTTTATCCAGTGAGCACTATTGGTTGTCTCTTTTTATTTGAGTGTTGAACATACCACTGACGGAGGAAGTTTACCCCATATCCCATAAACGGGGATTGTACCGCTGTACGCCTTTTACACTAGAACGAGTTATAGCTCTTGCAAATGTGAGTTTTATACCAGCCTTTTATATTTTATTATTAGACTTATTGCACTATTTGGTTCTCTATTTGTTCTTATCTCTTGCATATGAGTGGATCTATACGGAGGAGAACAGCGAGGACATTTGTTCCTGACCAAGCACCTATAGACTCTGTGACTCCAATAAGAGCATTTTAGATAAGACTCTTTATTTGGACTATTTGTTTTTATTATTATTTCACATTAAGTCTTTATGGCGCAGCCCTTATTTCTCATTTTTTCTTCTTTTGTTATACTTTAAGGGTGTTTGAGGGATTCCCTTATAGGGTTGCTGCCCATTTGTTATTTAGCGCTTACTCTTTTTTCCTGTTTTACATTTTTGTATGAGGATAAACAAGCTTGGTATACACGTCTAATTGTAAGTCACCAGGGTGTCAAGCAGCAATATCAGCATGCAAAACGTAGTGGACATTATGAGAGTAGCTGTGATACAGCTTAATGTGGTGTATGTGTCAGGATCGTGACAGGGATCCAACACGCAGAATACAAACAGGAGATAGGTACGTATACCGGACCTTAGAATGGCCGGACTAACGTAAGTAGAAAGCAAAGAATGGTCAGAGACAAGCCGAGGTCGAGGGAACGAGAGAGTAGGTAAGCGAGAGACAAGCCGAGTCAAAAGGACAAGAGAGGAAAGCAGGGTCAAACAATACAAGCCGAGTCAGGAACCAAAAGACAATAGAGGTAAGAGCACTGAGTGACCAGACTAGCTAGAACCACGACAGGGCAATGAATCATTCCACAAAACCCTCTTTTATACCTTGGCTCTTTAACTGTTGGCCCCGCCCCCAACGAGTCCTGATTCGTTGTTCGGCACTTGGTTGCCGTGATTGACGGGTCGGAACGTGATTGCCGTCATGACGTCGGCTACTGAGCGCCGCGTCATAAAAGGAGGCGGAGCTATCGCGGCCGGCGTGTAAACGGCCGGGAGGACTGCGAGGATCGGGTGAGTCAGCCCCCCTAGGAGGATGGACGTCTAGGTGTCTAACCTCCTCCGAGGTAGACACCAGAGGTAACCTGACAGTACCCCCCCTCTCAGAAACGCCCACCGGGCGGAAGGAACCGGGGCGAGACGGAAAACGAGCATGAAATGCCCGGAGGAGACGAGGGGCATGCACATTTTCACGGCCCACCCAAGACCTTTCTTCAGGCCCATACCCCTTCCAGTCAACAAGATATTGCAACTTCCCCCGAGAAATACGAGAATCGAGAATGGATTTGATTTCATATTCCTCCTGACCCTCAACCTGGACAGAGAGAGGGGAGGACTCAGCGGAGGAAAATCTGTTACAAACCAAAGGCTTCAACAAAGAAACATGAAAAGAGTTAGGGATGCGCAGGGCAGGCGGAAGGGCAAGACGATACGCAACCGGGTTAATCCGACACAGAACCTTGTAAGGGCCTATGTAACGAGGGGCAAATTTCATGGAAGGAACCTTCAAGCGGATGTTTCTGGTACTCAACCACACCTTATCACCCGGGGCAAAAACCGGAGCCACCCGTCTCCGTTTGTCAGCGTGTCGTTTGAACACCGTGGAATTCTGAAGAAGAATTCGTCGAGTCTGATCCCACAACTTTCTCAGATTGGCGACATGAACATCAACCGACGGTACCCCTTGGGAAGGGGAAACCGACGGAAGAATGGAAGGATGAAAGCCATAATTCAAAAAAAGGGGGCTAGAACGAGTAGAATCACAAACGAGATTGTTGTGCGCAAACTCTGCCCAAGGAATCAGACCAACCCAATCGTCCTGGTGTTCAGAAACAAAACAACGCAAATATTGTTCAATCTTTTGGTTGGTGCGTTCGGCAGCTCCGTTGGACTGGGGATGATAGGCAGATGAGAAATTCAACTTGATGCCTAAGTGAGAACAGAAAGACTTCCAAAAGCGGGAAACAAATTGGGAACCTCTATCAGAAACAATTTCAGAGGGAATACCATGTAAACGAAAAATCTCCCTCGCGAATATCTCAGCTAATTCGGGAGACGAGGGCAGTTTAGGCAAGGGCACGAAATGAGCCATTTTAGTAAACCTGTCAATCACCGTGAGAATAACAGTATGTTTTTTAGAAACAGGCAAATCGACAATGAAGTCCATAGCCAAACAGGACCATGGTCTCTCGGGAATTTCTAAGGGGTGCAAAAGCCCACATGGGAGCGCATGAGGTTGCTTAGTCTTCATACAGACAGCACATGCCCCGACGAAATCCCTTATATCCTTACGAAAAGAAGGCCACCAGAAATCTTTAGAAATCAGGGAACACGTTTTGCGTATGCCGGGGTGCCCAGCAACTTTACTGTCATGAAAGCAATGCAGCAGTTCCACTTGGAGCTCAGGAGGAACGAAGTACCGAGCCCCAGGAACAGGTTTGGGAGCTAGATGTTGTACTTTCTTGATCTCAGCAAGCAACGGCGAGTGTATCCTGACACACGTGTTGGCAATAATATTACACTTGGGAACGATAGAAGACAAAGCTGCTTCAGACACCGTAGAAGGTTCATGTTGGCGGGACAATGCATCTGCCTTAGAGTTCTTAGAACCAGGTCTATAAGTGAGCACGTAATTGAAATGTGTAAGGAACAAGGACCAACGAGCTTGCCTGGCGGACAAGCGCTTGGCCTCCCCTATATAGGACAAATTCTTGTGATCCGTCAAAATAGTAACCGGGTATAAAGTCCCTTCCAACAAATGTCTCCATTCCTTTAAAGCCATAATGACCGCTAACAGTTCCCTGTCACCAATGTCATATCTACTTTCAGGCCCAGATAATTTCTTGGAAAAAAAACCACATGGATGTAACGGTTTATCCAAACCTAGCCTTTGGGACAAGATAGCGCCTATACCTGTCTCCGAGGCGTCTACCTCGAGTAGAAAAGGCAAAGAGGTGTCAGGATGAACTAATATCGGTGCTGAGGCAAAATGTTCTTTGAGTGTTTTGAAAGCAGAGAGAGCCTCTGTAGACCAAGTCTTGGTATCAGCACCCTGTCTAGTCATATTGGTAATAGGAGCAATAATAGAAGAGTAACCTTTAATGAAGCGCCTATAATAATTGGAGAATCCGATAAACCTCTGAATGGCCTTGAGTCCCCTGGGCAATGGCCAATCTAAAATCGATTGGAGTTTAATGGGGTCCATCCTAAATCCGTCTCCAGAAATAACGTAGCCAAGAAAGTTTATCTGAGATTGGTCGAAGCTACACTTTTCCAATTTGCAGTACAATCCATGTTGTAACAGTTTGCGCAATAGCCTTCTGACTTGTCTGTGGTGAGTCTCAATCTCTCTAGAGTGTATTAGTATATCATCTAAATATACTATAACGCATTCATGCTGAAATTCCCTAAGAACCTCATTAATTAGGTCCTGGAATACTGCAGGTGCATTGCAAAGCCCGAAGGGCATTACCGTGTATTCATAGTGGCCATAACGGGTATTGAAAGCTGTTTTCCATTCGTCTCCCTGCTGAATTCTCACCAAGTTATAAGCTCCCCTCAGATCTAACTTGGTAAAAATCTTGGAGCCTTTCAGTGGATCAAAGAGCTCAGTAATCAAAGGAATAGGATAAGCATTTCTAATAGTTATCTTATTCAAGCCCCGATAATCAATGCAAGGCCGTAGAGTGCCGTCTTTTTTATCCACAAAAAAGAAACCGGCCCCGGCCGGAGAAGAAGATCTCCTAATAAATCCTTTGTCTAGGTTTTCACGTATGTATTCCTCTAGGACTAAGTTCTCCTTAGTGGATAAAGGATATACCGTACCCCTCGGAGGCATAGTACCAGGCAGGAGTCTAATTTTACAGTCGAAGGACCTATGTGGACTGCCTTTAAATCCAGGTACTGAGACGGTATCTGTAAATCTGTAGATTGGGAAGAGTTAACCGGGGCGTCAACTATGCAAACCGGTGAGACTTTCTGTAAACATCCTCTCTGGCAACCCTGACCCCAGGAGACTATCTCACCCAGTTCCCAGTCAATAGTAGGGTTATGCTTCTTAAGCCAGGGATACCCCAAGACTATTGGAACTGAAGGAGATGAGATCAGCATGAGGGATATTCTTTCCTCGTGTAGGATACCAATGGTTAACTTAATTGGTATGGTTTCACGAAAAATAACAGGTTCAGATAATGGTCTACCATCTATGGCCTCAACGGCCAAGGGTGTATCCCTTAGCTGAGATGGGATAGAATGGTTAGTGACAAAGGCTTGGTCAATAAAGCTTTCAGCTGCTCCGGAATCTATCAAAGCCATAGCATTAAGTACTCCCTTTTCCCAAGCTAAAGAAACAGGTATCAGAAGCCTATGATCTTTATAATCATATATAGAGGACAAGATAGAAACACCCAAGGCCTGTCCTCTTGAGAAACTTAGGTGCGAGCGTTTCCCGGCCGGTTAGGGCAATTTAGGCGTAGGTGACCTCTTATTCCGCAATACATACAAAGCCCCTCCCTTCTCCTGTACTGTCTTTCCTCTTCTGAGAGTCGAGTGTTACCTATTTGCATAGGTTCTGGGAGAGCTAAAGTAGTAGAATCAGAACCCTGAAATGAGGGAGCTAGTCTTATGGAGGATCTGCGGGTTCTATCCCGAGTATTCTGCCTCTGTCTCATACGTTCATCTATTCGGGAAATAAATGAAATCAAATCCTCCAAATTTTCAGGAAGTTCTCTTGTGGCAACCTCATCTAGAATCTCATCAGATAACCCGTTTATAAATACGTCCATATAAGCCTGTTCATTCCACTTGACTTCTGCCGCCAAGGATCTGAACTCTAACGCATAATCCACGAGGGTTCGGTTATACTGTCTAAGACGTAACAGTAGTCTAGCTCCATTGGCCTTTCTTCCTGGGGGGTCAAAAGTTCTCCTAAATGCAGCGACAAAAGCATTATAATTGTAAACTAACGGGTTATCATTTTCCCACAGGGGGTTAGTCCATCTAAGTGCTTTGTCAATGAGCAACGTGATTATAAATCCAACCTTCGCCCTGTCAGTAGGGTAGGCGTGGGGTTGCAACTCAAAATGAATACCTATCTGGTTTAAAAAGCCTCGACAAGTGTCAGGAGAGCCGCCATAGCGTGAAGGGGAAGTAACACGGGAAGAAGCACCCACTGTGGCTACTTCTAGGCCTGTACTTACAGGGGAGATAGATGGGGTACGCATCTCCTCTGAGTGATTACTAGGACGAGATAGCAACGCTTGCAGAGCTAGAGCCATCTGGTCCATTCTATGATCCATGGCCTCAAATCTAGAGTCAGGAGAACCGACCTGAGAGTTTGTACCTGCAGGATCCATTGGCCCTGTCGTAATGTCAGGATCGTGACAGGGATCCAACACGCAGAATACAAACAGGAGATAGGTACGTATACCGGACCTTAGAATGGCCGGACTAACGTAAGTAGAAAGCAAAGAATGGTCAGAGACAAGCCGAGGTCGAGGGAACGAGAGAGTAGGTAAGCGAGAGACAAGCCGAGTCAAAAGGACAAGAGAGGAAAGCAGGGTCAAACAATACAAGCCGAGTCAGGAACCAAAAGACAATAGAGGTAAGAGCACTGAGTGACCAGACTAGCTAGAACCACGACAGGGCAATGAATCATTCCACAAAACCCTCTTTTATACCTTGGCTCTTTAACTGTTGGCCCCGCCCCCAACGAGTCCTGATTCGTTGTTCGGCACTTGGTTGCCGTGATTGACGGGTCGGAACGTGATTGCCGTCATGACGTCGGCTACTGAGCGCCGCGTCATAAAAGGAGGCGGAGCTATCGCGGCCGGCGTGTAAACGGCCGGGAGGACTGCGAGGATCGGGTGAGTCAGCCCCCCTAGGAGGCTGGACGTCTAGGTGTCTAACCTCCTCCGAGGTAGACACCAGAGGTAACCTGACAGTATGTTCTGACAGCATGACTAGTCTGGACAATGCTATACATTTAACTGGTCTACGATAGGTTAATCTGACTGTCAATGTTTCAGCTATTAGAGCGGTAAAACAATCATAAAGCTCATTTAAACTAGACAGTGCATTAGAGGACCTGTGTGGGTTTGTATAGCTAATGCCCATGGTCGGCAGGCTATTAACACTGGAAGATCTGATAGCATGGTGGTAGCTTGCATAGGGATGATAATGTATGTGAGAGGTGGACACGTGCATGTAAGTGTGTACTGAATAAGTGCTAGACGTGCTAAGCTTATTAAGCAGTAATATATATGAGGTAACAAGCCAATCAAACAGAGAAAACGGATTAGCTGAAACGTTTGTACAGCTGTATATTCATCAGTTAATAATATTGTGAGCACACATGAAGTCCTGCTCTTTGACCAGAAGGGTGGCCGGGATAGGGATAACTTCGCCCGATATCAATGATATGTTGTAACAGGTAATCCATTCCCTGGCCCAGCGAGGTGTCTCCAATGGTAGTTTCTCAAGGTGTAGTGATGCTGCCGGCACAGGGTGAGTTGTTCCAGTGACTCTCTGCGTGGGTTGGAAGTCCCAGGGGAGACCGCATGGATAAGAGTCTCTGGATGTGCCAGGTGAGTCAGCCGACACCCCTTCTGGAGGCTGGGTTGCCAGGTGCTGCGGGTGGGTTCCGCTTTCCTGTGCGTGGAAGCAGCTGCCTGTCAAGCCTCTGTGGTGGTTCGGACCAGACCTGCTCCTGCTGTGGCCCCTTCACTGCCAGATGGTTAGTGCAAGACGGGAGTTGGTTCTAGCAGCTCTCACCGGAATGTCTCCTGATCTGCCACCTCTGCCGGGTGTTTGTGCGGCTGCTTGAGGGTGCCGATGGTCTTTTTCACCGTACCGCTCTCATGGGCCCCCTCGGTAGCTTTGGTGGGGGATGAGGGAATGTGTGGGTGCTCCTTCTTACGAAGTCAGTGCTGGTGGACTTTGCCGCATGTCATGAAGGTCAGAGCAGGGCTCGCCGGCTTCTTGGTGCTGTGTTCCAGCGCCATTTTTAGAGCTGTAGCTAGGCCCGTGGATTTTGGCGGGATGCACGCAGGGCAAACCCCGAAGCAGGTAAGTGGCTGGGGTTGTCGGGATAACCCTCACCGGCGGGGGGGGTAAGCAGGGCAGTCCACCGTGGGTCCGACTGGAGCGTGGGCTGAGGGATTGGCCGTCTCTCCCAGACCCGCCCAGCCAGGCCACTACTAGGCCGCAGTGTTGTCCCTGTGAGTCATCCTGCGGGAGTTACCTCGCGGACCATCAGATGGGCGAGCTGGGAGTCTGTTGACTTTAGGTAATCCAGGTTTTAGGCATTAGAGGCGTTAACGCCGGTAAATTTGCTCTGTTTTATCAAGATTGCTCCCAGAGCTCTGGTAGTGTGCGACCGTTCGCCATGTTGGGCAAGCCCTGCCCTCCAAGAGCTGATTTTTTTTTTAAGTAGATGTGAATCCACTTACAGTCAATATATAAGTCCAATACTTGACATTAAAAGGAAAATTTGTTAACAGCACTGAGGTTTTGACTGTATGCTGAATTACCGTGGCATTAAAGATCACTAATTTATCGATATATTGAAGTCTGCAGTGTGATTAAAAACTTAAGAGCATTAAAATTTTAATGCTGTTAAGTTTTTAATCACACTGCAGACTTCAATATATCGATAAATTAGTGATCTTTTAATGTAGAAATTTCACAAGCCACGAATTGCTAAGTACAAAGATTCTTTGTACTTACCCTGCAATGCATTACATGTATCCTAAGTGAGCTTTCTGCAGTTTTGTGTTTCATTATAGTGACTTATCCTCTTAATGAGTTATGTAGGGATCTTTTATCCTGAGGTACTAGGTGGTTTAATTGGATATATGTTACTTAGTATTTAGCTATATTTGGGACCTTATGCTATAGCTACTTTGTAACATTTCATATAGTGTTTCCTTGTGTCATGAGGAAGTCTTAGGAACTTTGAAGCTGTTAAATCACACAGCAGACCTCAATACATTATTTGGTATCTTAACTGTAGCAATCTCACAAGCTACAAATTGCTAATCACAAGGGCTTTTTTTGCCCCTATCCTGCAATACACTAGTATTTTTACCATTTGTATTTTCCCATTCCAACCTATCCCACTCTCCCCTTTTAGTGATTAAGCTAATAGACCACTTCGCTAAACCCTAACTGAATAAAACAAGTATCCACAATTATAGAGGTGCACTTAAGTGGAATCTTATCTTAATTTTAATTTCACATGCATTACTGAGTCTTTCACTAATAGTTAATACTTGGTTCTCTAGTCCAGCAATAATTTATTTGATCAATTATGGGAATTTCCTTACTTCTGTGCCTGACTCTGTTTTTATTTACCATAAGTGTCCTGGAGATTTGGCATTGGAGGATTCCTTTGGGGTTAAAGCATTCAGGAATAGTTTAACCCCTTAAGGTAAAAGTGCACCAAAACAACTTATTTAGATTAAGTTGTTATGGTGGCCAGAGTGTCCCTAATTTTTATTTAACATAGATTTCTTTTAAAATCAAAGGGGATGGATAAAAGAACTCACATTTAACACCTCTTTGACTACTCTTTTACATATGCATTCTGTTGTGCTGTATTACATATACAGCATAATCAAGACATGCAGGGCCAGCACAACCATAAGGCGGCACAGGTGAACGCCTTAGGGGCACACCAGGCAAGGAGGGGCAAAGTCTGGGTGCCTGGCAGGAGAAGAGCTCACAGCACCAACCACCCCCCCCCCCTCCTTTGTCCTGCCAGACACTCCTTTTAGAGTGGCTGCATGGACTGTGGTAGAGGATCTTCTTAGTCCGTTACCTAGTCTGACAGGAAGCTGTTTGCTGAAATCACCAAAAAGCTTGCTGTCAGACTGGGTAGAGGATACAGAAGATCCTCTACTGCTGTCCACCCGGCCAAGCTACATGAAGGCACATGAGCAGGCACAGTAGAGGAGAGAGACCACAAATGGACGGGGTGGATTAGACCACAAAGGGACCGTGGAAGTGGGAGATAAAGAGACACTGAAAAGAGGCTGGGGAATGGGAAATAAGACATGGGGGGGAGAGACAGAGACAAGGTGCTGGGGGTGGAGGGGAAGCCACCCAGAGGGGCTGGGAAAGTGGCAGAGAAATACAAAGAGGGCCTGAGGAAGAAAAAGGCACACAGAGGGGCTGGGGGGAAAGAGACACAAAAAAGGCTGGGAAGACTCACACAAATGCAGCTGAAGAAGAGGTAAAGTGACACACAAAGAGGCTGGGGGGACAAAGACATACAGAGGGGCTATGGCAGGGGAGAAAGAGATACACAAAGAGCGTTGGGTATAAGACACACAAAGGAGCTGGGGCGAGAGACACACAATGGGGTTGGTGAAAGTGAGACACAAAGGGACTAAAGGGAAGTAAGACACACACAAATGGGGGGTTGTTATGAGAGAGACACATAAAGGGGAAAATGGGGGATAAGATACACTAAAGGGGGTGTAAGGCACAAAAGGCATACAATATACACTAAAGAGGGGATAAGAAATTTAAGAGGAGGGCGGGAAAAAAGCATGTTGCCAAACATCCATGCCCTGGACAAAATGTGATATGCTTTCAAAGTGAATAAAACATGTAGTATGACTTTCTTAGACCTTATAGCGTAGAAACAGGGTGCGCCAGATACTATTCATTCTATTTATATGAATTTTACAACTTTTAGACATGATATTACATAATCTTGACCCTTGGGGAACAGAATGTTAAAGGGATACTCCTTTGCCCAAACACAATAAAAATCACTGTTTAGTAGATATACCCCAAATAAAAATTTGCATGCATTTAATTATGCTTTTTTTTTTTTACTTGGGGTATATCTAAAACAGCTTGCAAAATGTACAGTTCTCTTGTCTGGTGCCTTTGCAACCCCTTTTAACCCCTCCCAGACTTTCTGTCCAATTACAGACTTCCCAATACAGTTCAATAAGAAGTCTTTGCAAGGCAGGTGCTCTGGGAAATTGCTACCTCTTGAGTTTAACAAAACCAGGAAGTAAAAGGACTGACTGATTAAAAGTAGCCAATCATCAAGTGTTTGACTTGTGTGCCCTTAGAAGCCATCACAGCCATGCCTACTAATGGCATGGCTGTGATTGGCCAGTGCAGCATGTGATCCAGCCTCTATATATAAGCTGGAGTCGCATAGCGCCGCATGCACATGAGGTCTTATTAGTGTAGGGAGAGGATGCTGCCACGGATAGGGACAGTTTAGGAAAGAATTCTGCAAACTAGTACGTTAGTGGGGTGCACTTCATATCTGAGAGTCAAACAAAATCGTCAAATACTGCTGTCACATTGCAGTTTAAACTGTAAAAATAGTTTCATATCAACGTCATATCTGAGAGTCAAATCGAAGCGTCTAATAGTGTGCTTACAGCGCAGTGGTAAACATTCTTATTTTCTGGGTGCTAATCTGCTAAATATTACATTTGCGGACTGCACTTCATATCTGAGAGTCACAACTACAAAGTTAAAAACCAAACATCAAAACAACGTGCCAGACAATCTACCTGTGCCTCAGGGGCGGGCTGGGCCGGGGGGCAGGAAGGCAATTGCCCCCCAGGCCGCCCTGAATTCTGTTAGGACCGGCCACTGCATGGCCGGCCCTTTAAATGCTGCAGCCGCCTGAGCGCTCTGTTAAGAGCCTCAGGCGGCTGCGGCTGCGGCTACTCCTCTCCTTTCCTCCCCTCCCCTGTAGCGTGGCCGAGCTGCTCTGCTGTCCACGGTGCCCGGCCGGACTGATAGGAAGGAGTGTGCACTTCCTGTCAGTCCGACCGGTTACAGGAAACAGAAACTCCGCGCGGAACAGGAGTTTCTGTTTCCTGTAACCGGCCGGACTGACAGGAAGTGCACACTCCTTCCCATCAGTCCGGCCGGGCACCGCGGACAGCAGAGCAGCTCGGCCAGCTACAGGGGAGGGCAAGGGAGGAGAGGTGGGGGGGGAAGGATTAATAAGAAGGGGAGGGATTAAGAAGAAGGAGGGAGGGGGAAATTAAGAAGAAGGGTGGAACTAAGAAGAGGGGGGATTAAGAAGAAGGGGGAAGGGAAGGGAATTGAAGAAGGGGGAATTACAAAGAAGCTGGGGGGAACAAGAAGAAGGGGAGGGGGAATTAGGGGATGGGGTACTCAAGAAGAAGGGGGGGAATTCAAGAAGAAGGAGGGGGGTAAATTAAGAAGAAGGGGTGGGGATTGGCAAGAAGGGGTGATTAAGAAGAAGTGGGGGGAGGGAATCATGAAGAAGGGGGGGAGGGAGGAAATTAAGAAGAAGGGGAATTAAGAAGAAGGAGGGGGGGGAATTAAGAAGGGAAGGGGAAATTCAAGAAGGGGAGGGGGGAATTAAGAAGAAGGAGGAGGGGGAATTAAGTAAAAGGGGGGATTAAGAAGAAGGGGAGGGGGGAAATTAAGAAGAAGAGGTAGGGGGAATTAAGAAGAAGGTGGGGGATTAAGAAGAAGGGGGGAGGGATTAAGAAGAAGGGGGGATTAGAAGAAGGGGGAGAGGTGGGGGGATTAAGAAGAACAGGGGGATTGGGGGAATTAAGAAGAACGGGGGATTAAGAAGAACGGGGTTAAGAAGAACAGGGGGAGTAAGAAGAACACAGAGAGGAGGGGGAAGAGTAAGAAGGACACAGGGAGGAGGGGGGAGAAGGGGAGATGAGGAGAACACAGGTGGGGTGGGGGCTGCGTGAGGAGACAGGGGAGGGGGGAGGTGAGGAGAACACAGGGAAGGGGGAGGTGAGAAGAACACAGGGAGGGTGGGGGAGTGAGAAGAACACAGGGAGGGTGGGGGAGTGAGAAGAACACAGGGAGGGGAGAGGGAGTGAGTAGAACACATGGGGGGAGTGAGAAGAACACAGGGAGGGAGGGGGCTGAAAAGAACACCGGAGGTTTGATGGGGGGGTGGATGAGAAGAGCAGAGGGAGGGTTGGTGGATGTGAGAAGTGACTGCTAGGGTAGGGGAGGGAGGGAGAGACCACTAAGGGGCAGGGCAGGGAGAGCTCTATAGGACCGGGGGCAGGACAGGGAGCTCTTTCACACTACGCGCACACACACACAATGCATCCCTATACATACACAAACACACAATGCATCCCTACACACACAGAAACACAACATGCTTCCCTTACACACGGAGAAACACACAATGCATCCATCACACACAAAGACAATGCAACCCCTTGCACTCATACACAGAAACACGCAATGCAAACCCTTACACACACATGCAAACACACACACTGCTTCTCTTACATATACACAGAAACACAATGCATTTCATACACACACTCAATGCACACACTTACAGACACATACCTTGCATCCCTTATGCATATAAACACAGATTCACACAATACATCGCTTATACACAAACACACACTGCTTCCACTACAAACAAACACACTGCATCACCTACACAAACTGGTATCTCTATACACTACATACCATAAGCACACATATTAGATATTCCACAATAACACATAACACATCCCCTACACACTCCACTCCCTGTGAGCGAACTCATGGGTGGAACATGTAGGTGGACTTTTAGGCGGGCCTTATGGGCATACTCACCATCAGGCCCTGGGACTCAGACCTTGAGCTGTTTAAGGGGCTCCCAAAAAATGGAGCTGCTTCCCATTCTACTAGAACTTTGAATTTTGTGACCACAGTTACAAAATGCCTTCAGAGATCCTGTTCTACACAAGACCAGTGGAGCCAAACTGCAGCCCATCATCATCCTCATCTGGTTGTAAGTAGGCAATCTAGTATATTATTAGTGACACTAATCTATAATTTACCTCACATTAAAGGGACACTATAGTCCCCAGAACCACTTCAGCTTAATGAAGTGGTTCTGGTGTCTATAGCCGGTCCCTTCAGGCTTTTTAATGTAAACACACACTGTGTGCAGCATTGGCATTAGTTCATATGGCAGATCATATAGGTGGGGAATTGTGATGTCACATGGGGGGGCGGCAAATTTTTCTTTTGCCTAGGGCAGCAAAAATCCTTGCACCGGCTCTGATCCTGGGCAGGTGCACCAGTCTACTGGTGACCCACGGGAGGGGAGCATGGGCGTAGGAACCCAAAAAAATCTGGGGGGGATAGCATTTTTACTCGCCGGGTATATTCTTATTCCGTAAACTAGGAGTTGTTTATCCCATTGTACAGCGCTACGGAATTTGCAGTCGCTATATAAATGATTAAATAATAACTTTAAAGGGTCACTACAGGGAAGGGATTTTACTTACCTGGATACTTACTGGGATCCTCCTGATGCCGCGCCCCCTATTTCGTCAAAATGACTTAATAGGAGGGTGCGAGCAGCGAGCAATAAAACACTTCTATTCAGAAGCGTCATTGCTCTCTGGTGCGCATGCACAGCTTTGCCGCACATGCACAGATACTTCATAGGGCGGCATTCATGTCTCGACTAGGAAGCACCTCTAGTGGCCATCTGAGTGTCCACTAGAGGTATTCCTCATCAGTAATGTAAATACTGCCTTTTTACAAAATGGCTGTGCTTACATTAAAAAGCCTGCAAAGACATGCTATAGACATCAGAACTATTACGTTTAGCTTTTGTGGTTCTGGTGACTATAGTGTCCCTTGAGTATAGAGAGGAAAAAAGAATCATCACAAATGTAAGAAATAAAATGTCTGTATCATTATTCTAAAAATGATTTAAAAAAAATAAAAAAATATGCACATTCCCAGCTTAATTTTTAGCACGACATATGACAAACATTTTGTACTTTGCAGATTACTTTTTATATTTTTTTATACACATACAGATTGTGTAATACTGCCCCTGACTTAGGGTGACCACATTTCCTAACTGTCATTCAGTGACACTGTCAGAAATGCATTCCATACATTCTACCCCTTCCATTTATATTAGAACACCACCTACCCCTTCCATGAATATTAGAACCACCCCTACCCCTCCCATGAATATTAGAACCACCCCTACCCCTTCCATGCACAGAAGAACCCCACCTACCCCTTCCACGCATATTAACCCCCCTACCCCTTCCATGCATATTAGTACCCACTAACCCCTTCCATGCATATTAGAACCCACCCTACCCCTTCCATTCATATTAGTACTCCCCTAACCCCTTCCATAAATTTTCTACCTCCCCCCTCCTCCCATCCATATTAGTAGCCCCCCTAAACCCTTCCAATTATTTTTCTACCTATCCCTCTCCCCCTATCCTTATTAGTAGCCCCCCTAACCCTTTCCAATTATTTTTCTACCTACCCCTCCCCCCATCCATATTAGTAGCCCCTCCCTAAACCCTTCCAATTATTTTTCTACCTTTGTCCCCCCTTCTACAGTGTTTCTTTAATGTGAGGTAAATTAGAGATTAGTGCCACGAATAATATACTAGATTGCCTACTTACAACCAGATGAGGATGATGATGGGCTCTAGCTGCAGTCTGGTGTAGAACAGGCTCTCTGGAGGCTGTTTGTAACTGTGGTCACAAAAATCAATATTCTGGGAGAACAGGAAGCAGCTAAATTTTTTGGGGGCCCTTTACACAGCTCAAGGTCTGGGTCCCAGGGTCCACCTTCATGTTCCACCAATGAGTTTGTTCACAGGGGGTGGAATGTTTAGGGGATGTCCTGATATGTGTGTAAGGAATGCATTGTGTGAATCTGTGTTTGTATGTTTAAGGGCTGCAAGGTGTGTTTCAGTGTATGTACGGGATGCAGTGTGTGCGTCTGTAAGGGGTGAATTGAGGGTGTGTACGGAATGCATTGTGTGTTTCTGTGTGTGTAAGGTTTGCATGATTGTGCGATTGTGTGTGTGTGTGTGTGTGTGAGATGGATGTCAATCTCTCACCCTCCCTTGTCACTCTCTTTCTCCCCCTTCCTCCCTCCCTTGTCACTCTCTTTCTCCCCCTCCCTCCCTCCCTTGTCACTCTTTCTCCCCCTCCCTCCCTCCCCACTCTCTTTCTCCCCCTCTCTCCTCCCTTGTCACTCTCGCCCTCTCTCCCTCCTTGTCACTCTCTTTCTCCCCTCCCTCCCTTGTCACTCTCTTTCTCCCCCCTCCCTCCTTGTCACTTTTCCCTCCTCCCTCCCTTGTCACTCTCTTTTTCTCCCCTCCCTCCCGCCGTCACTCTCTTTCTCCCCTCCTTCCCTCCTTGTCACTCTTTCTCCCCCTCCATCCCTTGTCATTTCCTCCTCCCTTGTCACTCTCTTTCTCCCCCTCCCTCTCCCTCCCGTCCACTCTCTTCTCCCCCCTTCCCTCCTCACTCTCTTTCTCCCCTCCCTCCCTTGTCCCTCCCTTTGTCACTCTTTTCTCCCCCTCCCTCCCTCCCTTGTCACTCTCTTTCTCCCTCCCTCCCTTGTCACTCTCTTTCTCCCCCTCCCTTGTCACGTTCTCTTTCTCCCCCCTCCTTGTCATTCTCTTTCTCCCCCCCTCCTCCCCCTTGTCATTCTCTTTCTCTCCCCTCCCATGTCACTCTCTTTCTCCCCCTCCCTTGTCACTCTCTTTCTCCCCTCCCCCCCTCCCTTGTCACTCTCTTTCTCCTCCTCCCTCCCTGTCAATTCCTCCCCCCCACCTTTGCTGTAGCGTGGCCGAACCCTGTATCATGGTCCGCGGGTACAGGGAGCTTTTGTTTCCTGTACCCGGCCGGACTAACAGGAAGTGCACACTCAGTGTGCACTTCCTGTTAGTCCGGCCGGGTACAAGAGACAGATGCTCCCTGTACCCGCGGACCAATAGAGGGCTCGGCCACGCTACAGAGAGGGAGTGACAGGAGGGAGAGCTGAGCGCTTCCCTCCTGTCAGCCCTTCTCCTCAGGCTGTACCCGGGCGGTGCAGTCCGCCCTCATGGACGCACCGCCCGGGCAAAGCTGCAGCCACCTGAGGCTCTCTGCAGAGCGCTCAGGCGGCTGCAGCATGGGGGGGCCAGCAAAGCTGGGGGGGATTTCCCCATAACCTGTCCCCCCCGCATGATTTGCTGGTGGGGATGCGTTCCCCCCATCCCCCCGGTTCCTACGTCCATGGAGGGGAGTGCACTGATTGCACTGAACTCTCCTCCTGCCCAGACCTGTCTTTACCGCAGTGCAAGTGCCCTCTGCCCCTAATTTACAGTGGCTCACACTCACAACAAGCAGTGCCTGGAGCCCTTTGCAGAGACGGGAACAAAGTGGTTCTGCGGCAGCTGGCCGTTCTGCAAGCATTACATTAAACAGCTGTTCCCCATGCAGCCACAGGTGGCACTGTGCTGGGAGAATGTGATTACTCTTCACTTCCTCCCAGCCTACAGAGCAGCGCATGGGAGAGAGGGAGGAGGAGGCATGATTTAATCGTACAACAAATCCACTAAGCAAATCTTTATAAATTTGGGGGGATCAGCTCTGTTTCCACAGTTTATTGGTATTTACTCTGATGTCTGTATTAATATTGAGGGATTTCTAAGTAGTAACATCAGTGTGTATCAGCAGGGCCAGCCGTTGGGGTGTGCAAACTGTGCGGTCATGCAGGGTGCCATGACAACAGAGTCGCCCGGCGGCCAACACAGCTCACAAGTTGGGTACACCAGCCTATTCATTTTAAACAATTCGCTGGTGAAGTCAGAGCCGTGAAGGAGCGGGTATAGCAAAGAGCTACTGATTAGCATAACATCAATATCCGTTATAAAACCAGGAAAAGGTGGGCATGGATGGTGAACTGATTTGGTGGTGCAATGGGCCACTTGACTGGTTTTGCCCCCCAGGCCTAAGGCTGCCAGCCCTCACCGGCTGTGCATGGCTAGTGTGATACAATAAGTCTACATCTTAAAAATGGCAATAACCCACAGAAGATCGGCGAGAATTTTTTTGCAAATGGAACTTTGATTCAAATTTACTACATCGGTCACTTGTAATATTGTTTCACACCTATAACACTTGTTACACAGATCTAAGTGATAGAAAACAGATTGATATTTTCTACACTAGAAACTACCAGATAACAAGCTGCTATATTTAAACCAATTATCAATAGCTAAGAGGTACTAAACAATTTTGTAATTCTGGGGCAATACCCTCACAAGTCAAACTGAGAGGTCAGTTTATAGGGAAAACTGTTGCCTGGATACAATTCTAAAACAATTTCCATATGTCCTTTGCAGACTTTACATGCTGGAAAAACACAGGTTCCAACTGCTGTGGCTTTCTGCAGTGTGCATACTGGCAAGGAGGGCAGGGTTGAGGAGTGGGTGGAAGATGTGGAGGATGGTGAGGTCCTAGAACCCACATGGAATCAAGGTCATGCGAGTGACATGTGCAGTTTGGAGAAAGAGGCGCGTGTCGCACAGAGGCACCAGCACAGCATAAGAGGGAGCAGGGTGCAAAAGCGGAGCGGCTGTCCCCTAGTGCTCATCGGTATGTATTAGCTTGAGAATTACCAGTTATCCAAGAAATACATGTAGCGATCAAAGGATCCATAATAGAGTTAAGCGAACCCGAACTGCAAAGTTCTGGTTCATACCAGATTTAACGGTCCAGTCGTAGTTTCACAGTCAGGTGGGCAGTCCGGTGACCAGGACACTGTCTGGGTGGCGGTCGGACGACCGGGACCCAGTATGACTGATGTTGAAGTTAGGAGTCACAGTGCGGAATGAATTAGCAGGGTCTGGTGCAGGGTAATCGCACGCCCCCTGGTGTTGAGCACCAGCGTTTGTGCGGCCACATACCAGGACCCTGATGCCGCTTCAGTAAAAAGAGTACTGGATACCAGAAGCCATCACCAGACTGATCTGCAACTTGGAACAGGATGTGACATTCACTGTAGCAGCTGTGCGCGCTTTTGGCGTTGTCACCCTGCTGCTGCTCGAATGTCTGCGCTGCATTGTAACTTCGGTCTTCCTGCTCACCGCCTCATGAGACTGTGCGAGCAGCAGCATGGGACAGTGGAGTTTCAGCTGCAGCACGCACGGGTCAGTGGCTTTGCACCAGACTTCCCTCCAATTGATCAGAATTAAAGGATTTCAAGTGGACTCATTACAATTACAGGGCCTCTAAAGAGTCCTGTATGGTTATTTGTCGTCACTACCTTCCCGTGTCGGGAGTGAGTCATTTGCACACCTGCTGCCTTCCTTGCATGTGGTAGCCATTTCTCAGGGTCCCTGTATGGAATGGAATCCTGATTCCCCGTTACCTGTGGTCACCATGGTAGGTGCAGAAACTGGCATCGAAAGTTGATATGGATGACATCCAAATGCAAAGTCGCTGTCATGGGGATGTGCAATTGGCCCGAGGTTCTCTAGAGTCAAAGTGCCTGCGCAACTATAATGTCAACAGCTACTCTGCGGAACAGAATTGTATTTTTTATATGTTCCAATATTTTGTGGGCTACCACAATTAAAATAAAACAAAAAACATAAAAAACTGTGTTGGCTACTGTGGCGGAACCAGCCTCGCCACTGGGCATTGGAGAAGACTGATTGCCGGCCTCCTGCCCTGTGATTATGGCCCCATGTTGAAAGGATGGATTTTCCCCTGCAAAGACCCAAAAGCTGGGTCTTTCGGTACTTTCCCTACGTGAGCAGTGTTACCCAGATAGCTATGTCATGGAGCCCATTCGTATAATGAAAGACTATGGGAAAGACTTTGGCTCCATGGCAATTGAACTGTATGTGTGTGCTCTGAGCGCCATTCAGTAATAATGTGCGCTCAGATCTGAGCTATCTGGGGATATGTTGAATGTACCTGTTTTGTGCAAAGGCTGTACAGTTATATGTTTTTATGTGTTTTATTGTATTTTGCTGCCATGTGTTCAATGAAGTTTTGCCTCTGTCCTTGGAGATAAGTGGATTACTTCCCAATTATCTCCAGGATAGAAGACTCTGTGGAACTGGTTTTGGGCAGAAAAGCCATGCTTCCTTTGGTCACAAAGGACTACGATCTATCTTTTGAACCACTTGACCAATATGTTTTGACATATGTTTGTATTTGGAGTATGCTGATTCTGAAAATGTAAGTTTTATGTGAATGTGATGCATACTTTTCAAGTTATGAATAATGTGGAAAAACTGTATTTTTCCTGCTGGTGATAATTATGTTAACCCATTGTGTGCCATAATTAGATCACAAGCAGAGGGGAGGATTTTGTGTATATTTGCACAAAAAAAAAAGCAATAGAAGACAGAAGACGTCCTGAAGCTGACTGAGGAAGCCGATTTTCGGTGAAACGCGTTTTGGCTGCAAGTGGATCCATGCCAGACCACTTAATACATTAGTATTACTTATATGTTTTTATATATCCCTTTTTTTGTTTTTATAAATAGTCTGTATACATTTTAATATTGATAATAAACATATTTGTTATATATTACACTTCCTGCATCCTGCACAAGTGATTCAAGAAAGGGATAGTGTCACCCTATAAACTGACACTGAACCTACATACTTAGAGCCAGTTATAAAAAGGCTCTAAATAAGGTGAGCACTTTTCTGGATTTTATCCACACTGATACGCATTGGTATTTTAAATACTACACTTAGTTTGGACGTTTTTTCTCTGTTTTATCTTAACACACTCTGGAGAACAACAGACGTTCCATCACTGAGAGAGAGGGGTTGTGTGATCTACCCAAAAGACACAGACGCTTGGAAGTTTAGAGCCTTACCACTGTAAAAGGCTCTAAAAAATGTGAGTTAATTTACATTCTAACTCACATATATAATTAAACAATAAATTTTCTCGACATATTGCACTATTATTTGTATATATCTGTTTTTCTTTTCCCTATATATATACACGGGAATACAAGCATTGTATAGATGGTAAGTGCTTCTTGGCACTACATACATATATTCACAACTTCTAAATTTACACTGAAGCGCTTCACTCATGGAAATTGAGGGTTTGGGAATAAAAGAGGCTGTATGTGCCAGTCCAGTCAGTTCCTGCTTAACCCTCAAAGTGAAGTGTCGTCTCATTATTGGGGGAGGATTCATTGTATGCTGTTCCAGTTTGACTGCTAGGAGTGTAAACCTATTCGCATGGTTTTTCCTATTCAGCTGTATACAACATTCATATGCTTTAGAGCATTCATATGCTCCTACGGTTCGGTGGTTTTGGTGTCTGCTGTAGTGCTTGGAGTCCTCAGGAAGCGCTAGGAGCATCCTTCAACGGAGGTACCCAGTCAGGGTGCCAGGTGATCCGTTACAGCTACCTCCTCCTCCTCCTCCACTGCTGCTTCCACCTACACCGCCACGGTCACCGCCTCCTCAACCCATGGGTCACTCAGTATAAACGATGTACACAATAGCAGAGGCTTGTGAAGGCCTTTTCTCCATGCATCAGGAGTTGAGCATTTCTCCATGCATCAGGACTGCATGAAATGCACCACAGGCCGCAAATGCTTCTTTTTTTGTATGTCCCAATATTTTGTGGGCTACCACAATAAAAAAAAAAAACACACAAATAAAAAAACAGTGTTGGCTACCTCATTCTTCTCCTCCACTGCCGCTTCCACCTACACCGCCACGGTCACCGCCTCCTCAACTTATGGGTCACTTAGTATAAACTACGTACACAATAGCAGAGGCTTGTGAAGGCCTTTTCATTATGCATCAGGAGTTGAACATTTCTCCATGCATTAGGACTACAAGAAATGCACCGCAGACCGCAAATGTATCTTTTTTTATATGTCCCAATATTTGGGGGGCTATCCCAATTAAAAAAAAAAGTGTTGGCTACCTCATCGTCCTCCTCCACTGCGGCTTCCACCTACACCGCCACGGTCACCGCCTCCTCAACCTATGGGTCACTTAGTATAAACTATGTACACAATAGCAGAGGCTTGTGAAGGCCCTTTCTCCATGCATCAGGAGTTGAGCTCAGTTTGAACAATGAAAGAGAATACCCTGCACTCCAACCCTCTCTCAAATTGATAAGTCTGGTGATCCTCCTAACAGCCATGCTTTAGATTTTGATTTATGTTTTTCCAAAGCTAAAATCAAAGATTCCATCTAGTGCTATTTTATGGCTCAGCTGTATTTTTAATTTTTAGGTATTTATGTTATTTTAAGTGATTTTCCTGTCCACATTTGTTTGCAGGGCACTTGTCCTACTCTTACCCCCATTTTACTTCCTTTTGCAGCTCTTTAGCCCTTTCCAGGAGTTTTACAGAGGCATTTTTGTGGCCAAAAGTTCAGGTCCCCTATTAACTTCAATGGGGTTCGGGGTCAAGTTCAAGCCTGAA
This sequence comes from Pelobates cultripes, assembly GCA_933207985.1. Lineage (NCBI taxonomy): Eukaryota > Metazoa > Chordata > Amphibia > Anura > Pelobatidae > Pelobates > Pelobates cultripes. The sequence goes on along the minus strand of OW240915.1, from coordinate 137,191,243 downwards.
CCCGGACTTTTTTTCAAAGTTTGGCCGAACCCGCCAGACCCGAACATCCAAGCTATGGGGGTGTAACCAGGTTAATTTATAAAAGTGTTAATTTCTATTGAAATCTGCACCTTTTTTCCAAATGAAAATAAAAATAAGACACACAGTCACACAAAGCTTTTCAGCAAGCTAAAGTATTTGACGTGTCTGAGTGTCCCTGAAAGTGCACTAAAATGTGCATGAAATATTTACCCTTATCAAAAACAGTGAAATGAAACATTGTTGAACAATTTGTATTTTTATTACAACTTCTGTCGAGTATTATAAATCCAATGTTGTGAGATCTGCCAAACTCTATATTTGGTAGATCCTTCCCTTCTCAATCAAGAGCACCATAAGTGGTTGTCCTGTTCGGTGGCACCACATGCATGAGGGGAGCTGTTTCAAAGATCTCCTGAGGGGCTTTTAGTTTTCCATCAGTAATACCAAAAACCCTCAGATACCAAGGTGACAGAACAATGCCCCCTTGTAGATTTCTGAGAGTTTCTCCAGTCTTAGCTTTGTGTTCTCCAAGTATTGTTTTCCATATTCTATCGAGATCCATGGTAAAGGCCTTTTTGATTTTTTGACAATTGAAAACTTGCTGACTTTGAAGTCCTTTATCATAAACAAGCTACAAATGTGTTGTTTATCTATGATCCATCATCTGTCAAGATAAAATTACCTAGAGAAAAGAAAAAAAAAAAAAAAACTTTGGTAATTCTTTGGTTTGCAAAAAAAACAAACATTATTCAAATTTAATAATTGATTGGCAAATCAAGGCAGGAATCCTTTTCACATCTGCTCCTAGCATTTAACCCTATATGAAAGAAGTCACTCAGAAAGATGTAACGTTATAGTGTTAGTATTTTTCATATATAAAATAATATAATACCGTCGTTTCGCTTATTTGGCTTCCAGAAAACCAGATTTCTTCGAATTTTCTACCTCTTGCAGACTAACAGACCAGTTTCCTGAAACACAGAAGCATCTCTGTCACATGATAATAAAAACTGAGAGCAAGGTTCACACAGCTATCACAGGATACAAAGTCTGCTTATTCATTCTGGGGTTTAATTACTAAGCAGTGAGATTTTGCATTAAACCGTGAATTGCTGGTATTTGACTAGGAAACTGCAAAATGCAGGCCAAAATGAAAATATTAACCAAATCAAGCTATTTGGTCAGGTTAGCAATTTAAAAAAAAAAAATTTTTTTAATTATGTCTGTGACCTAAATGTTGTTTGTCTATTGTGGAAACTTAATAAATTGCTGTGAACAAATGTGTGTTGCATGGAACTGTACCGCTACATAGCACGTGTTACTGAGATATCTTAATCTACCTTGATAAAATAATTACAAAAACGATTATTGTGAAAGAGTGCAAACTGTTTTGACTTTCGCCCTACATGGAATGTAGATAATCTACGGAGACCTGATATTAGACGTGTTAATAAATTCTGAGCTAACCTCAAAAAATGCATTCTCCATCTGAGAGGCACCGCTGGGATTCGAACCCAGGATCTCCTGTTTACTAGACAGGCGCTTTAACCAACTAAGCCACGGCGCCAACTCGCGCACGCCATGCTCCCCAGACACGGTAGTAAATCAGAGCTGCCCGGGCACCTGCCCTTCACACATGTCACCGCTTGGCCGTCACCCCGCCCCCCATACAGCATGCCCGCCCGGGACTCCGCGAGCTGTCTTATAGCACGGACTAACATGCCTTCCTCTACCATCCGGCACACGGTATACACGGGGAACCCGGAAGTGAGATTACTATCGCGCCTCCTCCCATGTCCGGCACCGCGGGGGTTAACCCGGCAGACGGCCCTCCCTGGTGTATGGCATGCATCCCGAATGTGACCCAGCTTTGTCTGAGCCCAAGTCCCTCCCCCGGGATGCACCCTGACCTCTACACCCATTTAACCAGTCGGTGTACCGTTACCATCCTCATCGGCAGTAATTCCGGCCAGAGGGACACAGCCCGCAGCAATCCCAGGGAGCACACCGGACTTTGCACAAGGTGAACACAGCACCCAAAGGCTGCTTATTAGACTCTGTGGGAGTTAGCCATAAAGAATCATTCTGGGGCCAAATTCTAAAATAGTGAGCAGTCACCGTGGAAACCAATGGGGTGTCCCTGCAAATTGCTCCACTTTCACAGCATTTCCCCAGAATGCCTGTTTATACATAGCCCCATTATATATGTTGTGCACAGAACATCCAGCGGTGTTGATGTGTATTATTTAAGTACTAATCAATGTGTGCATGTGCTGTCTTTTACACTTTGGATCTTACTGTGTTTTATTAGCGATCTCTGACAAATTAAGCTTTTGTACAGTAATTATTTCTAGACTGAAAACAAAATGTGGACATTATTCCATCTTATCTAAGAAAGTAAAATATAACCGCTCCAGCTACGCGTTTTCATTTGAATAATGTACAAAAGGATAATTTATTTGAATACGTATTCCATTTACACACTGTTGTGGACTACTATCGGTATTTATAAATTCCGAAGTAGAAAACATTCTACATTCCAGACCGCACCTCCATTTTATTAATAGTCTTTGGCTTGCTCTGAAACCCTGCTCATTTTTTCAGACACTGCTGTAGTGTATGTATCCCAGCTCCTTTTTACTGGCCCTGCTGCAGTGTATCTATCCCAGCTTTACTACGCTGGTCTTTCATGGTGCATTGTTATTTCTCATGCCTTCTCCCTGATTTCCAGGGTAATTCACTAATTATTATTATTATTAGCATTTATATAGTGCCAACATATTCGGCAGCACTTTACAATTATTGAATGGGGATATTTGACATACAAAATGTTTACAGAGACAAGTGTTGAAGACAGCCGTGTCCAAACAAGCTTGCAATCTATGAAGAAGGGTTAAAGACAGACAAGAGAAATAACAGTATGTTGAGAGAAATAACAATATGTCGAGGGGAAAAGGGACTGATAGATCAGATGCCTATATTTAAATAAGCTATTAAGTGTTGTGTGGGAAAAAAGGAACAGTGAAAAGAGAGAGCAATTTGGGGAAGGAAGGCAATTTTTAATGCGAGCAGTGTCACCAAAAAAGATGGTAGGGTTTCCAAAAGAGAGGTGTTTTAAAAGACTGCAGGCTATGGGAGAGAGTCTGATGGCACATTTAGGGTGTTTCATAACAACCAGGTAGCCCTTGAAAATTCCTACAGATGAGAGTTGGCAGTGTGTGAGCAAATAGATGTCAGGAGAAGGTCGTTCATAGAGAAAAGTAAACGAGAGGTGGAGACCAGTGCCTGGTGGACCCAAGGTAAGAAGTCAAATTTTTTTTAAAATAGATGACTACTTACAGAGGAGGGAGGGACATCCGGGAACTCCAGGTACTAAAACAATGTTAAGCTTCAAAATTCTACACTGGATCTGGAAACCCTTACACTGCCACGGACTTATGCACTAACACATTCTGCTTTCCTTGTCTCTGAGTAAATTCACTGCAGGGAACACTCAATGAACACGCCAGTCATTATGGAGATCAAAAAGTATTCAACATTTTTAATATGTGTACATTGTATATATGAAACACAGTTTTCTTAGGGTGTAAACAACAAAAGGCAAAATCAACCAATCATAGAAGTTTCAGTGCAAAAAGTGTAATTATTCATAGAACATTACGTATTGTCAGTTAGTCTACCGCACATGTACAGGTGATCCTCAAAAAATTAGAATATCGTGCAAAAGTTCATTTATTTCAGTAATGCAACGTAAAAGGGGAAACTAATATGAGATAGACGCATTACATGCAAAGCAAGATAGTTCAAGCTGTGATTTGTCATAAGTGCGATGATTATGGCTTACAGCTCATGAAAACCCCAAATCCACAATCTCAGTAAATTAGAATATTACATGCAATCAATAAAACAAGGAGTGTACATAGAACAGTATCGGACCTCTGAAAAGTATAAACATGCATATGGACTCAGTACTTGGTTTGGGCCCCTTTTGCAGCAATTACTGCCTCAATGCGGTATGTGGCACTGCTGAGGTGTTATGGAAGACCAGGATACTTCAATAGCAGCCTTCAGCTCTTCTGCATTGTTCGGTCTCGTGTCTCTCCTCTTTCTCTTGGCAATGCCCCATAGATTCTCTATGGGGTTCAGGTAAGGCGAGTTTGCTGGCCAGTCAAGCACAGTAATCCCACGGTCATTGAAGCAGCTTTGGTGCTTTTGGCAGTGTGGGCAGGTGCTGCTGAAAAATGAAGTCAGCATCCTGATAAAGCTTGTCTGTGGAAGGAAGCATGAAGTGCTCCAAAATCTCCTGGTAGACGGCTGCGGTGACCCTAGACTTAATGAAGCACAGTGGACCAACACCAGCAGATGACATGGCTCCCCAAATCAACACAGACTGTGGAAACGTCACACTGGACTTCAAGCATCTTGCAGTGTGTGCCTCTCCATTCTTCCTCCAGACTCTGGGTCCTTGGTTTCCAAATGAGATGCAAAAGTTGCTCTCATCAGAAAAGAGGACTTTCGACCACTGAGCAACAGACCAGGTCTGTTTTTCTTTAGCCCAGGTAAGACGCTTCTGATGTTGTCTGTTGTTCAGGAGCGGCTTGACAAGAAGAATACGACATCTGAATCCCATGTCCAGGATCCATCTGTATGTGGTGGCTCTTGATGCACTGACTTCAGCCTCAGTCCACTCCTTGTGAAAGTCCCCAAAACATTTGAATGTGTGATACTTATTTGTTAATTGGAACACAACTGCAGAGTTTCCTAATTGAAGTATTTGCTAGATTCACCTCTTTTTATATTGAAAAAGAAGTAATTACTATTACCTTAATTACACATGTAGCTTAGAATTTGTGTGTAACTAAAAGAATCTGTTAATTTCAGATGTCACTTAAATTCCCTTCTGTGGAATCAAATAGTAATAAATGAAGCAGGAGAAGTTGTAATAATAATTGAGTTGATTATTGGAGGGTGAATTATTGTTATAAGTAGATCAATTAGAATAAGAAACTTAATTAGAGAGAATGACACAGTGGATTAATTGGAACAGAAATACTTAACTTAATAAGGCAAGTTCTGGAACTTAAGGGTTATTTTCACCCGATGGAATGAGAAGATAGTCCATTAAGCAAGCCGTGGTCTAGGAGTGGAGAGAGGAGCAGTCTGTTTAGCAATCCGTGGTCTAGGAGTGGAGAGAGTGGAAGTCCGTTTAGCAATCCGTGGTCTAGGAGTGGAGAGAGTGGAAGTACGTTTAGCAATCCGTGGCCTTGGAGTGAAGAGAGTGGAAGTCCGTTTAGCAATCCGTGGTTTGATACAGGCAGGATGGAGTAAAACAGCTGATCACTTTTCAGGTACCTGTGTAATAATCCAGCGTTTTGAATCTGGCGCGGTCTCCCTAAGTATCGTGGAGGGACCGCGTCAGAGAAAGGGGAGGAGCTAAGCGCCGTGAACCCGGAAGTGGGTTCTTACGGCGAATGTATTTTAAGTTATACCTGACAGTACCCCCTTCTCATGGGGCATCCTCTGGGTGCACTTATCTCGGTTTGGAGGGATAACGTTTGTGAAATGCAGCAACTAACCTCTTAGCATGTACATTAGATGAATCTTCCCAAGTGTCTTCATCAATACCATAACCCTTCCATCTAATAAGGTATTGTAAGGAGCCACGGTGGATACGTGAATCCAAAATTCTATGTATTTCATATTCTTCTTCACCTTGGACAATGATAGGATCAGGAGTAGTTACTAAATCCCTATTGAAAGGATCAGGGAGGTGAGGTTTAAGCAAAGAGACATGGAATACAGGATGAAGTTTAAAACTTGGAGGGAGGTCCAGTTTAACAACGTTATCATTAATAATCGTATTTACTTTAAAAGGACCAAGAAAAAGAGAGCTTAATTTCTTTGAAGGACGGTTTGTGGTAATATTCCTAGAGGAAAGCCAGACCAGATCCCCTACATTATAAGGAGGGGGAATTCTTCTTTTATTGTCAAAATATCTTTTCTGGTTATTTTGGGCAAGTTGAAGATTCTCCCGTAATTTGAGGAATAGTGAGGACATAAATTCGTTTTTTTGATGTAACAGTAGGATTGGATGAAATATTATTTTGGATGGAAAATGAAGATGGATGGAATCCATAGTTCGAGAAGAAAGGAGTCATTTTTGCACTAGAATGAATAGTATTGTTGTAAGAGAATTCGGCCATAGGTAACCATGTGGTCCAGTCATCCTGTAGGTATGAACAATAACATCGAAGATACTGTTCCAGACATTGATTAACTTTCTCTGTTTGTCCATTAGTTTGAGGATGGTAGGCGGATGAGAGTTTGCGTTGAATTTGAAGGGAGAGACACATCTCTTTCCAGAATTTGGAGGTAAACTGTGTCCCTCTATCAGAAATAATTTCTTCAGGAAGACCATGAAGTTTTACAATATTATCTATAAAGACTTTGGATAATTCTACGGAGGAGGGTAATTTCTTTAAAGGAATAAAATGGGCCATTTTTGTGAAGCGGTCCACAACGACAAGAATAGTGGTGGAATGCTGAGATGGTGGAAGATCTACAAGAAAATCCATAGAAATGGATTGCCAAGGTTTTTCTGGAATAGGTAAGTTAAGTAGTAACCCAAAAGGTTGATTATGTTCAGTTTTGGACCTTTGACAGATAGGGCAAGTTTTGACATATAATTCAATGGTTTTATTTTGGCGAGGCCACCAATAATATCGTGAAGTTAGTTCAAGAGTTTTTTTAATCCCAGGATGTCCGGCTAGTGGTGAGTCATGAACCATTTTAAGTAATTTATTTCTAAAAATAGGAGGGATATAAATTTTATTTTTAAAGTAAAATATACCATCCTTTTTTGTTAATATAGGTGTTTTGGGAAGTTCAAGATCTTTTTGATTCAAATTCTTTAAGTCATCTTGAAGAGAGGAAAGGATTCCAATTATTTTGTTAGAAGGATAATCATCAATAGAAGTTTTATAAGAAATTCGAGAGAGGGCGTCAGCTTTTTGATTTCTAGTTCCAGGTCTGTATACTAATTGGAAGTTAAAGCGGTTAAAAAAGAGGTTCCATCTAACTTGTCTAGCTGTAAGGGTTTTGTTAGTATACAGATATTCGAGATTTTTATGATCAGTATAAACAACTATAGGTTGTTTTGTATCTTCAAGAAGATGACGCCAATTTTCAAGGGCAGCTTTAACGCTTAACAATTCTTTTTCACCAATAGGATAATTTTTCTCAGCAGAGCTCAAGGATCTTGAAAAGAAGGCAACTGGATGAAGTGGATCTTGAGGTGTCTTTTGTTGAGAAAGAACTGCTCCGATAACTGAATCTGATGCATCTACTTCAAGAACATATAAGAATGTTGGATTAGGTAGTTGTAGAATAGGTGCGGTTGTAAATCTTTTTTTTAATTCAGTAAAGGCTTTTTGGGCTTCTTTATTCCAATTAAAAGGACGTTTATTACTGTTAAGAAGATTAAGTGGACGTGATACATCTGAGTAGTTTCTAATAAATTTCCTATAGAAATTTGCAAATCCAAGAAATCGCTGTAATTCTTTAGTAGTAGCAGGAACGGGCCAGTTAATAATACATTCAATTTTTGAGTTATCCATTTTTAAGGAATGAGGTGAAATAATATATCCTAGGAAAGATAATTTGGTAACCTCAAAAAGGCATTTCTCAGGTTTAGCGTATAATTTGTGAGTTCTCAATCTAGATAGAACCCATCTTACATGCTTCCTATGTTCATCCAGATTGTTAGAATATATTAAGATATCATCTAAATAGATAATAACACATATATCCAGGAGATCTCTAAAGATATCATTTATGAAATGTTGGAATGTAGCAGGGGCATTACAAAGCCCAAAAGGCATTACAAGATATTCGTATAGACCATATCTTGTTCGGAAAGCGGTCTTCCATTCATCATCCTGTTTTATTCTAATGAGGTTATAAGCGCCCCGAAGGTCGAGTTTAGTGAATATAGTTGCAGTTCTTAATCTTTCAATTAATTCATTTATTAGCGGAAGAGGATAACGGTTTTTTATTGTTATTTTATTTAAGGCTCTGTAATCTATAATGGGACGGATGGTTTGATCTTTATTTCTCACGAAGAATATACTAGAAGCAGCCGGGGATGTCGAGGGTCTGATGAACCCTTTACGTAAATTTTCATTAAGATATTCCTTTAAGATTTCTAATTCCTTTTCAGAAAGTGGGTAGATGTGACCATAAGGAATGGGAGCTCCAGGTATTAGATCAATTGGGCAATCATATACCCGATGAGGTGGAAGTGTTTCTGCTTCTTTTTTACAGAAGACATCTGAAAATTCGGAGTAGAATGTAGGTATAACTGGTTCTTTAGTAATTTGGAGAATAGGAATATGTTGAAAACACGTTTTTTTACAGAAATCAGAGGAGAAAGAGATGGTAAAAGGAGACCATTCAATTAGAGGATTATGGGTTTTTAACCAATTAATTCCTAAAATGACCGGATAAAGTGGAGATTTAATAACATCAAATGTAAGGAATTCGGTATGAACGTTGTTGGTAGTTACTTTTATAGGAATTGTCTCATCTTTTATGGGTCCAGAGGATATAAATGAACCATCAATAACTCTGATTGGAACAAAGTGAGTTTTTCGAACACAAGGAATTTTATTTTTTGTAACAAAAGAAAAATCAAGAAAGGTTCCACTGGCACCAGAATCGATTATAGCCTCAGTCACGATTCTTTTTGTATCCCACTGTAATATGAGAGATATAGAAAAATAAGTAGATGTTTTTCTTTTTTGTAGTACGTTCAATATTGAAGTAGATGAATGATGCTTACCACTTTTTGAATGTTTCAGTAGAGGACAATCGGGAATTATATGTTCTTTCGAGGCACAATACATACATAAGTTTAATTGTCTCCTTCTTATTCTTTCTTCAGAAGTAAGAGGACTTCTTATTATACCTACTTCCATAGGTTCGGTTTGAGTAGAGAATTTTTCAGTGATTTTAGGAGAAGTGATAGGTTTTCTCCAGGTAGAATTAGTAAGAACTTTTTCAGCTCTTCTTTCTCTTAGACGTCTATCAATACTAATGGAAAGTTGAATCAATGCATTTAAGGTGGGAGGAAGTTCAGTACGAGAGAGTTCATCCTTCACAGCTTCTGATAATCCGAGACGGAATTGATTGCGTAAAGAAATGTAATTCCATTGGGTTTCTGTAGCCCATCTTTTGAATTCTGCAATATAGTCTTCAACAGGTCTATTCTTTTGGTGGAGAGTTCTGATGGTTAAATCAGCAGTAGCCTGTTTATAAGGGTCTTCATAAAGTAAAGACATAGCTTCAAAGAACTCATCCAATGAATCTAATATGGGATCATCATTCTCTAAAAAGGAATGGGCCCATGCCATAGGTTCACCTCTTAAAAAAGAGATCACTGAACAAACTTTGGATCTTTCGGTGAGATAAGATCTAGGTTTTAAGGCTATTAGGAGTTTGCAAGAATTCAAAAACTCTCTGTACTTTGTTCTATCTCCATAAAAATTTTCAGGATTACAGACAGCAGGATCGCCAACCGATTGAAGAGCGGCATGAGGAAGGTGACCTTGCATGTCTCTAACATGAGTTAATATTCTCTCATTTGTAATTTGCAGTTCCTGTAAACCCTGAGCAATCGTATCCACTCTATTGGTTAGGGCAGAAACTTGAGCGTTAATATCTGCTGGTTCCATTGTAAAAAGGCTGGATTATTCTGTGATACTTATTTGTTAATTGGAACACAACTGCAGAGTTTCCTAATTGAAGTATTTGCTAGATTCACCTCTTTTTATATTGAAAAAGGAGTAATTACTATTACCTTAATTACACATGTAGCTTAGAATTTGTGTGTAACTAAAAGAATCTGTTAATTTCAGATGTCACTTAAATTCCCTTCTGTGGAATCAAATAGTAATAAATGAAGCAGGAGAAGTTGTAATAATAATTGAGTTGATTATTGGAGGGTGAATTATTGTTATAAGTAGATCAATTAGAATAAGAAACTTAATTAGAGAGAATGACACAGTGGATTAATTGGAACAGAAATACTTAACTTAATAAGGCAAGTTCTGGAACTTAAGGGTTATTTTCACCCGATGGAATGAGAAGATAGTCCATTAAGCAAGCCGTGGTCTAGGAGTGGAGAGAGGAGCAGTCTGTTTAGCAATCCGTGGTCTAGGAGTGGAGAGAGTGGAAGTCCGTTTAGCAATCCGTGGTCTAGGAGTGGAGAGAGTGGAAGTACGTTTAGCAATCCGTGGTCTAGGAGTGGAGAGAGTGGAAGTCTGTTTAGCAATCCGTGGCCTTGGAGTGAAGAGAGTGGAAGTCCGTTTAGCAATCCGTGGTTTGATACAGGCAGGATGGAGTAAAACAGCTGATCACTTTTCAGGTACCTGTGTAATAATCCAGCGTTTTGAATCTGGCGCGGTCTCCCTAAGTATCGTGGAGGGACCGCGTCAGAGAAAGGGGAGGAGCTAAGCGCCGTGAACCCGGAAGTGGGTTCTTACGGCGAATGTATTTTAAGTTATACCTGACAGAATGGCTTTTTCCTGACAATCCTCTCCAGGCTACGGTCATCTCTGCTGCTTGTGCACCTTTTTCTTCCACACTTTTCTCTTCCACATAACTTTCTATTAATGTGCTTTGGGAACATCCAACTTCCTTGACAATTACCTTTTTGAGGCTTTCCATGGTTATGGAGGGTGTCAATGATGGGTTTTCTGCACAACTGTCAGGTCAGCAGTCTTCCCCATGATTGTGATTCCTACTGAACCAGACTGAGAGACCATTTAAAGGGACACTATAGTCACCTGAAAAACTTTAGCTTAATGAAGCAGTTTTGGTGTATAGAACATGCCCCTGCAGCCTCACTGCTCAATCCTCTGCCATTTAGGCGTTAAATCCCTTTTGTTTATGAACCCTAGTCACACCTCCCTGCATGTGACTTGCACAGCCTTCCATAAACACTTCCTGTAAAGAGAGCCCTATTTAGGCTTTCTTTATTGCAAGTTCTGTTTAATTAAGATTTTCTTATCCCCTGCTATGTTAATAGCTTGCTAGACCCTGCAAGAGCCGCCTGTATGTGATTTAAAGTTTAATTTAGAGATTGAGATACAATTATTTAAGGTAAATTACATCTGTTTAAAAGTGAAACCAGATTTTTTTTTTTTTTTTCATGCAGGCTCTGTCAATCATAGCCAGGGGAGGTGTGGCTAGGGCTGCATAAACAGAAACAACGTGATTTAACTCCTAAATTGCAGGGGAATGATCTATACACTAAAACTGCTTTATTTAGCTAAAGTAATTTAGGTGACTATAGTGTTCCTTTAAAGGCTCAGAAATCCTTTGCAGGTGTTATGGCTTACTTAGCTGATTAGAGTGGGACACTGTGAGCCTAGAATATTGCACCTTTTCACAATATTCAAATTTACTGAGATTGTGGATTTGGGGTTTTCATGAGCTGTAGGCCATAATCATCGCACTCATGACAAATCACGGCTTGAACTATCTTGCTTTGCATGTAATGCGTCTATCTCATATATTAGTTTCCCCTTTTACGTTGCATTACTGAAATAAAAGAACTTTTGCACGATATTCTAATTTTTCGAGTATCACCTGTATAGCACGTCTTCTCTAAACTATACAAGGTTATCTTGATCTGTGGAAAAATAAGGGAGTTGGTGTGCCACTGCAACAGATTGCAGACAGTTAGGAAAGAAAAAATTCTTACTTTTAACCCCTGCAGATGTGGACAGACGTCAAAGGCTTGTTTTTTTGTTTATTCAAGTAGTTTCTAATTAAAGTGCATAGTAGTACATCATAATGTAATAAAGAACATACCAATACTAGTATTAAGTGCTTATATGATTATCATGTTAACGTATTACAGCTGCACGTATATTACATGTTCATAAACATTTTATATCTAAACATTAACATAACAGACACCACAACAATTACACATAAACATAAAATACTGAGACAAATGTGGCAGGCCCAAAAAAATTAAGGAAAAAGAGAGATCATCTTCTGGGAGAAGGGAAACAAAAAATAAGAGACAAAAAGGAGTAAGATGTTCATCAACGTAGACAGGGTAATATATGATATTTGGGAATAATTAACTCTTATAATATGTAAACCAAGCATCCTAAATCACATTATATTTAGATATATTATTTTCACTATAAAATATTGCTTTCTCCATCACTCCTTGATAATTAATCTGAGCTTTAATTACTTGTATATTGGGGAGTTTCTCCAGTATCTGGCCATACAAAGCTTAACAGCCATTAATATATGTATGGTAAGATATAATGATGGTTTCGACAAAGGAGGAAGGTTCAAATAAAAGAGAAACCTCTCTGAGGTCAAATCAACATTTAATTTTAGTAACTTCTGATTTAAGGATGTTCAGTTTATCACAATCCCACCAAATATGTTTTATGAACCAAGATTCCTATTACATCTCCAACACTGGCTAGAAGCATTTGGTTGGGATTTAGATAGCTTAGTAGGGACCATATACCATCTGTGAGTAAGTTTTAAGAAAACCATATTTACACAATGAGTAGATTTTCCAAGTATTTTGAAAGCATTTGTCCATGGCTGAAGAGAGAATGTTTTCCCCCATATATTTTTCCCATTCTATGATGGATCTAGATTTTGTATCCTGGTTTGAGGAATGTATAACTTTACTAATCTTGGAGGAAATGTTTTCTTGTTCACCCAATAGAAGTTGGAACTTTATGAAGAAAGTCCGATATTCTCATATATGTAAATAGTTCTTTATTGGAGAGACCTGATCTTGATTGAATACCGGAAAACTTACTTATACTCTCGGCAAAGTAAATAAACTTCATTTTAACTAATCCTAACTCTAACCAATCAGTTAAATTAAGATCTTGAATAAAAAAAATGTAAAAACGGTCAGTGGAGTATGTTTAGAGAGTTGGTTATTTGAAGAAAAAGTTTATTTTCTAGGATCTATAGATTGGAATACTTGATTAATAACTAGATTATCTATACTGAGATTTCTCAAAATATTTTTATCAACCCAAAAAAAATGGAAAGGGTTGAGTTTACTACATACATTTCTTTCATATTTATACCAAGATTTTGTACTGGAGTTTCTGTTTCCCCATTCAAGAAAATGGAAGAACAGAACAGAATCGTATATATAAGGAAAACATTGGGAAAAGATAGCCCTCCTTCTGAAGTCCTAGTTGTCATTGTCTTGAACGCAATTCTCTGCTTCTTATTTTCCCAAGCATGCGATGTAAACAATTTATGAAAGGACTTTACCATTTCTCTTGGGACTCCTGAGAGGAATTGTTTTGAAAAAGATACTCCAATTTAGGAAGCTAATATGATCTTAGAATGTTTATTCTCCCAAGCCAAGAGAGTTGCACTTTACTCCATTTATCTGTCAAGCTTTTGAGCTCTTGTAGGAGTTCGCTATAATTGTCCTGGATCCAAGAACCAATATTAAAATTAATCTTAATGCCAAGATATATGAATTTATTAGACCAATTAAATTTGAACGCTTCAGAAAGAGATATATTCTGTAGGTGAAAAAGATTATTGTGAATAACTTGAGTCTTATGAATGTTAAATTCCTCTATACAACCCATCACAGCTGGAATGCAAACATCTGGATTTATCAAGGTCAAAATTATATCTTCTGCAAACATTGTTGTTTTCTGTTCTTGATTGGCTAAGTAGACGCCTGAGATGTTTCTAGTAAGTCTAATAAATGCTGCTAGGGATTATATAGCTAAAATATAAAGTAAAGGTGCTAATGGACACCCTTGTCGGGTGCCATTTCTAATAGGAAACCAAGCAAAATCTAAGCCATTTCCATAGACCTTTGCTGAAGGACTAGAATATAGTGACAGTGCAAGATCTTTACATTTTCCTTCAATTCCAAAAGCGGAAAGGGTAGCTGATAAAAAAAAAATTCCAGTTAACTCTGTACGCCTTTTCCGGGGTTGACCGCAATGAAAACCGACGGAAGGATATCTTTGGTGGCAACGAACGTTTAAATTTAAAATCTTACGAACATTATCACAAGCCGTTCTCGATTTTTGATAAATCCTGATTGAGTTACGTTAGAAATAACCAAACTAAGTCTATCTGCCAAGATTTTGGAAAATATTTTTGTATCTTGATTAATAAGCAAGATTGGACGATAGTTGCTTATATAACATGAATCCTTGCCTGGTTTTGGAATTGGTGAAATCGTTGCACTCAGCATATCAGAAGAGAAACCCTTGTATTCCTCTTTTTCTGCAAATACATTGCATAATAGGGGAGTAATAATTGGTTTGTATGTTTTGTAAAAATATGCTGTAAAGCCGTGTAAGCCTTATTTTTAAGATTCATAATTACTCTTTTAATTTCTTCCACTGTGATGGGTTTATTCAGAGTGTTTAGTTTTAGCAAATCAATTTTGGAAAGAGAAAGTTTAACAAAAAAAGAATCAAAGTCAATAGGAGAAACCCTAATTTCCTGAAGGTTATAAAGGGAGGCATAATACTCTGCAAAAGCCTTACCAATGTTTTGAGGGAACAGATGTATTCTTCCACCTTCTATAAAAAAAATTTTTAAATTCTATTTTTCTTTAAGTCAGGTTTAAGTTTTTTTTGGAGAAGAGATTTCCCCACTCTGTTATTACTAGCATACCATCATTGATTGAAATGTGTAATTGATCATTTGACTTTTTCTTTGAAAACATATTTGATCTGGAACTCTATTGCATTAACCCCTTAAGGATGTGTGACATGTCATGATTCCCTTTTATTCCAGAAGTTTGGTCCTTAAGGGGTTAATCTGTAGCTGTTAACATTTTGCAAGTTGGATATAGAGGTCTGCTAAATTAGCACCTCTTGCTTTCGTGGCTTTAGCTTCCAATTGGATAAAATACCCCCTCATGACACATTTAAATGATACCCAAACAGTCTCATTAGAGACCTGACCATTATCATTCAACTTTAGATAGTCCTTAACTAGATATTCTAAGTAAGCTCTATTTTGTTCTATCAGTAGGATAGTCCTCTAATTTCCATTGAGGTCTAGATTTAAAATTAGAATTATTGTCTATAGAAACATTTATAACAGCATGATCTGACCAAATAGACCCAATTTCAGAGCGTACAAACCTATTTAGAGTTGATGCGTCCGTAATGAATAAATCAATTCTAGAGTAGCTTAAATGAACTTTAGAAGAAAAAAAGTAAAATCTCTAACTTTCGGATGTTGAGTTCTCCAAATGTCATATAAATCAAAATGAACAAAAAGTTTCCTCTCGTATAGTGGCAGTACTTACAAGTGGGATGTTCCTTCTAGTTGGGACAAGAAGTGCTCCGCCTGCTGCCTCTATATAACCTGCCAGTCAGAGGAGAACTCCAATTCTTCTTGTCCCGGCAAACAGGACAGACAAGTTCCCCCCCCCAGGATCCAGGTGAGGCCCGGTAGCTCCCCGGGTGGGAGCTGAGCGGCACTGATACTTTCGGGATTCCCGTTATGAAACACAACCGGATATCCATTTTTGTGGCATCTTTGGGAGTTTCCGGGCGAACCTCCCACCAAGGAGCTATGCGCATGCACACAGCGGTGGAACGCATGCCCGGGTGGTTTTGCGTTACACAGAATCGCGCTACTGTGCATGTACAAAACGGTGTTCAAGATTTTGGCGCCAAAATTTAAATTTGGGCCTATATAAAGCTGTGCAGAACCTATCTGGCCCCAAGGGTGGGTGTACAGTCCTGGTTCTCCGTGTCACCAGCCCTCCTACATGGCTCTAAGGTGGTTTGAGGTGAGATTTAACTCTTTAAACTCTCCCTTATCACCTATCACTTTTGCATGCTCCTATATAAATGTCTGTTGTTTCTTTACAGATATGTCCAGTCCTATTTTACCGGATAAGGCAGAAAAAGATAAGATGTCTGCCTCTGTTCCAAAAAAAAAAAAGCCACAAATCAAAGCACTTATGTTGTCTGGAATGTGCGGTCCCTCTACCTGATGGATGTCGCAAAATGACGTGTAATCAGTATGCTATGGAATTGCTAGAAAAAAACAAGCAAACTGATATGTCTTCCTTCCTGTGCTGGTTCCAGGAAAATATATCCCAGACTTTTGAATCTTTTAAAGATGCTGTTAAGAAAGAACCGACCTTTCAGGAGAAGCAGATTAAGAAACGTAGGAGAGATAGATCTCCCTCTCTATCTGATATCTCATCAGGAGAATGATCTTCCTCCTCGCCTTCTGATATTTCCAGCGTAGCTTCGAGTGTGGAAGAGGGTTTTCCACCAGAAGAGCCTAAAAAAATTTATTAAAGAAGTATCGACAGCTGTTCAGGAACCAGAACCTACCAAGGGTAAGGTTAAAGGTTTCCCTATGCCTCCTAAAATAATGGATCTCCTTCAAAAAGAATGGAAGAATCCTGAAAGGCGTGCGTTTATTTCAAAACATTTTAAACTTCTTTTCAAACTACAGTCTGAAGAGAAATGGGAGGATCTTCCCAAGGTGGACATTCAGATAGCCCAGCTGTCAAAAAAGACTACTATACCCATTGGTGAGGTCTCGGGACTGAAAGACCCAATGGACTAGAGCCGAAACTTTGTGTAGAAGAATTTTCCAGGCCACAGGCTACCAGTGCAGAGCCGAAATAGCAGGCTCAGCGGTTCTCAGGGCACAGAGCAGTTGGCTCCAAGCCCTTGAAGACTCCCTCATGGGTAAGTCTGATTCAAACCCTGCCCATCTTATGTTCCTCCTAAAATTATCAAACAAATTTCTTTCGGAAGCCTCTGATGAGATTCTTCGTTTATCAGCCAGAATCATGGGTTTGTCATCTGTGGCCAGAAGAGCTCTGTGGCTACGAACATGGACAGCTGATTCAGCATCTAAGGCAGCCCTGTGTGAACTACCCTTTGAGAGGAACAAGCTCTTTGGCACTCCTTTGGAAGACATTATCAGACAAATGTCAGAAACTAAGAAGGCGCTACCTCTGGAGTCACGACCCCAAAAATATAAAAGAAATCAGTTCAAGGGTCAGCGTTCCTTTCGTTACCAAGGGCGTTCTCGCAGATTTAAAAAAACAGCAGCCAATGGTCTAGGCAGGATTTCAACAGACAAGAAAAAAGAGGAAATTCTGACGCCAAGAGAGTAGGAGGACGCCTTCAGTTCTTTGCCCACAAATAGGTAAAGATAACATCCAACGGGTGGACTCTAAGAACTATTTCAGAGGGTTACAGAATAAAGTTCTCTGCAATACCACAACCATCCATCCATCCTACTGTCAGGCTCTCCTGGCAGAAGCTCTTTTTCTTTTGCAAAAAAAATTATAGAAAAGATACCAAAACAATGGGAATTTCAAGCTGTGTACTCTCGCCTGTTCTTGGTACAAAAACCAGACTGATCTTTTCGGCCTATCCTGCACCTAAAAAAGGTCAACGCCTGCATACCCTATCAAAGGTTTCATATGGAGAATATTCTGTCTGTCACGCACATCTTGCAAAAAGGGTATTCATGGCAAAGCTAGACTTAAAAGATGCTTACCTCCATGTTCCAATGTCAGAGTCCTCCGGGAAGTTCCTCAGATTTGCAGTTTTAACAGGAAAGCAAAGAATTCTCCATTTTCAGTTCAAGGCTCTACTCTTTGGCCTGTCATCGGCTCCTCATACACTTACTAAAATCCTGGCAGCCATAGCATCTGCTTTGCGCCTGGAGGGTATTTCGATAGTTTCGTATCTGGACGACTGGTTCTTGAAAGCCCAATCGGAACAACTTCTTCTAAGATCTCATCTCGCGATCGCTATGAAGGTGCTGGAAAACATGACCATCTCAAGTTGGACTCTCCCAATCTCTACCAACGTGATAGAGCGGGTGACTCTTCCCTTAGAAACCCTTGCAATGTTCCACCTGACAGCATGGCTTCTGCAAGGTTGATCCTCCAAGGACATGGTCTCTCAGATCGCTTATGTGACGTGTTGCTGTCTTCAGTCCGCTTGCCCACGTCAAGAGTTTATGTCAGGGTTTGGTTAAAGTTCAGGTCCTGGTGTTGCATTCGAGGTTCGGATCCTGTCAGAGCATCAGTCCCAGAAATTCTGTCCTTTTTGCAGGATGGGTTTGAAACCGGACTAGGGGTCTCTACTCTCAAGGGACAGATTTCAGCCCTAAGTCATTTCCTGGTTCATGACATTGCCTCTGACCTGCTTATCCACAGGTTTTTTTTTTTTAAAAGCCATACGGCTCAAGCGGCCTCCCAAGATAGTCCCTTTTCCTACCTGGGATTTGTCCTTGGTGCTTCAAGCCCTTTGTGAACCACCGTTTGAACCATTACTAGAGGTTCCCTTAAAGCTTCTTACCTTCAAGACCGCAATCCTTGTGGCGATCGCCTCTGTAAGGAGGATAGGTGAAATTCAGGCTCTATCCTCCTCTCCTGAATTCACCATTTTTCATCAAGATAAAGTTGTCCTGCACCCCAGGCCTCCTTTTTTGCCCAAGGTTATTTCAAGTACTTCTTTAATCTGAAGACCTCTGTAAAGCAGCCACTTGGTCATCGTTTCATACCTTTTATTAAACATTATAGGCTGGACATTTTTCTCATCACCTGAAGCTGCTTTTGGGCGTAAGGTGCTTCAGGCAGTGGCCTTCTGAGTCCCCACCCTTTTGTTTTGTTTCCAGGGATCTCGCTATATCCCACTTGTAAGTACTGCCACTATACAAGAGGAAAAACAGTAATTTTACTTACCGTAAATTCATTTTTTCTTAGTATAGTGGCAGTACTAGTTTTTCCCTCCACTTTTATATGGATTAATTAATTTTGTAGTATTCAGTCTCTGTTTTGGTTATTTTGGATTACTGGAGTTCTCCTCTGACTGGCAGGTTATATATTGGGCCAGCAGGCAGAGCACTTCAATTATCCTAAAAAGAAGGGGGAGCTTCTTGTTTCAACTAGAAGGAACATCCCACTTGTAAGTACTGCCACTATACTAAGAGAAAAGATGAATTTGCGGTAAGTAAAATTACTGTTTTCTTGAAGCTATTTTGTGCGAGATTTGTATAAAGTTAACATACGCTTAGAAACTTTAGAATTTTTATTCATCTTAACAACTAACACTGTATTTCAATCGCCACCACTGAGTAAAACCCACTTTTTAATTTTCTCCACTTTCCAAAAAAACTTCTTATATGGGAGAAATCCTTTGGAACATATAACTTGACATGGGCATATGTAATTGAAAAAAATCTCAGGCACTCACTGTGAATTCTTCCAGGCAGTTTATTGCAACGTTTTGACTGAAACCAGATCTTTATTAAGCTAACACCACAGAAACAAAAAAGCATTTTATACACACATTATAATCGATCAACGTGAAATTACCAAATTTATTAACATAAAAAGGGGGATGGGGCCTGACCGCCAACAGGATCAGACGTGCTCTGTCCGAGCTCCCGCTTCAGGGCCTGAAGATCAGTGCCAACTAGGAGCCAAACCCAACCACTGACCCATACTGGTGCCCACAGCAACCTCCTGCTGCTGGGTACACAGGGACCCTAGACCCTAACTGGCATCCAAGAGGAAATGGCTGACACATCCCGGTAAACTATCTTTTTTTTTTTTTTTTTTTTTTTTTACATCCTCCGTTATACCTTTTTAAGTCTTACATTGTTTCTATGGGATCTGTCTTCCAGCTGTGTTAATTTGTTATCCACCTCTAACTGATTTTATTTTTTTTATTTTTTTTGGGGAGGGGTGGGATATATTTTGGGACTGAAGCAGAGTAACTTCTAAACTTTTTTTTTTTTTTTTCTCTCAAGCTCTGCTCTAGCAATTTAGAGTTAAAAATGGACACCTCTTTAATTACTTCCACTAGATCTTGTTTTAAATCTTTTTCATAAAGTTCATCCATCATCTTCTTCAGGCTTAGGTTTGTTATAGACTCTGCTGAAGATTCCCGAGGTCCTTTATTTGCCTGAGCTTCCTCTAAAGGAGGGGATATAGATCTTCTAAAAAAATGAGATTTATTAGGTTCTTATTTAGGAGAATAATGTACATTTATAGATTTATTCTTTTCATTATTACCAGCAGATAGAGGTGTGTTTTTTTTTTTTTTTTTTGGGAGGCATGTTTTAGAGATCGAAAGAGTAAGGATTCAAAGATCTCTGGATACAAAAAATAACAATGTATCTGAACCTTCCCCCTTCTCGATCCTTAATAAAAAGGAGAGAGGAGGAAGAGGAGAACACCACCACCTTAAAACTAAAGTCTCTCTCTTCCGCCTCCATCCAATAAAGGAGTGAAGGAGGGAGGGTGGGACCCAGGCAAAAAAAAAACACAAAACCCACAATTAGTAATATAGCATTTAAGCAATAACGGTTTTAAATCTCTAGTAATAAAGAGCACTATAGTGTCCAATAAAGAGTATCTCTTCTGCCTTCTTATTCCTCTTCTCTCTTTATATGTAGATCTCTAATCAAATTAACTTGAACACTTAAATTAATCCGTAGAAGATAAGCCAAAGTTTTCAAACCAAATCTTTCTTGGTATAGAGAAGGGGAAACGTGTTCTTTAACAATTGGTTCTTTTTATCTCAGGTGGATAGCTGCTTCACCTATCTGAGTATTAACACTAGTTACTATAATGAGAGCAAATATAATATGAGCCACCCAGATAAACGAGAGAGCTGGACTGGGATTGATAGGCACCTACAGGGCCGCCATCAGAAATTTTGGGGCCCCTGACAAAGCACAAGGTCTGGGCCCCCCCCCCCCACCCTCCCTCCCGGGCCCGCCCACGCCCTACCTGGTCCGCTGACAATGATGCAGGACTGAATGTGGTGTGTATAGTAGAAGTGAATTAGAATATGTGTAATGGATGTAGTGTTTGTGTGTATTAGATACTGTTTGTACAGTGAATGCAGAGTGTGTGTTTGTGTAGCGGATGCAGTGTGTATAGTGAACGCAGAGTGTGTTTGAGTAGTGGATATAGTGTGTGTGTTTGTGTAGTGGATGTAATGTTTTATGTACTAGATGAAATGTGTTTAGTGGGTGCAGTGTCTGTAGTGGATGTAGTGCGTGTATTAGACGCAGTGTCTGTGTATAGTGAATGCAGAGTTTTTCAATGTGTGGTGGATGTAGTGTGTGTACTGTGAATACAGGATGTTTGTGTAGTGGATGCTGTGTGTACAGTTAATGCAGAGTGTATGTTAGTGTAGTGAATGCAGAGTGGGTGTCAGTATAGTGAATCCAGAGTGTATGCATAGTTTAGTGAATGCAGAGTGTGTTAGTGTGTAGTGAATGCAGAGTGTGTCAGTGTAATGAATGTAGTGTATGTGTTAGTGCAGTGAATGCAGAGTGTGTGTGTAAATTTGTAGTGAATGCGTGGTGTGTTTTAATATGTAGCGAATGCAGAATGTGTTAATGTGTAGTGAATGCAGAGAGTGTGTTAGTGTGTAGCGGATGCAGAGTGTGTGTTAGTGTAGTGAATGCAGAGAGTGTGTTAGTGTGTAGCGGATGCAGAGTGTGTGTGTTAGTGTAGTGTATGCAGAGTGTATGTTGAGTTAGTGTATGCAGTGTGTTGTGTTAGTGTATGCAGTGTGTGGTGTGTTAGTGTGTGCGTTGTGTTAGTGTATGCAGTGTGTGTGTGTTTTGTTAGTCTAACCTCTGAGGAGGGGTCTATGGCACAACACATGCTCATTCATCTATGCATTATTCCCATATACCTCCTGGCCTGTTGTGTTAGTGTATGCAGTGTGTGTGCTATGTTAGTGTATGCAGTGTGTGTGTTTTGTGTTAGTGTATGCGGTGTGTGTTGTGTTAGTGTATGCAGTGTGTGTGTGTGTGTTGTATTGGTGTATGCAGTGTGTTGTGTTAGTGGATGCAGTGTGTGTGTGTGTTGTGTTGTATTAGTGGATGCAGTGTGTGTGTGTGTGTGTGTTAGTGTATGCAGTGTGTGTGTGTGTGTGTGGGTGTGTGTGTGTAAACGTGCAATCTGTGGGGGGGGAGGAAGGGGCATTTTAACATAAATTTTTAATTAATTTAATTAAATGTTTCTCCCCCCTCCCTGCTTACCTGTATCCAGGGAGGGGGTAGATTCCATCTGTGCTCTGGCAGTCCTGGGCCCCACTTTCTTTCTCTGCACACATAGATAGCGTAGGGAGCCGGGGGCCCGCGGCTGCACACATAGATAGCGATATACGCTATCTATGTGTGCAGAGAAAGAGAAAGTGGGGCCCAGGACTGCCGTGACAACAGTCACGGTTGTCACCCCCTGATGGCGGCCCTGGGCACCTATATCACTTCAGTGCTCTTAAAACTTCACTGCTCATCCCGCTCCTGTTAAATATGTCAGTCCCATTATAAGATTTTATCCGGCTCTTTAAAATTTTCCGCTAACCTGGTCCCACTATCGCGATTCCAGGCTTTCCTCCACTTGATCTTTCACTTTATTTTTCTTCTCTTCCGTCTCCTATTTTCCCCTTTCTTTATATAATTTCCTTTTTTTCATTAACTTCTGCCGCTAGTTAGGAGCTATGCCCCATACACAGACCTGGCAATATGTAGCATAAATGCAAACCACAATGGTAATGTTAATCCAGCTGAGCTCATCAAGAGTCTGACCATCAGCAAACACACACTCCGGTAGGTTTGCTTCCCTAAAGCAGCACACAGGTCTCCAGACTCCCAATCTCTCTTCCTCAACCTTCAGATCAGTCAGGGGTCAACCTGGCACTGTATTCAGAAGAGATGCGGCTGCATCAAAGACTCCATACGCTTTCAGTCAAGTGTGCCAAGACACTCGGATTCCATGCTTGTGCAGCTCTCGCACCTCGCTTCTCCTGTAACCATACAGCCACACCTATGATGCCCACACAACGTTCCTATGTCATAATGTAGGATAAGGCAAAGACTTTTAACCCTTTCTTTATCTTTATCTATGACAAGTCCCCTCTTCTGGCACTGCAGGTGAGTGTGTTAGGCAAGGTATAGCCAGGGATACTAATTATACCTTGGGACTTTTAATTATCATCTTCACCTCTATTCCCTTGCCATCTTACACCAACAGAACCATCAAGGAAACCTGTCCAGACAACTGTATATACAGGATAATATGTTATTAAATCCATGTCTCATTATGCAATACATCCATAGGTATAGCTCTGTGTGTCTAGGGGAATATTCACTAAGCATTGCATAGGTAAAACAATTAATTTTCCAACAAACCTCTACAGTGTGCTTGGAGTGTTCCTTTAAAAGATCTTGCACAAGTTTATTAAACGACTACTATAGGCACCCAGACCACTTCAGCTCAATGAAGTGGTCTGGGTGACAGTTCCCTCTAGTTTTAACCATGCAGCTGAAAACATAGCAATTTCAGAGAAACTGCTACGTTTACACTGAGGGTTAATCTAGCCTCTAGTGGCTGTCTCACTGACAGACGCTAGAGGCGCTTCCGCAACTCTCATTGTGAAAAATCACAGTGAGAAGACGCTGGACGTCCATAGGAAAGCATTGAGTTTGGCGCTGACGTCGGCAGTTGGAGGAGAGTTCCCCAGCGCAGATGGAGCCCGGCGCTGGAGAAAGGTAAGTGGCTGAAGGGGGGCCATGAAGGTTGGGGGGACCTAAGGATTATATAGTGCCAGGAAAACGAGTTTGTTTCCCTGGCACTATAGTGGTTCTTTAAGGGAGAACTATCACCTGAATACTATTTGTTTTTTAAAAGAAAATTGATTCTTTGTTAAATGATGGATATGTTTAAAAAAAAAAAAAAAATCATGTTCCCTACCTTTAGTATATGACAGGATCCTTCAGCCATATACATACACTTTAGACAGTGTTTGACTTTAAATGTTAGCCAGTCTGATGATGTCACAGCCCGGTGCAGGGAGTGAAGCAGAGAAGACCATAGAGAATCACTTTCGGTTTTCAAAGGGGTGAACTTGACATTTTCCACCCTCCACCCAAATGGTTCTCACATCCCCAGCCAGGTAGCGAGAGGGAATGTGTTTAAAAACCTTAGTAGGATATTGTGCCTTGTTGCACAAAACGTATTCAGCTTGGATATGTTTTTTTTAGGTTTTGTGCTGCTATGTCCATTTTTTTGACTTTTTGTTTTTAAACCATCTCAGTAAAAGGCGTGTTTTATTCAAACATGGATTGCACCTACTTTATATACAGTTTTCAGCGTTAGCTAGTGTATCTACACATTTTGTCTAGAGGTTCCAGAGCCTCTAGTAACCCA
This sequence comes from Pelobates cultripes, assembly GCA_933207985.1. NCBI lineage: Eukaryota > Metazoa > Chordata > Amphibia > Anura > Pelobatidae > Pelobates > Pelobates cultripes. The sequence goes on along the minus strand of OW240915.1, from coordinate 137,166,945 downwards.
TTCCCAAACAAAAGTACCCTACCTACACAACTCACCCTCATAAATGAAGCTCCAGGCACATGCCCATGGAATAGGCCCATTGATTTAAAAATGTATTTACTACTCTTGCTTTGCAGAGAGGGAATTCAGGAGAAATACAGGGGAAGAAACATTGTGTGGACTATTGACTATAAAATAGTGGCTGGAAAGCTGAATTTGTACTGTGCAAATGTTCTTGCTATTTTGGGGTCTCTATAGTGTGGAATGCCTCATTTATGCTACACTCACTGCATCCACCTTTTTCTCTGTCCCTGACTGCATACTAGGAACTTCTGTCTGCTACTAAAATGGGAAGAAGTGCAAAAGTGAGTGCTTGAGCATACCAGGGGACTGTCACCAGTAAGCATCATTAGAAGTGGTAACTCCAAGCTCAGGGTGCTGAAACAGAGCTGTCTGTATAGCTGTTTGACCTTCCAATTCTTTGGGCAGACCCACCCTGATTCTGGGTGAGTCTGCCCCTTTGGTCTGTGCCAATAACATGATTCACATCACTGGCCCACCTCCTGTTACCCCTCCCTCCAAAGTCCAAATTCACAGGACACCGATATTGGGGAATATGGATTTGGTTGAGAGATGAAAGGAAAAGCTTAGAATAGGCTATGTGTATTCTTATAAGTACATTATGTGATTCCTGTCACACTTTAGATGTGGGAAGAGATTTATGGGGGTTGGCAGGGACATTAGATCCTTGAGCCTTAATAATTTAATAGCTCTCATCCAGTGCCTGTGGAGTGGTGCGGGGGGTCAGTACATTCCTCTGTCTGTATTAATTCGAGCCACTGACCACAGGACACTAAATCCCCCACCCCTATTTATTTATTTGTTGGCTACACCATGTAGCTAAAGTGGGACACTATAATGTTCCCCAGCTTCTTATTTTAAAGGAAATACAGCTAATTGAAGTGGTCTGGGTGCTGTGCCCCTTTTGCACTTAGTGCTGCAATGTAAAATATTGCAGTTCCAGAGAACAGTGTTTACATTGCAGCTCTAAGTCTACTCTCTGTGGTTGTCTAACAGTGAGCATTGAATAATGTTTTCATACTGGCAGAGCATGCGCATGCGCATTAGGTCTCCCCTGCTGGCTGATGTCGGTGGGGGAAGAGCGTGGGCGGTGCTCGACCCGGCGCTGGATTCAAGTAAGTAACTGATTTGGGGGGGGGAGCAGGAGGGAGAGAGGCACTCCAGGATTCTCTAGTGCCAGGGAAACAGAGTGTACAGGGACCTGTACTACATACATACAACACACCAACAAATACCATGCTCAACCCAAATACACAACTGTCACAGTACCAAAGTAGGATAGAACATATTACTGGTCAGAGTGTACAAAAGTAAAATAGAACATATTACTGGACCTTAGAGTGGCTGGGCTTCAGAACGGAGGACGTACAATTACGCCCTATTTTAGGCGGCTCTAAACGCCGCTGGGTGTAATTGTACGCCCTCCGGTTTTTGTTCACTTACCCGGTCGCCGGCGATCGCGGTGGGGGGGACTCCCAGGGAGCCCCCCGCAGTAGATCCTCCTCATCCGGTGCCCCCCGGCCATGTGAGAGTGGGGTCCTTGCGAGGACCCCACAATCACATGGCCGGGTAGGCTGCCTCCTGCATTGCTGGCTGAAAATAAAATTCAAATAAAATGTATTAGTGTAAAATTACCTGAACACAAATATTAGTGTTTCAAAACAGTAAAATGTATTACAACGATGATTTCACCAGTAAAAGTGATGTTTTTTGAATTTTTCATGCACAAACAGCACTTACACGGACGATATTATTGCTGTGATACTTTTTACTGTTTTGAAACACAAATATTTGTGTTCAGCGAAGTCTCCCGAGTACAACAGTACCCCTCATGTACAGGTTTTATGGTGTTTTCAAAAGTTACAGCATCAAATATAAGGCTTGCATTTCATTTTTTTCACATTAAAATTCGCCAGATTGGTTACGGTGCCTTTGAGACCCTATGGTAGCCCGAGAATGGAAATGACCCCTATGATGGCATACCATTTGCAATAGTAGACAACCCAAGGTATTGCAAACAGGGTATGTCCAGTCTTTTTTAGTAGCCACTTAGTCACAAAATTGGCGTTCTTTTGCATTTTTCACACAAACAAATACTAACGCTAACTTTGGCCAGTGTTTGTGACCAAATGGCTACTAAAAAATACTGGACATACCCCATTTGCAATACCTTGGGTTGTCTACTATTGCAAATGGTATGCCATTATGGGTGTAAATTTCATTCCTGGGCTACTATAAAGTCCCAAAAGCAACGTACCTAATCTGGCGAATTTCAATTTCAAATGTAATGTGCTATATTTGACCCTGTAACTTCCCAAAACGCCATAAAACCTGTACATAAGGGGTATTGTTTTACACTTGGGACTTTGGTGAATACAAATATGTGTATTTTATTGCAGTAAAAGCAAACAGTATTATGACATTCACAGTTAAAATGTCATGTAGAATTAAAAAAAAATTAAAAATTCTTATTTTCTCCCATTTTTTTTTTTTTTTTTTCCATATTAAATTATGTTTCATAGCTAAATATTTGATATTAAATGAAAGCCATCTTTCCCCTGAATAAAAAGATATATAATAAGGGTGGGTGCATTTAATATGAAAGAGCTGAATTACGGTTGGACAGACATGTAGCGCAAATGCCAGGTTTTGTTTACATTTTGTTTCGTTCACAACGTGTACATTTGGCTCAGTCCTTAAGGGGTTAAAGTGGACCATGAGAAAATTCGTAAATGACTAGACAAGCCGAGATGAGGATAACATGGATACGGGAGGACGAGTAAATGTAACCAGGTCATGATTACAGAGATACACAAGGTCAGAGACCAAGCCAAAGTCAGAACCAAGAGTCAAAATAGTGAAACAATCACACTGATTGGGAAATCATGACTCTGGGGCAGGAAAAGTTATTTAAATCATTTGTTTAAAAGATGTTTTTAGTTCATCGTGACATTGTTTTGTTTTACAACAGCTTTGTAATGGCAAATGAAGCTCGTCCCTGTCCATGTGACATTGGAGATAAATTTGAACATGAAGAACAAGGAAAAGTGATACAGATTGAACACATTAAAGCTTATGTATGCAAACCGCATTCCAGCACAGACAAAGCTGTTATTGTAGTCCAAGATATCTTTGGATGGGAGCTCCCTAACACTCGATTCATTGCTGATCTACTTTCTGCTCATGGATACATGTAAGTTATTTCCTATTCAGTACACCCTCCATGAAATGTAAATATCGGTAATTAAACAATTATTTCTTTGCAATAAATATACCGACAAATTTGTGGACTTTTGTTTTACTGTGTCTATATGTTTTTGACTGCATGTATCTAGCCCATATCTAATTTACTGCATTGCAATTTACTCGTCCTATTTTGATCTTTTAATGTATTATTTTAATACTAGTTAGGTAACAAATATGTTCACCTTACTCTCAGAATTTAAAGGTGAAGTGACAAACGGACTTAAAATTAATATTATCACTTCTTCAAATACTGGGGATTGTATATAAAATCCACAGAGCAATAATGTGGTTTCTGCTAACACTATTATTTTATTATTATTATTTTTAATTTTTCATAAAAATATTACAAATATCACATGACTTGCAATAATAATAGCCATATTAGTTGAGCCAACATAACATCTTCCAAGTCATCAGTTCTTGATAGATCTGTGTACATCACAAACGAATCGCGTACACATAGTTAACAAAATTACAATTAAGACAAAATAGACAAAACCTTGCTGGGGGATTACGAGAGAGTGGTAGCCCCTTGTTCATTTGAACACTTCAAAATTAGGTCTATTGTCAGCAGTTTGCAATGAGCAAATCATCAAAAGTAATTGAAATAGCTCAACACAACAAATGCTTTAAGTGGTTTCCTTTAAATTCATCTGAAAATGCAACTTATGACTTCTCCAGTCTCAATTATTCAACCCACTTCCTGAATAGAATCCCTCACAACAGAACAAATATACAAAACCGGCAATAATCTTGTAATAATTGACTGAATCAGCTTGTCTGGGTCTCCCATATCTAGTTTTAAGTAATCCGCCAGCATTTTCTTTATATCTTGTTTTTAAGTATGTTTTCTAATGTATTTTGTTTAGTTGAACTTTCCATCACTAGATGTTCATGCGAGTATAATTTTTTTTCTTATATATGTAAAAATCTCTCTTTTATTGAAACTATTAATGCAAATTCACCACCAACCCAACAGCCTGTTTTTCCTTAAAGGGGTACCCTAGTGCCAGGAAAACAAACCTGTTTCCCTGGCACTAGAGAATCCTGGAGTGCCCCCTCCCTCCAGCCCACATCCCATGTCGCTGAAGGGGTTAAAACCCCTCCAACTACTTACCTGAATCCAGCGCCGATGTTCCTCGGCGCTAGGTCAGACTCTGCCCATGCTCCGCCTACGTCAGCTGGCGGGGGAGACCTAATGCACATGCACGGCAATGGCCGCGTGCGCATTAGACCTCCCCATAGGATAGCATTATTCAATGCTTTCCTATAGGGAAAATCTGATGCTGGAGGTCCATAAAGACGTCCAGCGTCAGATAACCGACCAAATATCCGCTTAGATTCCGGGAGCCACAGAGGGCATACTTGGAGCTGCAATGTAAACATTGCAGTTCTCTGGAAATTGAATGTTTTACATTGCAGCACTAGGTGCAAAAGGGTCACAGCACCCAGACTACTTCAATTAGCTGAGGTGGTCTGGGTGCCTACAGTGTCCTTTTAAGATGTTGTTAAAGCGCATAGCTATACTTGCATGAGGACATACAGCACCTCATAAAACCCCATAGGAAAACATTATACATGCTTTCCTATGGGAGAAGTACTAATGTGAGAGTGGCCAGGTAAGCAAAGTACTAATGCGAACGGAAGCGGAACCTAAACCAGTGCTGAGGCCGGGACATTAGTTTTAAACCCCTTCTGCACCACAGGGGTGGCCCGCGACGGAAGGGGGCACTATCATTAATTATAACTTTGTCGTGAATTAGATCTTTTGTTTCCTAGCAGTAGCTGTCAAAATTTAGTGTACTATAACTAGAAAATAAATTTCATTTACATTATTATTTATTTATTTTTTACACTGCATGTGGAGTAGGCAATACAATGTAACATGATATCTTTCACAGAAAAGTACGTCCTGCAAGGGCTGCATAGGATTTACAGTGTACACCATACAGCATGAGTTTTTTTATGAAATAAAGGAAAGAAAAAGAAAAGAGGAAAACAAAAGTAGAACCATAATGATACCGGAGAAACTGACGGAAGCAAAGCACAGAGAGATGGACACAGGTTTCTTCAGGAAGGAAGAGATTCTTTATTGGATCACCGATCGGGACTCAGAGGGACTAATGTCACCAAAAATACAGCAAGTTCTGAGCCCTGAACAATAGTGCAGGCTTCCTATATAGGCACATAACTCCTCCCATATTAAACTCCACCCGCACATTCTCTTGACCAATCATTACAAATAAGAATTAACTTCCTGCTTGACCGCATGGCTTGTCCAGCACAATGGAGGAGGGGAATACTACATCCTGTATTCTTGCACATGCTCCGTACACTACTGATCGTATCTTGCCTCGTGCAACCAACTGATCGATACGTCAGCATATGCACGTACACATGCCACGTGGTAATCTCTGCCTACTAAATTTATTTTTACCGAGATTCCACCACATTCCCCCCTTTGATGCCTCTTGATATTTTACAATTACTTGAGGCATCACTTAACCTTGGTTTGCATACACCACAAGTTACCTTTGAACCAGACCAGACTTATCCTATGATGTGAATCTTCAACACTCGTCTTCCTGCATTGGTTCTCCCTGATCTAGAGCCTTATATTTATAAATTGCCATTATCTGTGCAGCAGCCTTCCTCTCTGCTATATTTTCTATCAGGCTTTGCACAGACCTAACTACTAAGGGTATAAGACACGGCAGGAGTAGACACAACATTAAAATCAGTAGGACTCCACCTACCACTGCCTTAAGCCCTCCAAACCACTCATACCAGCTACCAAACCAACTACTTGGATTGTACCCTTTCCATACCTGAGTAGGCACATGCGCTAGTTTAACCATATGGCTAGTAAGCTCAGCTATTGCTTGCCCTTCGTCATCTATTTGAAGACAGCAATTGCTCAGGTTAAACTTCCCACATACACCTCCCTCTACTGCCAAAAGATAATCCAAGGCTAATCTATTTTGGTAAACTGCTGTCCTCATCCTGGTATTATGCTTCGCTAGAAGATTGAGCGCTTGTGATGTCTCGTTAGTAATGATCTCAACCACCGCCTGTAACCTTATAATGCGGTTGAGCATATAAATAGGGGTTCTATAACCAAAGGTACCATCCTCTGCCCACGTGGCTGGCCCATAATAATCTATAATACGCTGGGGAGGCCATTCATTATCTTCCCAGGCACCTATCTCTATGGGTCCCCTTTTCTTCCTATGATTCACATCATACACTTTAACACCTAAAGTCTCACCTGTTTCAATAGGCAACAAGAAGAAGGATGGTTTCAACATACCCAACACACATGCCCCTTCCCAGTCCTGTGGTAACTCCGAATAGGCCTTCTTACCACAGATCCAGTACAAATTCGCTGGGGCTCTCCAGTTAGATGTGATGGATAGATCAAACCATACGTCCTTTAAATTGGCATATCTTGCAAACGGGTTAGATGGTTCTGAGACATTTGAAGCCGACCACCAAGTTGTATTCTTTGTATCATCATCATAAGCTTTTTGCCCTAGACAAGTTAATTCTCCTACAGAAGTATTATACATCATTCCTTTCCTCGCTATGCAAACATAACCTATGATGGAGGTCTTCAATCTCCACTCAGATTTACCTCTAACACTCATATGATAGTCGGCTTGTGTAGATATTAATTGGTCAACTGCCTCAGAACCGGACATTACCTCCTTTGCTTCCCAAGGCCATTGGTCTCCCATGTTAGTACCTCCACACACATAGCAGTTGGTAACATTAAGACTACCGGCAATACTCTCGGCTAAATCAATGAACAAGTTTTTAGCATTATGGGGGATCTTATTATCTATGCTCATCTCTTCATAAAAGGAATGGTATACTTGATGAGTTTGGGAGGTTACCGTATCAGTCTCTATCCCTATAAACAATATTGTCCCAGGGTCTAAACCCATCCCATATATTTGAAAAACCCAAATAAATTACCATATTTATCTAAGAACTTGTCAGGCTTATTTATAAGTATATGGATTGGATTGCATTCCATAGACTTACAATATGGATCAGTAGGCAACTTAGTCACAATCATGTCCTTGTCTGCTGTCTGTCCCCAAGTCGCCCACCCCACACAAGACCAATATGGGCAGAAGTTATAATCTCTATTTGGGCATCTTGGACTTACATATTTATTTTTACTACTGGGACAAATATATTTATCGTTAGACCCATACGTCCTCTCCCATCTAAGATCCCCACATACATTCCACGGCTTTCTACCACTTGATATTGCTTTACACGCATCAAATAGCAGAGCACCTGAAGAATATACGGATTTTAATACCGTCTTATTAATTAGGGTCCCCTGAGGATCTCCATTTCTGAGAGTCAACCAAATTGTACGGGGTTGATACTCAGGACTGAAGCACTTAGGTTCTCCTACTCCTAAATGACACACACTATATTCTATATTTAAGTATCTACATCTTGATACATCTCCTTTACACTCATATTGCGAATGCCAAATTAGGGTCTGGGATATATGGTTACCTGTTCTTGTAGTCTTAATGCATACCTCACAGCTAGGAGTGTTGGTACCTCTACCTTCCTGAATATAAAAATACACATAAATAAACATTATTAAAAATACATCTTTCGTCGTCATCCTCAGTCTTCGTCCGTGCGAAGGCACCTCAGCTTCCAGGATGTAAGGACTGCAGGGAATGGAGTTCTGCTCGTCTTCACAGGGGTCCCCTCAAGACTTTCCCTGACTTATACACTCGTTGGTGAGTGGACAGGCTTTATTATGGCCTTCTCACTCACTTACCAAGTCTCTGAAACAATAAAATTTGTAATCCACAAGGTTCCTCGTCACTCCGACTGAGTCGTGCGTTTTAACCGGATCTTGCAGGGATTCTCTGGATTTGCTGTAACTTGCCAGGAATCGGCTGCTGCTGGTTTAACCCTGGAGTGATGTATCCACGGAGTCACTTCGGCTACTTTTATCGCTGTAGGGGTAGACAAAAGAACAACATAAGGACCTCTCCACTTGGGCCCTAACGGCACATTATTCCACTCTTTAATCCACACTTGGTCGCCTGGGTGGTAACTATGAATTGGGGGATAAATATTCACAGGTAATCTATCTTGTACCCATTTCTGTACCTCCTCCATAGTCTTACCCAACTCTACAACCTGCTGCCGGGTAATTCCTTCTCCCAACTGACTCAAATCCCCCCTTAAGTTACCAAGCACGGGAGGTGGTCGCCCGTACATGATTTCAAAAGGAGAGAGGCCCATCCTTCTGGTAGGTGTACTACGGATTCGCAATAGAGCTATGGGCAAGAGAACGTTCCACTTAAGTTGGGTTTCCTGACACATTTTAGCCAACTGATTCTTAATAGTTCTATTCATTCTCTCTACCTTACCAGAACTCTGGGGTCTATATGCCGTATGAAGCCTCCACTTTATACCAAGCATATGAGTCAATTGTTGTAGGCACTGATGAACAAAAGCTGGACCATTGTCCGATCCTATAGAGCAGGGTAGTCCATATCGGGGTATTATTTCTCGTAGCAGGAATCTCACGACTTCTCCTGCTTTCTCTGTACGAGTAGGACATGCTTCTACCCAGCCTGAATAGGTGCACACCACTACCAGCAGGTAGCGATGTCCACCCGATTTAGGCATCACTGTATAGTCAATTTGTAAATCGGACATGGGAAGTCCCCCCATAAACTGGACTCCTGGTGGCTTTACTGGTCCTTGTCTTGCATTATTTTTAGCACACGTTACACATCTACGTACAATGGCCTGAGTCAAGTTGGACAATCTTGGTATGTAGAAATGTTTTCTGAGAGATTCTTCTGTACTGTCTCTCCCAGAATGTGTCCCGTTATGATAGTTTTGGACAATTTCTACCGCTAGTGATGCTGGAATAACTATTCTTCCATCTTCTAACTGATACCATTTGTTCTCCAAATACTTTCCAGGTTCAGTCCTTAACCACTCCTCTTCTTGAGCTGTATAAATTGGAGTCCATTGAGACAGTGGAGTTGGTATAAGAGCAGCTATATGCCCCACATATTCCTGTCTTCCTGATTCAGCAGCACGCTTAGCTGCACTATCTGCCATCCGATTCCCTTTGGTTACATCACCATCTCCTCTCAGATGCGCCCGACAATGTATAATACCGACTTCTTTCGGCTCCCACACTGCTTCCAATAGTTGTAGGATCTCAGCTGCGTATTTGATTTCTTTGCCTTCTGAATTCAATAGTCCTCTTTCTTTATACAAAGCTCCGTGGGCATGAGTGGTTAAAAACGCATACTTGGAGTCCGTGTAGATGTTCACTCTTAAACCTTCAGCCAATTGTAACGCTCGTGTCAGTGCTATCAATTCTGCCTTTTGTGCTGATGTTCCTTTTGCCAGTGGCCGAGCTTCTATCACCTTGTCTATCGTTGTTACTGCATATCCTGCATAGCGGATCCCTTCTTTTACATAACTACTGCCGTCGGTGTAATATTGAACATCAGGGTTCTGGATGGGAAAATCACGAAGATCTGGTCTACTTGAAAATACTTCATCCATTACTTCCAAACAATCATGTTGACTTTCAGTAGGTTGTGGCAAAAGGGTAGCTGGATTTAAGGTATTTACAGTCTCTAAATGCACTCTTGGGTTTTCACACAACATTGCTTGATACTTGGTCATACGGCTGTTACTAAACCAATGATTTCCTTTGTAATCCAACAACGTCTGTACTGCATGTGGAACTCGTACATAAAGTTCTTGACCCAGAGTGAGTTTATCGGCTTCAGCTACTAGCAGGGCGGCTGCAGCTACAGCTCTTAGACAAGGTGGAAGTCCGCTGGCCACTGCATCCAGTTGCTTAGACATGTAGGCAACAGGTCTTTGCCATGATCCCAAGTACTGTGTCAATACTCCCACAGCCATTCTTCTTTGCTCATGTACATACAGGTAGAATGGCCGTGTGTGGTCAGGTAGACCTAATGCTGGGGCACTCATCAAAGCCCTCTTCACATCTTCGAATGCCGTTTGCTGTTCTTGAGTCCATAAGAAGGGGTCGTGCTCTGTACCTTTGATAGCTGCATACAGAGGTTTTGCCAGTATCGCGTAGCTGGGAATCCATATCCTACAGAAGCCTGCTGCCCCCAAGAATTCTCGCACTTGTCTTCTATTCCTGGGTATCGGTATTTGGCACACAGCTTCTTTTCTCTCTGGCCCCATAATTCTTTGACCTTCAGAGATATGGAATCCCAGATATTTGACAGTTGGCAAACACAACTGAGCCTTCCTTCTAGACACCTTGTATCCTGCCTTCCAGAGAATGTGTAGTAGATCGTGCGTTGCTTGCTGACATACTTCCTTTGTAACTGCTGCTATCAACAAGTCATCTACATATTGTAATAATACACACTCTCCTGGGATAGACTCGAAATCTAGTAGATCTTGACTTAGAGCTGAACCAAATAGGGTAGGTGAATTTTTAAACCCCTGGGGCAATCTTGTCCAGGTCATTTGGCGTTTCGAGCCCGTTACAGCATTTTCCCATTGGAAAGCGAAGATACATTGGCTTTCTGCGGCAATTCGGAGGCAAAAGAAGGCATCTTTGAGATCTAAGACTGTAAAGTAAGTAGCCCCGCCCGGAATTAAAGCAAGCAGGTTATATGGATTGGGCACGACTGGATGTATACTAACAACCGCATCATTGACTGCTCTCAAGTCCTGCACAGGTCGATACTCATCTGTACCGGGCTTTTGAACAGGCAGCAATGGGGTGTTCCAGGGGGAAGTACAGAATTTTAGGATACCATACCGTATGAACTTATCCAGATAAGATTGGATGTTCTTCTTAGCCTTCTGCGGAATATGATATTGTCTCAGGCTTACTGGATAAACCCCAAGTTTTAGTTCGATTTTAATAGGTGGAATATTGCGGGCCAGTCCTGGTGGGTTGTTCTCTGCCCAAACTCCTGGTATGTTAAATAAGGATTCATCACTCCTCGGGTTTTGGCTAGTCAACACTGTATAAAGTCGCCACTCTTCTTCCTTTGGTACGGACAATGTCATAATACCTGAAGGTCCATTAAACTTTAAGGATGTTGTTCCATTTGGTAGGAACGTAATCTGCGCTTGTAATTTGGATAGCATATCACGTCCCAGCAATTGGACTGGACACTCAGGCATATAAAGGAATTGATGTTTTACTACGTGGCCTCCCAATGTACAGAGTCGACTTTTAAGAACCGGTTTTTCAGCACTTCTTCCAGTTGCTCCTATTACAGTAATAGTTCTTCCAGATGGAGGAGCAACTTGATTAGTCACCACCGAATGTTCAGCACCAGTGTCGATCATAAACGCACTCCTTTTTCCCCCTATTGATACATCGACCATAGGCTCCGCTCGACCAAGGGGGATGGAGCCCGGTCGGTATCAATAGTCCTCCATGACCGTGTCAGCCAATCCCACAAAGTCCCTACCTTCTCTATCGCGGGACCTTTGCGCTGCTGGATAGTACCTATCTTCCCTTACACTTCCTCTGTTCCCATTACTCCCTCTATTACCATTACTCCCTCCGGGGCCTCCTCTACCTCTCGCTCTGCCTCTAAAGTTTCCGTAACCTGCCCTGGGTAAGTCTCTCTCATACTGCTCTCTTTGCGGACACTCGTTCCTCCAATGCCCTTCTTCCTTACAGTACGCGCACTGATTCCTACTCAAAGGCTCCCTATTCCATCTACCATCGCCTCTATCTGGGCCCCGTCTATCTACGCCTGCGATCGCTACCGCTAGCATATCTGCCTTTCTACGCATCTTGCGCTCTTCCTCTTTCTTACTTTCTGTTTCCCTATTCATATATACTTTGTTCGCTACCTCCATTAGTTGGGTGATAGACATACCTGCAAACCCTTCTAATTTCTGTAGCTTGCGCTTAATATCTCCGTAAGCTTGGCTGACAAAGGCGGAGTTTACCATTCGGGAATTATCAGCGTCTTCCGGATTAAAGGGGGTATACAAGCGGTATGCCTCCAATAATCGGTCATAAAAGACACTGGGCGCTTCATCACTTTTCTGAATCACCTCAACTGTCTTCGACATGTTAATAGCTTTCTTCCCTCCGGCTTTCATGCCAGCAATTATAGCGTCTCTATAGGCTTTAAGTTGAGCCATATCTGCGCCATTTACATTCCAGTCAGGATCGGTGTTAGGGTAATGTGTTGCGGCCCATGCTGCCGGATTGGCTTGATTTAAAGCACGGGCTCTCTCCTCTAGCGCCTTAATGGCCGCTTGGTTAATCCTTGTCCTTTCCTCATTATTGAACAATGTCATTAATAACTGCTGGCAATCAGCCCATGTCGGGTTATGTGTCTGAACTATCGAGGTGAACAGATCGGTCATAGCTTGTGGTTTCTCAGTGTACGAGGAATTGTGGGTCTTCCAATTCAAGAGATCGGTAGTCGTGAACGGGACATATACGAAGACTGGGTCAGCATGTGCCATTTGACCTGCGGCATCGATATAGGCTGACCCAGGATTCAGACGAAGAGGCATCTGATAATGTTTTAATTGTTGGGTACCGGTCAGTTGTCGGGTTAGTATGGGGCTACGTGGAGGGGCGTCAGTTAAAGGTTCCGGTCGAGAGGTAATAGGGCATGAGGATGTGGGAACTTGATTTTGGGAAAAGTTAGTGAATAGTATACTCCGAGCCGAGCTAGAAGAAGCTTGACCGGAAGTTTGAAGTGGCGCCAAATCAGGATATTCAGATCTAATGGGGGTTGGTCCTGGTTCCGGAAGGGGAGTTTTAATACGAGGGGGGGTGGATTCTGTACTGGAGGAGGAAGCGGAAGTGGATGGGGGCAATAGGGGAAGGGGTGCAGAGCTTCCTGCATTCGCGTCACTTCCTCTTAAAGGAAAGTAAGGGGGCGGCAAAGGGATCTCGGACTCAGGGGGCGTGTCCAAAATGGGCCTAACACCAGTCCTAGTGGACAAACAAGTCCTGGCCACCATGAGGCGACATTGCTCCTCGTGGCATATCCGGATCCATTTTGGCGAGTCGTTTACGGCCTGCCTCCAACAATCAATGTATGGAAACTGTCCGTAAAGTTCAGGCCTACCTGATACAGCCACGTGTACACGCTGTACCAGGGTTGGATCCAAACTGCCACGCGGCGGCCATGCCGCAACCAAAGTAGGCCACTCCCTAGTGCACAAAGTGACCAAACGTACAGGAGACATTTTAACCCCAAAATCACATGTTTTGAATCCCTTTTTAAAATTCTTTACCATACAACCTAAGGGATCCGAAATCGTTGACTCTGACGCGCCCATACTTATCAATGGAACGTCGTTGACAACGAATACTATGCACGCGTTCTTATTCAACAGTCACACCCGTTTCCTCTGGCAACAGCACCACGTGGTACAGTTACCGAGTGAAACGTACACAATAACACAATAATCACTCAGGGAATTCCCGTACACACACAGCTGTTACACCAGTCACTAAATAATCAATATTATGCCCTTTGGCGAAACTATACAGTCACCCACGCTATAATTCTCTATATATGAATTACCCGTCTATAACACACCCCAGTAACATCGTCTTTTACTAGTATCGGTTACAGTACGGTTAGCATAGGTCAAAGCACAATTTAAGGTCACAATACAATTATTAGTGGTTACGGTGTTAAACATGCAATAGACGACAATGATTAGTACTTATATACAGTGTCAGTAAATATACAGGGTTATGGTACCGTGCACTATGATACAGCAACACACTATTAACACTCTCGCTAGACGGCTGAGCTCGCGCTATCTAACAAGATATACACTTTACTAACAATCTTTAACACATTTACAATCCCAACTAAACTATTGGCCAGTACCTTGAATGGACTACCTAAAACTATATACACCCGTTTTGGTTAGCCACACTGCCCAAACACCACATATAGCGAACTAGAGGGCGAAATTTACAAAATTGCCCTTCTAGTCTATTTACTCTATCAAAAGTCTAGTGGGTTCCAAATTTACACGCCTTCCCACTTAGCCAAGATAGGTTGAGAGCTAGCGAACCGAATTTACACAGGCGCCGCTTAGTCTCCCGGTCCCTCCGACCTAGCGAACGTAATATACACCCTAGAACGCTAGTCTAGACAAGACACCGGTGTCCGGCTAGGGCTATTTACACAGGACCCCGCCTGACTAACCAGATCAAACGGTCTTACTAAAGAGCGTTCGATCGAGCGGTGCGCCTTCGCTCCTTCCCTCCGACAGAGGGGGCAGATTCCATACACAGATTTAAACCCCTTTTGGGCCTACCGCACAATCGGTATACCCCTAGTGGGTCTGCCGTCTAAAACAGCAGTTGTCTTACCTCCTCGTTCCTGAACCTGAGTTCACACTCATCGACGGGGACACCCCAGCACTTCTTACGTAGAGGCCGATGATCTCCTGGACAACAGACCAGTGGCGCCGAGACGAAGGGAGGTCCACGCAGAAGTTCAGGGGTGCAGCCGTAGAGAACGTGGGCAAAGATAGACCGTCTCACGCCTCTGCCTCTCAGCTACCGTTGAACGATGAGTTTCCCGGCCAATGCACCAAATGATACCGGAGAAACTGACGGAAGCAAAGCACAGAGAGATGGACACAGGTTTCTTCAGGAAGGAAGAGATTCTTTATTGGATCACCGATCGGGACTCAGAGGGACTAATGTCACCAAAAATACAGCAAGTTCTGAGCCCTGAACAATAGTGCAGGCTTCCTATATAGGCACATAACTCCTCCCATATTAAGCTCCACCCGCACATTCTCTTGACCAATCATTACAAATAAGAATTAACTTCCTGCTTGACCGCATGGCTTGTCCAGCACAATGGAGGAGGGGAATACTACATCCTGTATTCTTGCACATGCTCCGTACACTACTGATCGTATCTTGCCTCGTGCAACCAACTGATCGATACGTCAGCATATGCACGTACACATGCCACGTGGTAATCTCTGCCTACTAAATTTATTTTTACCGAGATTCCACCACAATAACATTATTAAAGTAGAATACCCTGTGTGTGTGTTAGAAGATCAAACTATCTTGTGCTCCTATTTATGCCTTTCCAACCTGAGAACTCACCCACTTGCTTAAAAGCTATGTATAAATCTGGAGTAAGCAACCATAGGGGCAGGAGGGGGAGCTTTGGAGACAGGATGTTGGAAATCAGAGTAATGTGTATGTCAAGTACTTAATTAGTCTGATCGCTAACAGAATTAAAGTGATACTATAGTCACCAGAACAACTACAGCTTATTGGATTTTTTCTGGTGAGTAGAATCATTACCTTCAGGCTTTTTGCTCTAAACACTGTCTTTTCAGAGAAAATGCAGTGTTTACATTACAGCCTAGTGATAACTTCACTGGCCACTCCTCAGATGGCTGTTAGAGATCCTTCCTGGGTCATGGCTGCCTAAAATGCATCCAAACATTCAGTGTCTCCTATCTCTGCATGCAGACACTGAATTTTCCTCAGAGATTCATTGATTCAGTTCATCTCTATGAGGAGATGCTGATTGGCCAGTGCTGTGATTTAATTGTGCTGGCTTTGCCCCTGATCTGCCTCCTTGTCAGTCTCAACCAATCCTATGGAGAAGCATTGTGATTTTATCAGGCCACCACTTCTGATGATGTCAGCAGACAGCTGGTTTTTCTGAGTCTAACAGCATGCAGAGTTACAGCTTCAGGCTTGAATACAAGTAAGAATTTTACTATTTTAGGGAGACATGAGGGGACAGGGTGACTAGATGGTGGTTTTAACCCCATAGGGTCAGGAATACATGTTTGTGTTCCTGACCCTATAGTGCTCCTTTAAGAGAAGTATTCCAGGCTTAGCCTCTGTTACCATAAAAACAGAAAAGAATATCAATATCAAGCCATATAAAATCTTGTGGTTGCTAAGGGTGGAAAGTGGAGCCCTTTAGATGGACAAGTGCTACCTCATAGCTGGGTACAGTCCCTCGGGTAGATGCCCTGACTGATAGGGTTTGCTGGAATGCTGAAGGGGTGAACTCTCTGATGGTGCAACGGTTCGGCTGCACTAGGCTTGTTTCAGCCACTGTCAGTGGTTCCAGAAGCCTTAGGGTGCATAACTGTGATACCAGCTCTTGGGAACTTTGTGCTCTGTAGGTAGTGTGTGAAGAGCAGGAATCTAGGGATCCCCCATCTATATGGTTTAGTTCTGGTTCACAAGTGTTGCAGATGTGATTGCATGGCCCTTTGCCATGATAGTGCTTCTAGTGAGGTCTGGGAATATCAATAATGATGAGCCTTCAAAGGGTAACGGTATCTTCGCTCGGAGAGCAGCAAGGAGCAGGGTTTTGTCCTGGAGAGCTTGATGAGATCCACCGTCGACGATTCTGGTGCATTCGCCGGCCTTGGCAATTGAAACCTGCCATCCAGCCTAACTGATTTTGCATGTTTAGGCGGCAACAAAACAACAAACAGGTGCCTGAAGTGAGGAAAGTCCCACAGACTCAGGAACGCCCAGGATTTTAAGGTTGTACCGTCGTCTTTGATCTTCCATGATGTCTTATTTATCTAGGATGACATGTTGCTGGCATTGTAGATCTTCAACCTGTTTTTCCACCTCCTGTGAGTCTGGTGTCATGAGTGCTCATGAAGGTCTCTAGCTGTGTAATCTTCAAGGCAGTGCTCTCAGCGCAGTTTTGCCAACATATTTTTGAGCAATTCCGCCGTAACCGGATCCCCGGTTTTCGGATTGTCAGGCTTTAGGTCAAACGCGGCTCCATCCCCTGGATTAATAGTAAATTCCTCGAAGGAGTAGGATGAGAAGTCCTCTGCCAGCGCCATCTTGCTACATGCAGCCTGTTGGGAGGTTCGCAGCAGCTCTCCAATATCTCTGTAGGGCCTTTGTCGGCTTGGGATTTCTTTGTTTGTGGCCCATTATCTCCACCTGTGCGAATTACATGGTGCGAGGTTTATTATAAGCCCAGATTCCACACTTAAAACTTTTTTTAAATTTTTTATTTATTTATTTTATTTTTTCTACTGTGTGCTCAGAGCTCCGGAAAGTGCATCTGCTCTGTTCGCCTGTTAGTACTGCCCCCCGTCTTTTACATTATTAAATCTAGTACTATTTAAAATTACTATTTTGTATATGTAATTCCTGTGTGGAACTTCCAGCCTTACATTATGAACTGCTTATTTCTTCATCTAATTTTTCTTTCACTAATAACCATTGCTATAGACTGTGTGGATCTTTAAAAAAATAAGCTTTTATCATGTTGCGTGATTTTAAGACCCACTGGAAAAGACTATATATTTTATATCATTGCTTCTCGGCAACAGAGTTTGAGTAGCAAAGCCATTGATCGATCAGCAAATATTTTTATAATTTCATATCCTGAGTCCTTGAAGGATTTTTCTCAGACAGCAATCATAATTGCGGATCTAAATTTATAGGAGTGTAGGCAGACCATGACATTCCTAGGGGCATAAGCTGGAGCAATATTGGATTTGAATGTCCTGTGAAACCACTCTATAAAGTTGTTTATTATCTGTTTGTAGTCCTAGAAACCGAAAAAAATCTTCTATTTCGCCATATTTGTGTGGTTTACACGCTTATGTATTCAGCTAAATGTTACATTGTTTCAGCGTACCCTAGCTTTACTATCTAAAAATTTTTGTTTCCAAATGTTACGTTCATTGTTCAAGATTGTATTTTTGTCTTGCTGTAACTTATACTGCAATACTGAGCTTGTTCTTAAAAGCTGTCTGTAATTTATGACTTTTGTTTAAAAAAAAAAAAAAGTTTTAATTGTGGATCAAAGATGCACTTAAAGGAACACTGTAGGATCACGAACACAAACATGCATTCCTGACCCTATAGATTTAAAACCACCAGCTAACCCACCTGACCCCTCCTTACCTTTTTTAAAACTAACAAAATCTTATCTTTATTTCCATATGCTGCTGCTGGCTCTGTCCCTGATCTGCCTGCTTGGTTGACATCGTCAGAAGTGGGAATCCGAGACACTCGCAATGATTTCACATGGGAAAGCATTGGATTGGCTGAGACTATCAAGGAGACAAATTAGGGGCAGAGCCAGCACAAACCAGACATAGCCCTGGTCAATCAGCATCTTTTTATAGAAATGCATTAAATCAATCAGAACAAATGCAATAAGCTGTAGTTGCTTTGGTTACTATATTGTAGTTTTAAATGTCCCATATGAATAATTTGTGGATCTCTTATAGAGGTGCCTGAATCCTCTTTACTTGGCTCATTTCCATTTTCTGTTTTTGTATACAGCTCTCATTGTCATATTGACTCGTCAACTTATGCTGACTTGTCCATTTGTGGCAAAAAAATTGTAAAGGCTCCTTTGAACTTTATTTTTCTCTCCCTCCTTTCTAACTCCTTCTCTGTGCCCCTTTTTCCCCAGACACTTCAGTATATCTTCCTTTCCCTCCTAGCTTCTTCCTTTACCAGCTTCTCCCAAAGTTTGTAAAGGGGATCAGTTTCAAGGAACTTGGGGTGAAGGGAGGCTGACAGAGTGTGTATCTTTTAAAACAGCAACAGATTTTGATGCGGTTCAATAAATGTACATTTTCAATAAATTTTAAGAGCGTAAAATTAAGTGGTGCTTAAACATCTTACTCAATATTGAAAAACCAAAAATAAGGATGCGCCAAAGGACAATATGTATAACAGAGCCAGATAGTATCAACGATAAAATGGAAAATCACAATAAAACCGGATAATGTTCCTTGATAGGAAGGTAAAAAAAAATCAGTTAAAAGAAGTCCAAGTAGGGGGCAGAGCTAGCAGCCATACTGAGAGGACGCACATGCACTGAGCTCCATGCAAATAAGTCCCAAATAACGCAACAAAAAATCCAAGCCGGGTAGACCCCAGGCTTCCGCAGATATCGGTGATCTCCTGCGGAGGCCCCAAACCGCGCAGAGGCCTACAATGGCGCTGCAGATGGAAGACCGGTACAACTCGTCTAGCGAGGCATCTGGGTCGGAGGAGGATGACTATGGCGCCCGGGCGTTGGCCAAATTGACCCACTTACCTGCAAAGCCACGGGTTACGGAGGAGACTCTGAGAGACGTGCTTAGTGAGCTGCGCCACAATATTGCAGCTGACATCAGCACGTTCCGCGAGGAAATAAGTGGAGTGTTGGCCCGACTACAAAATACAGAGCTAAACATGGCCGCACATGAGACCAGACTAGCGACAGTGGAACAGCAACTGCTAACCCTGCAAAAGGCCCACCAGCAACAGCAAGATCAGCTAGCAGTGCTAGAAGACAAACGGCTGTGACCACAGAACTACTGCACCTATTCCGCAGGCTGTTTAGCACTCTCTTCACAGCTAAGCAGGCCAAATCTATGCCACTGGATAGCTGGCATCGGATCTCCAGACCAACAACAAGCACCCCAGAGGGTGGAAAAGACGTGATCATCCGCTTCCAGCAAGGCAGAGATCGCCTCTCCCTCATGGCAGCCACGCACAACAAATCCCCCCTCCACTTTGAGGGCTATTCCCTGACCTTCTACCCTGATCTCTCCAAAGCCACCATGGACTGGAGACTGTCCCTGCGCCCCCTAACCAAAGAGCTCTTATCTCACAACATACCATACCGTTGGGGCATGCCCAAAAGCCTGATAATACCCCGGGACACTGGTGCCATCAAGGTACAAGAAGAAGCAGAGATCCCAGCCACGCTGCAGAAACTTAAATTGGATAAACAACTACCAGAGCAAGCCGAACCAATGACACCAACAACCTCTGTAGCCTGGAATCCAGCGACGGTGCGCCCATTCATACGGCGGCATAACGGAAAGCAGCAGCATCCACTTCGGTGCCCTGAACTGTGTGCGCATGATACCGTCTGTCAAGTTGGCTCTCATGTTTATTTACTTTAAAAGCTTACCGTTATAATTCTCTTTGTACTGCTCATCACATGTGATGATAGTATTGAACCTCTCACTATCTCCCTCTACACACTACTCCAGTTAACAACCGCCCCCCCCCTTTTTTTTTTTTCTCACTGTAGAACTACGAACACTGTCACCTTAAGGGTAAAGTAAGGGGGATCCGGCCTCTCTAACATGTACCCAGTACACCAGTCTTGATATAGCTCTCTGGTATTTGAGGCATCTGAAGCCCTGCACACACACGTAGATATTTTATATCCCCACGGCAGGAGTTGTATATTCATTAGCTACCGGTTTCACTTGTTGCTTATAATAGTCATGTACTATATTAAATATGTGCTACACTACCAATGCCACTAATTGTTAAACTATGTTGAATGACCGACTTGCACATGCTGTTGTGGCAATGCAAACTCTTCTGTATTGATTATGCACTGCCAAAATAAAGATTTATAATAAAAAAAAAAAAAAATCCAAGTAAAAATGGTGATATACCTTTTTTATAAAATAACAGTACATAAAAGAAAGTCTTAACTGTAGGTGTAGCAGCACATCTAATTTTAAGGGTCTAGAAACATGGTGTTTTCACTGCAGCAGGGTGAGGGCCAAGGAACCTCAAAGGAAATAATAGAGAAAATAGTGTTCTCTGTATGGGCTGAGCCACAATAAATAATATAACCAGTATTACTCACACTTCTGAGAGCAGACACATCGCTCTATGAATCAATCGTAGGTGATACAACCCCCACCAAGAATTTTATAGTTTGGTCCACAGCAAAGTACTTGTACACAGCAGCAATATCCAGTAGTGATGATCAGCAGATGGACTTTGCAACAAGGTAACCAAAAAACAAAAAAGCAAAACAATAGTGCTCTCTATATAAAATAGGCTACAAAAATAAAATAGGAGGAATATTACTCACACTTAATAGAGAAAATACACCGCTCTATGGACCAAGTGTAGGCGGTATAATCCCTACCAAGGATTCTTTAATTCGGTCCTTGCTTGAAAGGTGAAATGATGCCAGGTATACATAATAAAATGATAATATATGAAGTGAATTAAAAATAAATAAAAAGGTATATGGCACACTAAGGGTTTAAAAGAGTAGCCGATATTCCTTTTATTTAAAATAACAATACTATTTTTTTTTTTATTACAAAGGTGTTTGTTTTATACAGGTCTACATTTGTTTTTCTAATGTGTTTTATACATCAGAACAGTTTGCCCAGATTTATTTAGAGGACAGGAGCCATGGAATCCAAACAGTGACTGGTCTGTCTTCCCTGAATGGTTAAAATCTCGACCAGCAACTAAAGTTGACAAGTAAGACATAAGTATTGGATTTATAGTTTTATGGTTTTAGGAAATGTCATTTGAATTGTGCAAGCATGAAAAATTAAATGTAAATCAAAAAAAAAATACATGCAATTTTAAATCTCAACAACTGATGATTTAATTAAAAAAAAAAAAAAAAAAATCCCAAAAGGCTAATTTATTTATTTTGAATGTAGGATGCATTTTACCACACAAAATCCTGTTTTATGTATATGTTCCTAAGAGGTACATAAAAAATTGTGGTTTATTCACTAAACCATAATTTATTTAACTGTAAATCTTAGTTGATTGAAAAACAAATTGTAAAATGACAAGCTAAAATTAAAATATCTCTAATTGAAGTCACAGCTTGGCTGCTTTAGCCTGAATTTTTGCAATTTCATTTTCAGTTCACTATAACTTACTGTTCAGTGAATAAACCCTACAATTAATCATGATGTATTGCAACATAACCAAGCTATAAGTATAACGCAATTGGGTGGAAGTGGAGAGACCGGTTCCTTAAAAATGAAAATGGATCGTGTGTATTACAAGGAGCTTAAAAAAATGTGTACTTATTGTGTGATTGTTATTCCTTTAAAAACTCCATGTCCAAAATGTGTGTGATGTTTGGTGTAGCACCTATTTAAATTTATTTGTAAAAATATATTATTCAGACTTCTGAATTATATAATATATTTTTACAGAGAGACAGACTGCGTCTAGTAGTTGGTCAAAAACATGTTACATATATATATAAAAAATCAAACCTATAAATAAATTGAAAAATTCAAATAAATTGTGTCTTATATTTTTAGTGGTCCAAAAGGTTCCGTATGGTATAACGTCCTACGAAATTATTGATTTCTGTAGTAGCCAGGTCTCCTTAATGGGTCAGCATATAGGATATGAAACAAGAACAAACACAGAAAAAGCCTCGAATAGTGTAGTAATTTGAACAAGTGCTGTATTAGCGTAAAAATACACTCACAAGTGAGCAGCTGACAAACTTGCTCAAGAACAACCGTGTGTGACAATATATTTTTACTTCAAAAGTTCTCACATGATAAAGCCTTTATTGGCAAAATGCTCTTTAATAGTGATTACACAGATTTGCTAGTAGATGTATAGATTGGTAGAAAAATAAATAAATAGGTGTTTCTCCCAATTGTCAGTCAATTCTTCGGCCTTGACTCTATGCCGAAGAATTGACTGAAAAGGAAGAGCCGAAAAGATCTCCCATAGGTAATTCTTCTGCTCTCCACACATAGTAGCCACATTGCATGCAATGTGGTTGGTATGGTAATTTCCTAGCTGATGCTGCTAGCAATGGCAAGGGAGCATAGTTACGGCAATAGAATAAATGAAAAGACTGCGGGTGGAGTGAAGGATGGACCAGTGATGGGTGTTACAGAAGAGTAGAACCCACAAAGTTGAGGAATGGGTGGCACTGGATAGGAGGTAAGGTGATTATATCTTAAAGCGTTACATTGAATACATCATGTATTCTATCTATTTAAAGGGACACTACATTCACCTGAACAACTTTAGCTTAATGAAGCAGTTTTGGTGTATAGAACATGCCCCTGCAGCCTCACTGCTCAATCCTCTGCTATTTAGGAGTTAAATCCCTTTTTTTAAGAACCCTTTAATATAGGATAAATCAAGGGATGACGTGCATAAACTTAAAATAGGAATGGCAGGTTCACTTTAAAGGGAAGCTCTAAGCACCAAAACATCTTTGGCCTAATTAAGTGGTATTGGTGTATAGATCATGCCAGTTTCATAGCTCAATTCTCTGTCATGTATGAGTTAAGTCAATTTAGTTTATGCATCTTTAGCCACACCTCCCCAGGCATAGACTTACACAGCATCTCTACACACTTCCAGAAAAATAATTTCTTATGTTCTGCTCTGTTAATTGCCTGCAACAACTCTGTGTGTGAGATTTAAATTTAATTAACAGAAGATAAGAACTTCTAAAGTGAACACCCTGTGCTGTAAGATCTGATTGAAATGAAACACTTTTTTTTGCCCAAGGAGGCTGTGTGAGTTACAACCACAGGAGTTGTGGCTAGAGCTGCATAAACAAATTAATTTAACACCTAAATGGGAGAATTCAGTGGGAACTTCATGGGCCTAATCTATACACACACACAAAAAAAATTCTTAAATGACCACTCTAGGCACCCAGACAAGTTCAGCTCAATGAAGTGGTCTGCATGCCAGGTCCCTCTAGTTTTAACCCGAGAGCTGAAAACATTGCAGTTTCAGAGAAACTGTTTACACTGAGGGTTAATCCAGCCTCCAGTGGCTGTCTCTCTGACAGCCATTAGAGGCCGCTTTCGCGATTCTCACTGTGAAAATCACAGTGAGAAGATGCTGGACGTCCATAGGAAAGCATTGAGTAATGAACACGCGCACGGCAAGAGGAGGAGATGCGCATTCGGCGGAGACAACGGCAGGAGGAGGAGAGGTCACCAGCACTGGGGAAGCCTGGCACTGGATTAAGGTAAGTGGCTGAAGGGGTTTTAACCCCTTCAGCCCAACGGAAGGGGGGCCATGAGGGTGGGGGGGGGACGTAATGACCCGATAGTGCCAGGAAAATGAGTTTGTTTTTCTGGCACTATAGTGGTCCTTTAAATTGAGGTTGTTTTGGTGCTTAGAGTATCCTTTTAACAATGTATTTACTATTTTTTTTTAATTTAATGTATAGTCATGTTAAAGTTATTTTTTCTTTGCTGCTATAGCGGGTAAATGAAAAAGCAAACTCTCTAATATGCTCATCCATGTATTGTAATCAAATCCATGTATTTGTCAACAATTTTTACAACCAGCTCAACAAATGCCACCTTCTCCAATACCTGATTGGAAAAAAAAGTAATGCTAATTATAAAAAAGTGAAAAATAAAATTAGTACAATACTGGATTTCTTTTTATAAAAAACAAACTTGGCATTTACACATAAGTGTTAACATATGATGGAAAGTCACCTTCAAAATGTAAATTTAAATATGTTTGGTTGAGAAATTAAGAAATAGAATGAAAAACATGTCAAGAGTTCAATATTGTTAAATATTCTGTTAGATCACCATGACTTTTTTAATGTATTTAAGGACTTACAATAATATGTGTATATTAACGTTTGCATGTATTATATATATATATATTTTTTTTTTTATTCTTTTTAACAGAGAGGTGGATGTTGTTCTCAAGTATTTAAGGGAACAGTGTCATGTTAAAAAGATTGGAGTTATTGGCTTTTGCTGGGGTGGAGTCGTGACTCATCATTTAATGTTAACATATCCAGATATAAAAGCTGGAGTGTCATTTTATGGTAAGTGTATTCTTCAGTTCTGTCCCCATCAAATGTGCTATGATTAATCAATAACCTATAAAGTATGCATTTTTAAAGATGCTGTGTTGCCTGAATATTTAAATGAACCCCTCTCAAATTAAGTAAAGCATGTTATTACTTATTTACTACTTTTTACTTAACCTTTCTTGGTTAACTATTTCATATTTTACCTCTTTATAGGACCACTACACACCCATAAAATACTGCATTTGCTGAGTTGCATTTTGGCTGAGGAGTATCCTATTTTAACCCCAATTTATAAAGGTGCCATTTGACATGAGAAATTGTCACTTTTATAAATAAATTATAGAACATCCTCCTTACAAATAGCCAGGAAGGTTTGCTGCCTCCTTCTGTTAGCTTCCCTGAGCAAACAGAAGAGGCAGGCAAGCATTCCCCTCAGATCAGTGTCTTTAGCTCATCCAGCTCCTCCAGGCTTCAGGTCAGGTGCCCACAAAAGAAGGTGTGTGCAGATTTATAAACTTGCTCCCGTGCATTATGATTGATTATGATTGTCTTTTCACGGGCAAATAATCAAAGTATATTCTGGGAAAAGGGGGGCATCTAGCAAAGTTATAAGAAACATCTTTTGCAAGGTCTATTAAGATATACCCATAATGAATACATCCATGAAAAAAATGCATGTATTCATTGGAGGTATGTGGCAGCCCCCCCGATGAGAAGAGGAGTTTCGCTGCCAGAGATGTTCTTTTCCCCCTAATGGGAGGGATGCTGTAGCGCAGAGCAGGAACAGCTCTTAAAAGAGCTAGTGATTAAGCACTCCAAGCAGAAGAGAGAGAGAGCTGTTATAGCTTTCTCCCACAAACATGAGACGAGGCTCTATGCTGTGAGATGACGGAGTTTCATGGAGCCACACACCACAGCCTTTTATGTCAATCCTCATGCAAAGGGCACTCCCCTCTGGACCTGAGAGTAGACTACAACAAAGACAATCATACAATGTCATTGGCTCTCAGGTCCAGAACACTCCCATAAACAATGTAATTCCTCCTCTGTGCTTGGAGATAATTGGATTATGTGAATACAATACCTGATTCAATTATCTCCAAGCACAGAAAAATATACTTTTACACAAAAAAAGAAAGTACCCCCAAAATTCATGGAAACCCCACTAAAGTTATATCCCCTAATAACCACGATCTGTGGGACCAACATATTCAAAGATCACCCAGATCGGTTCAGGGGTTCGGGATTTCCATGGAAGTCACATTTTCACCAACCGCACAAGAGGCTCCAGCCTAAAGCATTCCATGAAATCAGGAAGGAAACCAAGTATATTTAAACCTCATTCGGTAGTTTCCTCCCGAACCGCCAGAGCCTTAGTGATTATAGCCCTCCGTTCAGTAGATAGGGTAGACGAATCCTATAGCAATTCCAATAGCTTCACAAGATAATTCCCTTAGTGAAACACACGAATCCCCAAACATCAGCCGAAGTCAAGAAGAAGGGTACAAAATGAACTAGCCTTTAATGGGTGCACACAGCTTTTATGCAAGTTCCCATGCAAGGGGACAGCCCTCAGGGAGGGACAAACATTAACCAATCACATACAGTAAAACTTTAACACACACCTACAATTCCCTCCCCTAGCCCAGGAGATAATTCAGTCTGATAATAGTAACTTAATTATCTCCGGGCTGAAAAATCACCTTTTTACCCAATATTTAGAACACCCCTTTATACTGGAGGTATCCCCATAAATTATATGTCCCCTGATAGCCCTGATCTGGGTGACCAACATATCCGAATTTCACCCAGATCAGTTCAGGGGTTCGCAAAATTTATGGAAGTCTCTTGTGACCGGCTCACCCTGGGCTGTATGCCCAAAACAGTTCCACGAATTTGGTGGGTTTTACCAGTCACTTTCGAAAAAAGCATAAAAATGAATAAAATACCGAATGGATCCCTCTGGCTCTTAGCAGCGTTCGTGCCCCTCTGTAAAATACACCAAAGTACCGAATAGCGCTCTTCTAGCTATTCGGTAAATAGAGTTCCAGCGTTCGTCTGTTTGGGACCGGTGTTCGGGAAGTCGAGTGTCCATGCACTTTTAGTTCCATGCACTCGACGACCAGGTCCCGCTGCCTTTGTTCGCATGAACAAAGATGGCCGCGGTTTTCTCTGCCACGTGGCGTTTGACTGACGAACGCTGGCCGCACATACAGAGGTAGCAATTTCACCCAAACTTTGATGTTTAATGAGCCAGAGGGGTGGTCTTTGTTCAGAATTAAATCTACCGAATGCAATAGGCAGAAATGGAGATAAAAAGGGGAATGCAATGGGTAAATAACATAGGAAACAGGGGGTTTCTTCACAGAAAGCAATATCCCGAATTCATAGTGGAATGAAATAAAGGGGTTTTCATTCCAGAGACGGGGTGAGCCGTCACAAAACTGATTTTTACTTTTTTGCCCATTTGATCAGCAGAGTAGCTTTAAGGGTAGCCGGTGCAAATTTTTGGGATGGTTTGGCAATTTACTTTAAATTTAGGAGGTAGAGCCAAATGTTAGGAACCATGCAAACTTTTAACTTATTTTTTTTTTTTTTAAATTGATTAGCCATATACCTATCTAATCACAATCATATAACATTAGTAAGTACAGCTGCACACTCTCACTCATACATAACTATGAAATCATAATGTGGTTTAATGGTGACATTGAATTAACATATATCGTTTTTATATTGTTTAAAAACAAATGTTTCCATCAAGTAAAATAAATATATGTTGAACTGTTTTTACTATAGGTATAATGCGTGATGCAGAAGATCACTATAATTTGCAAAACCCAACGTTATTTATTTTTGGAGAAATTGATTCCGTCATTCCCCTTGATCAGGTAGCAAATATTAGTTTTTATTTTCATGGTCTTTAATAAATGTTGTTTGCATTTTTGTACAATTATTTTTTATTATTTTGCTATTTAGCCTATCTTGTGCTAGACAAGATTTGACTGAGCCTGGACAGCGAGTCGTGCCATGTAATTTAAAAATAAGGAATTATTGAAAATGTTAGGGAAAAAAAAACAGTAACAGTTTACTTCTCACCTATGGACCATCAGGAGCTGCTACCCACCTCGTCTCCTGCTAGGAGCGGTCATAAGCTATCCTTAGCTAAGTACCGCTCACTGCAGGAGCTAAGCCTTGCTGTAACCAATGACGCAGGCCATGCACCGCAGGGCTAATTGCAGGCATAGAGATTCCAGTTGCAGGCTGCGTAGAAGGCAGAAAGCAGCATCCCATCCCACTTATTTTTTTTAAACAAATATATAAACCAAAATAAAACAAACCTTAATAACTACTTTTTATTGTAAATGTGTTCAAATTTAATTCTTGAACATGCCTCCAAGGAAATCTCCATTTCAGACCAGTGCACAGGGCTTAATTGTGTAACCGCAGCAGAGAAAAACCCAGCACTGGAGTCTGCTCTGCATGAATCGCACCAATTGGACTCCCTTGCTTCTACCCCTGTCAGAAGCTTCCAACTGCACATGTAGTTGTTAGGCATGCCCAATCCACCTTTTCAACATTCCTAGGTATAGGACACTGATTGGTTAGATCAATAATTGTGGAAAGCATAAGAAAGAAGAAAAGAAGTATGGAACAAAAAAAATCATATTTATTTGCATTTTTCAGCCTGCAAATGAGATGGTTGTCTCAAAGTGATGCATGTCCCTTTAAACCTTTACTATATGGCTCATTTTTTTCTTTATCATAGACAGGCAGCATATTCTCTAGATTCATTCAATAACCTACAGGGTTATTTACTAAAGTGATAATTTAAAGTGTATTTCAAATTTAAGATCAAAATAGCTAAACTGGAAAAAATCTCTAAGCAAGCTATGCTTCTAGTTCAGCTATTTTGGCCTAAAATTTGAAATTCACTTTGAACTCTCACTTTAGTGAATATCCTTCTTACTGTTGCAAAGCTTTGCCCATGTCAGAAGAGCAATAATTATTTGATTTATTTAATAATTTAATTGAGTCCCTTTTAAGGCATTTACAGCTTTTTCCTAATATATGTCGTGTTACAAGTGTATGCTTACCATTGTTTGTGTCTCATTTGATGCCTGTGAAAGCAAGAGCATAATAACACCGTTCTACATATTAAGGGCTATGTAATTGGTACGCAAACCATTCATTGATGTTTTAACAGCATAAAATACACAATTCATTAAATGGACACTATAGTCACCCTGATCACTTTTTCTTAATGAAGTGGCCTTGGTGCAGTTACCTTCTCCTTTTAACCCTGCAGTGTAAAACATTGCAGTTTTTTAGAAACTTAGAAATGTTTACAGTGCAGGGTTAAGTCCACTTCTGGTCCACCTCTGGTGGTTGTCAATATGACAACTACTAGAGGAGCTTCTGCTGCATTGACCAAGTAAAACACCTATGAATCATGGCACAGACCGACTCGATTTCTGTAGCCTCTGGCTGGTCTGTGTGCCTGGAATTTTCACAAACATTAGTCCTGGAAACTGGATACTCTATTCTTCAACAGTCTCATAGAACATACGCATGGAGACAGGGATGAATGAAACAGTTCATGTGATCAAGGACTTTTGTGTGTTGTCACATTGTTTTGTTTTTTCTTTCTTTATACCATTAACCACCTTGACGTAACAGTTTCCTGCTCCTGATGCATTTTGTTCCGACTCTCACCACTCTTAGCTGCAATATTTTTTTCTCCTTACAGCAACAGTTGAGCATAGTGTCCAGTGCTTCTTCTTCTGCTTAAAATATCCTTGCTTGAAAGTTCTTGAATGAAAACACAGGCAATGACGAACACAAACATAAATAATAACTGTGCCAATCATCACAAGTACCATTTGATTGTGGTGTCTTAACCATATTTTTTCCTATGGCGTTTGAATAAATACCTACACACCTCTCTTCACATCCAGCACACTCCTGATTCACAGATAAACACAATATCACTGCTGTATCTACCAATTATTATTATAATTACTGCTGCATTTACCAATTTAATCTAAACACTCTTTATCACTGCTGTATTTAACCAATTTAATCTAAACATTAACCAAAACAATTACATTCCTATTTACCACCCTTCTATTTAAACATGTATAGATAACCCAAAATGCCTACTTTCTCTTATCCCTCTTATCATTCTTCCGTTTTTTTTTTTTTTTTTTTAACTGCAACCACTCATGCACTTTACACAGACACAAATCAAGCACCTACTGGACAATGGGGTTCCCTCGTTAGAGCCCTCCCACCCCAGTTTGGTTTACACAAAAATACCCCCTGGTCCCTATGGGTCAATTCCCCCCTTTCCCAGGCAAGCATACATACATACAACATAATACATAAGGGTTTCAATTGCAATACAATCACTAGAAATAAGAGAATAGTATGCACAAAATCATAGCATAGACATGTTAAATAGACAATAAAATAAAACATTCAATAGCTCATCAAAGGTCAACATTTAAACACTGGTCTCCATCTGATATTCTATCTGTGTTCCAATGTCCACCTCCTGGTTTCTGCTACATCTGAAAAGGTTAGGAAACAGATCAGGATTACTTTCCTAGTCACTTATAGCGTATACTGCAAATATTCCCCATGCGGAAAGCCACTGCCATCACAGGGTGGTTAGTTGTGCAGGCCCTTAGCCGCGAGGTGCAAGCATGTCCGTGGAAAGGCTAGAAATTAATAGGGAGTCACTCATAGCTGTCAGAAGTCATGAACTTTGAGACATATTGACCTATATCCTTTCAGAGCCGGAAGAGGTGTTGTGGTTCACTCCTCTATAATTTAACCAAAGGGTGGAGAGTTATTAAACATGTTTAGGTTGGCTAGAAATGTGTTTCCTGAATTGCAGAGAAGATGCAGAAAGCAGCTATTAGCTTATTGTTTTTTAAGAGCCTTAAAAAAAAACCAAAAAAAATTAAGAAAGTTATCTTGTTGAAAAAAATTGTTTCTAAAATGAAAAGCTGAAGGAATGTGTTTACATGTCTGTGTGTGTCTGTGTGTGTGTGTGTGTGTGTGTGTGTGTGTGTGTGTATATACACACACACTCCCCCTAGTGGTGCCCCCAAAGCATTACACTAAATATGCTTTCTTTATGATGTAAAGTCGTTAATTAATAAATACCATTACATATAGTGTTCCGTTAGATAACAGTAGCACCATCTGTTCTATATTATTATAGTTATTAACTATGTGTTAACTATGTTATTCTATATATGTTAAAATAGAAACTTCTATTTTGCAATAGTTGTTAGTAGTTAGTAAGTCTGTCTCTAATGCATAGAATTGAATGCCACTTTTAAATGTTTAACTATGTAGCTTACATTTACAAAATGTGACACATTGATAGCTATGTCTTAGATCATGGGTCGCCAACCTGGTCCCTACCACCCACTAGTGGGCGTTTCAGGATCCAGGTGGGCGGTAGGGACTTCCTCATTTTGAGAGATTGCAAGTGCGAGCCAGCGGTACCGCCATCACCATTTGCGGCCCCGGCCGCCGTCCAAGCTGTCGGAGCCACCTGATGGATGTGGATTGTAAGGGGGCCCGGTCACCGCTGGGTGCTTTAACAGTGCGACCGGTCCCCCTGTGATTACATCACAGAGTTCGGAGGAAGTGACTGCACATCACTCCTCCCAGCTAACAAACAGACCGCGCGGGAGAAAGACTAGGGAGTCAGAGTAGGAACTCTGACTCCCATCCACTTGAGCCACCACTGGAATGTCACCCTCCTGCAAAGGTAGGAAACAGGAGGGTGACTAAAATATTTTGTGTGTGTTTGTTTGTGCGTATGTGTCTTTGTATGTATGTCTTGTGTGTCATGTATGTGTGTGTGGCTGAGTCTTTGTATGTGTGTGTGTCTTATGTATGTGTCTCTGTATCTATGTCTTGTATGTGTGTCTTGTCTTTGTATGTGTTGTGTGTGTGTGTGTGTCTGTATGTCTGTGTGTGTGTGTGTGTCTGTATGTCTGTGTGTGTGTGTGTGTGTGTGTGTCTGTGTGTGTGTTATGTATGTGTGCCTGCCTGCCTGCCTGCCTGCCTGTATGTGTGTGTGTGTGTGTGTGTGTGTCTGTATGTGTGGCTGTATGTATGCCTGTCTCTTTGTATGTCTGTGTGTGTCTGTATGTATGTATGCGTGCCTGTCTGTTATAGTGGGCTATAGTAAGTGGGCTACCTAGCTCAGCCTTCCTACTGGGCATTGCTATAAGGAAGGTTAAAAAATAGAAAAAGGAAAAAAAAAGGTGGGGAGGGGAATTGAGGAGGGAGAGGAGGGGAGCTGACGCACAGATGAGAAATCATATTATGCGCAAACAGAGAAGTGGTCTGAATATTACCGAAAGAGGAGACCTTTGTTTGTTCCTTACGAAAATCGAACCAGATATCAAATATTTAGTCTCGCAGCATCAACCTCAAGGATCTCATTAATCACTAGTAGAGATGTCGCGAACCATTCGCGAACTTCCCGCAAACGGCAGCTTCAACATGGATTATATGATTATTATGCACAATCAAAATAAAGATGTTTTTTTAAATTACAAAATGTGCATAGCTCTGCTGATGATTAGTTTACAAATTACCAATATTCTATTAAATGTATTTATATGTGTGCAATACCACTTCCACCTAATCACCCGTGGAAATACAGAAATTAACTTAACTTTTTGGGTACTTGCTTCCCTCAAGTTACCTCCCAAAAAATGGTAACTATATACAAGATATTATGGTATACAAATAGGACAGGGATCCAGCTTGTATCACTAAAACATAACATAAAATACAACATAGCGTAATATTGTTATAGCCTTATTGATCGCCCAACGCTTCAAGGTTACACTCACAGATTGGTTGTAAAAAGTAAGCCTTCAGGGTGCCTCCAATATGGTTAGGGGGGTATATCCTGCTGTTGGTAGTAGCTCTGCTCTGTAAACCTGGAAGTTCACACACTCCAAATGGTTGGATGTAGGAAAAGATTAATTTATTGGCAAATAATATTTAAAATAAGCAGTCCTACGTGTTTCGTTCCCTTTAGGAAACTTCCTCAGGGACCAATATTAAAATACATGCAATAACATACACTGAAAATGCTATCAAGTGTACCAATAAGTCTACTTCCTCCCTTCCCTTAAATACGGTGGATGCTGGAAGTCAATTGGTGGTGTGGTGGGCATTTTCTCCCGTTCCTCTGTGATTGAACTCCTTGTCCTTCGGTAAGTTACCTCTGTGTGTTGTCTCTGCTGATTGTATTTGCTGATCAGTTAACCGCGGCAAAAAGTGGATGTCTCTCCTTGATGACTCACTTCCGGTGAGAATAGACGTCCCTATTGATGACGCACTTCAGTGGTTTCAATTTATATAGGGGAATAGAAAACACACAATAGTTGGTTCTACACATTTATAATGAAATTAAATATTAAAATTTCATTCCCATTGTATTCATCAACATGCAATTATCCATTTAGACTATCATAGAGCCATTTTTTTTTTTTTATTCTATATTATTTTATATTTGATGAAAATTTCTTTCCTATTCCTACCATTACCTTCAAAACAAATCCTTTAAAATTATATGGACATTGCATATTGGTGTTTATTTCAGGGCATCATGTTATGCATATATTAACTTTACTTTGTGAATAAGGCTAAACTCATTTGATTCTAATTACTTTAAAAAAGGGGGAATTCCTTACATATAAATTCTTACATAAAATATTTAGGTT
Source organism: Pelobates cultripes (assembly GCA_933207985.1). NCBI lineage: Eukaryota > Metazoa > Chordata > Amphibia > Anura > Pelobatidae > Pelobates > Pelobates cultripes. The sequence continues at coordinate 137,133,254 of OW240915.1, read as the reverse complement.
TTTCATTTAGATAAATGTGCTACATATTGTTTATTTTTTTTTATATATATAAATAAAGACAAATGTATTTAAAATCTTATTCCCACTCATTATTTTTGCAGTTTTACCTCCATTTGATCAAAAATTCAGGGAATCTCCTACCTACCTAGTTAGTTCAAGAAACATACCAGATCGATGTCGACATTTAACCCTGTGGGGGTTAAGGTTTGTAATTTATGAATCCAGAATGTTTCTCTCTGGGCCAGTTTTTGATCTCTATCACCCCCCTCCAATGTGGAGAAATTCTCTCTATGGCTACACAGGTTAGTTCCCTAAAGTTAAATATTGGACATGACTTACAATGTACTGGTACCAAGTGGGACATTAATCCTTTTTTAATATTATTGATCTGTTCCATTAATCTAATCTTAAAGGCTCTTTTGGTACGACCAATATATTGTGTGTTTTCTATTCCCCTATATAAATTGAAACCACTGATTAAATTGCACTAAGTGCCATGAACTACTACAATATCTCTGGCGACCACCAGATGGCAATGAAATGAACGTTGATAATAGACCATAATGGAACGCACGGCCATCTTTAATCCAAAGAACTGGTGGAACGCACGGAAGTGCGTCATCAAAAGGGGACGTCCATTCTCACCGGAAGTGAGTCCTCGAGGAGAGATGGATTGGCAAATACAATCAGCAGAGACAACAAACAGAGGTAACTTACCGATGGACAAGGAGTCCAATCACAGAGGAACAGGAGAGAACGCCTACCACACCACCAATGGACTTCCAGCATCCACCGTATTTAAGGGGAGGGAAGAAGTAGGCTTATTGGTACACTTGATAGCATTTTCAGTTTATTTTATTGCATGTATTTTAATATTGGTCCCTGAGGAAGTTTCCTAAAGGGAACGAAACGTGTAGGACTGCTATTTTTTTATATTATTTTAAATATGCCAATAAATGAATCTTTTTCTACATCCAACCATTTGGAGTGTGTGAACTTCCTGGTTTCCAGTGCGGAGCTTCTACCAAAAGCGGGATATACCCCCCTAACCATAGGGGTGGGGGGCACCCTGAAGACTTACTTTTTACAACCAATCTACAAGTGTAACCTTGAAGCGTTGGGTGATCAATAAGGCTATAACCATATTATGCTATGTTGTATTTTATGTTTATGTTTTAGTGATACAAGCTTGATCCTTGTCCTATTTGTATTCCATAGTATTTGTATGTGTGTGTTTACATATGTAATTTGCATGACTTTAAATATAGATGACACATATGTGATCACTGTAGTATTGCACAGCGTAAGCAGTTGTTGAAGTTTAACAAGTGTATATGTGTTAACTGTGTTTCAGGTAAATGTGCTAAAGGAGAAATTAAAAGAACATGCTAAGTTTGATTATGAGGTGAAGGTGTTTCCAAAACAGACACATGGATTTGTACACAGAAAGAAAGAAGAGATCAACCCAGAGGACAAACCTTATATTGAAGAAGCAAGAAAAGACATGATTGAATGGCTCCACAAATACATTAACTGAATAACTTGGGCCTGGATAATTTTAATTTGTAAAATAATAATAATAATTCTTAAACTGTTTTACTACCTATATATATGGACAAACTTGCTATATAAATTAGCTAATGATTACGTAAGAAATATTACTAAGCAATGCAAAACTTTAAAGGAATATTCCAAGTACCATAACCACTATAGCCTACTTTAGTAGTAATGGAGCAGAGAGTACCCTGACGCCATCCCATGGTAAGCTGTTTTAGCGGGTATGACAACTTACCTGGGTCCCTTATTAACATCACATCCCCTGCATCCGGTCTTCTGCAGGACATATAATTTTATGGGTTTTTTTTTTAGAGTAAGCACGGACAATGCATGACCAGGCTCATAGGTTGAAGCACTCTATTTTAACAAGTGTGGCCCTGCATGAGCCTGCTTGGCTCTATAGAGAAATCTGTTTTCTTTTGCAGGAGAAGATGATGCAGGGAATGCAGCAGGACTCAGGTACATTGTCAAACTCAATATAATTCCATGGGCAAAGGCTGTATTGGTAATGGTGCTTGGAGTATTCCTTTAATTTTTTTTATCAGCTTATCACCTTGCTTATGTTCTTAAGGTTATTCTGCAGGTACAGTTTACTGTCTGTTTTTCTTTTGACCTCAGAGAACTTTATAGACATTGGAGAAAGTTTGGCTACAAAACTCTAAAAAGATGTTGATGATGGAAATCCTTTATAGCATTTAGGCAAAATTGCTAAATTCACATTCATACTAAAGTATTTCTACATATATCAATAGTATTTTTTTTGTTCATACAATGAAATTGCTATCTTCATTTTGCTTTGACATAATCTACTCATAATAAAAAGCAACATTAATCACTTTTATTATTATTATTGCCATTTATATAGCGCCAACAGATTCTGTAGCACGTTACAATATTATGATTTAACTATAAATAGGACAATTACAAGAAAACTTACAGGAACAGTACGAGGTTGAAGAGGACCCTGCTCAAACAAGCTAACAGTCTATAGCAGTGATGGCGAACCTATGGCACGCCGGGCCCTCTCTGTGGGCACGCGGCCATAGGTTCGCCATCAATGCAGAGTAGGCACCTGCCTGCCCAAAACGGCAGGCGCCTACTCTGCTTCCATGTCGGGAGGCAGGGGGAGGGATCTGTGAAGCAGCTCCCCTGTCCTCCCGCAAGCAATCTGTGTGGAGCATTGCTGTGCGTTACCATGGCAACTCTCCACACATGATCGAGTGGGAGGACAGGGGAGCTGCTTCACAGATCCCTCCCCCTGCCTCCCGACCCGGAAGCAGTACTTTTACCTCTTCTGCCCTCCATTCTTTCATGATCTCCAGAGAAGGGGGGGGAGGATGAAGTCCTCGTCCCCTGATGATGGGTGTCCGACCTAACGTTGTCGGTATCTCAATCTTCCATTGGTGTTGCACCCGCTCTGTCGGATGGGTTGTTAGCCAGCATACTGGAGAGGACTTCTTCCCCCGGAGCTGTCATGGCGGCCTTAATCCTCGCCTGAAAATCGGTCGGAGATATTGAGGGAAGTCCGACATGTTGGTTCACACCCTTTCAGTCTGTGGGAGACAGGATCGTACAACAGTACACTTATTGCCACTCAGTGGGCCTCCGCGTATAACTGGGGTCACCCAGAATTTTGATCAATCAGTATCATTTTTGCAAGATCCGGGGAGTGGTCTGAGAATGAGGACACCCTCAGTAAGACCGGGATGAGCGGTCTGCAATGTCGGGACGTAGCCCGAGTCTGGGAGACGTGAAAGCCTCAATATGTATAGTCCGGAGTTCATCCTTATATGGTCTAGAATTGTGGAGTTTTGGCAGCACTGTGAGTTCTCCTTCTCGGTTAAGGGAAGGGCGTACGGAACCCCAGTTGAAGCATAGAGGTGCCGGAATACATGCATCTAGTGCGCCCTGGTCTGTGCATACAATGACAGAGCGTACTCTGAAGGTAGAAGCCCTAGAAAGGGCGCAGGGGGTCACCCCTTTGTACCTATGCCACTATGCCGGAATAAGACTCGCTTGGGGTTCACCCAGCATAGGGGGGGTCACCCCTGTATGAATGTCTCTTATGGCATGTTGGGACACTCTTTCGGTATATGGGGTACCGAACAGGTGTCAGGTACGGTAGTACACTTATTGCCACTTAGTGGGCCTCCACGTACGACTGGGGGTCACCCAGAATTGTTTCAATTAGTACCACTTAGAGATTTCCTGGGAGTGGTCTGAGGAGGGGGCCACCCTCAATAAGACCGGGATGAGCAGTCAGTAATGTCAGGACGTAGCCCGTGGGGAGGTATGGTAGCCTCCAAATTATCCAAGGGGTCACCCTTATAGGATATAGTACTGTGGAGAATTGGCAGCACCGTGAGCTCTCCTTCCTGGCTCTGTCGATATACATGTATCCAGTGTGACCTGGTCTGTGCATACAGTAACAGATCGTACTCCGTGGATATGAGCCCGTCCTAGGGCGTGGGGGTTCCCCCCAGTATATGTATGTCACTAGTACCGGAATAATATTCGCTTGGGGTTCACCCAGCATAGGGGGATCACCCCAGTATATGTATGTCACTAGGACAGGAACCAGATTCGCTTGGGGGTCACCCAGCGTAAGGGGGGTCACCCCTGTACCACAATGTCTCTTTGGAGAGGTGTCTGCCACGCTTGGGGGTCACCCAGCATAAGGGGGGGTCACCCCTGTTAATCACTCTGTTATGTGACTCCACTACTGTGTCCTGGGAGGTGTATCCCTGTGGGGAAGGAGTGTATCCAATGGTTGTGAGGTCCAGTGGGAGTAGGGAGCTGAGTAAGTTATCAGCTCTATTTAATTTCCCTGCCAGTAGATAGAGTAATGCATCCACTATATGTCCACAGCAGGGGACAGTCCATTCATAATCCTCCAGATGTACAATAAAACTGTTATTCAACATCTCAATTGTATAGAACAGAATAGAGCAAACTGTCAGCAGATGCACACAGCAGGGATCAGTCCTACATATTCATGCAGAGTTACATATAAAACTTTTATTTCACATGCCAATGAAATATGCCAGTATAGAGCTCAGCAGTGAACAGTCCATTCATAATCTTCCAGGAAAGGTACATATAAAACCTTTATTCCACATGCACATGAACAGTATAGAGCTCAAAAGTACTTGTAAAACTTTTATTTCACAGGAAAAAATATATGAAACAGTACAGAACTAGCCGCCAGTTTGTGTGAATCACGAACTGGCCAAACGACATGGCCGACGTGAATCTCGCGAGTGCCACGAGATTCAAGATGTCCGCCGTTCACGCGCAAAAGTGCCGTGCGGCCCACGATCAAGGATACAATCGCGGTCTGCCGGCATGGAAAAGAGTCCCCCCGACACCCCCAACCCCCTGAAGTCCCAGCACCAATGAATAAAAAGCGTCCTCGCGGTAAAACGCTGCGATCCGTGCGAGACCAGTGTAAAGCATAGGAAAGAAAAGGTGCCAGCAACAGAAAACAGGCTAATAAAGCAGAAAATACAGGTTAACAGTTTGGAGCAAAAACTGAATGTCTAGCATTAAAAATCTAACTAAAGTTACCATAGCAATATTAATAAAAACAGTTGGAGCAAACTGAAAGTCAAGTAATCCATTTTAATTAAAGTGGTATCCTGAAAACCAGTTAGGATTAAAACTGAACAATATTAATAAAAACAGTTTGGAGCAAACTGAAAGTTAAGCAATAAATGGTTAACTAATGACAATTGCAATATCAGTAAAACAGTTTGGAGCAAAATACTCTGACCTGTGCCTTGGCTGGTAAGCAGCAAAGAAAGAGGAAGTCATGTGTCCGTCAGGGCTTTATATATGGATGTGATGCCTGTTACTGATTGGTTTAAAGTTTATTGATTGACTTGTGCTGCTAGAGGCATAAAGTAAAGAAAGTTATGCAAAATATGAAGCCTCCTGTCATGTGATAAAATTAGGGAGCGACCTCCTGCACACGTTCAATTCTTCCCCAAGCCTAAAGTCCTTTAAGAGATCCCTCTCTACATACCTCAAAACAGAATACACGTGTCATAGTTAATTATATATTTCCTACTTGTTCTTCTTTTCTTTTTTTTATTCTTTATTTTTGTTGTGCAGTACATATTCACAATCTGACATAGCCAAAGCAAATTCTTTGCATACCTCAGCATAGTACAGGGACATCCCTGTATTGGCATGATACATGTGCACATTTGACCATGGTTTTTAACTTTAAGCTAGATACAACGATAACTTAGTCAACATCGTAGGTATAACGTAGTGTGTTCCATCTCTTAATTCGAATGCATAGATAACTGTACCTATACAAATTCGGCACCACACCCTATAGGAGAGGGTCATGGTGGCGAAAAGGAGCAGAGTGTGAGTGGAAAGAACAGAGTAGAAGAGAGGAGAGAAGAGATTAGACGGGGTGTTGAGCCATGAGGGAGGGAGAGAAAAGGGGAGGGGGGAGGACCGCAAGGGCACCCCGAGGACCCCCACCACAGGAGCCCCCAGGGGGGTGCAGACCCCCCGGCCAGCCTCAGAGATGCCAGAAGGCCCGCCGCATGACCTAGGCGCTCAGTGGCAGGGCTGCCATCAGAAATTTTGGGGCCCCTGACACAGCTCAAGGTCTGGGCCCCCCGGTGCCTGCACCCGAGTCCGCCCAAAGTGGTGCTCCCCCCCCTCGAGAATGTGACATGTGACATGTGACATTACAATGTGACATTACAATGCCCCACCCATATGATCTGCCATGTTAACTAACACCAGTGCTGCAGTGCTGCCGTGTTTACATTAAAAGGCCTGCAGGGACAGGCTAGACACCAGAACCACTACATTAAGTTGTAGTGGTTCTGGGGACTAAAGTGTCCCTTTAATGTGAGGTAAATTAGAGATTAGTGCCACAAATAATATACTAGATTGCCTACTTACAACCAGATGAGGATGATGATGGGCTCTAGCTGCCGTCTGGCTCCACTGGTCTGGTGTAGAACAGGCTCTCTGGAGGCGGTTTGTTACTGTGGTCACAAAAATCAATGTTCTGGGATCAACGGGAAGCAGCTCCATTTTTTTGAGGGCCCTTTACACAGCTCAAGGTCTGGGTCCCAGGGTCCACCTTCATGTTCCACCAATGAGTTTGTTCACAGGGGGTGGAGTGTGTGTGTGGGGGATGTCCTGATGTGTGTAAGGAATGCATTGTGTGAATCTGTGTTTGTATGTGTAAGGGCTGCAAGGTGAGTTTGTGTATGTATGGTATGCAGTGTGTGCATCTGTAAGGGATGCATTGAGTGTGTGTAAGGGGTGCATTGTGTGTTGCTGTGTGTAAGGGATGCATTGCTTGTGTATGTGTGTCTGTATGTAATGCATTGTGTGTTTTTCTGTGTGCAAGGGGTGCATTGTGTGTGTGATGGATGTCAATCTCTCCCCCTCCCCCCGTCAATTTCCTTCTCCCCCTCCAATTTCCTTCTCCCTGTCACGATTCGGGGAACCCAACACGCTGGCACACACACACACACACACACAAAAGGTGCCGTACCGGACCTTAGAGTGGCCGGGCTAAGCACACACAGAATAGTCAGGAAACAAGCCGAGTAAGGAGAACCAGAAGACAGAATAACGTGAAACGAGCCGAGGTCAAAGGGTAGGAGAAAGTCACAGAGTCAGATAAACAAGCCAGAGAGTACGTAACCAGAAACACAAGGTAAGTGACTGACCCCGGCGTGTAATAACTTGGGCGGTCTCCCAGCGTGCAGCGTCATGTATGCTGCCGCTGGGGGACGTGGAGGAAACGGCGGGCGGCATCCGAGGCTGGAAGGATGCCGCTCGCCGGACCCAGGAGGAGGAGGGGACCGCGGACGGCTGGAGGGTGAGTACCGCGAGCGGAGTGCAGCCTCCCCTCGCAGCCGCCCGCGGGATCCCGACATTACCCCTCCCTCGAAGACCGCCCGGAGGGCGGGAAGCGGAAGGCTTCAAAGGAAACCGGGCATGAAAGGAGCGGACCAAAGAGGGAGCGTGCACATCAGAGCTCGAAACCCAGGACCGCTCCTCAGGACCGTACCCCTTCCAATCCACCAAATATTGCAGCCGGCCCCTAGAAACGCGAGAGTCGAGAAGAGCGGCCACCTCGTATACGTCGTCAGAGACAGCGCGAGGGGAAACGGGCAGCCCGAGGGGACGAGAGAACCGGTTACACAGCAAGGGCTTCAAAAGCGAGACGTGAAATGTGTTCAGGACACGCATGGAAGGAGGCAGATCAAGGGAGTAGGAAACGGGGTTAACCCTACGTAACACCTTGTAGGGACCAAGAAACCTGGGGTCAAATTTCATCGAGGGAACCTTGAGACGGAGGTTCCTGGAGGACAATCATACCCTATCACCCGGAACATAAGAAGGGGCCGCAACCCTACGGCGATCAGCAAACTTTTTCTGAGCAGCTGCTGAACGAGACAGCGCAACATGGACCTGATCCCATGTCTTCCGCACAGAGGCGAGGTGCTGGTCCAAGGCGGGCATTCCCTTGTCGGAGAACGCACCGGGAAGGACAGAAGGATGAAACCCATAAGCAACCTCAAAAGGACTTAAGCCAGTAGACGAATAAGACACCGTATTCCTGGCAAATTCAGCCCACGGAAGAAGGCGAGACCAGTCATCCTGGTGCGCATTAGTGAAGCAGCGCAAATACAATTCCACAGACTGATTAGCACGTTCGGCCGCACCATTAGATTGCGGGTGATAGGAGGAAGATAACGACAAGGAGACCCCCATCTCAGCACAAAAGCCCCTCCAAAACCGAGAGACAAATTGAGGGCCCCTGTCAGAAACGATATCCTGAGGTACCCCATGTAAGCGGAACACTTCCTTGGCAAACACCTGAGCAAGCTGAATCGCAGAAGGCAGTTTCTTAAGCGGAATAAAGTGTGCCATTTTAGAGAACCTATCCGTCACAGTCAATATCACCGTCTGACCATCAGAAGGAGGAAGGTCTACAATAAAATCCATGGACAAGTGGGTCCATGGTTTCTTAGGTACAGATAGAGGCATCAGTAGACCCTGGGGTCTCATATTAGGAGACTTACACTGCGTACAGACCCGACAAGCCTGAACAAAATCCACTACGTCTCGCTTGAGTGAAGGCCACCAGAACTGTTGAAGGAGGCCCTTGTAGGTTTTGGTAACCCCCGGATGACCAGCAGTTTTGGCTGTGTGAAATAAAGTTAACAACTTTTTTCTGTCATTTGCTTCAACGTATAGTTTACCATCCGGCGTCTCAGGGGGTGCCTGGGTTTGGTATGTCTTAATACTATCAAAGAAAGGTGAAGAAACAACCAAACGGGTAGCAGCTATTATCTGAGACGCAGGTACAATAGGCTCAGGAGTCGGGTTAACAAATTCTACTGGTTCATGCTGCCGAGAGATAGCGTCAGCTTTGGCATTACGGCAACCAGGTCTATAGGTAATAACATATTGGAAGCGTGAGAGAAATAGAGACCATCTAGCCTGCCGGGTAGATAACCTTCTGGCATCAGCTATATAGGATAGGTTTTTATGATCTGTTATAACCATAATTTTGTGTCTAGAACCCTCTAATAAGTACCTCCATTCCTTAAAAGCTAACACAATAGCTAATAGTTCCCTGTTCCCAACATCGTAATTCTTCTCTGAATCAGACAACCTTTTAGAAAACTAACAACAGGGATGGAGGGGTTTGTCATACGACAACCTCTGTGACAGTACGGCTCCCACACCTGACTCTGAAGCGTCTACTTCCATAACAAAGGGAAGAGAAGGATCAGGGTGGTGCAGCACTGGAGCAGAGGCAAATGCCTTCTTGAGGGTTTCGAAGGCCCTAAGGGCTTCAGGAGTCCAAACCATAGGGTGTAGACCTTTTTTTGTCAGCTTCGTTATAGGAGAGATAAGTGGTGAAAAGTTTTTTATAAATTTCCTATAATAGTTGGCAAATCCTATAAAACACTGGATAGCCTTCAGTCCTTGGGGAAGTGGCCAGGACAGTATAGCTTCCAATTTAGCAGGATCCATACTGAAACCCTGTTCAGTAATGATATATCCTAGGAATTGCACAGAGGTCTGATTGAATAAACATTTTTCTAACTTACAGTAGAGTCCGTTCTGCAATAGCCTTTTGAACACCATCCTAACATGGTTATGGTGTGACTTCAAATCAGGAGAATACACAAGTATGTCGTCAAGGTACACCACAGCACAGACATGCAATAGATCCCTAAGGACATCATTTATGAGGTCCTGAAACACGGCAGGAGCATTACACAGTCCAAAAGGCATGACCAGATATTCGTAATGCCCACTGCGTGTGTTGAACGCTGTCTTCCACTCGTCATTCTCCTTTATACGGACAAGGTTATAAGCCCCCCTGAGGTCTAATTTGGTGAAGAATTTAGAACCTTTAACACGATCAAACAACTCAGTGATGAGGGGGATAGGGTAGGCGTTTTTAACCGTTATATTGTTCAGACCCCTGTAGTCTATACATGGCCTCAAATCGCCCTCCTTCTTTGCCACAAAAAAGAAACCAGCACCAGCAGGAGAGGAGGACCTTCTAATAAAACCTTTTCTTAGGGATTCCCGTATGTACTCCTCCATGATCTGGTTTTCTTTTTCAGAAAGAGGGTAGACCTTTCCCCTAGGAGGCATAGTACCCGGTAAGAGGTTTATGGCACAATCATACTCACGATGTGGAGGTAGCTTATCTGCCTCCCTCTTTTCAAAAACCAAGGCAAGGTCTGCATAAACAGAAGGAACAGAAACCGAGAGTGGTTTAAACAAACAGGACGTACATGAGCCATACAGTCTTGTTGACAAGATTCCCCCCAGGAGAGTATATCTAAACAACCCCAATCAAGAACAGGGTTGTGTTTAACTAACCAGGGAAAACCCAGAACGATGGAGGCTGTAGGGGAGTCAATTATTTGGAAGGTTAACGTCTCCTTGTGCAAAACACCCACAGACATAACTATTTCCTGGGTTTCATGAGTCACCAGAGGTTTCTCCAGTGGTCTACCATCTATGGCCTCAACGGCCAAGGGTGTCTCCTTTCAGATCAAATTCAGGGCTGCGGTTTTGGCAAAGGTCTCATCCATAAGGTTGTCTGCCGCACCTGAATCGATCAGGGCTTTGGTTGTTATAGTGGTTTTATTGACCAAAAGAGAAACCGTAATAAACGGTCTGGAGATGGACATATGAGGGAACAAAGTCATAACACCCGAGGCCGACCCCTCTCTAGGCCTTAGGTGCTGCAGTTTCCCTTTACTTTAGGGCAGGCTTTACAGTGATGCCCCCTCTTCCCACAATAAAGGCATAAGTCCTCCCTTCTACGGTACGCTCTTTCGGCCTCAGTTAACCCCGTAGCACCCAACTGCATGGGTTCGGGGGATGGTTGCCTAGGAGCGGGTAACGCTAGCAGTGAAGTACTGGGTAGAGCAGGTAACACCCGTGTATCCAAACGTCTTTGGCTACGCCTCTCTCTAATACGGTTATCGATAAGAATCATATAGTCTATAACATCATCTAGAAGAGCAGGCAATTCCCTGGATGCTATTTCATCCAGTATATAAGCGGCCAGACCCTCCTGAAAGGCTGTTACGAGGGCGTCATTATTCCAAACCACTTCAGCTGCTAGAGTACGGAATTCGATAGTGTGATCTGCTACAGATCTGTTACCCTGTCGGACCCTAAGCAGAGCCTTGCCAGCAGAAGCAACCCTACCGGGTTGATCAAACGTGCGTCTGAAAGCTGTCAGAAAATCTGCAAATGACATAGGAGACGTATTTTCCCAAATGGGGTTGGCCCATGCTAAAGCTCTCCCGGACAAATGGTATATCAAAAAGGCAATTTTAGATCTGTCAGTGGGATAGGAACGTGGATTCATCACCAAATGGATGTCAATTTGGTTGAGGAAACCACAACACAATGCTGGGTCACCGCTGTAGCGCTGTGGCGGCGTCATGTGAACTACATGAGCGGGAACAGGTACTGGAGTGGGAATGGGTTCGGGCACAGCAGCAGCAGCCTCCTGAACGGCAGGTTGCAAATGTGCAGTACGAGCCAGTATGGTTTGCAGAGCTGGAGCAAACTGATCCATACGGTGGTCCAAGCCATCCATTCTAGCCTCTTGATTAACTAGGAGCTGTGGTATGTCAGCAGGTTCCATTATGGCCCTGTTGTAATGTCACGATTCGGGGAACCCAACACGCTGGCACACACACACACACACAAAAAGGTGCCGTACCGGACCTTAGAGTGGCCGGGCTAAGCACACACAGAATAGTCAGGAAACAAGCCGAGTAAGGGAACCAGAAGACAGAATAACGTGAAACAAGCCGAGGTCAAAGGGTAGGAGAAAGTCACAAAGTCGGATAAACAAGCCAGAGAGTACGTAACCAGAAGCACAAGGTAAGTAGCAATACTAGAAAGCAAAGACCACAACAGGGCAGGGAGGAACAGGAAAGGTAAGTATTTAAACCATAAGGTTAATTCTGATTGGATAATTTCCAATCAGAATTAACAATCACACGTGGGAGATATCTAGACCTCCCACTGTGATTAAGGCACTGTGCCTTTAATGCCGGGTCAGGTGACTGACCCCGGCGTGTATAAACCTGGGCGGTCTCCCAGCGTGCAGCGTCATGTATGCTGCCGCTGGGGGACGTGGAGGGAACGGCGGGCGGCATCCGAGGCTGGAAGGATGCCGCTCGCCGGTCCCACGAGGAGGAGGGGACCGCGGACGGCTGGAGGGTGAGTACCGCGAGCGGAGTGCAGCCTCCCCTCGCAGCCGCCCGCGGGATCCCGACAGGGAGGGGGTGAAAGATACAGAGGGGGAAGAGAGAGAGACGGGGGAGGGGGGACAAAGAGACAGAGGGGGAAGAGAGACACAGAGGGGAGGGGGAGGGGAGAAAGAGACAGAGGGGGAGAGAGACGCAGGAGGAGGGGGGAAAAGAGACAGAGGGGGAAGAGAGAGACACAGCGGGAGGGGAAAAAAGACAAAGGGGGAAGAGAGATACACATGGGAGGGGGTGAATGAGACAGAGGGAAGGGGGAAGAAAGATATACAGTGGGAAGAGAGAGACAGAAAGGAATGAGAGAGACACAGGGAAAATAGAGGGAGAAAGAGACAGAGGAGGGAGAGAGAGAGACAAAGGGAGGAGAGAGACACAGGGGGAGAGGGGTAGAGAGACACTGGGAGGAGAGGGTAGAAAGAGACACACAGAAGGTTTGTTGGGGGGACAAAGACATACAGAAGGGAAGGGGAACAAAGTGACACACAAAGTTTGTTGGAGGCAAAGCTTGGCTGGGGAAAAAAGAGACACAGAGTGGCTGGGAGAAGAGAAAGAGGCACACAGAGAGTCTGGAGTTAGAAAGAGACACACATAGGGGATTTGGAAGGGGCTGGGGCTAAGACATACACAAAAGGGGCTGGGGGAAGAGACATACAGAGGCTGGAGAAGGGTAAAAAGAGACACACAGGGGCTGGGATGAAGTAAAAGATACACAAGGGGAGCTAAAAGAGAATTACAAGGGTGGCTGTAAGAGACACAAAGGAGAAACTTGGAGACAAGATACACTAAACGAGGAATAAATAAATAAAAGGAGGAATAAGAAACACACACAAAAAAAGGCAAGAAATTCATATGGGAGTTAAGTGAAACACATGAGAAAATGCATTTTTGTTTGGGTGGGGGAATGCATTCTCGCCTGTGTCTCCTGTTCTCCCTGTAACTCAGTTCTTCAGCACGGACGATAATGCCGAAGAGCTAATTGACAGGTGAGAGAAAGACCTCTTATTAAATAGGTTTTCCTTCCAATATATACATTTTGCTAGCAAACTTGCTGTGATCCTGACAGTAATACACACACACGCACATATATATATATATATGTGTGTGTGTATATTACTGTATATATGCATGTATATTAATGTGTGTATTAGTAACATATTACTGTATAATTATGCCTATAAAATTTACACATATATTAATTTGCATTTATATATGCATAATACACACATAAATGTAATTAATATTTAACATATATGTTATAAACAAGATAACTTTATTTTTTACAGCTGTGCAACCGCATACATTCACCATTTCAGTACCGTTACCAAAATTTCCTTAATATGTCAAGGTAGTAGGACTGAAACAAAGGCGCCCTTTTGTTTATTTTGAAGCCCTATATGCTTTCTTTTGTTGGAGTAATAGTTTTCAATTTTAAGTTATCTTTTCCACCTCTATATCTGTACACTATACTGGCGCGACGCATTATTGGGCTGGTATAGAATTTTTTTCAGGGCTACTTTTAGTTCCCAGTCTGGCCTTGCTTTACCATCTGTCTAGTGGATCTGCGTCAGACCCGTGTGGGAGCGCAGGATCTATCTTGAGAGCGGGTAGTCAGCCCACCACTGCCAGAATAAAGTGAGCTGTAGTGGAGACCAAATTTTAACAACCAGGGGCGTACCTAGAGCATTTGGCACCCGGGGTGGGTCCTGTGCTTGGCACCCCCTTGCCCCCCCCAAAAGCCCCGCCCCCATCACCAGTTTGGCTCCGCCTCTGATTTTGCTTAGCTCCGCCCCACTTTTCCTCCGTGCGTCCAGTTTATCAGCTGTTTGCTTGTGTGAGCTGTACTGGCCGCACGGCACCCTAACTACCATGGGGCACTGTGCGGCCACAGCTCACACAGCCCCCTCCAGCCAGGGCCGGTGCAAGGATTTTTGCCGCCCTAGGCAAAATTAAAGTTTGCCGCCCCCCATGTGACATCACAATGCCCCACCCATATGATTTGCCATGTTATCTAACGCCAGTGCTGCAGTGCCGCCGTGTTTACATTAAAAGGCCTGCAGGGACAGGCTATAGATACCAGAACCACTACATTAAGCTGCAGTGGTTCTGGCGACTATAGTGTTTCTTTAATGTGAGGTAAATTAGAGATTAGTGCCATTAATAATATACTAGATTGCCTACTTACAACCAGATGAGGATGATGATGGGCTCTGGCTGCAGTCTGGCTCCACTGGTCTGGTGTAGAACAGGCTCTCTGGAGGCGGTTTGTAACTGTGGTCACAAAAATCAATGTTCTGGGAGAACGGGAAGCAGCTCCATTTTTTGGGGGCCCTTTACACAGCTCAAGGTCTGGGTCCCAGGCAGGGCCGGACTGGGAATTAAAAGCAGCCCTGGAAAAAAAATATTTACCAGCCCCATAATGCGTTGCGCCAGCATAGTGTGCAGATACAGAGTTAGAACAGATAACTTAAAATTAAAAAGTACTTCAACGTAAAAAGCGCACTCATAGGCTTCAAAATAAACAAAAGTGCAGATTTATTTTAAGCAGACATGCCTTTGCATGTAATCAATGTTTCAGTCGAACTACCTTGACAAATTAAGGAAAGCTTGTTAATGGGACTGAAATGGTGAATGTATGTAGGGCACAACTGTAAAAAATGTTTATTTTGAAGTCCTGTGGGTGTGCTTTTCACTTTAAATATGTTATTGTGCTGGAGTATGCACCTAGCAACAAGACTGGGCCAATATCTGCTCATTACATATGGTACATATTAATGAAATTTCTCTGTGTATTATGCATTTATAAATGTACATTAATATGTGTAAATATAATATAACTAATACACACATTAATATACATCTCATATACTAGTGGCAGATCCAGAGCCTGAGCGGGGCACTTGTAGATTATTTAAAGAAATATTCCATGCACAATAACCACTACTCCTCTGTGTAGTGGTTATGGTGCCAGGAGCGTCGGCACCCCTCCCAGAGTAAGTAGTCAAACCGTTTAAGAACAGTTTGACAACTTACCTGGAGTCTGCTGGGATATGGGGCTGTAGTAGGGTATAGCAGCAGTGGTGCAATGTGTGTGAAAGGTTCAGTGTGTGGGTGGGCAGTGTGTAAATGTGTATGGTGTGTGTGTGTGTGTGGGGGGGTAGTGTGTGAATGTGTATGGTGTGTGTGTGGGGCGGTGTGTGTATGGGGCTAGAGTTCACTCCTACTACTGGGACCACCAGGAAGTGGTGAGAGTGAACTCTAGCCCGTAGCTCCATGGCTAGAGTTCACCCTCGTGAGAGCCGGAGCGTTGCCCCAGGTCCTCTCTTCCTCCCCTGCCGACTGGCTGCACGGTGCCTGTGGAACGGGGAGGGAGATCGGCCGGCAGGGGAAAGCCTTGGGGGCTTTGTGATATATACTGCCCCTATGTGTGTCTCTTTATCTCCAGCCCCTCTGTGTGCCTTTTTGTCTCCCCAGTCACTCTGTATGTTTCTTTCTCCCCCTCACTGCTCCTCTGTGTCAATGTCTCCCCTCTCCTTCCCAGTCTCTCTCTTCCCCCTCTGCCTCTTTCTTCCCCTCCCCTTGTGTGTCTCTCTCTCATTTCTCCCTCTTTGTCTCTCTCTTCCCCCTCTGCCTCTTTCACCCCCTTTCCCTGTGTCTCTTCCTCCCCCCTTTCCCCGTGTCTCTCCCTCCTCCTCATCTCTCTCCCTCCCCCCTTTCCCTGTGTCTCTCCCCTCCTCCCTCCCTCCCCCCCCTTTCCTGTGTCTCTCCCTCTGTTCCTCTCCCCTTTTACCTGGAGTCAGGGGCGGGCGTTCCTGGCTGGAGCCGCCGGGCGGTGGCGGCTTTCCCGGTCGGCGGCACTCCTCTCACTGCTGTGGCTGATGGAGGAGGAGCATGTCTCTGTACCACGCGGCCCACCAGGAAATTTCCCGGTATCCCGGTGGGCCAGTCCGGCCCTGCACATATCCAAAAATCACCCAGATCAGATCAGGGGTTCAGGAGTTATGGGGGTTGAAAGTTTTGTGGAGGTCCCTTTAGGCCCACTGAAGCATGGCTTTCCAGCCCAAACCAGTTCCAACTAGTCTGGCAGTGTGCCTGGGACAACGCCCTGCTGGAGAACAATGGGACAGGAAACGGGGGAGGGGTACACCTTCCTATACACAATCTATACACAGTCTAATAGAAGTACATACTCTGTGCTTAAAGGGCCAGTAGCCGCAAAAGAAAAATCCATCATGCCCAAATACTGTCTTTAAAGGGCAATACCCCCAGGTCCATAGTCACATGGCAGGAGGTGGGCAAGCAAGCCCCTCCAAAAGTTCATGGCAAACTCTCTTAAAGGGTTGAGTTTGCTACATATCTCCCCTTTCCCATTGAGACTATCCAGACTCCAGACCTCCCAGCGGTCTGGTGCTCTGATAGTCTGCCGGCCTTTCTCAAAAGGGGTAGTTGTCCAGATGGCCTCCTGCCACCTGTGCCCAGTTGTAGATCCCGGGTCTTGTGGAAAAACAACCAAGATGCCTTCTCCCCTGGTTGGACAAAGCTGTTGCTGGGGACGGCGGATGCAGTTCCCCTCCTCTAGACCTGGTGGGTCGAGGTCCGCAAAACTTTGCTCTGTGGTCCTCGGTGCCCTTGATGTAGATGGTGCGCCATCAGGATCTAAGGCAAAAGGGAAGAGAGGGCAGAAGCCGCCTGCTTTCTGCCCGTATGCCAGCTTTTCTTCCTGCAACGGTCTCCCTTGTTGTAGGGGAGAACCGACTGTCTCCCCTTCCAATAACATGCTCAGCCACTGGGAAGAGAGACCACCTGTCTCTTCTCCCAACATCACACTTGGTGGCTGGAGGGGGGGACAGACTGTCTCCCCTTTGTCTAAATGGTCCTGCTGTCGGGAAACAGGACAGACTGTCCCAACCCCCGGTGGTGCAGTTGCAGAGACTACGGTCCCATCTGTACTGTTGTGGGGCTTACGGTCTCCCATTGGTGGGCTATGCTGCCGCTGATAAGGGAGGATGCTGCTCTCCCCTCCCAGTGAAACACACTGCCGCTGGGGATCTGGGCCAACCGTCCAGCATCCCTGTAGCTCACCCTGCCGCGGGGGTGGGAGGACGCTATTCTCCTCTCCCTGCAAGGTATACTGCCACTGGAGAGGGAAGACATTGCCCTCCACTCCCAGTGAAACACACTGCCGCTGGGGATCTGGGCCGACTGCCCAGCATCTCTGTAGCTCACCCTGCCGCTGGGGAGGGAGGACGCTACTCTCCTCTCCCTGCAAGGTACACTGCCACTGGGGAGGGGAGACGATGTTCTCCACTCCCTGCACTTCATACTGCCGCTGGGGATCTGGGCCAACTGCCCAGCATCCCTTTAGGGCCGGTAGAGAGACCGCTGTCCCCTCTCCACCTGCCATCTGTGGGTCTTCCCAGGACCAGTCTATGAGGTCCCTCATTTCTGGG
>OW240915.1:137099903-137115339 GCA_933207985.1 Pelobates cultripes | reverse complement strand
GTTAGTCCAGCCGGGTACAGGAGACAGATGCTCACTGTACCCATGGACCAATAGAGGGCTCGGCCACGCTACAGGGAGGGAGTGACAGGAGGGAGCGCTGAGCGCTTCCCTCCTGTCAGCCCCTCTCCTCAGGCTGTGCCTGGGCTGGCAAAGCTGCAGCCGCCTGAGGCTCTCTGCAGAGCGCTCGGGCGGCTGCAGCAGGAGGGGGGCCTGCGCTCCTGGAGGCGCCCCTTCCCAAGGCACCCCCCACCTTGCTGGCACCCGGGGCGGATCGCCCCCCCCTTAGTACGCCACTGTTAACAACTCATAATTTTCATTGCAAAAATGTCTGTTATTGCATAGCCATTAAACTAGGCAATATTGTAGCCATTTTTGCATTGTAGCATGCTAACAGGTGTCTATTTCTCGCCCCTTTTGGGTTATCCACATCATATCTCCAAATATTTTTCATTGATGACCTAAACTCATTTTTTTCAAGACTCATTAGTTCAGCCAAACCAAATTTTTCAGCCATGCATAAGTCTAATATTTACACTGCTTCATTGTACTATTTTTTTTTTTTAATTAATGATATGTTCGCCCCACAATCTTTTGTCTTTATATATATATACCACCTGTTCTTATACAGGTTCTACTATTAGCATATCTCAAATAATATCACAAAAGCTGAAATAAAATTGAAAGAACACTCAGAGCTGAATCAGAATGCATTTATATAGTTACCATGGAGTTTTTGCCATTATGACATTTTTGTGCTATAATAATAAGCACTGCTGGATTTAAAGTCTAGCTAGGTCGATTCTTGGGACCATTACAGGGATATTCTTTAAAAAAATCCTATGTGTCCAATTGTGTGTATGCCTTTTGACTTTTTTATAGTACTTTTGCTCACTGCATGCTTCTCCCGCTTTTTATTTAATAAAAAAAAAAAAAAGCAACAGAGTTTTATCTCTGTCTCTATAGAAACAAAATATCAAGACTGTGATTAACTTCAATTTGTCAGACATAAAGCCCAGAATAATACGTGAGAATGTATTTTCCTACAGAGACTCCTCTCCTTTTTCTGCTCTCTGGGAATCCACATGCCCTTAAAATTCCTTTCTTCAAATAAATTATGTCACTGCATTTCGTCCTAGCTCCACAGGATATGACAGAGAGCTTTGTCTGCACAAACTATGCAGCTGATGCATAACATTTTCAGACTTAACTCAAAAAATCAGCAGTGCTGAGGTGTGCATTAGCCTCGTTTTTATTATGCCCTATTAACAATGACAATCCAGCTTTTGAAAGAAACTGGCACCCTATTATTGGTTTTAAAGTACCATGCAAATGTTGGAATAAGTGCACACAAATAGGCACATTTTCTTCTGGTAAAAGCGTTAACAAACATTACAATTATTTTTCTTGTGTGAGTCAAATGATCCAGAATTGTTCTGCTTACTGAAAGTTTGCACATATTGTCAGTAAAGTGCCTTCGCTTGCCTCTCTTGTAATACACAGTGCTGCAATGTAACATTAAATGTGCAAAATTGACTTCTTACTTTCATGAATACATTTTATATACAGTATATTGTATATAATTAAATGGGGTCTGAAGTGATATAGTTATAGCTGTAAATGACAAACAGTCGAAAATTATATCAGAGAATGTGCAATTAATGATTTCATAAAAAATTATAATTTCATGAAGCATCAGTAAGCTATGTTGTTGTTGTCAGTCATGTACAAAAAGTAAAAAAGGACACATACAAAAAGAGGGGGGCGGGGCTGCTCTGCCGGGCCGGCTGGACGCCATCCACATGGGCTCCAGCAGCAAACAGCCTGGAACAATACCATACAGGACCCAATCCCGCTCAAAAAGCAAATCCTGATGCATCTGAAAGGGGGAAAGCCCCGACACCCACCCGAGCCGCCATTTCCTGCCGCAACACAGAGCCAACCAGCCGCAAGGCAAGCATCCCTGTCGTGGGGAGATGCCTGGCCCGGGGCACGGCCCCGTCTCCCCCCCTGGCCGGTGGGGGATATCCCGGCCACATGGTGGCGACAGGTACCACAGCATGAGCCCCCGCGTGGACACTATGTCGACTACCTAAACTGGCAATGGCAAAGAGACGGCCAGCCAGCTGTAATGGACATTAACACTGAGGAGAAAAATACTAAACTGGGAAAATATCCAGGCAGAGACAGAGGTGATTCAGGTCGAAGCTCAGGAGGCTGGAGATCTGACGCAACTGCGCCATACTACCGACATGGCGAAAGACCGCTCCGGTAGAGTGACTGACATACAGATCCCAAACGCATTGCCTAGAAAAAGGAGCAGTTCTTTGCACAGACAACCTGATTGGGATTAAAGAACCAAGAGCCCCCACAGAGGTTACAGAGGGTTAAGACCGGACGAGGCTGCGCCCTATTTCACTTCTTAAAGGCACCTTGCAACACCAGAGAATTAGTAGCAGAGAGGAACACTAACCATGGGGGGCTGACCTGGCCGACCCGAGCGGACTTGGGTGCAACGGAGTGCTGGATGGTCTCCCTGCGGTGGCCACGCACCTGGGTCTGTGGGGTGCCCAGAGAGCCGAGTCCAGATTGCCGTGAGCCCGGTGGGGCGGGACTGCGTGGCCCCTCCGGTGGCCATGGGGGGGCGCGCGCCGACACCAAATATGTGGCCGGTACCGGTAGAGACTTTAGGTCGCGCACTCCGCCGAGTCTTGGGTGGAGATGGGGAGGTGCAGGGAGAGGGAGACCCGTGGACTCAAGGTGTGGGAGTCGTATGGATTGCCTCTACTCCCGAGTGCCCACAAAGCCACGGAGGGCTCTGGTGTTTGGCGGGGGTCGTTGCGGGGAGGACAGATGGAGACTCGGCAGGCCAGGAACTGCTTGCAGTCGTGCCATGAGAGGCCCTCACCGAACTGAAATTAAGGCCAGTCCGGCTCCTGCATTGCAAAAAGTTTTAAAGTTCACATTTTTTATTTTTTACATTTACAGTTATATTGCATGCCTCTTCTGCAGCTCACTAGACGCAGTTATAGCACTAATAGACATGATATATTATTGTCACATAAGGTCTGAAAAAGATTGAAAGCTGATTTAGGTTCACCACCAATTACATATGCTGTGTTATATATGTGACCCTCGAGATGTTATGAATATAGCTACTCACAGATTACTTAAGCTGCACTGTTAAATACTTCTCAAGCCTAATAAGAACGAAGCTGCATGGCCAGTTGAGGCCAAACTAGGCAATGTTACATGGCTCCCTTTCTTAATTTTTGAATGTCTGATCATTACGTTACTTCTATCATTTATACCTAACATAAATGTGTCTTGTCTATGCTTTCTTTACTTAACGTAACACATAGGTAAATAGCTCTGGCCTTAGTGGCATGCACACACAAAATAGATACCCAGATGTGGAGCATAGTATTTACGGTTTATAATGTCATGATTATGCCTCCTCTACTTAACGTGTTATACGAATATGAGGCTTTAACCATTGCAGCATGCACACACGAAATAGACGTTCAGATGTTGAGAGTGGCATACTGTGACGAGAGCAATCTCGCCACATTGCATTGGAGAAGCCTGGTTGCTCGTCTGCTGCCTTTGGACTATGGCCCCCTGTTAAAAGACATCTTTTTCCTTGTAGAAAAGACTTATTCGTGCTTTTCTGCCTGGTGTTCGGTAGATTCAATCTACCGAACAACCGCACGAATGACTAGACCACCTGGGAGCAGGAGTGTGCCGGCAATTAGCCTCCCTGAAGCTGCGGTTAACCGCAGCTTAATTGACGAATGCTGGGTGGCCGCCATTCGTATCACGAACACGAGGTCGTGGCCATTTTAAACCCGCGAACGCACAGCGGTGTTCGACGCTCAATTCATGGAACTAACCGGATACAGTTTGGCGTGAACACCGCTGAAGCCGCCGACCTCCCTTCTTGTTCGGTGAAAGTACACGAACGGCCGGTGTTCGGTAGTTTTACCTGACTGTATTATACCCTAGATAGGAATCCCATGGAGCTCATTCATATGAGAACTAACTGTGTAAAGACTTTGGCTCCATGGCGATTGAACTGTATTCGTGTAGTCTGAGCGCCATTCGCTTAATAATGTGCGCTCAGACCTGAGCTATCTGGGGACATGTTAAATGTATAGTTTTAATGTAATGTGTCTTACATGGTGTATTTTAATAGTAAATCATGGTTTAGTATCCCCACGTGCATAATGGCGATTTGCCTTTGTCTTGGGAGATAATTGAATTACCTCTCAATTATCTCCAGGGCAGAGGGGAGGAAGCCAGGATGCATTGTGGGAATATAATGTGACTGTGTGTCCTATTTGTCAACTTGTCTGTCTTTTGTCACAGTCTCCCATTTGGTCCCCTAGGGGAGTGTCCACCAGGTGGGAGACCTGCATAAATACAGGGCAGGTAGCCCTCATTAAACAGACCACTGCTTGACCCTCAACACGGAGCCTTGTCTCGTCTTTGGGGGGATTTACTGAATGCTGATAGAGACTGATTGCTAGGAGTGTAAGCCGCTTGGATGCTTTTCCTATTCGTCTGCTAGCAGCTATTCGTATGGTTCCAGTTCGTGCGTTTGGAGTGCTATATTGTATGCCGTTCGGGAGTTTGGAGCATTCCCTTATTTGCGGTTCAGGAGTTTGGTGTTCTACAGTAGCTGTGCCTGCATCTCTGAAAAGGGGGACGATCGCCTAAATGGTTTTTACCCCTTGTGTGCAAAATGGTCCGTTACACATACCATTGCCCATGCTAAAACAGATGTATTTACGGGTCATCACTCAGACGACTGTTTTCCGGCCACATTGCCTCATTGGGCCTTAGGTTAATGTAATTTACTACTGCTTCCCTAAAGACATCATATAGCTATTAAGATATGCTAACATACACGGATATACAGTAACTGAACGTGATAAATCTAGATGATCTGAAACGCACGCCTTCAAGTAGGCAACTATCTGCTTTTATGTACACAAACCGTTATACACGCCTCTGCGCAGGCGAATATCTACATTTATATACCTGTTCAGATCTACAAACCTCTGCGTAGGCGATTATTTGTATTAACAGAAAACTGTTTGATACCCGCGTTGCTGTTGTAATGACAATAAACATATTTAATACAAAAAGTAAAAAAGTAATATCCCCTCTCCCAATACCTTTATTCCCATTATTCCCTATTCCTCCCATTATAAGGAATATATTTGTGTTTTCAATTATGTTCTATACATTGATTGACAGTTCCAACAGTTCCTACAGGTATTATACATATTGCAGCTAAAACAGTAATTTAAAGGAACAGTATAGGGTCAGGAACACAAACATGTATTCCTGACCCTATAGTGTTAAAAACATTATCTATCTAGCCCCCTGCCCCCCTAAATATAGTATGATCTTACCTTTACTCCAGTCTGCTGCTGGCTCTGCCCCTGATCTGCCTGCTTGGCTTACATAATTATGTTTTACTGTATATATGCATGTATATTAATGTGTGTATTAGTAACATATAATTATGCCTATAATATTTACACAAGTGTTATTGAAAGCCAATCACAATGCTTTCCCATAGGAAAGCATTGGGTTGGCTGAGACTGTCAGGGAGGCAGATCAGGGGCAGAGCCAGCACAAGTCAAACACACCCCTGGGCAATCAACATCTCCTCATAGTGATGCATTGAATCAGTGCAGAAGGTGGAGACACTGAATGGTAGCGCTGCACACCGGGCAGAACTGCCCCAGGAAGCCCCTCTAGCAGCCATCTGAGAAGTGGCCAGTGGTGGTATCCCTTTGCTGGAATGTAAACACTGCATTTTTTTTTTGTAATGTAAACACTGCATTCATCCTCATCAAATGAGGAAGTATCATGAGACACCTTAATAAATTAATTACTCTAACTCGGGGATAGGCAATCTTCAGCACTCAGGATCTTGTGAATTACATCTCCTTTTTGCTTTGTCAGCATTAGGGCTCATGGAAGATGTAGTCTAGAACATTTGGAGTGCCGAAGGCGGCCTACCCTGATGTAGCTTCTTAAAAAGTGTTGAAAAAATATGAAAAGAAAGCAAATCTGTCATTCATAAATGTGAGGCAACAGGTTTCCCACCAGGAGGTAGCAAGTATACAGTATTAATGTTCACAGCCATGCACGATTTAAATCACTTGAATAGTACTTTACTCACATTATTTTCACAAAATTTTTCCTTGTCTGCAAAATGTGTTATTATCTGTTATTACATTGCATTGATTTATGACCATATGCCATTAAATATGTATTGTAGGCTTTGTATCAAGAGTGAGATGGATTTCAAGTACGGACAAGTGCTTATTATTAGCCCTCTTCACTACAATAGAAATCACGTCAAGAGGTTCAATGGAGGATTCAAAAACCAAAGCTTTATTGCAGTATTCTAGCCGACAAAGAGGGAAGGAGGGTTCTAGAACTCTTATGTCATTCACAGCAAAACAGTGATCAATGCTGGATACCACAGAACTTTGCACACCCATGCATTATACCAGGGGTCCTCAAACTCTGGCCCCCCAAATGTTGCTGAACTACAACTCCCATGATTCTTTGGCTATCTATGTAATTCAAAGAATCATGTGAGTTGTAGTTCAGCAACATCTGGGGGGCAGGAGTTTCAGGACCCCTGCATTATACAAATAGATTATTTAATTATAATTGCTATATTTGGGCATAATTTTTGTTGCAATTTTAACATGCCATATTATTAATAATGCCATTTATCATTCGAATACTTTAAAAATACCCACATGTACAGGGGCGGACTGACAGGTCGGGCAGATCGGTCATGGACCGAGGGCCCGAGTCAGTCAGGGGGCCTGGCAGCACAGCCATGCTTCTGCTGTGGAGATCAGATCAGAGATCTCCACAGTCAGAAGGAAGGTTTCAGGGGCTCATAATGACTCTAAGGGCCCCTGCAACCCATCACTCTGTAAATAAATCCTCCCCCCTCATTCAGTGAGAGACCTGGCAGAATACCTTGCTCTCACTGCCAGGTCTCCCCTCTCTCTCTCTCCCTGCTCAGTGTTCCTGTGAGGATGGGAGGCGGGGCAGGAAGTGACATCACCCCCTGCTTCCCTCTCACAGGAGCACATTTACAGCATGTATGGAGGGTGAGGAGAGGAGCCTGGCCTGCCAAGTGCTGCTTCAGGAGATGGAGTGAGAAAACATCAGATTGTACAGGTAAGCAGGCCCATACACACACTGCTCCCCCACACATACACTGCCTGCTCCCCCACACATACACTGCCCCCCCACACACACACACTGCCTGCCCCCCCACATACACTGCCCTCCCCCACATACACTGCCCCTCCCCACACATACACTGCCCCCACACATACACTGCCCCCCACACATACACTGCCCTCCCACACATACACTGCCCCCACATACACTGCCCCCCACTACACACACTGCCCCCACACATACACACTGCCCCCACATACACACTGCTCCCCATATACACACTGCTCCCCCATACACACACTGCCCCCCACACATATACCTCTACCCCACACACTGCTCCCCACACATACACACACTGCTCCCCCATATACACACACTGCCCCCCACACATACACTGCCCCCACACACACGCCCCCCACACACATACTGCCCTCCCACACACACTGCCTCCCTCATACACATACTCTCATACACACACTGCTTCCCCACACATACACTGCCCCCCACACATACACTGCCCCCACACATACACTGCCCCACCATACACCATACCACACAACCTCCCACATGATACACTGCCCCCATACACACACTGCCCCCCATACTCTGCCAAAACGCACACATACACACCCCCCCATACACACATACGTTGCCCCACACACACACATTCACTCACTACACCCCCCATATACACTGAACCTTTCACACACAGCAACCCTCACACATTGCACCACTCAGACACACCACTGCTCCTATGCCCTACTAGAGTCTCATATTCCAGCAGCCCCAGGTAAGCTGTCAAACGGTTCTTAAACGGTTTGAATACTTACTTGAAAGTTATTTTTAACATTTACTTAGTCCTTAAAGGACCACTATAGGCACCCAGACCACTTCAGCTCAATTAAGTGGTCTGGGTGCCAGGCCCCTCTCATTTTAACCCTGTGCTGAAACATAGCAGTTTCAGAGAACCTGCTATGTTTCACTGAGGGTTAATCCAGCCTCTAGTGGCTGTCTCACTGACAGCCGCTAGAGGCACTTCCGCCATTCTCACTGTGAAAATCACAGTGAGAAGACGCTGGATATCCATAGGAAAGCATTGAGTAATGCTTTTCTATGGGCGGTTTGAATGCGCGCACGGCTCTTGCTGCGCATTCGAATCTGACGTCACAGAGGGAGGAGAGTTCCCCAGCGCCGAGGAAGCCCGGCTCAGGTGAAAGGTAAGTGGCTGAAAAGGTTTTAACCCCTTCTGTCCAGCGGGAGGGGGGTCCTGAGGGTGGGGGGGACCTAATGACCCTATAGTGACAGAAAAACGAGTTTGTTTTTCTGGCACTATAGTGCTCCTTTAATATTTTGTCTTCGAAGGGCCCCGGATCTAATTTTGTCCGGGGGCCCAGAAGGCTGTCAGTCCGTCCCTGCACATGTAGATTATTTTGCCACTTTTATTATTAATTGCATTTTAGAGTTCACGCTAATATTTTAGACCCTGTGTAGAGTATTGCAAAGTAAGGGATATTGTATAAAATCTAATTTCCCTTTTTCACAACATTGAACCTATGAAGCTTTTGAGTTCAAGTTGTACCCTGATAAGTTGATTTACACTATTCCATTGAACCCACAGAGTTGTGCTTATACTATGCTGAATTCTTTGTTATATTTGTCTCTATTGATACATGACTGCTGACCCTGGCCCAACCCCCTCCCCCCCACCACCACCCGTTGCCCAATAAATACACAACACCTTCTGTATGGGTAAGGGCAACGGCCACAGCTTTATTAATCGATTATTAACAGATTATCGCCAGCGTCCACAACCTGTCAGCTGTTGGGGGATTACCAACAGACAGCTCTATCAAAATCACACACGAGTCCGGAGCAGCCTGCCCCCGCCATCAGCTCTCAGCAGGCTGCGACTCCCCAAGCCGCTTGGGCACTTCCTTCCAATCCTTTTCGCTGGCCAGGACTACCGCGAGCTGTGACAAAACAGAGAAAACAGCACACAACCAACAGCAACACCATCGTAAACATGTTTGGGTGGGCGGGCGGGAAGCTAGCAACACTACACCTCTGCCCAGGAACTGGTGAGTACCCTACCCTTTTTCCCCCTCTTAACATACCCCGAGTGCCACAATGTATCCCCTTATAAACCAGCCCCTTATCCCTGCCAGCAGTCATGTCCTCCCTTCCTTATATTTCCGGGGAGGTACTTGACTGCTGACCCTGGCCCAAACCTTCTGTATGGGTAAGGGCAACGACCACAGCTTTATTAATCGATTATTAACAGATTATCGCCAGCGTCCACAACCTGTCAGCTGTTGGGGGATTACCAATAGACAGCTCTATCAAAATCACACACGAGTCCGGAGCAGCCTGCCCCCGCCATCAGCTCTCAGCAGGCTGCGACTCCCCAAGCCGCTTGGGCACTTCCTTCCAATCCTCTTCGCTGGCCAGGACTACCGCCACCGCGGTCCCTCCCTACCTGGGAGGGACCGCGCCCCCCCCGCAGCCAGCACCTCCTCAATACTAGACTGTAGTCCCGCATTTAAGATATC
The DNA here is from genome assembly GCA_933207985.1 of Pelobates cultripes. Lineage (NCBI taxonomy): Eukaryota > Metazoa > Chordata > Amphibia > Anura > Pelobatidae > Pelobates > Pelobates cultripes. Next base: position 137,105,563 of record OW240915.1, on the reverse strand, counting down.
CAACCCTATGAGGGAGGTTGGAATTGTCCCCTTCAAGTTCTCTGTGCCTAAGAACAAACTTACCAATAGCCACATTTAACTTGCGCCTACTACGCTCCACGCCCTTTGCATGAGGAAGTGAATGCCAACACGGCCTGGACACTATGTCCGACCAAATAAGGGTCAACTTGGGGGAGAGGGCCATACAACGCGCCAGATCGTGCCTAATTGCATGCAGGAGGTCCACTGACCTGCTGCACCCTAGGTCATTACCCCCCGCATGAATAACCAGAGTCACTGGCCCCGACACGTACCGACGAAGGGACACACATTTGGAATACATCTGCTGCCATAACATCCACCTTACCCTGGCTACATCGTAGGGAAAACCCAAATTTCTCCCATAGGGACGCTCCTCAGTTCGCCGCACTGCCCAATACACGAAGGAATGTCCCAGGATCCAAATGCAGCGAGGCCAAGGACCTACAGAGAAAATGCATTATAGTAAATGCGGTCTAACATAAGACCTGTACCGATTTGAATTTTTTATTTTTGTTGTGCATGGTTTGACAGTATGATATACGTTGCCACAACAGCAAACATAATCACATCAATAACATAGGTTTATACATATGTGGCATAGAAGTAAAAGCACGTTTTTTTAAAACATTTTTTAAACGTAGTAAGGCAATCTAGTAGTATATGTCATGCAAGTATCAACATTAGTTAATTCGTCCTTTAAGCTTTGTCGTCAATTAAGTTAAGCTAGAAACAGGCTTGAACAGTGATAACCATAAGTTTACACAACTATGCATAGACACTTTATGCTGTAAATGGTTTGGCTAGTAGGCATGGAAAACATAGGCTCTCAACATACTATAGGTACAGGAACATTTTGGTTGCTGGCTGGCAACGTCCATTTGCAGAGTTGGGTTGCGGTAGGGTCACCCTGCGTCAGTAATATATGCAAACTTTAAAAAAATGAAATAACACAACGTAACATTAGTTCAGGTATATCAAATATATCTGAGGTGTGCCCACTAGGTAAAACCTGTTCGACGGTGTCTGCAGGAGAAAGTCTCAGCATGCTAGTATGCATAGCTCGCGTGTCGGTCTTCCGGCCTGCCTGCGCCCGGCGGTGAAGGGCTGGTGCATCCCCAGTGTGGCCTATTCAGCCGATACCCCGCTTGTGTATGGGTGTTGCAGTTGATGAAGGTGTCTGGCTGGGAGCCGCTATGGTCGGCTTCATGCAGGGTGTTACAGTCCCTTGAGTGAATGATCTCTGGGGTGCTGTGTGTATAATGTGGGTGCTCCTTGGTCGGTCCCATCCCGACCGGCTGTTATAGTGGGGCTGGGCATGCTCGAATCCTCCAGCCCGGGTTGTAGCGGAGAGCACTTCCCTGCGTCCTCGGGTCCTTCTCCCACACATGGGGGGACTGTGGGCCCTCCGGAGCTTCACTCTCCTGATGCCCCTTTGGGTGTGTGGACGGTGGGTCGGATTTTGGTCCGGTATGCTCTCCTGCCCAGAAGGGGATTTGTTGCTCCGAGCCGTTAAGTGGGATCGCTGTCGGGCTTTTTGGGGCGGACGGGAGTGCTTGCTTTGCTGTGCCCTCTGTGAGTCGGCCATTTTGTGCCCTCCTCGTGGTCGCAGTGAGGGGTGAGTTACCTGATTGATCTCGGCTTGAGTGCATAGGCGCCGTGCCAGCCTGCGCCAGAATGCTGCAAAAAATTTTGTTTAGCCGTGCTGTGTAGTCAGCTGGGTTAATGAGGCTTGTTTTTGGCACCTTTGTGCTCCCTCTGTGTTGCTTGGGCGCCATCTTCGCCTCAGTCTCAGGGGCATTCCGGAGCCGTTGCGTGTCCGGCTGTAGTGTGGGGTTAGTCGCCCCCGGCGAGGACCGGGATAACCCCCACCGGTCCAGAGGGGGGGGTTGCAGGGCCCTGTCGATTGTTTGCTTGCGAGTGTGTCCTGTGTCGGGGGATCGGCCGCCTCCCCCAAGCTGCAGGTCCCGCTCCGCAGTAGGCCTCATGGTCGGTCCATTTGTGTTTATGTGGTTTCGATGCGGGTCGGGTATCATTGTGTGCCCCGTGTGATTCTGGTTTGTTCCCTGGACTCCGTTTTCTGCTAGCACCAGTAGTTCATGCAGAATTGGCGGTTTTGTGCCCTCTATTGCACGAGCTCTCAGAAAGCACGACCGGCCATCTTGGCTGTCAGGCCCCGCCCCCCGACCTGTACCGATTTGAACCCCATCTACCCAATCGCTGAATTACTGCGTCTGATAAACCACACAAACTAGTCAGGGTGGCCGCCCCTATACGAAAAGAATGAGCCGAGTACTGGCGAGGATTCATCCCGCACTCAGCCAGCGCAGCACGGAACCTGCCCGAAAACTGAAAGCGTGTGAGGGGGGGACCCATCCCTATGAACCAGAAAGGAGAGACACCCCACTGACCTAATCTGCAAATAATCCAAGAAAAGATGGACTGGACAAAACATACCACCCGTAGCACCGATACGTACCCACGAACCCCTACCTACCTGGTCCATCTTGGAACGCCTGAGGAAGACATCTACGTAATCCGAGGACCACCGGATATCTGCCAGCAAAAGCGGACCGACCACCGTGCGGTTGCGTGCAACCAATTCGCCCACCCGAAAAGCTCCAAAAAAACAGAATGCAAATGAAACCTGAAATAATGAGACTTCATAGTCCGAGAAACAGACCGCCCCGAGGGCCGACTGAGTCCGTCCCAGCAAGTCGGCTGACAACGGGCGTCGCTGGGGCCCTCCTTAGTATCCAACCCCAGATAACTCGCTGGATACCAAACCACCGTGAAACGTCTTGTCAGCCCATAAACCGACACAGAAAAGATAGAGCGGACAAAGCCTTTTCGGCCGCAGAACAGGACTTACCCTGCGCAAACATCATCTCTAGCATCGTCAGCGTCGCCTCAGAGCGCCCGGACTCCAACCCCAGCACCATGCCCTCCGAGAACGAGGACAGCCATGACCGCCAGACGGTCTGGTAAGCCTTCCAGGAAGAGGAAGATAAGCGCAGCCCTGAGATTAGATTACAGACCCTGCACTCAATGGTGTTAGACACACTGTACATTAAAAAAGAACAAGAAAAATTTAGTTATTTTGTTACCAACCAAGCATGAAACATGAAGCTGGAATCTCTTTGGAGTAAGATGTATCCTGTTTATTGAATAGCAATTCATTTATTGAGGTCTATGGTAAATTGCTATCCAGTAAGCAGCGTTAAACCCTTACCCAGCTCATGAATAAAAGAAATCCTTGTCTGATTCATTCCATTATTTCCAATGAGCTGATTTAAGGATTTCTACCCTACGGATCCACAGTCCCAGCATATTTAACCCTGCCAAGCTTTGGCGGAGGGAGTTGGTAGAAAGCTTTACCTCCAAATCAAGTGAATATCATCCTCATCTTCATCCTAAATTGTAATTGGTTATGTTGTTTACTATTTATTTTTTCACCCTCACCTGCTGCTCATTAGAAAAGGGTTTTAGGAGGGAACCTGGTAATTTGCCATAACTAGTCTAAAAAAAAAAAAGAACAAAAGGCATGTCCAAATTTAGCTGGTTCTGCAATTTAGTTTTAAAGGGACATTCCAAGCACCATAACCCTGGCACACCCACATTGTAAGTACCTTTGTTCACCCCCATTTTAAGTATGGTTTGATTATTATCAGGGCTCTGCTGGGCACTGCTCTCTGCCTCCACTACTAATATTAGAGAGCTAGAAGTTTATAAGCAGCAAATTATGGTAGATCTCCTTGGTTCATTGGCTGAGAATGATCCGTTGTTGCATTGCTTAGCCCAGCAAAAGCTAACAAAGTTCCTGCTCAGAAACTTCTATATCTCTTGCATTAGTAGTGGAGGCAAGGAGTGGCACCGGGCAGACCTAGGGTTGCCATCAGAATGGTATTTTACCTGCACAGCCGGTAATTGCGGCTTTATGCTGGTACTTTTGTGTGTGACCGGAAATAGACTGCAATACCGGAGCCGGCCAGTATGGGTCTCTGTGTGTGGAAAGAGGTAGGGATAGGAAGTTACATCTTACCACAGCAAGTTCAGCCAGCAGCTGGAATGGAGCAGAGACACAGCTAGGGATTTGAACAGGAGGAGAGACACAACTGGAGTTTGGACAGGTGGAGAGACATAGATGAGGGTTTGACAGGAGGAGAGATTCACAGATGGGGTTAGACAGAATGAGACAAAGATGGAGGTTTGGACTAGAGAAGAGACACAGATTGGGGGTTTGGACAGGAGGAGAGAGAGTCTCGTGTGAGACGAAACTCTTCTGGTTGCTAGGAAGTCGACAAAGGCAAGATATTTCACACTCAGGACACCGGACGGAGTTTGGAGTGCATGCCAACCCTGCATCCCGAATGTAATGGACCACAGCAGTGGCACTCAATGCTGAACTTTCCCTTTTATGTTGATCTAATATTTGCAAGGAACATTTCAGATCCGTAACTATATGGACAGAATTCTTCACGTGTGACCCATCTATCTAGAACCAGTTTTTTCACTGATTGATATATGGACTGTGTTTTATATATGTACAGATTGTGGCATATTTTTACTTAGATACATTGCTTAGATTTTGTACTTAAGTTTTTTTTTTTTTTACTGTTTTACCGCTGAAAATTTAGTTATTATCCCTGCTTTTTGTGTGTGTATATATATATTTTAATTCTTTATTTTTACTTATGCATAAAGTAACAACAAGAGTGCAGCGCCACAACAGCTTCTGCAAGCGGTTTCTCAGCATTTCAACATGTGGCAGTTTAACCCCTTAAGACCGGAGGGCGTACTATTACGCCCTATTTTAGGCGGCTCTAAACGCCGATGGGAGTAATAGTACGCCCTCCGTTTTTTTCTTACTTACCCGGTCGCCAGCGATCCCACGCCGGCGATTGCGGTTGGGAGGGCTCCCAGGGAGCCCCCCGCCGCACATCCGTCCTCCTGCAGCCCCCCCCCCCGGCCATGTGAGAGTGAGGTCCTTGCGAGGACCTCACAATCACATGGCCAGGATAGCTGGCTGCTGTATTGCCAGCAGGGGGACTGCCTGTAATGACAGGTAGTCCCCCTGCTGGCTGGAAATAAAATAAAATTAAATTAAAAAGTGTAAAATAAAATAAAATTATATACTTAGATTATATATATATATATATATATATATGATCTAAGTATATAAATACACATATACATACACACACATACACTGTCTAGGTGTGTTTTACTATTAATATATATATATATTAATATCAAATTACACGTAGACTGATACTGATTAAATATATCATTATTGTTATATATATATATATATTTATATCTAATATAAAAAAATGTAAATACGTTAAATAAAATAAAAAAAATAAGTAAAAATAAATAATTAAAAATATATAGATGTATGTTATTTCGTTCTAACTATATTGTGATATTAATATATATATATATATATATATTTTTTTTTATATCAAAATACACGTAGAACGAAATATATATATATCTATATACATAAATATATACGTATATATCACTATATATACCTATATATAGATAAAAAATATTTAAAAAAAATTATATATATATTTACATAATATATATACACATACATATATATATATATATATATATATATATATATATATATA
>OW240915.1:137008270-137099803 GCA_933207985.1 Pelobates cultripes | reverse complement strand
CTGCATCCGGGGTTAAATAGGGGCGGATGCGCGCTATGTTTTTGAGATGGAAACGACAGGATTTGACGGTTGATTGGACATGAGGGGTGAAGGAGAGGTTGGAGTCAAAAAGAACACCCAGGCAGCGAGCCTGCTAGGTAGAGGTGATGGTAGCGCCATTGACTTGGAGGGAGACAGAAACGGGAGTAGTAACACTTGAGGGAGGAAAGACCAGAAGTTCTGTTTTGGACAGGTTGAGTTTAAAGGAACACTATAGTCACCTAAATTACTTTAGCTAAATAAAGCAGTTTTAGTGTATAGATCATTCCCCTGCAATTTCACTGCTCAATTCACTGTCATTTAGGAGTTAAATCACTTTGTTTCTGTTTATGCAGCCCTAGCCACACCTCCCCTGGCTATGACTGACAGAGCCTGCATGAAAAAAAAACTGGTTTCACTTTCAACCAGATGTAATTTACCTTAAATAATTGTATCTCAATCTCTAAATTGAACTTTAATCACATACAGGAGGCTCTTGCAGGTTCTAGCAAGCTATTAACATAGCAGGGGATAAGAAAATCTTAATTAAACAGAACTTGCAATAAAGAAAGCCTAAATAGGGCTCTCTTTACAGGGAAATGTTTATGGAAGGCTGTGCAAGTCACATGCAGGGAGGTGTGACTAGGGTTCATAAACAAAGGAATTTAACTCCTAAATGGCAGAGGATTGAGCAGTGAAATTGCAGGGAAATGATCTATACACTAAAACTGCTTCATGAAGCTAAAGTTGTTCAGGTGACCATAGTGTCCCTTTAAGGAATTGAGCAGCCATCCATTTGGAAATCGAAGAGAGGCAGTCAGAGACACGAGTCAAGATGGGTGGAGAGAGATCAGAAGAGGACAGGTAGATTTGCGTGTCATCCGCATAGAAATGATAACTGAAGCCAAAGGAGCTGATGAGTTTACCAAGGGAGGCAGTGTAGATAGAGAACAGTAGGGGACCAAGGACAGAACCTTGGAGGACGCCGACAGAGAGTGGTTGGGGGGAAGAGGCAGAGTCAGAGAAAGAAACACTGAAAGAGCACTGGGAGAGTTGGAGGAGCACCAGGAGAGTAGTATCCCGTAGACCAAAATTATGGAGAATGCGAAGAAGATGTTGATGATCGACAGTGTCAAAGGCAGCAGAAAGATCAAGGAGAATTAGGATAAAGTAATGGCCGCAAGATTTAGCAGCAATTAAATCGTTGGATACTTTGGTCACAGCCGTTTCCACAGAATGACCAGCGCGGAATCCAGACTGAAGGGGGTCAAGCAGAGAGTTGGTTTTGGAGAAAGTCAGTCAGTATGGTGTACACAACTCTTGGAGGCAAATGGCAGTAGTGAGATAGGGCGGTAGTTGGATGGGGAGTTGGGGTCAAGGCTGGGCTTTTTCAGAATTGGGGTTACAGTTGCCTGTTTGAAAGGTGAGGGAAATGTGTTAGTGGAAAGGGAGAGATTAAAAATTTTAGTGAGGGGAAGAGCAAGAGAGCGAGACATAGTGCGGATGAGATATGAAGGAATAGGATCGAGGGAACGGGAGGACCGGAGCAGAGCAGAAACCTCTTCTGCTGTAGCAGGTGTGAATGAGTGTAGAATGGTGGAGGGAGGGGGGTTGGTTGATGTAATGGTAGGGGAAGGAGAGAAATTAGCAATCTCTTCTCTGATTGTAGAGATCTTCTCAGTGAAGTGAGATGCAAAGTTTGTGGCGGTCAAGTTGGTAGAAGGATGGGGATTAAAAGGGCGAAGAAGAGCATCAAAAGTGTGAAATAGGTGTTTGGGTTGATGGGACAGAGTACTTATGAGGGTATTAAATTAATTTACTTTTGCAGCGGAGAGAGCCAGGCTGTAGGAGCGCAGCATAAATTTATAGTGGAGGAAGTCAGATGCAAAGTGTGACTTTCTCCAGCAGCGTTCAGCAGTTCTAGAACATTTTTGGAGATAATGGGTCAGCTCGGTGTGCCAGAGTTATAATTGTGGGCGCTTGCTGCGTTTAATTGTAGGAGGTGCCATGATGTCGAGTTGAGAGGAGAGCGTTGAGTTGTAGAGTGAGGTAGCCGAGTTAGGGCAAGTTAGATTTGATATGGGTAAAAGGAGAGTATTGAGTTTAGTGGAGAACTGCAGGAGATCAAGGCAGTTGAGGTTTCTGCGAGACTGGAGAGTTGAGGGTGGTGAAATTTTGGTATGGGGTATGCTGATGTCAAATGTTAGTAGATGGTGGTCAGACAAAGGAAATGGAACAGTGGAGAGATTAGAGGTGGTACAGAGATTGGTGAAGATGAAGTCAAGACTGTTTCCTGCTGTATGAGTTGCTGAAGTTGACAAAGGAGGAGGTTACAGAGAGCAGATGGGAGGCATCAGGGCAGTGGAGGTTATTGATTGGGATGTTAAAGTCCCCAAGCTAGAGGATAGAAAGTCGGGTAGCCAGGAAGAAAAGTGTTCAATGAATAGCCTAGGATGACCAGGGGGGCAATAGATGATGGCAATTCTTAACCCCTTAAGGACACAACTTCTGGAATAAAAGGGAATCATGACAGAATATATCCGTCATGTGTCCTTAAGGGGTTAAAGGAGTGGGCTTAAAAAGGCGGACAGTGTAAACTTCAAAGGGACAAAAGGAAAGGGCAGGGGCAGGGAGGATAGGTTGAGGGGAGAGAAGGATGCCTACAACACCTCCTTTACCGTCGAGTCTGGGAGTGTGGGAGAAATATATATATATTCCCTTCCTGTATACAATTTCACCCTGGTGCAAACCCAAGTTGATATATTTGTAATAGATAAAAGGGTGCACTTGTAGGACTTTTTTCAATACATTTGTTTAATTCAGTTGCATATCAAGATCTTGAGTAAGACCTGAATGGGTCAAAATGTCGATCTAGGCCACATATGTGATATGCAACTGAAATAAACACGTCAGGTTGGTTGGCCAGTACTTGCTTGTCTGTATGGATCTGGAAGTTCCACAGGATCCTACCTCTTTCAATCTCATCTACCCATCGTGGTATCTCTGGGCTTAGGCAGGCCCAGGCTATATTCTGAGCAGATGTTTCGGAACACAATCCCAGCAACTTGGATGTGTCTCTTGATTGTGAAGGCAGTATGCTGGAACATCTTGCATCCAGCTACTGTGTGCTGGATTGCATTGAATCAATGCATCTCTTTGGGGAATGTTCAGCGTCTTCATGAACACTGTGCAGCACTGACCCAGGAAGTACCTCTAGTGGCCCTCTGAAAAGGCAGTGTATACTATAAAAAGCCTGCAGGGACTGAATATACTCACCAAAACAACTACAATAAGCTGTGTCTCTTTAAGATTTTTGTGCTGAAACATACACACACACAATTTTTATTTTTTAAATTGTTACTATGTTTTTACAATTGCAGGATAAGAATAATTTCCTCAGTATTTGTTTGAAATGAGTTAGTTAAAAGCATACATTACAAATTAATTTTTCAAAGAACACACATTTTACAAGGGCTAATTTCAGATCTGGAAACTAGAATCAGAATTGACATTAATAGTGATGCTAGTGCCTTCTAGTGGGCATTTGTGACAACTGCAGAGTTTCAGAACAGTATATCTGATACCAAACATAATTGCCTCAGCTGCGAATGCAATATTACAAGATTGTGTTCTATAAACTGAAAAAAAAGAAGAAAATCCAAAAAATATGTAATCCAAAATAATAACAATACTTTGGTATCCTATATGCCAGCAATATTTTGTCCATGTAAAAAATATGCTCCAATAATTATGAAGACAATTTTGCTGTCATTAATGCCATCTTGTAGAGAGCCTTTCACTTGTTTTTTTGGTTACTCAATGTTCCATTTAATGCTCCATTCAAATTAGTTATTTTACTATTTTTAGGTCTGCAAATTATTTGATGCAAGTTTATTACACTGTTGCGAAATTGTTGCTAGATTGTGGTAATCCTTGACTACACATACTGGACAAAATGGTATGAATGCACTCAGTATAAATGGTTTCTTATTAAAATGTTGGGATATCTTATCAGATATCTAATCATGCACCCAAATGACATGATTTTACTATTTCACACTGTAAAGTCATGTTTTTATAAAAGACACAGAGGCAAGTATTGCTTTACTGAACCACAATAGCAGAAAAAAAATAATACACACTGGAAAAAAAATCATACAGGAATACCAATCCTGACAGTACCCTGAATAAGATCAAGCTACACTCCATGAACATTATTGTACAGTGAACACACAAAAGGGATTCTAGTGTAAGGAAAATTACAACCCACGCCCCCCACCCCCACCCCTTGCAGTTCTCCCTTCCTCCAGCAGGGAATGGATTAAAGAAAACCTTACTGTACTTACCCGATTCAAGCACCGGTCTCCCTCGGTGCTGGGTCGATGCTCTATCTCTGCCCCTATCATCTGATGGGGGGGCTAAAGCACATTCTTCAACGCTTTCCTATGGGGATTTAAATGACACTGGATGTCCTCATGCAGACTGTGAGGACATCCATGATCAGTTAGGTGCAGGAAGTGCTTCCAAGGTCTCTCTGATTGACAGCCACTAGAAGTTATTTTAGTATTGCAATGCAATTATTGCAGTTTCTCAAAAACTGCAATGATTTACATTGCGGGACTAAGGCGGACTGTGGTAATGCAACCAGATCACTTAAATGAGCTGAAGTGGTTCGTGTTACTGTAGTGTCCCTTTAACAAAGGCAAACAAAGTCCACATCCAGAAACTAATGACAGTCCAAATTTTTGGAAAAGATTCTGCCCATCAACTGCAAACAACCAACGGAGATTCCAAAAACAAAACAAAAAACAGTGAACATAAACTCCAGACCAAACATAATTCCGCCAAATTATACTGCAAAGACACAAGAAAACACACAGGAGCTGAATAGTAAGGTCTTGGATGACAAGAAAGCTTTGTGCCTTAAGTACAGGGCAAACCAACACATGTTTACCCTCCGGGTACACATGAAAACAGCGATGAGCCAAAGAAAGCACAGACCTATACAAATTCACCATGCAGTAAGTCCGTCCATCCTCTGATGGCGCTGTTATGGGATCATATAAGCTAGCCCAAAAGAAGCAGATGAGGATAGCAGTCCGGGTCCCAAAACAGAAGGGGTGATACCATTTCCAAAAGCTGTGGAAACCAAGACTGTAACTTCTGAAGCAGGTAATCAACACCACAGTTGCTAAGTGGCATCATACCTGCAGGAGATTAAGTGGAATCATTGAGAAAGGGGAAAATGTTCAATGGGGACCCCAATCCCGGAGGAATGCATCTACTATCTCCACCTACGGACGCCAGCTCAAGTACCGGAGTAGTTGAATGTTGAGTCTCGACACAAAGAGGTTTATCTGGAAAGGACCCCAAAGAGACACCACTGAAAAAAATAAAATGACCTCTAGTTTCTATCAGGGTACCTATTGTCCCTCCCCAACCCCACCCCTGAGCTGCGGGTGGGGGCCCTAAATGAGAATGTGGGGGGGACACTTTGCTCCTCCGCTGGTCATAGCTGGTCAGGCGTGGGAAACCTCCATAAGACAAATAGTCCCTACTTTGTCTTATGTTTTAAAGAAAACTAGAGCAGACAGGAAGAAATGAAAAACAGATCCTTACAGAGGGAGAGAAGAGGAATCGATTAAAGAAAGGTAAATTTGGCATGACAGTGCCGCTCTAATCCTAATACCAAATGTTTCACTCTGCAAATACCAGTACTGATTAGCAAAGGACATTCTACGATACAACAGTGTTATTTTATTGTCATTTACTGGCTATTTTCAATATGACAGGGTACATTCAAAATAGCATGTTTAATGCATTGTAATCTGTGCTGGCCAACTGGGCATTGAGGCATAGATGGAGACCCTACAGGGTCTGTTCAGACTCTGGGAGCCTCCCAAGCACCCGTTCCACTAAGAGAATTGAGCTTCATCGCTCAGCCACGATTTTTCTATAGAGTTAAAGGGCTAAATGCAGTGCTGACTTTCAGTCCTGTATGCAGCTCATTAAAAAGTCTGGCCACAGCTGACACCAGGGATTTAACCCTGCACACACCACAATCTATCTTAAGGCAAATAAATACCTATAGAAGAAGCTGCATGCTGTGCTGACTTACAGCACTGCATGTAGCTCACCAAAAAATCTGGTGCCACTAAAACTGGTCCTGGCTGACAGAGGAGACCCCAGATATTGATTGATACCTGGGACTCCTTGGCATGAGCAGGGATTTAACGGGTCTGGTACCTTCTTGGAATGTCAGGGTGTACCAAAATGGGTACTATAGAAAAAGCAGTTTTAAGAGCCTCAAAAACTTCTAATGCCTCTCGTGTCCACTTGTGTGGGTTGGTACCTTAGTCATTTGAGTAATATAGTTTTATAGTATAAAACTTATTTATGAACATTCTTAAATAATAATGAGAAAAAAACAATAAAGAATTGGATGGCTTTAAGTCCCTATGGAAGCAGCCATGACCGTTTTTGCCTTTAGTTTAGTAGGATCCATTCTAAACCCTTATTCTGATACAACATACCCCATGAATTAAACAGTCTTTTGATCAAAGAGGCATTTTTCTAACTTAAATAATAGACCAATTTTGAGAAGCCTTAACAGTAACATCCTGACATGTTGATGAGAGTGGAGGTCTAAAGAATGGATCAGAATATCATCTAGATATACCCCAGCACATATGGGTAATATTTATTGTACTACATAATTTATAGGATTGTGGAAGAGCATTGCATAGTCCAAAAGGCATAACCAAATATTCATAAGGCCCACTATGACTAATAGATTCATCTCCTTCTATTATTTTAAGATTATAAACTCCTCTAAGATCTACTTCATGAAAACCTGAGAACAAACGGTCAAATAATTTAGTAATAAGGTATAGCGGAGTAGTAGGTTAATCCACGGTATTTCCGCTGGTAGTCAGGAATCAGCATATAAATCACAGGTAGCGTAGTAGCAATCCCTCTTTCCCAAGAACTAGACAACACATAGTTTGGTCAACTGAGCTTTTATTCCACGGTCACAGTATTTATGCAAGTCCCCATGCAAGGGGTTTCCTTACTGACATTGCAGGGGTTTTACTGCAAGGGACTGTGTGGGAAACCTAGCCTGCAAGACTATTTCCCATCATGCCCTGCTTTACTGGAGAGATAATTGTGCAAGAATGTACTGTTAATCATTATCTCTCCGTACAACAAAACATACAATTTCACATTAAATTCCATAACTGGTATAATAGGTTGAATTAGCCGAATGACCTCTCATTGAATAGCTGGGATCTGAGCGCACCATCTGGCGAAATACCGCTCAGATCCCTGCACTAGAAAAGGAAAGCCATTCAAATGAGAGTTTTACACAAACATGTATTGCAATATGACAATGGACTATGTACGTTAATTTACCGAAAGAATAATTTGTCCGAACGGTCTGGATGTCCAGCGGTGCTCATGAAGTCGAGTAGCCGATTTTAGTTCCAGGCACTCGATGACCAAACACCGCTGGGCTTTCGTGAACCAAGATGGCCACCGCCACGTGTTCGGCATACGAACGGCGGCCACCCGCACGATGCATTAATTGACTGTAGATACATAGTTGCAACTGTTAATGGGAGACACACGACCCCCCTTGTGTAGTCTCCTATTCGGTAGTTTATTTGTTTCACGAACAGTGTTGAAATTCACTGTTCATGAAACTACCATATGAATGCTTGCAGCTTTCGTTCCGCTAGCATCTGAATGCTCTCTATTGCATACAAAACAGAATCTAGAATAATGACAGATTTAGGCAGTCTTTAGGGCAACAATATCACAGGAATACTTAAGTGGCTAGGTTTACCACAATGCTCCCCCAGAACCAAGCTGGCATACACAGTCTGATCCCAACAGATCGGCTTGGGGATGTCCGGAGGAGTACTCACAGATCACTTTTCAAGTTCAGGGCGGTAGTGGATGGTAAAGTCAAAGGGCTGCAGCGCCAAACTCTAGTGCAGCAGCCTGGCATTGTCTCCTGACACCCTGTTCAGCCACACCAATGGGTTGTGATCTGTGAGCAAGGAAAAGGGTTGCCCATACAAATAGGGCTGTTGCTGGAATGCCTGTTCACACTCTGGGGCCCATACTACTATCTTAGGGAGATTTTTGCGGGTTAAGTCTGTGAGGGGTTTGGCCAGGCTGCTGTAATCGGGTACAAATGTTCGATAGTACCCTGCGGTACCTAGGAAAGCTAAGACTTGGGTTTTTGTATGATGGGTTGGCCATTTGGCTACAGACTCTATCTTAGCTGGTTCAGGTTTTAGTTGGCCGCACCCTACCCGGTGGCCAAGATGTTGGACCTCTGCCATCCCTATGTGACAGTTGCTGGGTTTTTCCATCCCGCTTTGGCACTAGCACTACTGGGGAGGCCCAGGGGCTCTTGGAGTGTTCTATCACCCCTAACTGTAACATTTCCTCAATCTCCTTACGCATATTTTCTTTTACCGATTTGGGTATGCGGTTGATGAAGCGGGATCTGCCCAGGGGTTTCTACCCTGTGAATCGCTAAGGGTGTGTACCCGGGGAGATTAGAAAAGGTGGCCTTGATTAGATCTTGAGCTTGTGCCCGTTCCTGTGGACTCAGGCGCTCACCTAACTGCACTTCTCCCAGACGCCCATTCTGGTCTGCCTCCTCTAGGAGGTCTGGGAGAGGTAAATTATCAAAGTCCTCCGCTGCAGAGGTGCAAATAGCAGTTACCTCCTCTATTCGTTCATAATAGGGCTACAAAATATTTACGTGGAGCATGCGTCTGCCGCCCGCTCCAGCGCATGGGCTGATCACATAGGTGGTATCACGAACGGCGGCCACCCGCACAATGCATTCATTGACTGTAGATTCATAGTTGCAACTGTTAATGGGAGACACACGACCCCCTTTGTGTGGTCTCCCAGTCGGTAGTTTATTTGTTTCACGAACAGTGTTGAAATTCACTGTTCGTGAAACTACCATATGAATGCTTGCGGCTTTTGTGCCGCTAGCATACGAATGCTCTCTATTGCATACAAAACAGAATCTAGAATAATTACAGATTTAGGCAGTCTTTAGGGCAACAATATCACAGGAATACAATCTTAAGTGGCTAGGTTTGCCACATAAGGGAACTAGGATAGGCGTTACGGGCCGTAATACAGTTTAAACTCCTGTTGTCTATGCATGGGCTCAAATCCACTTCTTTTTTCAACACAAAAAAGAATCCTACTCCAGCTGGAGACAAGGATTTTCTAAAGTAACCCTTAAGCAGTGACTCACAAATATTTTCCTCCATAATAATGTTCTCCTTTCCTGAAAGTGGATAGCATTGTATCAGAAAGCAAGTGTATCACACAGTCAAAAGAACGATGTGGAGGTAAATTTTCAGCCTCTTTCTTTTAAAACACCTCTCTTAAATCATAATATTGTGGCGTTCGAAAAATGAGCTGCTGGAGGGCGGAGCCTAACTGCCAAGCAGGTCAGACATGCTGTAAATCAGCTCCTGCACAAAGCGACTAAATTGGGGGTATATACCCCGAAAACAGACACGTTTGCGAGCCGGAGTGCGCACAACGAGTCGGGGAAACCCGGGGGCATCGAATGAACCTGAGACTTACACTGCCCGGGAACAAAGCACATGGGGCCTATCTGCGACCGAGCCAGGGAGAGACCGCCGCTCTCCTGGATGGTAAAGCCTCCGTGCACTTGCCTCCTTCCCCCCCCCCCCGGACCGGCGTGGGTCATCCCGGTCCACACTCGACTCCTATAGCAATCAGCCCAGACAGCAGCACAGGCTTGACCCCACTACGCAAAGCTGCAGGCCCTCACGGGGAGTACCTAAAATGGTGGCCGGCAACGCGACCCACATGGCGAACATGAAACCGACACCAACGCCACGGAAGGAACCTCTGCAGAGTCTAAAGGCGATACTGAAGCCCTTCTGGGACACACTCATGGAGCGGCAATACGCAGCCGAAGTATGACACCTCACCTGCACCATTGACAATGGGGGAGCGGGGCCGCAGATGGCGGGGAGTGAGGGGAATATTCTTGGGCACAACGTCGCCTCAGCTACTCACCCACACGCAACCTAGCCCACCCGGGCTGCAGGCCAAAGGGCAGAGAGTCCAGAAGCATAGTCCACACTGGCAGAGGAACAAGCATCGCAAGCAACAGAAAAAGACCAGCTCCTCCATCACTCCCACACGTGGAGGAAACCCGGGCCCTAGCAGTAGCCGAGTTTGTGGCCAGAAGATGCAGGCCTGCACGCCAGCCTGGGGCTGGAAGGACACCCTCATTGACACCCACACAGCGGCAGGACGCAGAAACCCAGCGCCGGACGTACACTGCTTCTATAAAGAGGGCATCAGGTGAAAGAGACTCTGATGGGGGCCTCGTGAACCCGCAGCAACGGGACATAGTCATAATGCTGGCCCCTCCATGCCATAATAGAGAGACCGCAGGATTCACTGGGCTGCTGGACACACTTGTGGACACTGAGCTTATGCATGTCTCCTACCCTGCATCGCAGGTATCATGATAAACAACACAGTTACACCACACACACACTAGACCAGGGAGATAGCTCAGTCCAAGCAATATCACAAAGGGCATAAAAGCTTATCACGTCAAGAAATCACACTGTTTACTAAACACAAGCCAAGTGCAGCTCTCTCAGAGTTACTTACCTGAATACCAATTAGCATGCTCCACGCTACATTATGAGACAGCCGAGCACGACAACACATCACAGCTTGTACCTAGCCTGCTCAGCACACGCTATAACCCTGATACACGTCCTCTCCATACACACATTTTGAAACACTCCAATGTACTTGATTGACTAACCTAAACTTGTTAAAAAACAACACAATCTTCAAATTACAAAATTGTGCACTGTTAATGTTTGCCCCACTTTACAATGTCTTGGAATAAGCAAGTGGAATGCCGTTGGGGTACCACACGCATGTTTGTTAAACCCATATGCACTGCAAAAATAAAAACATTTTCTCATATGCCCCCTCTGCCCACAGTATGGACATAAGCCTTCTTTTCTGATTTAGTTTTTCTCAGCCTTGGTTAATTTAGTCGCAGTTAGTTGCATGGATTCAGGAGGAGGTAATGCAAAATGTTCAGAGCAAGGTAAACTGAAAACAGGACTGATATACATGCGTTTTTGTCTCTCCCTAGGAGTATGTCTCTCCCTTGGGAAATTGTCTATGTGGAGACAGTAGTCTATTACAGCGTTTCCCAATTGGGGTTCTGCGAGAACACAAATGGGGTTCCACCGCAATTTCGGGAAACAAAATGGCCGCCGCTGATAATTGAGACGGGCTCAGCTCCCTTGTGCGCACCGCAGTGATACCTGAGCCGGAATATGACATCACTCCGGCCCTGGCATCACTAAGTGGCACGCAAGGGAGCTGAGCAGGATGATCACTGCTCCCCCGCTGCCCGCACGCCAGCCACTCAGCCCAGCAGCCCCACTAGACCCCAGGGACCACACGCCAGCCGCTCAGTATGTGTGGATGTGTGCTTGTCACTGAGAGTGTATTTGTCAGTGAGTTTGAGTGTATGTGTGTTTGTCAGCGACTATGTGTGTATATGTGTTTGTCAGTGAGAGTGTATGTGTGCTTATGTTGAAGTGGAGCTGCCACGTCTGGCTGGCTGTAGGGCACGGTGAGAACTGTGACACACGCTCCCTCAAAACTTGCGACATCTGTGGCATTGTGTTGTATGATAAGTGCTCACTAACACAGATTTAGACAGATTTGTGAACAATATTTGAAAGAAACAGGCCTTTTGTGTACATAGAAAGAGTCTTAGATCTTTGAGTTCAGCTCAAAACAAGTGTTGCGTTTATAATTTTGTTCAGTGTAATTAACAGCAAATAGACTTTCCATGTACTGGTACTGTCAGGGCCCCTCTGCTCACGGATGACTTCCGGGTCCCGCGTGCCACTTGCGGCGACTTTTCTTTGTGCCTCACCGCGAGCGGCGACTTCTGCTCACTGCAACTCCTCTTTGCCGTCCAGGGCGAGCGACGGTCTCTGACTCCTCCCCGGCCGTTTCCAATCCCACAGGCAGGGATTCTGGCGCTGCACGCTTGCGGGCTGCATGACTAAATAGGCGCCTGAGTCAGCCTCCTGACTCGGCGCACAATAGTGATGTCACAGCCCATAATGGAAAGATTAAATACCTTACATGTGTTGTAATCATTTCTGATTGGAAATTAGCCAATCATAATTGCCCTAAGCATATATAAACTTGCCTCTCCCATGTCCCTTTGCCCAGTTGTGGTCTTGTGATAGCCTAATAGCGAGTATACTCTGTCCATTTGTCTGATTTTCTGGTTATCGAATCTTGGCTTGTCTTACACTTTATCCTGCTTTCTCTAACCCCTGACCTTTGCTTGGCTTATTGATTACTCTGTCTCTCGGGTTCCCTCTGACTTTGGCTTGTATCCTGACTTCTCTCTGTGTGTACAGCCCGGCCACTCTAAGGACCAGTACCGCACTGCCTGTGTCTGTGTTCTGTCAGCGTGCTTAGTTCCGGAGTTCGTGACAGGTACTTAGAGTAACCGGACAAACAGTGGATAGTGTCAAAGAGAATAGCTGAAGTAAAGGAGAGATACGGTGAGAAAAACGAGTAAACTAACTAGGAGCAAAGGAGTACATAGATTAGTAAAAAGTAAATATCTGATACTAGAAAAAAGATACAGCTCTTGGGCTGCAAAGAACCACAACAGTGCAACATGATTTCATCATAATTAGGCAGCAAATTCGGCATGAAGAACCAAATTCGATCAACCATAATAACACAAGTGCGTGCAGCATCACATACAACGCAGGCAGGCCCTGGTAAAAGGCTGCCGAACCTTGATCAGTTACCCTACTCAGTAGCGTTTTACTCCACTAATGGATAGTATGCCCCCCTTTACATGCAGACATATTCTCAATGAGAATTACTCAGTAGTGAAGGAATTAGGAAGTACTAGAATACTGTTTTATTATTTACTGTTCTATTTACATATTAGAAAATAACAGATTTTGTCAACAAAGTAACCTATTCATAATTATTTTCATTAATGGAATAAAAACAGATCATATAACAATTCCTGGACTAACTCTCTATAATTTATCTACAATAAAATGGTCATCATTTTCTGAAATAAAATGTTTAAAATAACACAATGCATTCAATAAAAGGAAACATTTAACTTACCATCTGTGGCACACCAAATATTACAACATTTGTATAACGGGAAAAACTGATCTGAAAAGAAAAAAAATTAAAAGAAATTTTTTTTATATATATATATATACATATATATATATAAATATATGAAGATTAATAATTAATCTTAATAATTAACAACATTATTTTGATACTAGTTAATTTTGCAATAGGCAATAATGACAATACATAAATAATAGTTTATTTTACAATGTATACTATTGGGAATGCATGACAAGTTCTTGTTTTCCAGTGTTTCTAACAGAAAATGTACAAATTAAACATGATTGTCACTCACTCTGTTAATTACGGCATTGAATAAAACATTGAAAATCCTTGATCAATGGTGTTAACTTTTTTTCTCATGTGATATGTTTCATTGTAAAATTATATTAACAATTTATCAAAAGATATCACAATCTAGTTATATCAGGGCACAACCCGGGCACACATTACAAATGAGAAGGAAAAACAGAAACAATGTTTAAAAGTTCAAAGGATAAAGCGTATAAGAGGAGTGACATTTTTTTTCTAAATTGATTTTACTTTTGAGTGGCTTAACCCCTTAAGGACACATGACGGAAATGTTCCGTCATGATTCCCTTTTATTCCAGAAGTTGTGTCCGTAAGGGGTTAAACATCTAAATAGACATTAGAACACTACAGCGTTAGGAAAACGTTTATATTCCTAAGGCTATAATTTTTTAATTTTTGTGGGGATGAAGAAAACAAAATGTAAGAAAAAAACAATCTGTCTGATGTCAAGTATACTTTTTGCAGGAAGTAAGCAAATTATAAATTGAAACCCCTTGCCACCAGAAGTGATGGGGGAGGGATATTACCATGGGGGGAATTGGACAATGATATGTGTGGTGACATTCTGTCATCAAACTAATATGGTGACCAGGGATCATGTGACCAAGCTCTTACAGTGGGATAAGCTTTACCCTTTTGAAATGTTAATTGGTAATTCAATACCTTTACTAGTCAGGAAAGAGATAACCACTTCCCCCTATCTCCATTCCTCTCTGTTCCTTCTTGGCTGTGCTAATGAGCAGTCCTTTAAGCAGACATGGCCTAATTTCCATCATGGTGAACTGTGAGTGGGATTTTATAAGATGTAGTTGTTATTGTTAGTTAGGTTGTTGTTGCTGTTGTTGGTGGTATAGTTAGTTAGATTGTGTGTCATTATTTGTATGTTGTTGTTGTTTTGTCTCTGAATAAATATTTGTTAAAGTAGACGGACCAGAGTTTATATGTGTATGTGTACATAATAATTTATAGAGTTTGGTGATACACCACAATATGAATCCAGTCCCTGTTTAATTAGTAGCCCCCACCTGCCACACATGAGTGATGGCTGGAGGTAAATTATTATGCCCCCCTATTTGTTTTCTTATTTAGTATACTCTACCAGCTGTCCCGATTATTACATTTTAAGGTTCCAACTGATGCACACAGGTGGTAAAATGGGAAGGACTTGTGCCAGGTTGCTCCCTGGATTTTATTAGTGACTGGGCAGTAACAGCTGCCCAGTCACGAGCATTCAATGATAGGGATCAGCTGCATATTTAGTAATTAGACATGCCCCCACTCACCCACAGCATGGTGTGTGTGTGCAAAAAGGAGGTTTACAACCTCCCTTATACTAATTTGGGGGGCATAACAACTGTTTTTTCTAACTATTTACCTGCTGGCAGCACAAACAGCAACTTATATTTGTCAAATCGCATGAGGCAATTTATTGGGCATTTATGACCCCAGTAAATAAAATTACATTGTCTTATCCAATATTTTCAATGTAAAGAATAGGTATAACCAATATTGAAACAAATTATCAGCTCCTGTTAACCCTTTAAGACTGGTAATTGAACCAATATGAACCGATAAAAGGCCTATCGGAAGCCAATAAACGGTTCTAAATAAACCATAGCCTAATTCTCTCCTTACAATCTCATTTAGTTTTGCTGGGCAGCCTACTCTAAGCAGAGCCATGGTCGTCCATATTCTTTATATTTTCTAATAATGAATTTTTTGACATAATGCACATATTAATGGTTGAGCCAGAATTAATTTAGAGTTTTCATAGCAATGGGGTTAATATGTATGTAATTAATAAATGTATGTATTTTTCCAGTGTAAATTAGATATTTAGATATTAATGGTTGAGCCAGGATTCATTTAGAGTTTTCATAGCAATGGGGTTAATATGTATGTAATTAATAAATGTATGTATTTTTCCAGTGTAAATTACCTTTCGGTCATAGAAAAAAAAAGTGCACTGAAAGTACAAAGTGTAAATAAAATATTATATATGTGTATATGTTTAATTGATAACATTTATTGCTTACATAATCCAGGCCTTATTGTCCTAAATATATGGTTTGACTGATACCTGTATGCTACATGTATTTTTGACACTACTGATGTGAACATGAACTGAAAGCAGGGTTGAGTACCTAGGTCATTTAGGTCATTAACAGTTAAACAAGTTTTTAAAATTGTTTATTAAACCTTTATTATACAAGCTGATTGTCTACATGTTTTAAATGAATAACTTCCTTTACCTACAAATAGCAGTTATTTACAATGTGTTCTTCTAGGACGCGATTTTGATTGCTCTCACACTTTATACACAATAATTCACACAATGCTCTATTTACTTGCCAAATAGTATTTGGTTGTCCAAATTAATTTGTTATGTGAAACTCTATGAGGTATTTAAGTCATATTTCATCTCTGCTACACTCCCCCCCCCCTCTCATCTCATGCCCTGCACTCACTTCTCTATTCTTTCTCTTCTGCTCTCACCCAGTCTCATCCTAGACCCCGCCCATATAAAACCCATTCACGCCTCAGGTCACTATCTCTTCCTACTTATAGCAGCTGGTGACATCTCTTCCAACCCAGGGCCCCTCACCTCATCTGCTCACACTTAAACAACTAGAAACCACGCAAACCTCATCCAAATACCCTGCAGTTTATCCTCCTCTACCAACCTTCAGTGTGCACTCTGTTTCTGACTGACTCTCTGCGATTTCCAACTGGATGGCTGCTCACTTCCTTATAGCGGCACTGTCATGGCCGAATCCCGTTTTTTTTTTAACCCTCCTCCTGACTCATACAGCTAACTGACCCCCTAGACACCCCAAATACCCCAAAGATCCCCATATTACCTATTTTTTAACTTTATTTTGTGTCCGGACCTATGTTCAGGGCACCGCCATCTTTGTGTGGGTAGATGAATGCCCTGTGGGACACGTCATCTGCCCACACTAGATAGCGTTGTGAGATTCCCGCACATGCCCAGTTAAACACTTGGGCATGCGAACGGGAATTTAATCTATTCATTGAATCGTCAGAAAGACGAATGAATGAATAGAAATGTAAGACTCACAAACAAACAATATCAGTTTTCATTTGTTCGTTCAGTTTATTACAAGGAGGGAGCTACCAGCGCACAGCTCCCTCCTTGTAATATGTAAAACTAAACAGTGCTCCCTGCCACTTCCTAAGGCCCCAGTTCCAGCCTGTGGCTGCTCACTGTTAAAAAAACAAAAGGATAATTGGGGGGGACCTATTACCCTCCCCGAGCCCCCGCCCCTGAGCGGCAGGTGGCGGTAATAAAAGACTAGGAGTCCCCAAGTCTCCCCCCCACCCAAATAATAAAATAATCCCCTACCTACCACCCTAAAAATAGTGAGGGGGGAATAAGCAGCGGGTGGGGGCCATAAAAGACAATGGGGGGGGACCAATTGTCCCCCCTCCCAGCCCCCACCCCTGAGCAGCGGGTGGGGGCCATAAAAGACAATGGGGGGGACCTATTGTCCTCCCCCCAGCTCCCACCCCTGAGCGGCGGGTGGGGGTCATAAAAGACAATGGGGGGGACCTATTGTCATCCTCCCCCCAGCCCTCACCCCAGAGCGGCGGGTGAGGGCCCTAAATGAAAATGCCCCCTTCCAAGGTGACTAGGAGTCCCCAAGTCACCCCCTTCCCCACCAAAATAATAAAATAATCCCCTACCTACCACCCTCAACCTAAAAATAGTGAGGGGGAAATAAAAGAACTAACTACCTGTAAATAAAATAAAACTTACCATTTGATGTCTTCTTTTTTCTAAAATCTTAATTTTTCAGCCCCAAAAAAGGCCAAATAAAAACCATAATACCCATCGAACTTGTAAAAAATTTAATAAAAAAACCAGTGCGCAAAAAAAAATCTGCCGAAAAATAAAAAAATCTGTCGCTAAAATATTAATCCACCTTCACCCA
The DNA here is from genome assembly GCA_933207985.1 of Pelobates cultripes. Classification (NCBI taxonomy): domain Eukaryota; kingdom Metazoa; phylum Chordata; class Amphibia; order Anura; family Pelobatidae; genus Pelobates; species Pelobates cultripes. The sequence continues at coordinate 137,082,266 of OW240915.1, read as the reverse complement.
GCGAGGGCACGGCGCAGACTGAGCTCCGCAGGGCAGTGAAAGGCTTACAAAGCCTTGCTCCGCCCTGCAATTAAACCCTGTTCCAAATTATTATGCAAATTCTATTTAAGTGTCACAAAGATTTTTGTTTTGTTTTTGGCTCTTTTGGTCACTGAAAACAATCTCTGACGCCTGTGAGAATTAGATTGCCAGGTGAGACCAATTTAAGGAAAAACTACTAAAGGAGGGTGCTCCACATTATTAAGCAGAGCACCATTTTCATGCAATATGGGGAAGAAAAAGGATCTCTCTGCTGCCGAAAATAGTGAAATAGTTCAACGCCTTGAACGAGGTATGAAAACATTAGATATTTCACGAAAACTTAAGCAGATCATCGCACTATTAAGAGATTTGTGGCTGATTCAGAGCACAGACGGGTTTGTGCAGATAAAGGCACATTGAGGAAGATTTCTGCCAGATCCATGCATCGGATCAAGAGAGCAGCTGCTAAAATACCATTACATAGCAGCAAACAGATATTTGAAGCTGCTGGTGCCTCTGGAGTCCCACATACATCTAGGTATATAGTCCTCCAGAGTCTGTGCATAAACCTTCTATTCGGCCACCACTAACCAGTGCTCACAAGCAGAAACAGCTGCATTGGGCAGAAAAATACATGAAGACTAATTTTCAAACAGTTCTGTTCACTGATGAGTGCCGTGCAACCCTGGATGGTCCAGATGGATGGAGTAATGGATGGTTGGTGGACGGCCACACTGTTCCAACAAGGCTGTGATGTCAGCAAGGAGGTGGTGGAGTCATGTTTTGGGCCCGGAATCATGGGAAGAGAGCTGGCCAGCCCCTTTAGGATCCCCAAAGATGTAAAGATGACCTCTGCAAAGTATGTGGAGATTCTGACTGACCACTTTCTTCCCTGGTACAGAAGGAAGAACTAGGTTTTCCGTAAGGATTGTCAAAGGATAGCCGAGGTCAAAGGATGCCAGAGGACAGGAACAACGAGGAGTAGCCGAAGTCAAGGAATGCCAGAAGTCAGAGTAAATGATGTCAGAAGCCGAGATCAATAGGAAACAGAGTATCAAACGACAGGAACACTGGAACGGAACACACAGACAACAGGATCAAAGACTTGATCCAGTTCACAGGGCGAGGCTGAGTTTATATACCCTGCTGATAACTGATCAGGGTCAGGTGAAACACAGCTATTGTCAAGGACCAGCCCCCACTGCTGCAGACAAGCCAGGAAGAACAAAACTGGAATAGCTTGAAAATAAACGAATCTGTTGTGGCTCAGAGGTAGGAAGCAGGACCAGGACTGTGAAGTTCCCAGGTACCCTGTTGGGCACTCCTTTGACGACCACCTCATGTATAAGTCGAGTGCAGTTTTGTGACCAACAATTGTGAAATATGCTATGCCTCGTGGATAAGTCGAGGGTAAAACTTGGGGCTATGAAATTCTGTGATTTTTATAATTATATACACACACACTCATACAAACACACACACTCATACACACACTCTGCATTATACACACACACTCATACACACACTCTGAATTATACACACACACACACTCTGCATTATACACACACTCATACACACACTCTGCATTATACACACACACACACACTCTGCATTATACACACACACACTCTGCATTATACACACACACTCATACAAACAATCTGCATTATACACACACACTTATACAAAAACACACTCTGCATTATATACACACTCATACAAACACACACTCTGCATTATACACACACACTCATACAAACAATCTGCATTATACACACACACACTCATACAAACACACACTCTGCATTATATACGCACACACTCATACAAACACACACTCTGCATTATATAAGTCAGAGTGTGTGTGTTTGTGTGAATGCAGAGTGTGTGTGTTTGTGTGAATGCAGAGTGTGTGTGTGTGTATATATAATGCAGAGTGTGTGTTTGTATGAGTGTGTGTGTATAATGCAGTGTGTGTGTATATAATGCAGTGTGTGTGTATACAATGCAGAGTGTGTGTTTGTTTGAGTGTATTTGTGTGTGAACTGGGTGGGGGAGGGCATTTTTATTATTTTTAATTTTTTTATTAGTATTATTTTTTTATTTTATTAATTACTTTTTTTATTTTTAATATTTACATATTTTTTATTGTAATATTTTTTTTTATTATTTAATTTTTATTTTCGTCCCCCCTCCCTGCTTGTTAGCTGGCCAGGGAGGGGGGCTCTCATTCCCTGGTGGTCCAGTGGATGGGCTGTGTAGGAGGGGGCTGGCAGAGAGCTGTTACTTACCTTTCCTGCAGCTCCTGTCAGCTCCCTTCTCCTCCGGTCCGGTCAGCTCCACTGTAAGTCTCGCGAGAGCCGCGGGGTCAGAGCGTTGCCACAGGTCACCGTGGCAACGCTCCGCGCGGCAGTCACACCGCAAGACTTACAGTGGAGGAGAAGGGAGCTGACCGGAGCACAGGAGAATGCAGGAGCTGCAGGAAAGGTAAGTTACAGCTCACTGCCAGCCCCCAACAGGACTGCCGGGCTTGTAATGAGCCCGGCGGTCCTGGTCTGTATTATGGCGATGTTAGTTGCCATAATATAGACACTGACTCGAGTATAAGTCGAGTGAGGGTTTTTCAGCACAAATAATGTGCTGAAAAACTAGACTTATACTTGAGTATATATGGTAATTAAAAAATACATAGATGTGTGTTATTTCGTTCTAACTGTATTGTGATATTAATATATATATATATATTTATATCAAAATACACATAGAATGAAATAATATATATATATCTATATACATAAATATCACATATCCCTATATATATATATATACATATATTAATTCTACGTATATATTTATGTAATATTTTTACATAATTAGGTATTTTAATTAATTACAATTAGCATGACCTGCCTGACAACCCATGCTGAAAGTATAGGGAATTTAATTTGCTAGCACTATGTTTAACCCTATAACTTTCCAAGACACTATAAAACCTGTACATGGGTCAAATATAGCACGTTACATTTGAAATTGAAATTCGCCAGATTGGTTACGTTGCCTTTGAGACTGTATAGTAGCCCAGGAATGAAATTTACACCCTTAATGGCATACCATTTACAATCTTAGACAACCCAAGGTATTGCAAATGGGGTATGTCCAGTCTTTTTTAGTAGCCATTTGGTCACAAATACTGGCCAAAGTTAGCGTTAATATTTGTTTGTGTGTGAAAAATGCAAAAAAACTGTTTTACTCGGGAGACTTCGCTGAAAACAAATATTAGTGTTTCAAAACAGTAAAATGTATTACAACGATGATATCACCAGTAAAAGTGAAGTTTTTTGCATTTTTCACACACAAACAGCACTTACATGGACGATATTATTGCTGTGATACTTTTTACTGTTTTGAAACACAAATATTTGTGTTCAGCGAAGTCTCCCGAGTACAACAGTTTTTTTTGCATTTTTCACACACAAACAAATATTAACGCTAACTTTGGCCAGTATTTGTGACCAAATGGCTATTAAAAAAGACTGGACATACCCCATTTGCAATACCTTGGGTTGTCTAAGATTGTAAATGGTATGCCATTAAGGGTGTAAATTTCATTCCTGGGCTACTATACAGTCTCAAAGGCAACATAACCAATCTGGCAAATTTCAATTTCAAATGTAACGTGCTATATTTGACCCTGTAACTTCCCAAAACACCATAAAACCTGTACATAGGGGGTACTGTTTTACACGTGAGACTTTGCTGAATAAAAATATGTGTATTTTATTGCAGTAAAACCAAACAGTATTATGACATTGACAGTTAAAATGTCATGTAGAACTAAAAAAAACGAAATTTCTTAAATTATGTTTCATAGCTAAATATTTGATATTAAATGAAAGCCCTGTTTCCCCTGAATAAAATGATATATAATAAGGGTGGGTGCATTTAATATGAAAGAGGTGAATTACGGTTGGACAGACATGTCGCGCAAATGCCAGGTTTTGTTTACGTTTTGTTTTGTTCACAACATGTACATTTGGCTCAGTCCTTAAGGGGTTAAACATGCCCTCCAACTTACGCTAATGTTAGCGCCGTCAACCTCCCTTCATTTGTAAATAAAACCTACAATGTAATGAGGTCCATTTGACAACATCATGGGAATTGTATAAGATAAACTAAACTGAATTAAGCAGAATGAAATTTACTAAATTTACAGGAATAAATTCAACGTTTAGTGAATAGATCCCTACAATGATTTCAAATGATATAATGTAACTGATTTTGTAACTAATAAGATATTAGCACAGAAAGAAATTATTTAGTATATATTTTTCTGTATTAAATCAGTTTAATTATATAGGAGAGATATAAAAATCTCTAGAAATTTTTCATTGCATGTAGATACCATTTTAAAACATCTAAACATTAAATTTTGGGAAAACAGTGGATGAATTACTATATTAGTATTCTTTCCTTACCTTCCATAAATCCGAAATATAAAATGTGGTTTTATGATTCACACCTTCTCTCCATGCACGATACCTGGAATACCACACTAACCAAGGATTCAATTCATAACCAACTGCTTGGAACCCTTTTTTTGCTGCAGCTATCACCTAAAAGAATGTTTAAAGAAAAAAAAAAAAAAAGGTATGTGAGTTTGATTAAAGGATCAGTCTTAAACCAATATTAACTTAGCTTTCCTTAAGTGGTTTTGGTGTACATATCATGCCTTTAAAGTCTCTGCTGTTTAGGAGATATATATATATATATATATAGAGAGAGAGAGAGAGAGAGATCAGCAGCTCTAGCCACACCTCTATTGGTTGTGACATATTAAAGTTTCCCTTCATACTTCCTGAAAGACAGATCCATTTTGAACTTATTTTAAGTTCCGTGTCAATACCAATGTTTACATATTGGTGTTCTTATCTCCCTGCTCAAAGCTCTGAAGTGTTCACAAATCTGTTGGATATGTTGAACTTTGAAAGTCCACCTCCAACAGATTTCATTAGCCATCACAGAATTACAATTTCAAGTTTGCTGATGTTAATACTGAGCACATTCTATGCACAGACACTCATGTCATTGTCTCAGCTGATGCTCTAATCCAATGAATGAACTGCAATATCATCATTTAGCTACTGCTGCCTATAGCACAGTTCTTAGGTAGGACATAAGCAAGTGGAAGAACATTGCAAAATGGTTTGCCCCTTTAACTTGGAAAAGCACCAGTTTACGCATGGCACCATAACCACTACAGCAGACTTTTCGAGGTTATGACATTTGAAGTGATTTGCCATGCAATACTGGTATATTGTATTGGCCATACCAGCAGCCTCCTGTGTGAGATATGGCTCTCACAAGAAGACCGGAAAACTATAAGACCTCGCCTGAGTAGCATCACTGGAAAGGCTGTTCTCCTCACCAGGAAAGCATCACAAAAAGTATGTGGTTGCTGTGAATATTTATTTTTTAATCCAATTTCTAGTATTTAATATTATATATATATAAATAAAGATATATTTATATCTGATCTATCTGGAGCTTATGTATTTGGAATAAAGAAATACCTATTATGACAAGGATTCTTCTAACTGGCACACCACACATTACCTATTCTTAATTATTATTGATAGTTAGTGATGTCCTGAACGGTTCGCCGTGGACTCATCATTGAGTAAACTTAAAATAAAATTTATAAAAAAATTTTTTTAAAATAAAAATTTTAATATACTATCAATAGTGATGTCCCGAACGGTTCGCGAACGGTTAACCGCGGACGGTTCGCTGCGGACTCATCATTGAGTAAACTTTGACCCTGTACCTCAAAGTCAGCAGACACATTACAGCCAATCAGTAGCAGACCCTCCCACCTCCTGGACAGCATCCATTTTACATTCATTGTGAGGCTACATTTTTAGTGAGCTGTCCAGGAGGTGGAAGGGTCTGGGAGGGAGGGTCTGCTGCTGATTGGCTGGAATGTGTCTGCTGACTGTGAGGTACAGGGTCAAAGTTTACTCAATGATGAGTCCGCAGCGAACCATTCGCGAACCGTTCGGGACATCACTATTGATAGTATATTAAAAATGTTATTTCTGTGCTGCTGAATAAACTAAACACTTTATTAAAAAGTAAGGTGATTGTAGTGGGCATGTGTAAAAGTTTAATGTATGCAGTCCCACTTGTTCTAGTTAAACATTTTATACTGGTTTGAGAAAAATAGGGGGATTCCACAGTACTGAAAGTTCACTCATAACCAGTGATATTATATAAGGAACTTTAAATGTATCTTAATTATCCAAACAAAATATGTTTGTCAACTTAAAGGACCACTATAGTGCTAGGAAAACAAACTCGTTTTCCTGGCACTTGTAGGGTCAGTAGGTTCCCCCCTACCCTCAGGGCCTCCCTTCTGCTGGGCTGAAGGGATTAAAACCCCTTCAGCCACTTACCTTTCTCCAGCGCCGGCTCCCACTGTGCTGGGGAACTCTCCACCCCCTGCCGACGTCAGATCCGAATGTGCATGCGCGGCAAGAGCAACGCACGGATTCAAACAGCCCATAGGAAAGCATTATTCAATGCTTTCCTATGGACATCCAGCATCTTCTCACTGTGATTTTCACAGTGAGAATCGCGGAAGCAGTGGGTCTCAAACCAGTCCTCAAGACCCACCACCTGGCATCCAGACCACTTCATTGAGCTGAAGTGGTCTGGGTGCCTATAGTGGTCCTTAAACAAGGATTCAACTGTTCAAAATCGACAATCTTGTTCTGCACCACTGAACTGATACAGATTTCTTTGTCACCACTGAAAGGATTTCAGAGAATCTGACCAGTCATATTTAGACTGTAAATATGACCACTAGGAATGTACAAAAGAAATCTGTGGTATTTGCAAACATGGACTGCTTGACATCCAATTTTCACACATAAAAATACACATGCAGGGTCATTCACCTAACAGGCAAGTGTACATCAAAGGCAATGATAGCAGCTTAGAATTATAAATTATAATGTGCCCGATCAGGAGATCCTTTGATCTTTCCAGCAAACCTCGGGAGATCCTTAGATCTTTCCAACAAGCCCGCTGCAGTCCATTGCAGTCCACTAAGTTTGCCCGATGGTAAGAGAGACATATTGCTGATCAACACAACAGTCATATTTTATATGTATATACATTTTTATATAACAGGTGCCCATTAACACACAACACCCAAAAAAGATATGAAGGCTTGCAACTTACAATACGTCCATCACCACTTCCAATGTCAACCACTGGCCCACTTCTAGAATTAAGCATTTTTAGTACATTTTCAACCTGTGTCGAAGTTGCAGGAACATAGGGAAGACAAATTTTTCTCAATGCTGGTGCTACAAATGGAGTAGCTACAGCATATAGTGCCACTAATGTCCCTCCTACAACACCAGTGATTACCAAGCCCCATCTCTTTTTCTTTGACTTGCCACTGTTAGAAATCAGAGAGAGCTCTTCTTGAACAGCATTGGACATGTCAGATTACCCTGAAAAATAAAAGGACATCAAGCATATGTATTTTGTAATAATATAAATTATATTAGTAAAGCAGAAACCAAAATGAAATGTGGGGGGGAAAAAATAACTTGTATTTGACTTGATTATGCCTGCATTGAAAGCAGGACATTAATTAATACATTTCAGTTAAAGGTACACTAAAGTCACCCAGCCCATTAAGTAGTCTTTTAACCGTGCAATATAAAAGTTTTTTTTTTTTTTTATAAACTCTGTTAATATTGCAGGGTTAAATTCACTCCTAGTGGCCATTTTCCTAACAGTCACTGGAGGCGCTTCTTCTGCACTGACCAAGCTAAATTCAGCAGCGTGACACTGCAGCTTATAAGAAAGCATTGAATACAATGCTTTCCTATGGAGAAACTTGGATGAGCGCATGACGCTCGTTGAGGAGCATTGGATCAGACGGTCACTGGCAGAGGCCACGCCTCCTTTATGGCATTGCAGGAGGCAGAGAGATGAGCAGCACCAAGGGAGTAAGGGCACTGGAAAAATATAAGTAAATTCTTTATTTCAGTCATTTTTATGACAAATGGGGGGAGGGGATCTGTATTTAACTAGGCATAGGGGCACTATAGTGTTAGAAATACATGTTTGCATTCATACAGTGTTGCTTTAAAAGGAACATCTACTGAAGTAATGGTGCCAGGAGTGCCCACCTTAAGTGTCACTTTAAGATGTCAAACTGCTTTAGCATGGTTTAACAACTTACCCAAGTGCTGCTGTGCTCCTCATCCAAAGCATCCAGTCTTTTCCAGAATGAGAACCCAGACTGCTCTAAAGAACAAAGTACTACGCTGCAAGACTGTGTTCACTGGATTAGAGCTCTAGCTCAAAACTTTCAGTCAACGAGTGCATTCTTGCATCATCTGTGCTATGTTCTACAGAAATATCCAGCTTCTCATACTGAAGAACAGATGCAGCGCCTCTCAGGTAAGTGTCAAACCATGCTAAAACAGTTTGGCTCCTTACAATAATAATAATTGGTGGTGCAACAGTTTAGTTGACATGACATCCATGGGCGGCAGCAGCTAAGGGCTATAATAAGCATTCAAATGAGAGCACGTCTTCCAAGTGACCAGGCACCCCCTCCATATACACACTCTAATAATAGTGACTGGGGTGCAGTAAACTTAAAGGGAAATTAGAGTGCCAGGAAAACAAACTCGTTTTCTTAGCACTGTAGCTTCCCCTTGTGATAATATTTGTATGGTCTGGTGTGCTGTATTTCTAGGAATCGCTGTTCATGATCTGCCATAAACAGATTAGCATATCGGGGTGCCGTGTTAGTGCCCATAGCAGTAAACCTCATTGTTAAAACTGAAATAAATATGTGCGAGGATGAATAGTTCCAGTTCTGTGATAATTTGGGGGATGTATTTTTGGTTGTTGGCATAAGAGAGGAAATAGAAGCAAGCATTGATGCCATCAAATTGTTTAACAGCAAGAATAGAGGACTAAATATTGATTTGGGTTTCCTGTCCCACTACCAACACTTTACATGAACACTCCCCCAGCATTATCTCACTGTTACAAGATACGAATTGTATCTGGGGGGTTTTACATACATATATAATGATGAGTTTAATTTTCCCTTTGCATGTGAGGAATAAATAACAGTCAGGTCTCTGTGCTCACTGTTGAGAAAATACATAAAATAAACTCTTTGACATTGACCTGACAAGCAAATATAATAGCTTTTCTTCAAAAATCTAAACTAGGTGAATCTCATATAGTGCTCATGCAGACATATATGCTCTGACCCCTGCACTGCTCTCTTTAGTGATTGTGATATGAAGGCATGGAGTACCCTGGCCGGAGAGATGGAGGTGACAGGAAAGGAAGGATTTCACTGTAACAGCAGCAGCAGACAGGGAGGAAGAGGAGGGGACTGAATGGAGCACATGGCTGGTTACAGTGCTGCTCCCAGTTATTGTATCAGTGTGGGAGGCTGTAAGTGTAAGCTGTCATGGTTACCATGTCTCACTAGGGAGATAGTACTAACTATGGCCAGTCATTGATTAACCCTGTGAGTGCCAGACTTGTGCCCAAAGTACTGCAAAACAAATAAATCAGAGGAAACCCTTCAAAATGCTGGTTTGACTGGCTCTGTTGTCCATCTATTGCTCAGTAATAACACTCTGAGAGACTGCATGTTCATACACTCTCTATAAACCCTGGGCTGCTGTCACCCACTGCCAGCTGGCTCAGGGTAGATAGGGCATTGTCTAGTCTAGCTAAGCAGGAGAGTTAGGGCTGGCAGTGTGTGATTACAACACTTGCCAGTAACTGAAATGGCACACCTTGCAGAGGGTAACTGGCTGCTAGACGGTGGGCGGGGCAGTTTGATACGCTTCGCGTGATGTCACGTTGACAGTTTGGAACACATTACTTTCGACAAAGAGAATCGCTAATTGCTTCCTACACCAGACACGTAATAATGTACAACAGAAAGCATTTAAAAACGTTGCGAAGCGTAAACTGCGTCATGTATTTTATTACAAAAAATGAAAAGGGACCGTAAAGCCACATATTAAAGGCGACACAACCTTCTCCCCACCCCCTGTCTTCCTTTGATAATGGTACGGTCTCCCATGGAGGCTTCCAGAATCCGTTGCTGCTTGTAGGAAGCGATTGGGAGTGGTAGCTGCGCATGCGCGGTACGGAAGCCGGGTAGGTTTTGCTGGTCGCGTACGCCGCGCGGTCCGTTGATATCGTTCCATTCCATTCTGTGCCGCCATCATGTCAGCCATGGGGACCCTCGCCTTCGATGAATATGGACGGCCGTTCATCATCATCAAGGACCAGGACCGCAAGTCCCGGCTCAGCGGGCTGGACGCCCTCAAGGTGAGAGAGTGAGGGCCAGGAACCTCGTGTGTGACAGGCGAATGGTCATTGTGCGGCCTCGGTTAGCGCACGGGGGAACGCGCCGTGTTCTAAAGCCGTTATTACACATTTAGCTGGCACAGCATGGGAGGGAGCGGCTGATAAAACATTCCATTGAGAATATTCAGCCATTATGGATTTTTACTTTATATTCATGGTTACAATGCCTTCAGGAATGATGGCATCATGGCTGTGATATCAGAAGTAGATAATAAACGTTTTGGGAGTCATTACTAAACCATGAATTATGAAGTTTTATTTTATTTTTTCAAGGGGATTGCAAACTTTAGGTAAAGTGGAGGAGTTGGAATATTTTTCTTTTAAATCCATCTATATGGGCCTGCAATGTGCAGCTCCCTTAAAAATGTCTCGGGTGTCAGTAAGTTGTAAGCTACATGGGTTCTGCGTATCTAGTGCTCACAAACCCAAGTGTAACATCCATCTATATATGGAAGAACTGCAGACAATGTAAGCTGGTGGTGATGCTCAGTCAGTAGAGATTGGTTGATATCTGTAAGGCCACAGCTGGAGTGCAAGAAGTTGTCACACTACTAAACTAGTATTTTCAAGAGCTTTTTTGCTTGCAGAATGACCATAAGCCATTAAACAAGCTTTCCACTACTAAACTTACTAATATATTGCAAGAGTTAAGTCCATTTTTATTTTATTGGGTGGGGATGCGTCCTGGTATGGGCTCACAAAGATTTCAGTCATGTACAATGGCATGGTAAGTAACATCTGTTTCAAAAATGGATATAGATATACATGTATATGTATGTGTTTGTTTATGTGAAGGGATTTATTTAATTTACCAAGGCTTTTTTTGAGATGCAACTAATTTGTGACCAAGGTGTTTTTGGCATTTTTGCAATGCAATCATTCCGCCATAATTTACCCTTTTCTGTTTAAGTCAATCCGTACATACTATATATCATTTTTAAAGGAGAAATGGGCCTTTTTTTTAAATACCTTGTATGTATCATTAACACAATAGTAATAAAAAGCATAAAAACGTATTAAATAAGTAGGAGGAACAAGTTACTTCCCCCCCCCCCCACCCCACCCCGCTGTTCTAAATGCAATAATTTCTACCCATCAAGTCCAAGTAAAAAAAACTAATTCAAAATAGATCTACTAATTAGTCCTGATTGTTAAAATGCCCAATATGTCTAGAATTTCAAGTAATTTTTAGAAGTTATAAAACAAATAATGCAAGTGAATTACAGTTATAAAGCAGCATTGTATTTTAGAGAATCTTTATTTCATTGAAATTCCAACCCAGTCAACATACACCTATAATTTTTAAAGGGGTTCTCTAGTGGCCCTCTCCCACCTCCAATCCAACATCGCTGAAGGGGTTAAAACCCCTTAAGTCACTTACCTGAATCCAGCGCCAATGTCCCTCGGCACTGGGTCAGGCTCCGCCCACTGCCGACATCCGCAGGCAGGTGAGACCTAATGCGCAGCAATGACCATGCACGCGCATTAGATCTCCCCATAGAAAAGCATTATTCAATGCTTTCCTATGGCGGTTCCTGGTGATGCTGGAGGTCCTCCTGCATAGCGTGAGGATGTCCAGTGTAGATTAGCCTCCAAAAGTTGTCTTAGAAACGGAAGTCCCTCTAGTGGCTGTCTGATAGACAGCCACTAGAGGAGGACGTAACCCTGCAAGGTAATTATTGCAGTTTATATACAAACTGCAATAATTAAACTTGCAGGGTTAAGGGTGATGGGAGTTGGCACCCAGACCACTTCAATGGGCTGAAGTGGTCTGGGTGCCTACAGTGTCCCTTTAAAGGAGAAATAGGACTTTATTTTGATATCCTATATGTATACCGAGACAAAGTATAAACAAGAACAGTGTCCCTGTATATTTCCTCCACCTGACTTTTACACACTGGGCGGAGCTACAGTGTCAATCCCGACAGTCGTCACTAGTGGCGGCTGCATGGAAATGGCTCTTTCTATGGAGTGTCTGACAGGATCCTCCATAGACTTCAATGCTCGCGCATACACGGTTAAATAACGATTTCACTTGGCAGCGGTATTTAAAGGGCTTTGAGCAGCGCTCACAGCTAATCTGTCAGTCTTAGGCCCTACCTTTACTGCATGACGGTCTATGCTGTCACTTGGCATCTCCTCCATAATACACAAGTATGTCTTGTCTAGGCCCTTACGCTCAGCTGAAGACTTGCGTCTATCTTCTGTCTGTAATCCCACCTCTGATGCTCGCGTTCAAGACTTATCAAGGGCTGCACCGTTCCTGTGGAACTAACTTCCCTCCCCACTTCTTCATAAGTGTATCAATTAAACTGTTAATAGCTCCCAACGGATTCCTTTCTTGCAACTGTCATTAGTCTAATACTATCCTTACCTTTTGTGTCACTTTATCCCACTCCCACTAGCATGTAAGCTCATTGAGCAGGGCCCTTAACCCCTCTGTTCCTGTGTGTCCAACCTGTCTGGTTACAACTACATGTCTGTTCATCCAACCACTGTAAAGCGCAGCGGAATTTGTTGGCGCTATATAAATAATAATTAAAACCCTGCACTGAATGTCTGCATAGATTGTCGTGTGTTCCTTAAAGGATCACTATAGTGTCAGGAAAACAAAGCGGTTTTCCTGACACTATAGTACCCTGAGAAGCCCCCACCCACAGGGTCCCCCTCCTGTGGCGCTGAAGGGGTTAAAACTCCTTCAGCAGCTTACCTTATTCCAGCGCTGGGCTCCCTCTGCGCTGGTGACCTTTCCTTCCCCGCCATCAGCGGAGCCACATGCCCGGCAAGTGCCGCGCGCATTCAAAGTGTCCATAGGAAAGCATTTCTCAATGATTTCCTATGGACGCTCTGCGCGATGGTGGCATAATATGCCTCTAGTGGCTATCCGGAAGACAGCCACTAGAGGCTGGCTTAACACCAAATGTAAACAAAGCAGTTTTTCTGAAACTGCTATGTTTGCATCTGAAGGGTTAAAACCTGAGGGACCTGGCACCCAGACCACTTCATTGAGCTGAAGTGGTCTGGGTGACTATAGTGTCCCTTTAAGTGGTTATTATCAAGTGTTAGACTTTTGCACTGAAAGAAATTCTATGCATTGTTACGAGGAAAAAAAAAAAACTAGCACATTTATATATTTTAAATTTATATTTAAAATATGGTCTCTCCCTGACATGTCAGTCATTTCTCATGTTTTTTTTTTTACAGGTGTCTTCCTGTTCTCCATCCCAATTCTTTTTCCCAGGAAGCTTGTCTTTTACCCAATTAGGATATAAGAACAGAGAAACTCATGTCTCTTTCCAGACCTTACTTTGCTTACATTGAAAGGCACACTCAAATGTTATAAATATATTATATTTATGTATAACGTTAGTCTTCTTGTGCATGTTTAGGTTATGTTAAACCCAACTTTAGTTAAATGACATCCGAGCACTGGTGTTGAATCTGCTTCACCTGCCATGAGATGGTCAAGATCAAGTCTCTTTGACCAATTCAGTGCTTTTTATGGGGTAGTTTTGGCACCCTAAGTTACAGATGCAGCATTTGCTCTGTTCCTCCACTCAAATGTCTCATTGAGAAGCACTGAATCTAGTATTTCTCATAGAGAAGTGTTTGGTGACAATTAACATTAATATTTTTTACTAGAAAGTCTTCATTGATGAAGTACCTCTAGTGGCTGTTTGTCACTAGAGGTTTTCTCAGTAACACATGTGAACATAGCCATTTCTCAAATGTAGTAATACTTACATTTGTCAGTTTGCAGGGAACAGTGTCTGAACGTTAAAGGAACACCCCGAGCATTATTACCACTCTGTGTAGTGAGTATGGTGCCATGAGTTCCCTTTTGCCATCCCAGTTTAATTAAACGGACATTATAGTCACCAGACCAACTGCAGATTATTGTATTTGTTCTGGTGAGTAGAATCATTCCCTTCAGGCTTTTTGCTGTAAACACTGTCAGAGAAAATGCAATGTTTACATTACAACTTAGTGATACCTCCACTGGCTATTCCTCAGATGCTTCCTGGGGCAGTGCTGTAATAATAGATTTGTGTATGTTTGCTAAATATAGCTCTTTATTATTATTTTTATTGTGTGCATTCTTCTGTATTTCAGTCTCATATTATGGCAGCAAAAGCAGTTGCAAACACCTTGAGAACATCGCTTGGCCCCAATGGTGAGCATACCTTGTAAATGTCAGTACTCTTCTGTATATGCAGTAAAAAAATTATTATTTTTTTTAATTCTCCTTTTACTTTTTCAACTGAAGGTCTTGACAAGATGATGGTGGACCAGGATGGTCAGGTTACTGTAACAAATGATGGAGCAACAATCCTAGGAATGATGGATGTAGATCATCAAATTGCAAAGCTAATGGTAGAGTTATCCAAGTCACAAGATGATGAAATTGGTGATGGCACCACTGGAGTTGTGGGTAAGGAATGAGAGGCAGTTTATGTCCATTGTTAGTTTTCCTTTATATGTGTGTTATATGTACTGGCACTTAAAAATTAATGGATAACTCTAATCTCCATGACCACTTTTGCTTTTAGAAGTGGTCCTGGTGGAAGGAATCTGGATCTTCAGCATTTTTGCTTGAGATCTATTCAACAAAACATATACAACTATGGTATAGCTGCTATCTGTTTTATATTGCACTTCAATTTATTCTGTGATGCATGTAAGTGCAGCTATGGGATAAACTACTTCTCTGATAAGACCAGAATTATGGGGTCAATTTTTGCATGTTGTGCTCCTTAAAAGCTGGTCACAGATTGGGTGCACACATACAATTCTTAGACTCCTCCACTACTTTGTTTTATGGGTTCTCTGCATATGAACCCACTCCCACTTTAGATCTTGTTCCAGTCTAAGATCTGATCATTTGAATCACGTGTCTTGTAAAAGAAAACATTTACTTACATCGCTGTTACATAATCTAAGGTTATAAATGCAGGCACTAATCAGGTTTGTGTTGTCGTTGCAGTTCTTGCAGGAGCTCTGCTTGAAGAAGCTGAGAAGTTGTTGGATCGTGGAATTCACCCCATCAGGATTTCTGATGGATATGAGCAGGCTGCACGTGTTGCTATTGAGAACTTAGATAAGATCAGTGACAGTTTTCCTTTTGATCCTAATAATGTAGAACCACTTATTCAAACCGCAATGACGACTCTTGG
Organism: Pelobates cultripes; assembly: GCA_933207985.1. Taxonomy (NCBI): domain Eukaryota; kingdom Metazoa; phylum Chordata; class Amphibia; order Anura; family Pelobatidae; genus Pelobates; species Pelobates cultripes. Next base: position 137,066,637 of record OW240915.1, on the reverse strand, counting down.
CTCAAAAATGTAAGTATTCCCTGCATAATGCTAAACAAAAAACGGTCTGGAACAATTGTTCATTTTCTTATTCACATAATTAAATACAATGTAAATTATGAAGAGGAAGCAAGTAAAAACTTATTGTGCTTTTTATTTTATTTTTATTTTTTAACCGTCATTAGACATAGCTATCAAATGCTTTCCGTGGAGGCATAGATACAAATGTGCTCGAACTCCAGTTCCTTACAGATACCACATTCACATGGGAAAAAACAGTGCCTGAAGTTTCACAAGATCATGAACCAACTAGAGTAGTCCCCACTACCCCATTAGTATTGGAAGGTGCAAAAAGTGCAACCAAAGCATGTGATATGACTTCTATATGAGCTTGTTCCATGGGCATTTATGAAGGGTCAATAAATTATTCATTTAGCATTGTCTCCCTTTGTAGCTGTACCAGCTGCCACTATTGTAACATGGCTTGCCACAGCATTTTGGATAGGGTCTGCTTAAATTGTGTCTATTTTGTTTAATAAAAAAAAAGCATTTGTGAGGCCAGGCATTGATGCAGGATGGGAACGTCTGATTCATAAGTCATTCCAGTTAATCCCAGAGATATTCAGTGAGACCAGACTGTAGTTCCTCCACACCAAATTTGTCGGATCACTTGTTCATGGACCTTCCTATGTGCACATTTCTATTGTTTCAGAGACCAGTAGCATCTTTATACCACTCATTAAGCATCTAACGCACTGTTCTTGTGCTGATGTGTGCTTAAGGCAAATCTCTAGTGAGTGATTTCAGAAATAATTTTTACATGTTGGAGGACTGAACACCTTCTCTAGGATTATGCATGGACTACCACTTTGAGGCTTTGGTGTTGTTCCTGACAATAGGAGCATTTACAGTTTACTAAAGCAGAACTGTCTTGAATTGACTTGTAACAAAGATGTGGCATCCAGAGAAACAGATTCCTTATCTGATTGTCCATTCGGATAGTATTTTATGGAAGTGGATGGGACTCTTTATTAAAGAGATCTTCTAGTTCCCTCTGTTTAATGTAGAAGGGTAGGAAACCCTTAATTTCTAAGAGGGTACGTACCTCTTTTCTACGTGGGGTTTCAGGTGAACACTATGGTAATTATGCTTCAGTGTCACAGTTTATTAGCAGAGACCTAGTATACAGATGGAACATAACTCCACTTTGGAAAGAATGGAGACCCCTCTTACTGGTACAAGGACATGTACCCCTGTCACAGGTAGATCACTACCTAACCATAAGTATTTTAATGGAATAGGAGCTCCAAAGGATTCCCTGTCCCCTAAATGCACAGCAATAGTGGGGGTTTTGCTTGGTAATAAAATCATGGAGGTGTGGGAGCTGTACATTGTTTTCCAAATTCACAAGCGTGAGACTCCTTATTTGAAAACTGAAATTCTTCTCCGAAATAAGATTATCTGTATATAATTTTATGGTGCAACTATTTTATTTTTTTTCTGTGCAGTTAGGAACCCATATATAGTGACATTTGTGACCTCTCTCCCTAAAAACATAATTCTGTGTAGTTTAAAATATTTTTTAGAAAACTTGATATTTAAAGTTAGAGTTAAACTGATGGTAATTGTGAACATTTTCCAAATATTAAAAAAAACTGAAAAAAATCATGCTGCTGTACACTATGGATAATTGCACACAAAAAAATCATTAAGTGTGTATATGTATAGTGTATTTCAACCTCTCTCATTTTTAAACTCTTTGACATAAGTATTCCAACCCTCTCCTATGACCGCTGAATTGTAGTTGACGCACCCCATTTCTCTGGATCAACTTTGAAATGTTTGGATTCCACTTGTTGCAAATTCAATTCATTTGGAAAGGGACACACCTGTCTATATAAAGTCTAAAAGCTGTAAGTGCATATAAAAGCAAAAAAACGAGCCATGGGGTCAAGGGAACTGCTTGCATAGCCTAGAGGCAGGATTGCTGATCTGGATTAAGCTACAAAAGCAAATTTGGCTGCCTTGAAAGTTTCCAAGAGCACAGCGGCCCCCATAATTCTTAAATGAAAGCAGTTTGTTTCCGTTTAGAACAGTCTGGCTCATCCTTGGGCTGGCTGCCCAGCCAGACTGAGTAAGGCCTTGGTAAAGGTAAGACGTGATCAAGAACCCATTTGTCACTCTGGGTGAGATCCTGAGGTAATATGTGGAAAAAACACACTGCTCCTCAGATGCACAAAACAGTCAGCGTTGAACACAAAATACATAGATACCCTTAAAGGACCATGCAAGCACCTCTAGCGGCTGTCAATGAGACAGCTGCTAGAGGAATTTGAGGAAGGATTAACCCATTTGTAAACCTAGCAGCTTCTCTGAAACTGCTACGTTTATAAAAAAAAGTGAAGTGGTCTGGGTGCCTGGAGTGGTCCTTTAAAGGGGACACTGTAGGCATTCAAGACAAGAATAACTATGTGAATGTGCTTGAGTGCACAGGCAGATCCCAGACTTGCACCCAATTAAACATCTCTGGAGAGAAATGAAAAGGGCTGTCCATCGATGGTCCCCGTCCAACAGAATGTCGTAAGTGGGTATTGAATGTAGTTTGATGTGAAGGAAAACAAACTTTTAACTTCCTAGCCTATGGCTGCAACATGAATGAAAGTCTGAATAGTTTTTGAATGTTGTGTTTGTGCTTGTATAGATATTTTTATCACAGGCACAATACAGGTTTGAGTTGGCAACAAATCCACATATTTAACATTAACATTATTCACATTTGCATGTAATGTACTAAAACAGACTTTTTCTGAGCCTAGTTTTGTTTTGTCTTTTTTAGTATCAATCGATGCCACAGACATATGGCAGAGATTGCTGTGAACGCTATTCTAACAGTTGCTGACATGGACCGCAAAGATGTAGACTTCGAGCTCATTAAAGTTGAGGGCAAAGCTGGGGGTAAACTTGAAGACACACAGCTAATCAAGGGTGTGATTGTGGACAAGGATTTCAGCCACCCACAAATGCCAAAGGTACTCATCCCAATAAGAGCCATTGGACATTGTTTTTTTTTTTTTTTTATTATTATTATTTATTTTTTTATTATATTTTTTTTAACATGTCTTTTATTTGTAGGAAGTTAAAGATGCTAAAATTGCTATCCTAACTTGCCCATTTGAACCACCTAAACCCAAGACTAAGCATAAGCTTGATGTAACTTCTGTAGAGGATTATAAAACACTTCAGAAATATGAAAAGGAAAAGTTCATTGAGATGGTAAAACAAGTAAGTATGGTCTCTTCTTCCTTCCCTTCTCCCCTAAAGTATCCATGACTGTTAGAATAGTTTGGTCTTCATCTGAAAGCAACTTAACCAGTGGTTCTGGTGCGAGACATTTCTAGTCGCCCTTTTTTTTAATTTATTTTTTTATTTTTTTTATCAGTCATCAAAGAATAGTTTGATAACTGATCTGAGGTCTGCTTGAACCACCTGAGTTAGCCCTGCATGGGCAGGCTTGGCTCATTGGAGATAACTGGTCTTCTAGCAACATAGAAGTTAGTCACTAGTGGTGTGAACCTGGTGAGAGGTCCTTTTTATTAAATGGTTTGACTACTCTATTCTGGAGGGTGCTAGGGCACTCCTGGTACCATACCCACATCATCATGCAGTCGTTTCTCTGGTACTTGCATTTTATTTTTTGATCCCAAAATGTAATTCCCAATTGCATTACTTCCCAACATTAAATGTCAAATGGGTTATACAGGGACAAGAATATGATTACTGCAAAGTGTTCCATTTGGTCATTAAGTGGTTAAGTGTATTTCTCAAAAAAAAAAAAAAATGTGTATTTCAGATAAAAGACACTGGTGCAAACCTTGCAATATGCCAGTGGGGTTTTGATGATGAAGCCAATCATTTATTATTGCAAAATGAGCTCCCTGCTGTTCGATGGGTTGGGGGTCCTGAAATAGAGGTAAGAATCACCTAGTGTTCTTGTCCGTATAAGCCATTCAAATGCAAACATATATTTATTTATTTATTTATTTTCTCCTCTTCTAGTTAATTGCCATTGCAACTGGAGGCCGTATTGTTCCACGATTCTGTGAACTAACGCCTGAAAAACTTGGTTACGCTGGTATTGTGAAAGAAATTTCCTTTGGTACAACCAAGGATCGAATGCTTGTTATTGAGCAATGCAAAAATTCGAGGGCTGTGACTATTTTCATAAGAGGAGGAAACAAAATGGTAAGCCTTTAGGCACCGTGAACTTTATATGAGGGCTTGTAATTCTTCTAGATTGTTGGTCTGTGACAGTCTTTTTTTTTTTTGGTCAGATAATCTAACTGCTGACCATGTTATAACGTTTAAATTTTTTAGATTGTCGAAGAAGCTAAGCGTTCACTTCATGATGCTTTGTGTGTCATTCGCAACTTGGTCCGCGACAACCGTGTTGTTTATGGTGGTGGAGCTTCAGAAATATCTTGTGCGTTAGCAGTGAGCCAAGCTGCTGATAAGGTAAAATGTAATTTAAATTTCACTTTCAGGGAAATTGCATGTATTTTTTTTTTTTTTACAAGTTTTTCCCAACTAAGAAATGTTTTTCTAAAGGTTTAGTTACTAAATAGTGATTTGAAGACATAATTGCTATTTTTTTTTTATCTGATCTGTAAGCTTAAAAGCTTCACCACTTTTTTTTTATTTTTTATTTTTTTATATGCTTGAGTTTTGTGATATAGCATTTCTCTGTAGATGCCTATTCACACTCAAGGCAGAAGTGCAGTGGAGCTGTTATTTTATATATCCTCTGATCGGATAACTGCAGGTTACTCCTCTCATCCCAACTGTAATTTTAAAAAATATGCACACATTAATCCGTACATGACCACCTGTTATATCCGTATAGGTGGTGAAATCTGATCACCTCAAACCCATGCAGCAATCCATAATTTCTGATAAATGGAAGACTGACATTTTCACGATCCGGTCTACCTACATGCCACCATCCTGATCTCACATTTTAGTTTGTGATGAATGTAAGGCTCTGCGTGAAGCCCTGTAATGATCAGAGATGGGGTTAAGGGATGGTAGAGAAGAATGGGCTATGAAGTGTGGGAGGTTGTGTTAGAGGCTACTAGCTATGAGAAGGGCGGGAACTGGCTATTTGTTAATTATAGAGAGGAGTGGGATATTGGCAATCTGGGGGAAGGGGGAAATAGCACTGATGGGAAGAGGAGAATTTACTAGACCGTAAACAAACTTGCACCCCTGCATTCACACATGAACCTTCATGCATACATTTGCGTATAAACACTCTACAAATTGCCCTTGCATTTTTGTGCTCTTACAAATGGGCCTCTACATACACACACTCACTCACTCATAGTTAACATACATACATTTAAAAAAAATAAAGCTGTATGAACACATTTGAGGTTGCAAGTAACTTTATACGTCTGTCAAACTGCATTCTGGTCACAAATACAACCTGAGTGCATTTGTCAGGTGATGGCCTCATATATATGCTATGTTTTTCATTTCGGTCTGCGTAGTATTTCAAAGCCATGGTAAAGGTAGCTATGGGGTTTAGTGATATTCACAGTTTAACTTACCCCAATCTCTCTTTGACTGATCGTAGTATGTGCTGAGAGTATATGTAAATAACAAAGTTGTTTTTGTGAAAGAGGTAGTATGGACAAAATTACATTGCAGGAAGCTACAAAACATGTCTTCCATGTAAGAGTTAAATTACTTTTTGTATTTACAGCCTGAGTCACACCTCCCCAGCATGTGACCTACAGTCTCCTTACACACTTCCTGTAAAGAAAGACCTAATGTTTAAACTTGCTTTATTTATTATTGCATCTGTTTGAAAATCACACCATATTTATGTAGGCTGTGTGAGTCACAGGAAGGAGGTGTGGCTAGGGTTACATAAACAAAAAGTGATTTTTAACTCCTAAGAGAATTGAGCAGGGAGAGTGCATGGACATAATCTATATATTGAAACCGCTTAATTACGATAGTTGTCTTAGAGCTATATGTGTATAATTGTGTAAATATATAGTTTAGATTGCAATATCTGCATAATGTGTGGGCGCAGGGAGAGTATTGCAGCACCCAAAAGTGTGTATATTTAACACTTTAACATATCACAACAACTTTACATCTACTCATCCGCATTTACATCCTTTCTTGTAACTTCTTCTCTCAGTGCCCATCGTTGGAACAGTATGCAATGAGAGCTTTTGCTGATGCTTTGGAGGTTATTCCTATGTCACTTGCTGAGAACAGTGGCATGAGTCCTATTCAGACAATGACTGAAGTACGGGCCAAGCAAGTCAAAGAAAACAATCCCGCGCTAGGCATAGATTGCCTGCATAAGGGTACCAATGGTAAGAAGCCTACTAAGTTTTTATGTTTAGATCCTCATTCATTAAGAGACTTTTAATAACTACCACCTTTAATGAATTACTTTCCCCTTACCCACATCAACTGTTCAGCGCTCTAGATAACTTTCTTTGAGCTCTACTTACTCATCTCCCACTATAATCTTTCATATCCTCTCCATTCTTTCTCAATTTAAGGTTGTTTTGGTGCCTATAGTGTGCCTTTAATTTCAAATGTATAGTGAAAGTAGCTGAAATTAAAACGTTCTCTAAGATGGCTATGGTTTCAGTTCAGCTACTCTGGCCTTAAAATTGAAATGTACTTTGAATTTTCACTTTAATGAATAGCACTGTAAGTGAATAACACAGAGTTGACAATTATTGGTCAACTAAAGCTCTATCAAAATCACCTGATTAGTTATGTAGGGAAGCTTGGTTACCCTTTAAGCAAGTGAAATCTCACCAAATATTCTATGAATTACCAGTACTTGTTTGTCTTTTTTATATTTTCATAAGAAATCCAGAACAGGAAAAAAATTTCCGTTAGCCTAAATTTTTATTTGTCTTCTCTCCTCCTGTCTTAGACATGAAGCTGCAGCATGTTATTGAAACCTTGATTGGCAAAAAGCAGCAAATTTCTCTTGCTACACAAGTGGTTAAAATGATTTTGAAAATTGACGATGTCCGTCAGCCCGGTGAAATAGAAGAATGAGTACATTAAATTGGAAGCTGTTAAGACGCCAACTCCACTCAGCTGATTCTTACTGCTATTTATTAATGCAATGTTTTCACTGTACTTTACATTAAACTGTCTAGATAGACAATAAATGATCTGTTACTCAAGTTATCCTTCTCTTTCTATATAATTCTGAGAATACATTTTATTAACATTTTCCTCCTAACAACCTCCTTAGGGAGGAACTGCCAGCACATTTAGAAGACAAGTTACCAAGTGGCTAGTGGACATTCTGGTAATTAAGCTGCTGGCTTCTTTCTCATGGCATGACTCTTAGAACTTGGTACAGTGTGTTAAGGGGCAGGAACACCACAGAACATGATAGGGGTATTTTCCAAGAGTACCTTTGTGTATATGGGAGTGAGATTCTGTGTACAAACTAAGCACTTAAAAAGCTGAAGTTAATTTACGGGCTTAACCATAAACTTGCACAATAGTAACAAAGTGAGTTGCCCAAAATAAAACTCCTTGAAGAATTTCACCAATTAATAAAATCTTTTGTCATCATGAGAATATAAGTACATAAAAAGCAAAATAAGTGAAATGGAAAAATAGCTAGCAGCAATGTTACTGACAAATTATGGTTCTTTATAGGGCACCCCTATCCTACTCCCAGCAACCCCTTACAAGAAACCTTCACACAGCAGCAATAAGGCTTTGGAAGTGAGCCAAGGAAAAGCGGTGGCAGACTGGCAGAAAGGGGGTTCACTCAGTCAGAAAAGTGATAGGTTTTTGTCCGTAAGCCCAGTGAAGAGGTGGCACTGGCAGACAAGTAGTCACTTCTAAATCAGGTGCATGCATCAATGAAAACCTAGTGTGTTACAGGGTAAAGCACTGTTATTTTATTCAAAACAAGCCTCAAACGGAGACATTTAATTCGCAACAGACTGGGCATGAGCCCAGGGAAAACTTAAGACTCACTGCCTACTTGTGGGTGGCATGACCGCAATCTGCACTGCTATGGGCAACTTAAACAACATTAGGCCAGGGCCTCGGTGTCTTCCCAATTGCCCCACCACTTTAGCCTAGTCACAAATCTGCCCAGGTGGATGCAGTGCAAGTCTGTGAGTATTTTAAATTGTATAAAGCAGTATTGTCATCTCTCCGCAGACAGAATCTTTATGAAATACGAATTTATACTGTTTGAATTGAATAAATTCCAACCCATTCAAGAGATCTACAGAAACAAAGTAGGAGACTACTTTTGTCTCAGTATATATCCTACGCCTAACTTTCTCAGCGGAGCTGCAATATCAATCCCGATAGCCATCACCAGTGATGGCTACAAAGAATTGGCTTGGACTATGGAGGATCTTTTTTTTTTTTTTAATATTCTTTCTTTATTTAACACTAAAAACAACAAAAAAGAACTCCTTAACATGCATTTAACAGCAATATTACCTAAAAGATTGCATTTAAGCTCTAATATCACCATTTTGAGTTATTCATCAATACAAATTTTAACACACACACAAAAAAAAAAAATTTTAATACACTCTCCCCCCCTCTGCCTCTCTATCTACCTATACCCTTCCTATTCGCATAAACCTTCCAGGGTTCCCAGACCTTACCAAACATATAATAAGAATGTCTTACTCTAGATGATGATTCATCCATTATATAATTTTCTTGAATCTTTAATTCCACCTCTCTCATTGATGGTAAATCCAGATTTATCCAGCTAGCGGCTATACATCTACGTGCGGCCAATAAAATTAAAAATATTAATTTCTGCGAATGGCAGGGTATACCTGCTATTGATTTCGATAGCAAAAATATCCAAGGATTGAGTTCTATATTTCCCTGTATTATCACTTGAATTAGCTCCCTTATTTCCTCCCAATAGCTTTTAATCTTTGGGCAATCCCACCACATGTGTAAATATGTCCCTTGTAAACCACATCCCCTCCAACAAAGATCCGTCAGATTTTTACCTATTTTGTACAAAAAAAGGGTCACATGCCACCTAAATAATATCTTAAACATTTGTTCCTGCGAGATTACACAAATCGATATTTTGGATGCTGTTTCCCAGATATCTATCCAATCCTTAGTTTCCAAAGAAGAACCTAAATCTGCCTCCCAGTAGGATATATACTTTAATGGAGCCCAAACCGTAGGTTCCTCACTTAGTTGATTATACAAATCAGAGATAAGACCTCCCTTTAACCTACCTATTTTGCACATTTTTTCAAAATTAGTGAAGGGGAATTTAACTGCCGTTTTTACCTCCATTGAATACGCAAAATCTCTAATCTGCAAATAACGAAAAAAATCTCCTGTCCTCAGTTCTACTCTGGTCAACAAACTAGAAAATAAAACTACCTCTCCTTCTGACCAAAGATCTACATATCTATAGATTCCTCCTGCCTTTAAGCCTTGAAAATTGTGTTCTTCCATACCAGGAATAAATTGTCTATTCCGAAAAACAGGGGTCATGGGTGAAGGGAAATTAGTTAGACCATATTTTAACTTAAGTTTATCCCAAATGTGGAGGGAGTTTGCCGTAGAAGGGCATATTTGTTTCAACCCTGGTCTTGAAACCTTATTCAACCACATATACAACCCTGGCGAGTCTGGTGTCATTAAATCTTCCTCCATATCCGCCCATCTGTATTTCCCTTGATTTGCATGCCAACCAACAATTTGAGCCAATTGGGCTGCGTAATAATAAATAATTAAATTGGGGAGACCTAGTCCCCCTTTAACTCTCGGTCTATACAAGAGAGTTCTAGCTATCCTATGTCGCTTGCCCTGCCAAATAAATGTGTCTATAGCTTTCTGAATACCCAATAAGTCCTCTTTACAGACCTTTATAGGCAATGCTTGAAATAGAAATAAAAGCCTCGGTAAAATATTCATTTTTATAGAATGAATTCTGCCAATCCATGAAATTGGCTTATCATGCCAATTCTCTAGGTCCTTTTTCAAAGTCTTAATCAAAGGTACATAGTTGTCATTAAATAATGTATTATAATCGTATCCAATTTTAACACCCAAATAGCTTAGAGATTTATCTATACTCATATCAAATTTAGTTTTTAGCTGGTCTTGTTCTATCTCAGATAAATGAAAAGGCACTCCACACGATTTATTATAATTTACCTTATAGCCTGAAATGGCTCCAAATTGTTCTATCAACTTAAACAATTCAGGGATAGATTCAGAAGGGTTTGCTATAGAGATTAAAATATCATCAGCATAAGCCGCTGTTTTATAAATCTCCCTCCCTATTTGAATACCCTGTATATTGCCACTTCCCCTGATATAGATCAGAAGGGGTTCCAATATAAGTGCAAACAAAATAGGAGAGAGAGGGCATCCTTGACGTGTGCCATTGTATATTCCAAACGGAGTATTAACTGAGCCAGGGAGCTGTATTGTTGCTTGGGGATTTGAATATAATGCACGGATTATAGTAATGCAATTGACTGGAAAGCCCCAATATTGAAGCAAATAAAATAGATAAGGCCAGGCAACCATTTCAAATGCCTTTTCTGCATCTAATGATAAAAGTATTGATGGTGTCTTCCCTACTGCCATAACCCAAGCAACATTAACAGCTCTACGTGTATTCTCATACAGCTGTCTACCTGGAACGAAACCTACCTGATCTGGATGAATCAGAAAAGGAAGTAGGGGAGAGAATCTCAGGGCAAGGACTTTAGCTATTATTTTTATATCAACATTTATTAATGATATAGGCCTATAATTTCCCACTGAAGAAGGGTCCTTATCTTTTTTTGGTAAAAGAACAATTTTAGCCATTGTAAGGTCGGCTGGAAGAACTCCGCTTTGACAAATTTCATCTATGACCTCTTGTAAATATGGCATAAGAGTGTGTTGAAATATTTTATAATAACTACTACTAAAGCCATCTGGCCCTGGTGCTTTACCCCCCTTAATAGAAAAGCATGCCGCTTTAATTTCCTCTAAAGATATTTTGGTCCCTAATCCTTCTAAGGCATTTTTAGGGATTTGGGGTAAATTTATCTTATTCAAAAATTCTCTCAGTCTTATCTCCTGATCTGTACCTTCTATATTCTCGTTTTTAAATTGACTATATAATCTAGAAAAATATTCCCGAAATACTCCATAAACATCCTCTGGTGATGATACTAATGACCCTGAAGCGTTTCTAATGGATGAGATAGGATTAAAATGTGTTCGTGGTTTTAAGCATCTGGCCAAAGGGGCGTCTATTTTATTAGCTTTCTCATAAAAATATCTACGTGATTTTTTTAACTGCCATACTGCTTCATCTAACAAAAGCTTTTTAATCTTTAATCTACATGCTTTTAAATCATATAGCGTTTGTTCAGTGGGAACTGTTTTATGTTTTTGTTCCAGCTTACGTAAACCTTTCTGTAACTCAAATAATGATTGTGATTTAATCTTTTTCTTATATGAGGCTATTTTGATCAATTCTCCCCTAATTACAGTTTTATGTGCTGCCCATAAAGTGGTTTTGCTAATTTCAGTCGTATTATTTTCTGAAAAATAATTTAACAATGCCTTTGTAATATCTGATCTCACTATGGGATCTTCCAAGAGAGAAGTATTTAATCGCCAAGAAAAATTGGGTTTAACTGATAATCCTTTTATATGTACAATGATATCTGCATGATCTGACCACGTAATATTGTTAATTTGTGAGCTATATAAATAGGGAGAAAGTGTTAAATTGGTCAAAAACATATCTATTCTAGAATACGTATCATGTGGATGCGAATAAAAGGTATAATCAAGTGTGTCAGGATGTTGAGCCCTCCATATATCAATAAGTTTATGAGTTATCATAAACTGAAAAAACTGTTTATCTTGTCCTCCCCTTCCCTGGGATCGCAATGTTCCCGGCTTATGACTTCTATCTATTGCTGGACAAGAAACCGCGTTACAGTCCCCACCTATCAAGACACAATCAAACGCTATGGAATCAATAATTTGGCCTATCGTATCCCAAAATCTATTATCTGGGATATTTGGGGCATATATATTCATTAAATGAAGCTTACGGGTGCCCATTATTCCAGACACTAAGATATAGCTTCCTTCTTTATCCTGAATGGAATTTAAGACCTTAAACTGACATCTTTTATGGAACAAAATAGCTACTCCATTATGTTTTTGAATAGCATTCGAACAATACGCTCTATCATACCATTTATCTGTCAAGGATAATATATGAGATCTGTTAAGATGAGTTTCTTGCAAAAAAACTATGTCCGCCTGCTTTCTCTTTAATTCCTTAAACATTATCTTCCTTTTAGCAGGTGAATTAAGGCCTTTTACATTTAAGGAAATTATCTTCTCATCCATCATAATTCAACACCAATACAAGCAGATGTTTTGACCCAATAAAATAAACGAACCATATTAGCATATTGTATACCAAAACATGAAAATGAGGGGAGGAAGAGAAGAAAAAAAAAAAAAAAAAAAAACAAACACAACCATATATACATATATACACAATAAACACCTCCTGGACTTACCCAATGCCAGGAGTTAATTAGGGGGCACAGTTTTCCCAGGTCTACTTCGGCCTTGGGATAAACTGCAACTACTCCCATCAACCTGAAACCTAGATTTTTAAACTAATACTAGAGCTGTCCTCGGACCCTATACAAAACCATTCAAAAACCAAAAAACTCCATATTATCCTATAATACAACATTTTTACTGCTGAATTACTATTGAGATTTTATTTTTTATTTTTATGAAACGCATCATTTATAAAATACATACACCTATATAATATGCTTATTTCTTCTCATATATGCCTTACTATATTATTCCATGTATACCGATGTGCAATAACTTAATCCCTTCACTTCCTTATTCTCCCCTTCACAATCACCATCAGTATATCACATTATATCCCACTTCCCCCCAACAAAAAAGAGGGAAAAAAATAATAATTAAATAATAGATTAACCTAAATAAATGAAAATTTATGTCCTTTTAAGTTTGATTCTCTCTCGCATCAAACCATTCTCTGGGTAAAGTTGGTAATGGGGTCTTTTGTTGAAATAATGGTATTACTCCCTCTGGTGTATCCAGGCCCATTGTCTGAAAAAATCTACTTGGATCCCCCGTTGGTAATAAAGCTCTGGTTTGTTCATTATGAAAAGCAAGAAGTTTAAAGGGATGGCCCCATGCAAAGGGAATGTGATTAAGTCTCAGATGATCTGCAATCGGCTTCCATTGCCTTCTCTTTAAAAGAGTAGATGGTGAAAGATCTTGAAAAATCTGAAGCACCTTTTCTCTGTAAATAACCTCCATCCCCCTACATTTGCGGACTACAGCGTCTTTGGTGCTATGGTAATGAAATCTCACGATTATATCTCGGGGTCGTTCATCATTCCTTCGTAGACCACCTGACAAACGGTGCGCCCTGTCAATTTCCCATCTGGGTTCAGGAATGTCTGGTAGTAAGGGTCTAAAGATTTCTAAAACCAAATTCTGTACCGGACCCTCATCTCTGGTTTCCGGTATCCCTCTAATTTTAATATTATTACGTCGGGATCGATTTATAAGATCCTCAAATGCCACTTCTAAAGCGTCAAGCCTTGTGCCCCATTCCGAGCTCTGGATTAATAAATCATTATGTGCTTTTGTCACAGCCTCTACCCTCACTTCTAGGGCGGCAGTCCGATTACCAATTGCCTGGATCTCTAATCTTATTTCCTTAGCATTTCTCTCAATCTCTCCGGCTAAAAAAATTCTATCCTCTTTCATTTGTGCCAATATACATTGTATGCCGTCTAATCCTGATGTCCGCATAATAGGTATAGAAATATTAGCTGTATCAATAGGTAACATTTTACCTGATCCTCCCTCTCCCAGGTCTGGATGGGTCTGGTCTAGATGGTCTGACTGGATCTCGTGGCTATCCCCATTTTTCCTGCCTTCCAGGCTGTTTGTTGTATCCTGGCAATTATTCACCATGTCAGTGCTATTCGCTGCTCCTGAAGCCGCTCGTTTTGTGGATTTTGCAGCGTCTTCATTTACATCCGCAGATTTCGCTGGCTGAAACATGGAGTGCATAGAATGTAGAGTGCTGCTCCTGGACTTCGGCTTAGATCCCTTACGTAAAGATTTCATCAGTAGCAAGCCCAGGAGGGGGTATAATACCCTTTTTTCCCCCCCCCCCTTTAAAAAAAAAAAAATTCCTCCTCGTTAGAGATCTGCTAAAACGCTGCCCTGTTACACTGTTACAACAATATATGCCAATATGTAACAGTATGTAACAATATGTAACAGTGTACCAATATGTAATATGCAATGTGCAATGCGTAGCTGTATAGCAGTACTTTCTCTATAATTCACCCGCAGAGTAGAGGAAGATTAGGGGAGAGATTGAGTAATTGAGGTGAGTAAAATAGAGAATATAAACTGATATAATATAGCAGGTAGAGCAGGTATATTACCAGCTACCCAGCTATCTAACAGTCTAGCCGGCTATCTGACCGGCTGTGCATGCAGCTGCTCCTCGTCGGACAGGTAATTGAAAACTTCACCGGCTCAAATTAATTTTAAATGCTGAAGGGATCAAAAAAAAAAATAAGAGAGACAATATAGTATGCTGGATTTTCAATTTAAAAAAAAAAAAACCTTCGATGTCCAGATCAGGTTGTTTTCAGAGGCTTCTGTGGCTTCAGTGAAGGGAGCTCTCTGCCAGAACGTCTACCTACATTGATGGTCAGACGATTAAACGATCAAACGATCAGACCACACCCCCTCTCCCCACTATGGAGGATCTTAAAGAACTCAATGCTGTAGTGTTTTGTTTTTCTCATTTTTTATTTTTTTTTCCAAACGTTAAATTGACAAACAGCAGAAGATCGAGACAGTTAGTTTTTTCTTTTCAAATCCTATTTTATTATTGAAAAACGTTATATTAATATATGCAGTACATTGTAATTGATACAAATCCTATTTAGTCTTACAATTACATAAATCAAATATACAAAAAAAATATAATTACATCATTATATTATCTTTTGTTTATCTTTTACAATGAACCTTTTATGGGGGGGATAAAGAATGTCTGTATGTTGACTTATTCAATATCACCATCATATCATCCCTTTTAACAAATCCTCTGTTAAATGGTGAATATTCTTATTTATTTATATATATTTATATATATATTAAAAAAAAATTTGTACATGTAAAGGAATACGAAGGTCAGGAACAGAAACCTGTATTCCTGGCCTGCATTGCCTCCCTAAATATAGTAAGATCTTACTTGTATTCAAGTCTGCAGCTGCTGCCCCTGAACTGCTTGCTGTCTGCTGACATCAGAAGTGATTCTGTGAGCCAATTACAATACTTTCCCATAGGATTGGCTGAGACTGTAAAGGAGGTACCTCAAGGCAAGAGCCCGCATAATTAAAACACAGTTTTGGCCAATTCGCATCTCCTCATTGAATCAATGCATCTCTGAGAAAAGTTCAGTGGAGACACTGAATGGCAATACTGCACAGTGTGTAGCACTGCCCCAGGAAGCACCTCTAGTAGCTATCTGAGGAGTGGCTAGTGGAGTCATCCATAGGATTTGATGTAAACACTGCATTTTTTCTGAAAATACAGTATTTATTGCAAAAAACCTGAAGGAAATGAAACTACTCATCAGAACAAATACAATAAGCCATAGTTGTCCTTGTGAGTATAATGTCACTTTAACATACAAATACAATCAATTGACAGACATCAACAGTTATTACACAATTCAGAGAAAGGGAGGGGAAAAAAATACAGAAAAACTACCACAGGATCAGACTGACTTCAAAAAGACAGTATACCAGAGTCTTTGAGAATAGTTTATATTTTGTCATAACGTGTTTTATGTAGTATTATTTTTAAGTGAATTTGGATATCCTTCCCTTATTTGACTAACCAAGGAAAACGAAGTGTCCCACACAGGGACTGTGGTGTGTACAAGCGAATCTAAACAGAGGGTAACCGTAAATTTGAATGCTAAAGAGAGAATATATGTCCAAGGGACAAAGTCACAGTGGGCACAAAAAGGTTCCTTGTTAGATAAACTATGATAAAACATACAATAAGATACATTTTATTAGTTTACTGGAAGAGAAACATACAACATACACATTAAAAAGAGATAAAGACTCTAGAATAAACCGCAAAGAGGAATATAAAAAAGGAAAGGGTCCGCTATTAGATACTGGAAACAGTATAAACGGATTATGTTATAGCTCCTATCCCCAAAAATTGTGTTGGATATGCTATACAGATGAAACCAGATAGTATTAGAGGAAAATAGTGAAATAGAGGTCCATTAACCTTCCTAATATTGCTGTATACCCCTCAAATATTCAATTAGGCAAAAAGGGCAGGATCAGCTATTGATTAGAGACTGAAAGCAGTATAAGTGGATTACGTTATCGCTCCTATCCCCAAGAATTATATAAAATATTCTATATAGATGAGACAATAATAGTGTTTGAGAAAAATAGCGCAATTTCTAATATTGCTTTATAGTCCTCAAAAAGGATACCAATAAGTATTTTCTCTCAATTAGTCAACATTTGAGTAAGAATCAAATTGGGGACTATTTTCTTCATAGAGGGATTAAACCTTGTTGTGTTCCATATCAACCAGTTTAAATCTGCTACTTACCCTGCCCTTGGTAATATTAGATACCATCCTTCTTCTGAATTGTTTTCTTCTCTATAGATGTAGAACCAAAATACAGGAAAGATAGTTATTTTCATTTCTAAGATATCCCAAACCCCCTTTAAATGTCTTTTGGCAAGCATTGATTGACTCAATCTTGGTCTCTTACTCTTCCAGATAAAACAGACAAAACTATGTTGTATCATTTTCAATCAACTGTCAGGCATATTTACAGTTGCAATTCATATTATTAAACCCCTATGGAAAATGCAATTCCATACTTATTTCTTTATTTAAGTTTCCTTTGACAGTATGTGAGGTAATTGGTTCTTATTAGATAGTTATTAATGACAGATCTTTTTGCATCTGAAGAATCATTGTACAGTTTGCTGTAAAAGTCATTAAAATGTCAATATCATTAGGGGTCAAAAATGTTTTTCCTTTATACATTTTAAAACTTTATCAATCCAATTTTAAGGTCTGATTTTACTTGATGATAATTTGTCTGCCCAATTTCCCTTAGAATATTTTTTCTTTTTTTAATTCCAAATATTTAATGGATTTTAATTATATAACGTAAACGTGCAAACATCTGATTAAATTATAGCTTTTAGTCTTACAAAAATTTGTTCTATGGGGATGCCATTCCCTGCGAGTTTGCCAGAGATCTCGGTCTATCTTAAGATGAGCAAAAACAAAACAATCACTATATGCTCTAAACAACGAAACCCTTAATGGAAAAACATGTTCCCTATAAGCACTCAAAAACAATGTAGAAATAACAGATAGAAACAAAGAGGGAAACAAACTTATACAGGGAGTGCAGAATTATTAGGCAAATGAGTATTTTGACCACATCATCCTCTTTATGCATGTTGTCTTACTCCAAGCTGTATAGGCTCGAAAGCCTACTACCAATTAAGCATATTAGGTGATGTGCATCTCTGTAATGAGAAGGGGTGTGGTCTAATGACATCAACACCCTATATCAGGTGTGCATAATTATTAGGCAACTTCCTTTCCTTTGGCAAAATGGGTCAAAAGAAGGACTTGACAGGCTCAGAAAAGTCAAAAATAGTGAGATATCTTGCAGAGGGATGCAGCACTCTTAAAATTGCAAAGCTTCTGAAGCGTGATCATCGAACAATCAAGCGTTTCATTCAAAATAGTCAACAGGGTCGCAAGAAGCGTGTGGAAAAACCAAGGCGCAAAATAACTGCCCATGAACTGAGAAAAGTCAAGCGTGCAGCTGCCACGATGCCACTTGCCACCAGTTTGGCCATATTTCAGAGCTGCAACATCACTGGAGTGCCCAAAAGCACAAGGTGTGCAATACTCAGAGACATGGCCAAGGTAAGAAAGGCTGAAAGACGACCACCACTGAACAAGACACACAAGCTGAAACGTCAAGACTGGGCCAAGAAATATCTCAAGACTGATTTTTCTAAGGTTTTATGGACTGATGAAATGAGAGTGAGTCTTGATGGGCCAGATGGATGGGCCCGTGGCTGGATTGGTAAAGGGCAGAGAGCTCCAGTCCGACTCAGACGCCAGCAAGGTGGAGGTGGAGTACTGGTTTGGGCTGGTATCATCAAAGATGAGCTTGTGGGGCCTTTTCGGGTTGAGGATGGAGTCAAGCTCAACTCCCAGTCCTACTGCCAGTTCCTGGAAGACACATTCTTCAAGCAGTGGTACAGGAAGAAGTCTGCATCCTTCAAGAAAAACATGATTTTCATGCAGGACAATGCTCCATCACATGCGTCCAAGTACTCCACAGCGTGGCTGGCAAGAAAGGGTATAAAAGAAGAAAATCTAATGACATGGCCTCCTTGTTCACCTGATCTGAACCCCATTGAGAACCTGTGGTCCATCATCAAATGTGAGATTTACAAGGAGGGAAAACAGTACACCTCTCTGAACAGTGTCTGGGAGGCTGTGGTTGCTGCTGCACGCAATGTTGATGGTGAACAGATCAAAACACTGACAGAATCCATGGATGGCAGGCTTTTGAGTGTCCTTGCAAAGAAAGGTGGCTATATTGGTCACTGATTTGTTTTTGTTTTGTTTTTGAATGTCAGAAATGTATATTTGTGAATGTTGAGATGTTATATTGGTTTCACTGGTAATAATAAATAATTGAAATGGGTATATATTTGTTTTTTGTTAAGTTGCCTAATAATTATGCACAGTAATAGTCACCTGCACACACAGATATCCCCCTAACATAGCTAAAACTAAAAACAAACTAAAAACTACTTCCAAAAATATTCAGCTTTGATATTAATGAGTTTTTTGGGTTCATTGAGAACATGGTTGTTGTTCAATAATAAAATTAATCCTCAAAAATACAACTTGCCTAATAATTCTGCACTCCCTGTAAATGTCACCAAAAGTGATTAATAAATAAATACAACCTGTGTACGTAGATATAAGAAATCAATAAAACATATAAGATGTCAGATAAGAATAATCATACCTCTACACCGCATGGTATCCGGACTTCAGTAAGCAGCAGAAAAGTTCCAGGAGTGCAGAGTGCAAATAATTTTTTATTTTTTTTAAATGAGATTAAACCAAATATTAAAATCCTACGCGATTTGTCCAGTTGACTTCTTCAGGGATGTATAGTTGTAGTCCGTGATGTTCCTCTTCTTGAATTACCATCAATGATCAGCAGCAGGAGTGGCGTGCATCACCACACGCCGAACTTCCGGGTTATCATCTAGTTGCATCATGACCGTCATCTCCAGTTCCTTCGCTAGTTTAATAAGACGGCCAATATCGTGGTAGAACTGTAGGAAATGTAGTGCGGGGAAAATAATACTAAAAACGGAATGCCTTTTCCCATTGCAATAATAATACAATATAGAATACAATAATTCAATAAGGCAGAGCATGACAGCTAATATACACTGAACAAAATCATAAACGCAACACTTTTGGTTTTGCCCCCATTTTTCATGAGCTGAACTCTATATGAACACAAAATACCTATTTCTCTCAAATATTGTTCACAAATCTGTCTAAATCTGTGTTAGTGAGCACTTCTCCTTTGCCAAGTTACTCCATCCACCTCACAGGTGTGGCATATCAAGATGCTGGTTAGACAGCATGATTATTGCAAAGGTGTGCCTTAGGCAGGGCCACAATAAAAGGCCACTCTAAAATGTGCAGTTTTATCACACAGCACAATGCCACAGATGTCGCAAGTTTTGAGGGAGCATGCAATTGGCATACTGACTGCGGGAATGTACACCAGAGCTGTTGCCTGTGAATTGAATGTTCATTTCTCTACCATAAGTCGTCTCCAAAGGTGTTTCTGAGAATTTGGCAGTACATCCAACAGGCCACACAACCGCAGACCATGTGTAACCAAACCAGCCCCAGGACCTGCACATCTGCTGCAACAATCGGTTTGCATAACAAAAAAATGTCTGCACAAACTGTCATAAACCATCTCAGAGAAGCTCATCGGCATGCTCGCTGTCATCATCGTGGTCTCGACCTGACTGCAGTTCATCGTCGTAACCTACTTGAGTGGGCAAATTCTCACTTCGATGGTGTATGGAACTTTGGAGAGGTGTTCTCTTTACGGATTAATCCCGGTTTTCACTGCACAGGTCAGATGGCAGACAGCGTGTATGGCGTTGTGTGGGTGAGGGGTTTGCTGATGTCAATGTTGTGTATCGAGAGACCCATGGTGGTGGTGGAGTTATGGGCAGGCGTATGTTATGGACAACGACACAGGTGCATTTTATTGATGGCATTTTGAATGCACAGAGATACCGTGCATTCACAGCCCATTGTTGTGCCATTCATCAACCACCATCACCTCATGTTGCAGCATGATAATGCACAGCCCCATGTTGCAAGGATCTGTACATAATTCCTGGAAGCTGAAAACATCCCAGTTCTTGCATGGTCAGCATACTCACGGGACATGTCACTCATTGAGCTTGTTTTGGCTGCTCAGGCCAATATCCAGCAACGTTGCACAGTCATTAAAGAGGAGTGGACAAACATTCCACAGGCCACATTCAACAGCCTGATAAACTCTATACAAAGGAGAAGTGTTGCACTGCGTGAGGCAAATGGTGGTCACACCAGATACTGCCTGGTTTTCGGACCCAATACAGTAAAACTCCACATTTTAGAGTGGCCATTTATTGTGGTCGCCTAAGGCACACCTGCGCAATAATCATGCTGTCTAATTAGCATCTTGATATGCCACACCTGTGAGGTGGATGGATTATCTCGGCAAAGAAGAAGTGCACATACACACATAATATATATATATATATATATATATATATATACTACATATACAAAAAGGTGTATATATAAATAATATGTATGAAATAATAAATAAAAATTAATCATGAATAGGAAAAAATAAATAATAAAAAGGAATAGGTGTGGTGCTGAGTCTTGTACAAAACAATAACATATATCTATAAGAAAAACAATGTTTTCTCTTACTTGTTCTGCTTACAGCCAATGTCTGAAACTTAAAAAAAGGGGAACGAGAGCAGTATAAAACTAATTGTAAAAATGAAGTCCGTAAAAAAGAAAACAAGAGACCAGAAAAGAGGAAGGAAAAAGAGCTAAATAAGCCCAGCCAAATCTATCTCTTGATTAAGTTAAAAATCCATTGGTCTTCTTTCATATTGAGTGCTTTCTCAATATTCCCTCCTCTCCAATGTCTTTCTACCTTATCAATTCCAAAGGCCAGAAAAGTATCCCACTGAAGTTTTGGGCAACTGACATAGTGTCTGGGTACACTATGGTCCGATTTTTGCGTTCTGATGTTATTAAAAAGTCTAACGTGTAGTTTGAAGATGGTGCGGCCAATACATGTGGTTGTGGAGCACTGAACTATTTTTTTATATTATATGTCTAATTAGTGTAGGAACCAGTAAATTAATTTATAGCTCCCTTCTGAAATGTATATGTGGAGCACTTGCCACAAGAATAAAAGCCCTGTGATAATTCTTTAGAAACAATATGAGTCTGATTAAATTTGTTCTTATTTTTATTTTGCGGTAATAAGCTGGGAGCTATTTTATTCTTAAGATTGTGCGCTTTATTATAGATAACTGTAGGTCTAATGGGTAAAACCTTATTTAGAAACCCTTAAATTTTTTTGGCCTGCAAATTATATTTAGTGACAAAAGCAAATTCATATTTATTATCATTTTTCTTTTTATTTTGTTTGGCTTTTTTAAAAGGTCCATTTGATCAGTTTGGATTAGACACAGCTCTGCCTTTTCGATGTCCTTTTTATTATAACCCTTATCACCATATCTATCTTTAACAGTTAGAGATTTTTTTTTTTTTTAAATGTTCAAGTCCGAGCAATTCTGTATCAGGCGTGTAAGTTGCCCTTTTGGAATATTTTTTAAATTATTATTATTATTTTTTTTACTATCTACACTGGATTAAATTAAAGAACATGACCCGTAGAATTTATTGATATACAATATTATCATCAAGATGACTTGTTCTATCCGTTTAATAGATTTGAAAACAAAGACCAACTATGTAATTGTGGCATTACTTACCTCCATCGAGCCGCGCAGTCCTCCTCCTTCAGCGTGGTCTGACTGATACACTCGGCCGCGCGGGATGATGAGCCCTCCATCTGCCGCGCGATCTGACTGTTCAGCACAGTCAAGTGCACTTACCTCCTCCTGCCATGCGGTCTGATTGATCCACGTGGCAGGACATCTATAAATAGAATATAGGCGTGACGTCGCGCTCGCTCTTAAAGGGACAATGTCACCATTGTAATCCTAATCTATTTTGAGTCGCAATGAACATAGGTAAGTCTATGATTTCCTGTGTTTGACCTCAGCTTCATATTTGACTTGTGATTTCTGGTATCCTAACCCGGCTTGGTCTTGACTTTGTATAATATTCTGTATACCTGACCTTGATTTGTTCTTGACCTTGATTCTCGCTAATCTAATACGTTAAGTCCGGCCATTCTAAGTCTCGGTAATATGTCTTTTGAATTCATCTTCAGTAGGTCTCCTATTTTCTGTGTGTTGGTGTACAACTCCTGTGACATTACGATAGGGCCCTGGGCCCTGGGCCCTGGACCCTGCAGGAATGGGAGCTCCACAGAATCCTTGCCTGGCTTAATTTGAGGAAATGGACCATAGAATGGACCAATTCTTTCAGGCCTTATAGACCTTGTTAGTCAGAACAGCCCACCTCTCTCCTGAAAATCTTCCACCTATGCCTCCCCAGTCTGTGCCTGTGGAGATTGAAGCTTCTGGTCAGAACAGTATAACTATAAAACTGACACCACCTCCTAGATATAGTGCCGATCCTGTCGAGGGTTTTTGAACCAGATAGAGTTTCATTTTAAAAAGGTCTCTGAGGTCTCTTCCCACTAAAAGGTCCAAGGTCGGTTTCTTTATGCACCAATTATCCGACAAGCCTTGGAATGGGCTAATCCTTAATGGGAGGCAAACAAAGATCTGTTTTATGACTATAAGACCTTTGTAAGACCTTCCGTAAAGTGTTTGATCCAGCTAGCAGAGAGAGGAGTGCTGCTAAATGTCATATGAGGATTAACCAGGGAAATACATCTATAGCGGACTATGCTATTAGTTTCCGCGAGGTGGATTGGACCAATAGTGGTTTAGTATATGCATTCATAGGAGGTGTAGTAGACCATGGGTAACCCAACTGGTTACCTCCGCTATTACCTTTTTTCAGCCACTCTGTAACCATCAGCACAAGTAAATACCCATTCCCCCAGTAACCATAACGAAACATAGTCCTAGGAATCAACTGAACTTCTGTTTAATGGGACATGGTACAGCCAAGTTATACACAGACCCCCAGCAGGGGGTCTTCATACAATTACACACAAACTCCTCCCCTGTGACTGGGAGAGGTGATACTATCAATTTCCAAACGGGTTAGTTTGATTGTATGGGAGGCCAGAGCTTACAACCTAAGTTCCTCTTTGAAGCTGGGACCCCAACAGAGCTATTCTGTAAGGTGTGAGAAGTCATACATAGGTGGCCTTGAATTCTGGCATAACGATAAACTAGCTCTCTCGTTTGCCATATGTCTTGATTGCCTCTTAGATAAGGAGTCATTTGATATGTTCCAATGTCATATCCAAAACAGACATTAATACCAAATCAAATATTAGAAAGGTCACACCACACAAAAACAAAAGTTTAGACTTTAGAAAAACAGACTTTTCTAAAATTAGAATATGTGTACAGGAGTCATTATCAGCCTGGAGCAATTTAAATGGAGTCCAAGAGAAATGGGATTATTTAAAAGTTGCACTGCTGAAGGCAACAGAAAATTGCATTAGGCTTGTCAGTAAAGGCAAAAAAATCAAGAAACCATTGTGGTACTCCGCAGATGTGGCCAAAATAGTTAAAAACAAAAAGTTAGCATTTAGTAATTATAAAAAAAAACAGAGTGAGGAAGACAAAATGATCTATAAGATTAGGCAGAAAGAGGCTAAGCAAGTTATAAGAGCTTCCAAATCACACACAGAAGAGAAAATAGCACAGTCGGTTAAAAAGGGGGACAAAACGTTTTTGAGAAAAGAAAAGTAAAACAAGGATTAGTTAGATTAAAAACAAAAGAAGGAAGGTATGTAGAAGTGGATAAAGGTCTAGCTGACTGCCTCAATGAATATTTTTGTTCTGTATTTACAGATGAAAATGAATAAAAGGGACCTCAGTTAAGAAAAAGGATAAATGAGTCATTTATTACACGTGAGTTTACAGAGGAAGAGGTTCTATTTCAACTGTCAAAAGTAAAGACAAATAAGTCAATGGGACCTGATGGAATACACCCAAAGCTATTAAAAGAGCTTAGTGGTGTACTAGCAAAACCACTAACAGATTTATTTAACCAATCATTGTTAACAGGAGTAGTCCCAGAAGATTGGAAGTTAACGAATGTTGTGCCCATTTACAAGAAAGGTAATAGGGAGGAGTCGGGCAACTATAGGCCAGTAAGCCTTACTTCAGTAGTGGGGAAAGTGATGGAAACCATGTTAAAGGATAGGATTGTTGAACATCTAAAAACACATGGATTTCAAGATCAGAGACAACATGGGTTTACTTCAGGGAGATCATGCCAAACTAATCTTATTGATTTTTTTGATTGGGTAACTAAAATTATAGATCAGGGTGGTGCAGTAGACATTGCTTACCTAGATTTCAGTAAGGCTTTTGACACTGTTGCACATAGAAGGCTTATCAATAAACTGCAATCTTGAAGTTTGGATTCCAATTTTGTTGAATGGGTAAGGCAGTGGCTAAGTGACAGGCAACAGAGGGTTGTAGTCAATGGAATATATTCGAAGCTTGGACTTGTCACCAGTGGGGTACCTCAGGGATCTGTACTTGGACCCATTCTCTTTAATTTTTTTATTAGTGATATTGCAGAAGGTCTTGATGGTAAGGTATGTCTTTTTGCTGATGATACTAAGATATGTAACAGGGTTGATGTTCCAGGAGGGATAAGCCAAATGGCAAATGATTTAGGTAAACTAGAAAAATGGTCAGAATTGTGGCAACTGACATTTAATGTGGAGAAGTGCAAGATAATGCATCTTGGACGTAAGGGCAGAGTACAGAATATTTGATAGAGTTCTAACCTCAACATCTGAGGAAAGGGATTTAGGGATGATTATTTCTGATGACTTAAAGGTAGGCAGACAATGTAATAGAGCAGTAGGAAATGCTAGCATAATGCTTGGTTGTATAGGGAGAGGTATTAGCAGTAGAAAGAGGGAAGTGCTCATGCCATTGTACAGAACACTGGTGAGACCTCACTTGGAGTATTGTACACAGTACTGGAGAATGTATCTTCAGAAGGATATTGATACCTTAGAGAGAGTTCAGAGAAGGGCTACTTAACTGGTTCATGGATTGCGGGATAAAACTTACCAGGAAAGGTTAAAGGATCTTAACATGTATAGCTTAGAGGAAAGACGAGACAGGGGGGATATGATAGAAACATTGAAATACATAAAGGGAATCAACACAGTAAAGGAGGAGACTATATTTAAAAGAAGCAAAACTACCACAACAAGAGGACATAGTCTTAAATTAGAGGGACAAAGGTTTAAAAATAATACCAGGAAGTATTACTTTACTGAGAGGGTAGTGGATGCATGGAATAGCCTTCCAGCTGAAGTGGTAGAGGTTAACACAGTGAAAGCATGTGTGGGATAGGCATAAGGCTATCCTAGATATAAGATAAGGCCAGGACTAATGAAAGCATTTATAAAATTAGGCAGACTAGATGGACCGAATGGTTCTTATCTGCCGTCACATTCTATGTTTCTATGTATAAAAAAGGTCACTCCTGTTCGTCTCATTAATGTTCGTACTGCCCCAACACCTGAAAGCAGTGTTCGATAAGAAGGAGGCAGACAGGTTACCACCTTAATAGGCCTTATGAGTCTCCCATAGAACTCCTACCTGGTACTATGTCACCCAAAGGAAGAGTTTATCCTTTGTCCTTCCAGGAGAATACAATCATGGAGGAGTATATTAGTGAATATTTAGCAAAGAACTTTTTTTTTCGTAGATCTTCCTCCCCAGCTGGGGCTGGTTTCTTTTTTGTATCCAAAAAAGAGGGACATCTATGCCCCTGCATTTACTATAGAGGGTTGAACAAAATAATGATAAAAACTGTGTATCCTATTCCCCTTATCACTGAGCATTTTGACAGGTTAAAAGGGGCATCTGTCTAAAGCTGGATCTGAGGTGTGCATACAACGTGGAAAGCATAATAGAAGGACATGAGTGGACAACCGCCTTTAACACCGGAAGTGGACATTATGAATATGCAGTCTTCCCTTTAGGGCCTATGTAAGCTCCGCTAGTTTTCCAAGATTTGATCAATGACAATTTCAGGGATTTCATACATTCGTTCATGATAGTGTACTTGGATTAGATTTTAATATATTTTAAAAATATGTATTTACCATCTTAACCCAAGATATATGAATTTGGGTATTATGTAGGCCTTTAAGATGTTTTAATTCTTCCCCACCAGGATATTTCCAAAGTCTTCCATATCTTTAACTGATGATTAGTCTCTCTTAAAATAGATAAAAAGTTAACTTCCATTAGATCCTTAGGGTGGGCTGCCATGCTTATTCCTACAAAATGTATATTTTTTCTTGAACCATTTAAAACTAAAATAACTGTCAAGATGTTTTATTACATGTTTATTCATGCAGAAGGGCATAGGTATTGTTTTGTCCACATTTCATTTGTAATTTGACATAATACTGTATTTCTGTATCACAGTCATCACCGCATTAGACAGTAATAGGAGTATATCATCGGCAAACCGGCAAATCTTGATCTCTCTATCATTTATCGTAATGCCCTGTACCTTAGGGATTGTTCTTATATCAATAGTCTAGTGGTTTGGTGGCTTATACATACAGAAGAGGAGAAAGAGGGCATCCCTGATGGGTGTTGCTAGTTAGCTCAAACCTATCCGATTCTATTCCATTGCCGACCACTCTACCGGAGGTAGATGAATACATCGCAATAATAACCATGAATATTTTCCCTGCAAACCCAAAGGCCTTTAACGTATATTTGATAAAATTCCAGTTGACCATATCAAAGACCTTTTCACCATCTAGTGCTAAAGTTAAGAAAGGGATTTTGAACTTGTGAATTCTATCATATATATATATGATTTTTGCTAATTTTATATATAATTGTGTAATTTTTTTGTACACTGGGAAGCCAATTTAATTAGATGCCCTCTGATCACACATTTAAATGTGCACTGATTCAAGTCTGTAGATAGTTAATTCTAGTCCTAATCTCCCCACTAAAAAAGGCCTCTGTTGTGTGCACTGCAACATCAGTAGCTTACTCCCTAAACTGTATGCACTGCAAGCCTGGTGTTCCCATTACAAACCAAAAATCACTGTGCTCTCGGAATCATGGTTAACATCTAAAATACCAGATTCCGCCATTGCAATACAGGGTTATTCATGTTTTAGGAATGACAGAGAAAAGAGAGGAGGAGGCATTGTTATTTATGTTGACAATTCCATAAAGTTTACCCCCTTACAAAACTTTAGCCCTCTTGCCACCTTTCCTTTCTGGCGCAATTGAGATCCCGTGCAGTAAATCAATCGTTGCAGGAATCTACCGCCCACCTAGCTCCCCTGTGCATTCCCTATCTGACATAGCCCATCTCCTTAGTGAAACCATAGCGCAAAACCCAAAAAGTAAACTGTTGGTCTTTGGAGATTTTAATATTGATTGGCTGAATCCTAAAAATAATAGTTCTTGCTCGCTGTTTAAGACTTTGCAACTAACGCAATTAATCTCCTCCCCAACTCGCATAAACATTAAAAGCCATAACCATACCCTGCTCAATTGGATTCTCTCCACTTCTCCTGATAGAATCCAGGAGGCCGGTGTTCTCCCTTTCAGTGATCCCTGTTTAGTGTACTGCGTGTGCAAAATAAAGGCTACTAAATCCTCTCCCAAGGTTAAAATCAACAGGTCCTTCAAAAAAATGTAATCTTGAATCCTTTCTTAATGACATCAAGAACCTCCCATGGCACAGATTAAACATTATCCCAGATCTAGACTGTGCAGTTGAATTCTTTCCATCTGAACTCCTACAAGTTTGAAATTTGCACGCCCCGCTGCATAAGGTGAGAGTAAAAGGGGCACATATGAACTGGATCACAGCTGATCTCATCCAAATGTACCGGTTTCGGGATTCATTGTGGTCAAAGTTCAAGCATACTGGCTCTATGAACAATCACTGTGTTAGACAATGGCGAAATATATGCACAAAACAAACAAAATTGGCCAAGGACTAGATTTCTGAGAAAATCTGAACAATAACCTATCAAACCCTAGAAACTTTTGGAAAGTCATAAATAAATTACAAACTCCCCAATCCACTCCCAACCCTCCACTGTCAAAGTGGATAACCAAACTCTGCATGCAACTTCCCTTAGATGTAGCAAATGGCTTTAACAATTATTTTGTCGGATGCTCCACTACACTGATTGCCAAGCTAATAAATGACACACATCCTGAAACTACAAATGTGGATCAGGCTTCACTAAATTTGCTAAGACCCAATATAGACAAGTTCATTTTTAAACCTGTACCTATTAGTGTCATTAAAAAACACCTTAATAATCTAAAAATCTAAAAACCAGTCTGGTCCTGATCAAATCCCAGCAATGTTGTTGAAGCTCAGAAATTTTGGAAGACTGCCTATCCATAACAGTGGTGACACTACTTTGGTTTCTAACTATCTCCCAATATCATTGCTCCCAGTATTGTCAAAAATCTTAGAAAAATGTGTCCATACGCAACTATGTGAGTATTACCAACTATCTATCTAACCCCTGATCAATCAGGATTTCGCCCGAATCACTCCACTACAACTGACCTCTTAAAAGTTTGCAATGACATCCAAACTGGCATGGAACAAGGACACCTAACTGGAGCTATTTTCCTTGCTTTTGCAAAGGCCTTTGACACAGTAGACCACGACATTCTACTGCACAAACTCAAAAACTCAGGTATTGGTGATTGTCCACCAACCTGGTTTCAATCGTATGTATCGGATCGCTTGCAATATGTGTCCATTTCTGACAGCAACTCCCTCTCTTTCCCGGTCACGTGTGGTTTTCCCCAAGGTTCCATTCTCGGCCGCCTACTATTTACATTATTTATAAATGATCTGCCTGATGTCTGCAAATCCTCAAATGTACACATGTACGCAGATGACACAGTGATCTATACAAGCAAATCCAATCTACCGCAGCTTGAAACCAAAGTAGAAAAGTGGATCACAAAAAACAAACTCTTCCTAAACACTGACAAAACTGTCACAATGATCTTTGGAACAGTACCCAAATTACACAATGCCCACCTATCCATAAAAACTAATTCAAATAGCACACTGACCGCAGTCACTCTTTCAAATACTTGGGTATGTTGTTAGACCCCAATATATCTTTGGGCCTCCACATAGAAAAACCTGCATCTAAACTTTATCCAAAACTAGGTGCCCTGTACAGAAACAAATCCTGCCTAAGCCCTGCAGTAAAGGAAACGTTTGTACAGCAAATGCTGATGCCAAACCTGCATTGCAATCCCACATTAATAAACTCAATACATTGTATAACTCGTTCTGCCGATTGCGCTACAATTAATTATGTAATTAAAGGACCCACCATTGTGACATGCTAAAAGAACTAAACTGGCTGTTGCTGGAATCCAGATGCACAGTTCATCTTTCCAGCCTTGTGCTTAAGAGCTTTTCTGGGAAGCTCCCACCCTACCTGAGCAGAATTCTCTCCTCGGCTGTTCCCACTTCCTATAACCTCCGATCCAGTACCAGTACTTTACTTAGTCTACCTCAATGCAAAAAGAAAGCAGCCCGATCCTCCTTCTCCTACAGAGCACCGCAATTATGGAACGACCTCCCGCACAATTTAAAATCTTCCCCAAGCCTAAAGTCCTTTAAGAGAATTACATACCTCAAAACAGAATGCATGTGTTGATGGTTGATTATATATTTCCTACCTGTTCTATATTAAATTTTGTATATATTGTGTATTAATATTGTTTTAGTATTTTATTTTATCAGTGCAATATTTTGTGGACCCAGGACATACTTAAAAACGAGAGAAAGCACAATGTATGTTTCCTGGTAAAATATTTTATAAATACATAATAAATTATACTCCAGGATCTGTGTTTTTATCAAAATAATGAGTTATCATTTCATCAGTGTATTTCCTATTATCTTCTGGAAGAAGTAGTCGGCTCTGAAATTTCCTCTTGGTCTAAAAAACTGTTGTTTTAGCTCTACCGACACAACATTGTAGTTGGACCATAAAGTGGTTATTATCTTAGATAATTTTGTTAATTGACCCTACACCACCCAGCATGAAATCTATTCTGGAGTAGACACAATGCGTTATGGAGAAACAAGTAAAGTAATTTTCGTTAGGATGCAGATTCCTCTAAGTGTCCATCAAGAATGCCCTCTTTAAAATCTGGCAAAATATGCTTGCTTCATTGTGTTCCCATCCATTCTTTTCCCCCTGATGATTTTTTTTTATCCATAAATGGGTCTTGGATACAATTAAAATCGCCTAGATCAGCAGCTAACCTTGTCTAATTCTTACCAGTCACGCAAGGAATTTTTCGATATATTTTCCCGGAGATTGATTTGACACATATACATGGCTATTGAATATATTATATCTTGTATTTCACATATCTGAATGATCCATCTACTCTTTTCAGCAATATATTGTTCCAGCTTGTCATTTGGTACTAGTTCTGGTATGTCTCTGAGTCTTAAATTGTTCCATTTAGATCTGTCTTCAGCTGCCGCCAACCTTAATTCTATGTCACTGACTTTCCTTTCGATTTTCCTGTTGTTGAGCAAGTTGAAATTCTAAAGACTAAAGAATTTTTTCTTCATTTATCTTCAGTTAATTACCCAGAGCTTGGAAGTTTTTCCTTAATTCTAATGTACTTGTTTGTATCTTTGATTTAATTTGCCCCAACTGGACCTTAAAACATGTCTTAAGATACTCCTGGAGGGAGGGTTGAACTTTTTCCATATATGGGATTTTAAAAGATTCTTCGTTCTCTTTTTCTTCTCTTTTGATGGGATTTTAAATCTTTCTCTTGTTCTGATCTTACAGTGTGTGAAGATGTAAAGGATAAATGTTTTTCTGTTTTATTATAACCTTTCTTTTCCTTTTTAAGTATGGATTTATTTTCCTGGCTTTTTCTGGAAGCCTTGTATGAATGGAAGTTTAGGAGCAGGAAGAGAAAGAAAAATATGAAAAAAAAAAAAGTATCTCTTTGATACTTTAGTAAGATTTTATTTAGGCTATGCAATTGGACTCACAAGTGTCTGAGGTTTAAGCTACTTTGTTCAATAGTAACCAAAGCTTAGAGGCATAAAATATTCTGGCACACCCGATATTTAGGATAGTCCAGTGAGGCACTTATATGGCTGCATCTTTAAAGAGACTTATAATTTACATTTACATTTCCTCAGTCATGACCATATGAAAGGCAATTGAGCCATCTAATGGTAAAAAAACATTCAGGAAAAGTCTTTACAGAAGTCTTGTCCAGTATACACTAATACGATTATTACGTTCAGTCACTCTACGCCACTAATATTTTCCAGCAACAATCATGTGCTAGAGGGATTACAGTTAGACTTATTCCTCCAAACAGACAGATATTTGTTCATACAGAATTTTAAAACATTTATATGCCTTCACAAAAGTCTCTGTAAGTGCTGCAAACAGGAAATCCAATATACACTTTTGGGGCTGCAGTTATTAGCTTTTCTATAACTCCTATTACATCAGGAATATGCCTGTTGGTATTGAAACCACCCAGAAGTTTCTAATGATAATATTAATGCTACTGAGCATTAGCACTAAGTACATATACAGTACGCGACAATTCTTTTAACTTTGTGGACCATTCTTTTGACTTAGCTATCTTTCTAACATGCAGTCAGAAGTGACACTCAACGAACCCCTAGCCAGTTCAGATATTTCATGTATTCCAGATATGCCCACCTGGTGCAAGTAATGAAGACCTTGATTAGTTGCATCAGGTATGCTTGAGACAACACCTGTTTTGCATATTTGTGCTGTTGTGAGGGATTCTATTCAGGGTAGAATAGTTTTTTTAATTATTATTATTTCAAACAGTTTTTATTATTTCCAACAAATAATAAGGGTGGGAGCAGGGGTTACAGAAGAGAAAAGGTTTGGGGGATGAAGGGAAACAATCAAGCAGGTTTATACATATTTGGTCCGAAGTGAAAATGTAAGACATTATAGTGCAATGCAAGTATTCAGGGTGTTGTCAGTGGACCTCTGATATTTCAGCATGGTTATTTGTGTTATGCAACAACATTTGCGGGAAACTTAGGTATTCAGTATGTTTTATGTGAGGCTGGATCTGGTCTAGTACCTGGGAGGGTAACAAGTACATTCACATATTGTAATGGCATGTACACTGCTCGGAAAAATTAAGGGAACACTTAAACAACACAATGTAACTCCAAGTCAATCACACTTCTGTGAAATCAAACTGTCCACTTAGGAAGTAACACCGAGTGACAATCAATTTCACATGCTGTTGTGCAAATGGGATGGACAACAGGTGGAAATTATAGGCAATTAGCAAGACACCCCCAATAAAGGAGTGGTTCTGCAGGTGGTGATCATAGACCACTTCTCAGTTCCTATGCTTCCTGGCTGATGTTTTGGTTACTTTTGAATGCTGGCAGTGCTTTCACTCTAGTGGTAGCATGAGACGGAGTCTACAACCCACACAAGTGGATCAGGTAGTGCAGCTCATCCAGGATGGCACATCAGTGCAAGCTGTGGCAAGAAGGTTTGCTGTGTCTGTCAGCGTAGTGTCCAGAGCATGGAGGCGCTACCAGGAGGCCAGTACATACGGAGACGTGGAGGAGGCCGTAGGAGGGCAACAAACCAGCAGCAAGACCGCTACCTCCGCCTTTGTGTAAGGAGCAACAGGAGGAGCACTGCCAGAGCCCGGCAAAATGACCTCCAGCAAGCCACAAATGTGCATGTGTCTACTCAAACGGTCAGAAACAGACTCCATGAGGGTGGTATGAGGGCCCGACGTCCACAGGTGGGGGTTGTGCTTACAGCCCAACACCGTGCAGGACGTTTGGCATTTGCCAGAGAACACCAAGATTGGCAAATTCGCCACTGGTGCCCTGTGCTCTTCACAGATGAAAGCAGGTTCACACTGAGCACATGTGACAGATGTGACAGAGTCTGGAGATGCTGTGGAGAACGTTCTGCTGCCTGCAACATCCTCCAGCATGACCGGTTTGGCAGTGGGTCAGTAATGGTGTGGGGTGGCATTTCTTTGGGGGGCCGCACAGCCCTCCTTTTGGTCCCTAGAGGTAGCCTGACTGCCATTAGGTACCGAGATGAGATCCTCAGACCCCTTGTGAGACCATATGCTGGTGCGGTTGGCCCTGGGTTCCTCCTAATGCTAGACAATGCTAGACCTCATGTGGCTGGAGTGTGTCAGCAGTTCCTGCATGACAAAGGCATTGATGCTATGGACTGGCCTGCCCATTCCCCAGACCTGAATCCAATTGAGCACATCTGGGACATTATGTCTCGCTCCATCCACCAACGTCACGTTGCACCACAGACTGTCCCGGAGTTGGCAGATGCTTTAGTCCAGGTCTGGGAGGAGATCCCTCAGGAGACCATCCGCCACCTCATCAGGAGCATGCACAGGCATTGTAGGGAGGTCATACAGGCACGTGGAGGCCACACACACTATTGAACCTCATTTTGACTTGTTTAAAGGACATTACATCAAAGATGGATCAGCCTGTAGTGTGTTTTTCCACTTTAATTTTGAGTGTGACTCCAAATCCAGACCTCCATAGGTTGAAAAATTTGATTTCCATTTTTTTAATTTTTGTGTGATTTTGTTGTCAGCACATTCAACTATGTGAAGAACAAAGTATTTCAGAAGAATATTTAATTCATTCTGATCTAGGATGTGCTATTTTTGTGTTCCCTTTATTTTTTGAGCAGTGTATGTAGCTGTCAGAACAACAAGGTGAGGAGTCAAAAAGGGGAAAACCAGGTGATTGTTCAAGGTACAGTAATGATACAAAGTTAAAGTGGTACCGAGATCCATGCATGCCAGAGCTCCCATGTCTCAATTACACATTTAGTTTAAGTAAAAACGCTCCGGTGGTGATATTCATGAATTGCATGTTTATCTCATTCTAGCAGGTGAGGGGAAATGAGGGGTGCCGTATGTTGTTTCCATGCCCTATCAACCGATGCGCTGTCAGGAGTATGTGCAGTATCAATTTCAGCTTATGCGAGGGTGTCTCGTCCATGAGGTTTAGTAGGAGATATGCCATTGGGATTGTGTGATTGAGCAGTGTAGCTCAGTAGCCCAACGTTTGGCTTGGGACGTGGTAGAGAACTGAGTGTCTGGTAGTAGGAGTCTATAGCACATGGAAATCGGTTTACACAGAGGTGATTTATTTTCCCAATACATGTTGTTTCCCAAGTTATAAGAATAATTTTGAGACTGGAGAAGTCATTATAAGTTGCCTTTTCAGTCGAATTTGGGGAAAACACCTTCATTGTTCATTGTTTTGAACTATTTCAACTGCTTTTCTTTGATTTGTTTTATTGCAAACAGCTGAAAGTGTACATTTTGACAATAAACCTGTTTTTCAGTGAATAATTTTGATTACAACTGTATAGGCTTGCTAACAGAAAGTTTGAGACTTTAAGAGGTGTGCATATTTAAGCAAAAGAGGTGTACATAATTAAACAGGTTAAAGGACCACTATAGTGCCAGGAAAACATACTCGTTTTCCTGGCACTATAGTGCCCTGAGGGTGCCCCCACCCTCAGGGTCCCCCTCCCGCCGGGCTCTAGGGAGAGGAAGGGGTTTAAATCTTACCTTTCTCCAGCGCCGGGTGGGGAGCTCTTCTTCTCCTCTCCTCCTTCATAGCGACGTTATCGGCTGAATGCCCATGCGCGGCAGGAGCCGCGCGCGCATTCAGCCGGTTCATAGGAAAGCATTGTAAGCACGCTGGCGTCTTCTCACTGTGATTTTCACAGTGAGAAGCACGCAAGCTCCTCTAGCGGCTGTCAGTAAGACAGCCACTAGAGGCTCTAGAGGCTGGATTAACCATATTTCTCCGAAACTGCTATATATTTCTCTGAAACTGCTATGTTTATAAAAAAAAGTGCCGATGTCCCTTGGCGCTGGTTCAGGCTCCGACCTAATGCGTATGTGTGGCATCCAATGCTTTTCTATGGGGATTCCAGTGACGCTGAACATCCAAAAGTCGTCTAAATAGCTGAAAGTCCCTATCGTGGCTGTCTGGTAGACAGCCACTACAGGAGGACTTAGCCCTGCAAGGTAATTATTGCAGTTTATAGAAACTGCAATAATTACACTTGCAGGGTGAAGGGTGATGGGAGTTGGCACCCAGACCACTTCAATGGGCTGAAGTGATCTGGAGGCCTACAGTGTCTTATGCTGATAGCTGTAAATACACAAATTTCTTCTCTTTTATGTAGCACTAGTGTTCCTGTAGTGTAATTTGATAAAATGTCCTCTAGATGGCAGTAAACCCCACATTTTATTTTGACAGCTATAGCAAACAGTAGGTTTTACACATTTTGGGGCAACTTTGTCTTCTGTGCACACATAAGACAAAGTTGCCCCAAAATGCATAAAACCTACTAACATCTGTTTGCTAAAGCTGTTAAAATATAATGTCGGTTTTTACTGCTGTCTACAGGTCCACAAGTTTATTATAGTGACTCATTGTGTATACTGGAAAAATAGGGCATGGGTCTTGGACCCTTGATGGCGGACCTGGACACCATCAACCATTGGTGGCACACAATGTAATTCTGATTTGAAGTAGCAGTGATTACCATTATTAAGGTGATGGCCTCCTGTAAATTCCCCAACACTCTTCTCATTCTGCTTAGGAGATTACAAGTCTATTTTATGTAGTATTAGTGTTCCTGTGACTGTAATTTGATCATTTGGTCACTAGATGGTAAAATAAATACATTTAACTATTCATGTTATACTAAATAGACTTTATGTATGTTTTATGCAGTTCCGTGCTGCATAGTTTTATTGCTTGAAGTGGAATTTTGAGTTCTAACAATTTTGTACAGCTATATCACGAGAGGTACTAACTAAATAATTGTTCTGTCGGTGGTAAAGTCTAGCATGCAAGTCCCCACCATATTAAAACTTCACCAATTACATCAGGGCAACCTGGGGGATCCTGGTGGCTATCTTTACCTTTATATACTCTGAAGGTTTAAACATACCCACTGCTACTTTCACATAACTTGCATAGCTTGATGCCATACCGGCATCTTTTTTGCTGGGATGTATTGCTTAAACCCCAGTCTACCCTTGTACTTCATGAGGGACTTGTCTATACATATATTCTTTTGAGGAGTATAAATTGTTCCAAATTCTTTATTTAAATTTTAATTAATTCTTTATGCCTGGCACATAGTCACCTCCTGCAATCTCTGAGGCAGTGTTGGTTGCCTCCGAGTCATCCGCTTATATATTATATGCCTCCTCGGCACTAAACCTTCTAAGCATGGTTAAAACTTAAAATTAACTTTAACTAAATAATGTATTCTTTTTTTTTACTTTTTTTCTGAACTTTTTTAATACTTGTTTTCACTTTTTAAAAGTTCTTAAAAACTTTCTAAAACGTGTAAAAACGTTTAAAAAAATTAACCAGAAATCAGATCACTGCTTAACCCAGTGCTTATACTTAGCAAAGCAGAAATGCTTTAACTTAAAAAAAAAAAACATTTTTTTCTCTTTTTTCCTTTTTTTCACTTTTTTACACTTTTCTAAATTTTTAAGACCTTTCTAAATCTTTCTAAAACTACTCAACTTCCTAGCTACCCTAATGTTAGAATCCCCAATTTCCCCTAACTTCCATCCACCCCAGCTAACTAAATAACTGAAAATAAAAGTTAAACAAATTATAAATTAAATATATTTATATAAATTAAATATATTTAACCCTGAGGGTTAAAAAAAATAATTTTTTTTTGTCACAGCGATCACATGTGCCGGGCTATTGGCTGTTGCTGGTCTTCCTCAAACGCCGAGGCTCTCAGCAACAGCGTTGTGACAAACTACCTTTTGTCACTAGCTGTTTATGTGACCCACTGTCCTTTGCCCCTGGGATTTGGAGGAGCCTGATTGCCAGCCTCCTACCTTATGATTATGGCCCCTGGGAGATTGGGCACTTTAAACACAGTATTTGGGCATAATGGATTTTTATAATGCTGTTTATGGCCCTTTAATCACTTTGAAGCAGTGTTGCAACTTTAAATTGGCACTTCGGATACAGCCGAAGTGCCGAAGTAGTCGAAGTGGCCGCCATTCGACAAACGAACACGTGGCGGCAGACATTTTAACTCATTTGAACGCGGTCATCGGTGTGTGCAGCTAAATCTATGGAACTGTTTTCGGATACCCAATTGCACGAACACAGCTGACCCGTATCTTCTCCGCCGCTTCGACACTGCGGCTGGAGACTAAGTCCCGTTCGAAGATTCGAACGCTTGTTCGAATGGGACTTAGTCATTTTCTCAGTGTAAATTAGACCAACCACACAGCCCAAATCCATGGAACTATTTTGGGCATGAAAATGTGCTTGCGGTCGGTCACAAAGGACTTCCAGCTAGTTTTTGAAATACTGGGTGGAATTGTCTGATTTTTGGTTAGGTTTATATTTAAAGTATGCTGATTCTGAATATGTATGTTTTATGTGAATACGATGCATATTTTTAAAGTTACAGTACATGTGTAAAAACTGTATTTCTCTGCCGGTGATAATTACATTAACCCATTGTGTAAGGTAATTGTATCACAGGCAGAGGGGAAGATTTTGTGTGGGAGTGTCTGTGTGTATTGTACGTATTGATTGCTTGTTCTGCAAAACCCTGTGGGCAGTACTATGTGTGTAAAATGTGAATAAAAGAGGCTGTATGTGCCAGTACAGTCAGTTCTACTTCACCCTAAATCTGAGTCCTGTCTCTTATTGGGGGAATCTGCTACAAGGGATTGCTATGCTCTGCATATTCCCTTGCTATAATCACTGAGCTCTTGTAAGAGCTTGTTCCTGTCTTGCTCTCTGAAGGAGTCTACGGTGGTCATGGTGTTGGCTGGAGTGCTTGTAGCCCTCAGGAAGCGCTAGGAGCATCCTTCAACGGAGGTACCCAGTCGGGGTGCCAGGTGATCCGTTACAAGCATTAACCCCACGATCGCTGCGATCTGGCGTTAACTATTGTAAATTACGGAAAATTTCTGTCAAGTGTAGTTAAGGGGTTAAGTTGATAAACTGTTTTAAAATTATTATTTTTTGCATGTTTTTAGGCACACGAGCCTACTTTATTATGATATGTTAATGTTTATTTTATCCAAAAAAACATCAAATCATGCAAATCAAATTGCAAACCTATAGAATTCTGTTTTTTATAGTATGTCTA
Organism: Pelobates cultripes; assembly: GCA_933207985.1. Lineage (NCBI taxonomy): Eukaryota > Metazoa > Chordata > Amphibia > Anura > Pelobatidae > Pelobates > Pelobates cultripes. The sequence continues at coordinate 137,027,762 of OW240915.1, read as the reverse complement.
CCATATGTCACATGTGCAATACAATGAAGGCATCAAGCCAATACATTTTAATATAAATCTTTATTTGGAATATTATATGAATATGTATGGCTTTATAAATCATAATGTAGACTTAGTAGGTTCCATGAGTACATAGTTTGTTTATTTAATATATTTGTTCAGCCACATAAGCATGTCTTTTCTTGCTTCTTCAATGTAAGATTTATCTTCAGGGTTTGAGACTTCCTTTCGGTGAGCAAACCCATGGCCTTGCTTTGGAAACACCTTGACTTTATAGTCAACCTTAGCATTTTCTTTAAGTTTTTGATCCAGTGATGCAACCTAGAAGGGAGGAAATAAAACTTTGAATATGTTTTTGCTAAATAACCATAAACCAAATAAACAGTGGAGAACCACATAAATAAACACATGAGGTGAGGTTTTCCTTAAAAAAAAGTATGGATTTTCAATCACTAGAGCAACTTGGTCTGGCATATAAATACAAAAGGTATCACATATAGAAAACTAGCTCTAAGTGAGCTTAGTGGTACTTTAAAATAATGTACTCTAAAAGGGCAAGAAGTAAAACTTCAGCAAGCAATGGAGGAATATTTACTAGATTTGCATCAACCTGTTTACGCAGGTTTTCTGGTCTGAAATTCACTATTCCACCCAAGTTTGCCTCCTCCTTTATCAAATCAAAGGATTTGGGAGGCAGAGAGGGAAAGGGTGGGTGCCGCCATAGGCATGCTAACAATGAATGCCAAATATGCTGGTAGAAGTTCTGTTGTAATTCACAGGTGCCTAAAACTCACTTGAGACCCCTGTAATAGGACTAACCATACAATATTCCCTATTACAGTTTGTTTCAGCACCTAATATGGTCTTACTTGGTACTTAAAAGTGACAAGATCTTTATGATAAGTCCCATGCACTCATTGAATGAGCGCCTATGACTAATTATGAGTCCTGTTCAATTTTAGGTGAGATTATTATAGGTAATATTAAATATTAACGGAATACTACAGTGTTAGGAATACAAAGCTGTATTCCTAATACTATAGTTCCCTCTGACTCTGCCACTCCCAGTCCAGGCATTATAACCAATACATGTAAATGCAGTGGTTATGGTATTAGACTACAGGCAATGCCCATGGGGTGTCTGGCCAAACCATTTTCAATCATTTTCAGATGATCTATCAGTCAATGAATGCATATTGTGGAAGATACACTTCAGTATTAGCAATTCCAGTGAGCACAGTAAGATTGTCAGTGACCTCTAGCTTTAAGCAAAATTCAAAAAACATCTCTTACCATTTGAAAGTTGGGATTATGATGACTAGACTGCTCCTTTAAATCTATCATATGATATAACATTAGGGTACTTTCTTACCTGCTCAAGGGGTATCAGGTCATCCTTCTCTCCAAAAACAAACAAAGTTGGATTTAGTAAATTATACTTGTCCACATCTTCACGTACTAAGCCTGTTTTAGAAAATATAATTAACAAATGTTAGCAGCTGCATACTTTTCAAAGCACATAATTAGTTATGAACACTTTTTAAGACTACTTGCATTCATCTCATGGCATTGTAAAGCAGCGTTAAAGTGGCTGTGTCATTGGAATATCATTTCTGAGTATAGAAATAAAATCTTCATGAAATTCTCAGTATTGGCAGCATTGGAATATCATAGACATGCCATCTAAATCAACAAATATATAGCACTACTTTGCCTCGAGTTGACAAAACTTGACAAATGATTGAGTTTCTGCCATCAAGTTTGGTCAGTTCCCACAGTATTCACAAGCAAAGGTTCCTAGCAGCAGAAAAACCAGGAGCTGTTAAAAAGAAGATGGAGAAGCTTACAAGCAAGAGCTTAGGGGGAGTATTTCTCCTTCACCTCCCAGCCCTCACACATACATGCCACTAGAGGATCTTCTACGGCACAGATCGAGTAAAGCTCGGTCACAAGACATGGAAGCCTCATAGGAAAGCATTGATTCAATGCTTTGCAGTAGGAAAGTTTGGATGCACTTGCACATTAGGTCCCTCAATACAGGTTTGTATTTCTAACGCTATAGTATTTTTTTAAACTAGCCCTGCCTATGTACGCTAAAAATAAATTATAGCTTAACTTGTTATAGGAAGATATTTATTTCTACATTGTTCTACGGCGTCTTCGTAAAGGAACACTATATTCACCATGAAGTGGTCTGGTACAGTAGCCCTCCCTGTCCATTTACCCATGCATTGTAAAACATCCAGTTTTTGTTAGCACTGCAATGTTTACATCCACCTCTATTGACTGTCCTCCTGAAAGTCACTAGAGGCATTCCGCTGCACTGACTGAGTAAATGTGGTCACGTGTGCAGAAACTCATAGGAAAGTATGTCCATCAAATCCCAAGAGCTCTGGATTGGGCTATCACCAGAGGAGGTCATGCTTTCTCGATGGCATAGCAGTAGGCGGAGAGGTGAGCACCACCAAGGCAAAAAAAGTGAGTAAAATGTTTATTAATATTTTAGCAAGCAGGGTTGGGGTTGGTGGGTGGGGGAGGCTAGATATAGACATGGACACTATAGCATTAGGAATACAATTTTGTAGCCCTAAAACTATAGTGTTCCTTTATGCATGACATTATTATTTACATTAGGATGGATTAACCATATTATAAAACACATTGATATTATAAGACCTATTGGACACAAAAGTCATAATCTAGTTTCGTACCATAGAATGCAACCCCAGCTTTTAATTCAGAATACTTCAGCATGAGATAATGGGTAACAATTCCTCCCCAGCAAAAGCCAATGACGCCAATTTTCTTTGCCTGGCATTCGTCTTTTAAGTACTTCAATACAGCATCAACTTCCCTGTAAAATAATTTATTTTAACATTTTTATCAGTATTAGACCGTTTGTCCCTAGAGATATAAGAAACACATTGCTTTAGATAATAAATATGATGTAATATATCTACTTGATGCAAGCAATATTTGTATTTTTTTAAATAGAGAGTACATTTTAAAGATAATTTGCATTAGGGATTGGAACAGGTAAGCTTAAAGTGTATATTGACGACAGATATTAAAAGTATATTAGGCAATATATCCTTATTTATAGACAACAGAAGAATTGCTTGATGAGATAAGAAAGAAGGAGTAAATAGTAAATAGCTCTTTAAGGGTCTACAAACATATAATGGCAGCAACACTTATTTCTCGTACCATTGAATTATAGCAAACTGCAATCATAAAGACAAAAAAAAAGGCAAAAATAATTGAAAATTTTCCAACTCGGCTATAGTCACAACTTCGCTATCCTAGTCAACATTTTGCCATTTATATTTTACTTTCAAAAATTCTGAGTCAAATAATCTTCTTTGAATTGCATTTTAATCACTCACAGATAAGAAGAGACAATTAGGAGTTACTATTTCAAATTATTTAAAAGTTGGAAATAAAAGTATTGGTTATAAATGAGAATATTTGTCGATATGCAGATGTTGGCTGCTTTCAGCATCTCCTTACAATCACCCATAGTTTTTAGGCTTTCTCCAAATGGTGAGTCACTAAATGTATTCATTGTATATGAGTTGTACAGCGCAACCATCTTCAGGACTCCACATTGCAGACTATCAGGGTTATTCACTAAAGTAAGAATTCAAGATGAATTCAAAGTAAATTTTAAGTTAAAGGTGAACATAACCAAACGAGAAAAAAACCTCATTAAGCTATACATACAATTCAGCTACTCTGCCCTTAAATTTGAAATTGACTTTGAATTGACTTTGAATTCCAACTTTAATAAAAAAAACATGTTAATATCCTGCAATATAGCATGTCTCCTCACTGCTACCTTTGTGCTCACTTTTGACAATCAATAACGAAACAGTTAACATATTCCTCACACATATCCATTGTATGCTTTCAGTCCTGTACTGTGTATATTTTCTGGTGCCTTGTCTGGATGAGTTCAGGCATCTATACCATACCGATTTTGGCAAGAGTTTCCCAGTTTTTGGGAGGCTGTTCCGCCATCTCTTGTGCTATCCTCTTGGGCATTAGAACCTTACAGATAGCACTGAAACAGGGCTCCCTCCAGGGTCTGACCTCAGTGGGCCCGCCTAGATGATGGACATGCAGCCTGCCAATCCTTTGTGCAGATCCACCCCTTTATGGACAAGTCCACCTCCTTTCTCCCCTCCCACTGGTGTCCTGATTCACAGGTATGTGTGGTATGTGTGTTGGAGGACTTATTGTTGCTATTGACATTTGACTGCCTGTCTTCTGCAGTCTTTATTGTGCAGGAGAAGAAGTATATTAATTTCTTGTCTTGTCTCTCTTTCTTTCTTTCTTTCTCTCTATCTCTCTGTCTCTCACTACATGCAGCCATATTTTGCCTTTGAGAATTTTTTGTGTGACCTGTTCTGACTTCTACATGCTGGTGTACTAATACAACTCTACTAATAATTAACATTTGAGTTACTGGCCCAAAGAAGAAGAAAAATAGAATGTGACGACATAAAAGAATCATTTGTCCCGTCTAGTCTACCCAATTTTCTAAATATGTTCATTAGTCCCTGGCCTTATCTTAAGTCTAGGATATCCTCATGCCTATCCGACACATGCTTAAACTCCCTCACTGTGTTAACCTCTCCAGTAAAGTAATACTTCCTGAAATTATTTAAGATAAACCTTTGCCCATTTAATTTAGGACTATGTCCTCTTGTTATGGTAGTTTTTCTTCTTTCAAGTATACTCTCCTCCTTTGCTTTGTTGATTTCCTTTATGAATTTAAATGTTTCTATCATACCCCCCTGTCTAGTCATTCCTCCAAGCTATTCAAGTTTGTTCCTTTAACCTTTCCTGGTCATTTTATTCTGCAATCCATGAACCAGTTTAGTAGCCCTTCTCTGAACCCTCTCTAAGGTATCAATATCCTTGTGGAGATACGGTCTCCAGTACTGTGTACAATACTCCAAGTGAGATCTCACCAGTGTTCTGTACAATGGCATGAGCACTTCCCTCTTTCTACTGCTAATACCTCTCCTTATACAACCAAGCATTCTGCTAGCATTTCCTTCTGCTCTATTACATTGGCTGCCTATATTTAAGTCATCCTATATAGTTACCCCTAAATACCTTTCATCAGATGTTGAGGTTAAGACTGTATCAGACATTTAACATTTAACATGTTTATAAATGATCTTGAAAAAGTCACGTTTCAGTGTTTGCAGATGACACAAAACTCTGTAAAGTAATACAATGTGAGCAAGATATTAGTTTGCTGCAGAGGGATTTAGATAGACTGGGGGACTGGGCACTCAAATGGCAGATGAAAATTAATGTTGAAATATTCAAAGTTATGCACTTAGGCGTAAAGAATGCACAAGCAACTTATACCCTTATTGGAAGCGAATTAGGGATAACAACACACGAAAAGGACTTGGGAATTGTTATAGACAACAAACTATGCAACAATGTGCAATGTTAATCAGCAGTGGCTAAGGCCAGTAATGTATTATCATGCATGAAAAAGGGCATTAATTTTCGGGATGAGAATATCATTTTGCCTCTTTATAAATCACTGGTAAGACCACATCTTGAATATTCTGTGCAATTTTGGGCACCTGTTCTAAAGAAGGAAATTATGGCACTAGAAAAAGTGCAGAGGCGGGCTACAAAATTAGTAAAAGGAATGGAACATATCAGCTATTAAGAAAGGTTAACAAATTTAAACCTCTTTAGTTTAGAAAACGTTGCCTCAGAGGGGATATGATAGTATTATACAAATATATCCGGGGCCAATACAAACCATTGTGTGGAAATCTATTCACAAACTGGACTTTACATAGGACACAATGTCACGCGTTTTTGACTGGAAGAAATAAGATTTCGTCTAAGGCAAAGAAACTTTTTTACTTTAAGAACAATAAGGATGGGGAATTCTCTGCCTGAAGAAGTCGGTGCAGATGTTCAAACAGCAACTAGATGCATACTTGCAAAAACAGAATATTCAAGGATATAATTTTTCAATGCAGGATCCAAGGATTAATCTGACTGCCACTCTGGGGTCAAGCAGGAATTTGTTTCCTAGTTTGTTGCAAAATTAGAAGTGCTTCAAACTGGGTTTTTTGCATTCTTTTCGATCAACAGCAAAAAACAAATGTGAGGAAGGCTGAACTTGATGGACGCAAGTCTCTTTTCAACTATGTAACTATGTAACATTCTATACTCTACCCTTGGGTTTTTGCGCCCAAGATACATTATCTTGCACTTATCCATATTAAATGTCAGTTGCCACAGCTCTGACCATTTTTCTAGTTTACCTAAATTATTTGCCATTTGGCTTATCCCTCCTGGAACATGATCCCTGTTGCAAATCTTTGTATCATTAGCAAAAAGACATACCTGACCATCAGGACCTTCTGCAATATCACTAATAAAAATATTTAGAGAAAAATATAAGAGAATGGGTCCAAGTACAGATCCCTGAGGTACACCACTGGTAACAAGACATTGCTATAAATATATTCCATTGACTACAACCCTCTGTTGCCTGTCAGTCAGCCACTGCCTAACCCATTCAACAATGTTGGGATTCAAACTCAAAGATTGCAGTTTATAGATAATCCTTCTATGTGCAACAGTGTCAAAAGCCTTACTGAAATCTAGGTAAGCAATGTCTACTTCACCACCTTGATATATTATTTTAGTTACCCAATCAAATTGTCAATACAATCTAAAAAGCTAGAATAATAGTTACATATATTGGAGCTTTGAATGTTATGGGTGTTGCTGTGCCTGCTCTCACATATACAAATTAACTGCTATGGAATTTTAAAATGCAGAATGAACTTGTGAGAAAGGATTTCTGGGAAACAATTGAATTGTAACCACCACCAGCTGATGCAGAAAGAATCCAATAGGAGACAAAGAACAGGAAAGCAAGAGCTGAGACCTCCACTTATGTGAGTAACAGTGATTTGTGCCACATTAAAAGCTAAGACAGCCAAGGAATTATGGGTAGGCTTAGAGGATTTACTTAGAAGGATGGAGATGATGGCGACGAGACCTTCGCACCTGTAGTCAAGTTCAGCACAGCAAAATATCTAACAACTGCAGTATATAAATAGTTTCATGTAAAACAGCTGGATATAAAATCACATTTCTTAAATGGTAAAATAGATTAAGAACTTTATATTGTTAATTTGAAACAAATAAATATCTAGAATACAACTATAGAAAGGAAAATAGGGTTTTGAACTAGCTGCAAAGTATTTATCTATTTACCAGACAAAGATATGGAAAATTAACGTATCTGCTGGTTTATATAGATCTTTCGCAGTGAAAGACAAAGGGAAAGTACAAAGATTGTTACACAATTCAACAAAGAAGTATAAGTGACAAGAATGGGAAATTTAGCCTTTTATCTCGGAATGCAAGCAGAAAGAGATAGCAAAGGTAGCTAAATTCTCAATCAAAGGCACATAGTTCTAGATTTAATAGAGCTTATGATCTCAAAGAATCCCATTCTATAGCTACATCCATGTGTACAAACTTTCTCAGAGAGTCTGATGAAAGTGAGACTTTACCCAACAACATGTAAAAACAAACGAAGGTCAGCTTTTGTACCTGGCTACAACTTGCAGATCCAACATTGCACCTGCAATTGGAATCTTGTGCAGAAAAGTAAGATGTTCAGTGAAATAAACTGGATTGCACTCAAGAGATTAGTAAAATCTCTCAGTGCATCTGCTCCTCTTAAACTAGAGTTATCTACCTAGATCATAAAACTATAAGTAGTCGTGTTATACAGGAATCGTCATATCTGCTGGACTAGTTGTAAGCAAGAATTAGAGGTGCATTCTTCAACAGAAGCAGAGTCCATCTGCAGAACAGATGCATGAAAGCACAATGGCTTATCCATACAACAGCCAAAGTCCATCAGATTGGTGGATGACAACCAGAGCGGTATAAAGCAGGTACAAGCAGAAAAAGTGCAAACACAAAGCACATAGGCATTGATGTCATGCAACAGAAGACCTGTACCACAAAGGATTTATTAAGATGCAATATTTGTGACATTTTCATAAAAACCTTGCAGAGGGGCATTTTTTTTTTTTAGCTATGCTTGAAGATAAATTGAGTACGTTCAAATTAGGCATTATTGAGAAGGGGATTCTAAGTAATAGTTGCTGGTGCCTGGTCTGGAAGTGTTGTCACTGGTGACATTTTACTATCTGTCCTCTGTGATCTCTATGGGGCTGGAGAGGAAGTGTGTTTATTTCTTGTCCTGCCTCACTTCCCATCTCTCTCTCTCTTCCAGCCTTGTTTTGCCTTTGAGATCTTCTACATGCTGCTGCTTTGTTATTACAACCCTGCTAAATTTAAACATGTCGCTTCCCTATTTTCTTTTAAGTCTGAGCCCCTTTAGCTTTTGTAGTTGATGTGCTACTTTTGCATCCTCAGTCAATCCTATGCAATTTCACCTATGCACCCATACCCTGAAAAGTCTATATTCTTAGTTTATTTAAACACAAGGGGATACTCATTTCAAGGTCCAAAATTCAATCAAACAATATGTGACTTCACCCACAACCCCCACAAAGACTTTGTATGCTCTGCTGTTTGTTTAAGATTATTTGTGCACTGATTGAAGTATATAATTAACTCTCCAGCTCGCAATTCTTTAACTATTTTCTGGCATTAGCTTGAAGAGGTTTGGCAAGTATGAGCTTATTACCAATGCTAGTTAATATATCAACTATAAATATATTTATTTAATACACAACCTGCACATTGCATTCTGTGTCATTGTTCCATCTCTCTATTCACTATCTCTATAGCTATTATTTTTAATAATATTCCTTTATACTAGAAGTGAATTCAATAAAAATAAAGTAAACTAATAACATTGGATATAAAATATTACTGACCATGTAAAAATGTCAAAACGGATAATCTAATTCAATCACATTTAAAGGAATTAAAAAGTGAAAAAAATATTATAAGTAACATTCATGATCATTCCATTGCTATGTTTATAGCTCATACCATACTTACTTGTCAACTTTATAGGGTGGTCTGGTTTCAAGCCATTGAAAAAAAGTGGAAGCATCGTTGGTTGATTTCCACGGTTCTTTACCCACAAAAAAGTCAGCAAGGACAGCACTGTGATAAAATATTTAAAATAATAATAACAGTAAACATAGTATTTACCAACTGGACTTTTGCTTGATTATACTGCTAGTTCTAGTTGTGATGGGGCTAGTTTACTGCCATGGTTATTAATAACTATTGCAAACAACATTTTAATGTATCATCATTCAACTGAATGTCACTAGGTAAGTAGTTACAGTTCAGATGACACTATGCAACTTTTATTCTATCAGTGGCTATTTATTTATTTAGTGGTTAGATGGTTAAAATTCAGTAGAATTAATTAATACATATTGTAAGGCTAATAAATGAATACACTATAGAAGAAAACAAATATATTGAAAATTGTGTGTGTAAAACAGGTAAAATCAATTTAAGCAGAGTTTGGTAATCCGCTGACCAAATAAAAACGGTTATTTACTAAAGTGATGATTGTCAGAAATTCAAAGTGAATTCTAGGTGAATTTCGAATTTAAGGCCAAAGTAATTGGTTTTAAAGTAAGTGGACACATTCTCCAAGTCCTTCTTGGCCAGCTACTTTGATATTATAGTCACAAAACATCTTAGCTTGGTGTAGAAATCATGACCCTGCAGTCTCAATGCTCAATTTCCTGCCATTTAGGAGTTAGATTACTTTGTTTATACATCTTTAGTCACACGCGACGTACACAGCCTTCCTAAACACTTCCTGTAAAGAGTCTTCTAATGTTTACACTTCCTTTATTGCAAATTCTGTTTAATTTATAATTTTCTATCTCCTACTCTGTATTTAGCTTGCTAGACCCTACAGGAGTCTCCTGTATGTGATTAAAGATCATTTTACAGAGCAGGAGATAAAAAAAACCAAAGGTCTGTATCCCTCTCTCCAAGATGGTAAGATGGAAAAAAATGGATAGGGTGTGGAATACGGCGAGAGGGACTTTTAAAAAGAAGGCAGAAGACACAGGACTTTTATTTATGTATTGTATTTTATTATATTATATGTTTTATTGTTACTGCTCCTGATGAAGTCTATTATATAGACGAAACGCGTAGAGCTGTTTTTGATTTCTGCCTGAAATCTCTGTTACCTGTTTTTTTCCATCTTACCATCTTGGAGAGAGGGATACAGACCTTTGATGGGCCTTCTTATTTTCCACTTTTTTTCTTCTTCTTTTGCATGTATCTTTGAGGAATCTCATTGCAAGATTTAAAGAAACCTTGATGGGCCTGAATTACTCCTTTATTCTGTGAGTGCAATATTTACAGCAGGGATATTTCTACTAAACGATGTTTCCCTATGAATGTTCTCTGCTTTTGTTCTTTCTAGGTGTATCTTGTTTTGTATATTTGTTTGTGAGGATCTGAGGAATCCTTTGTTACAGCCTAGACTCAGAGGGAAGTAACTAATCTTTATCCCCATTATATTCACTGCACTTGGGTGGTCTTTTGATTTTGATTTATAAATCATGTAAATGTCTATTTAATATATTTAAAATAGAGTTTTCTTTAGATACACTTTCATTGGAACTATCATTTCTCTGGAATTTACAACATTGAATAAAACATGGAAAACCATCTGTAACTTGTGTTAACCTTCTTTTAACTGATGCACCATGTTCCTTCAAAACAGATATTAGACTTAGCAAATGACTTCACAACCTCGTTCATTTATTAACACAGTGGCTGTGTATGATGGCAGTTCTTCCTCCACTGAGGATGCCTATCTCCATCTCCCAATGATGATGTTACTCTTCCTTCAACTAAAGAAGATTTTAAACCCTTATTTCTGGACATTAAACTATTATCAGCTGATGGGAGGAAACTCAGAGTTGACACCAGAACACTTGAAGACAGATTAACCACAGTGGAGAAACATGTAAGTGATGTTCTGGCTCATTTGGCCTCATGTGTGACAACTATGCATGATTCCTCAAGTCATTAGCTCTGGAAGGCAGTTCCAAAAGACACATTAGTGGCTCAACTGGCTGTGACTCACACAGCCAACATGGAAAATGGGGGAGGTGTGGCTAGGGCTGCATAAACCGAAACAAAATTGATTCGTAACTCCTTAATGGCAGAGAATGGAGCATTTAGCTTACATTTTTTGGTGCTTTAAGTATCCCTTTAATTTTAATCAGAACCTTATAGCACGGTGTGTTTACTTTAGAAAACTGTCACTCTTGCTATGTTATTTGATCGTGATCACACACAGGTGGGTGTTGCAGACTCTAACAGAACATTAATAGAGCAGGAGCAGAAATTCTAAATTAAATACACTGCAGTAAGAGAAGCTAAAACATTTAGACTCTATTGGGAAGTTTGTAGAGACTCAGTGTACATCTCAGCTAGAGGAATTGTAATGAAGAATGCATAAACAGAGTGATTTAATTCCTAAATGGTAGAGAATTAAGCAGTAAGACAGCAGATGAATGATTTATAAACCACTTGTTTTGGTTAATAGTGTTCATTTAAGTGTACTAAGTTAGGGGATCACTATAGTCACCAGAACAACTATAGCTTAATGTAATGGTTTTGGTGTCTATATCCTGTCCCTGAGGGCTTCAGGGAAAAGGCAGTGTTTACATTACTGCTTCACTCAGACAGCAACTAGAGATGCTTCCTGGGTCAGCACTGCAAAATGTGAAGCACAGACGTTCAGCATCTCTACGCCCTGCATGGAGGAACTGAATGTTCCTCACAGAGATGCACTAATTCAGTGCATCTCTATGAGGAGATGCTGATTGACTTGGCATGGCATGAGGCAGCAATTTCCCATGCATGATTGATAACCTCCCAATGTGTTCTATGTTTTCCAAAATCGATTATCTCAGCCAAGGAGGTAGGGCGGGGGGCAGAGCCTGCCACAGTGGACCCATACGGTGCTTGAATCAAGGTAAGCTTATTACCTTTTTAAAGAGAGCCAAGGGGAGCAGATGGCCTGCAGTTTTAACATTATAGTGACCCAAATACGTTTGTATTGGGCAGAGGAAAAACTTGGCCTTGGCGGGGGAAAAGAGGTATATGTAAGTCTTTTATTTAAAAAAAGTTTTGGCGTTTGGGTGGGGCATACCAGCACAAAAGGGGTCACTACAACCAAAACTACTGTTTAATGAAAACATTGAAATTGCTTGAATTAACTCTCAATTGTTAACTTGAATAACACTGTCAATGTAAGATTATTTTCAAAACATGCAAAAACAGCAAAACACAGACAAAAAGATAATAAAAAAGCACGTCTTACGTGTAACCATGAGAGGCAAGTAGATCGACAAATAATCTTGTGTTAGGAAGCTCCCATCCATACACATCCTGAATTACAATCACTGCTTTGTCTGATGGAATCTTCGATTTGCACACATATGCTTTTATGTGGTCAATTTGTATTTCCTGTCCAAGTCCTTTATAATCAAACAGATCTCCAATGGCACATGGGCAAGGCTGTGCTTCGTTTGCCATTGGAATGCTGAACAGAAACAAAAGTATAAAATGCACTTTCAGTAACTGCTGAAAATATATTATAAACAGTGGAATCATGCACTGATTTTATACTTATGTATTTTTGTTGAAATGTTTACAATGTCGCAGAGAAGGAAAACTTTCTTGAATACAGCCAAGGTACACAGGAGACAGGGGGATAACCCCTAATGGAAATGAGTACAAAACAATTAGGAAGTGTACCTATAAAATAGGGAGAGGACTAGTATGAGCCTGGTCCTTTTGTCAAAGATACAAAATACAGGCTCATCTAAAAGGACCACGGGGTCAAAAAATAAAAAATAAATTTATTGAGAGTCAATTATATATTAATGAAAACAATGAAAGATGAGATGTGCAGGATAAGCAAAACATCAGAAAAAAGTTTAAAAACACGGTATCTGTATATATGGAATAGGATAACCTCTGATTTCTAAGCACATTAACATAGACACAGTAGAGGCGCACGTCTGCGCACAGAGACAGGGCGAAGGATATAAAGGTGCCAGCAATGATGTGCAATTGAATAGAAAACGATAGTGAGAGCTCCAAAAGGAAATGTATAACCTATGTGCCCAATCACACTAATAGGTATATTAATGTAAATGTAGAAATATACTATATGTATGAAAATTTAAATATGTAAGTCGGCAGATCAAAGTTCTGAACAGCGTGCTGTGGGTGCTGGAAGAATGTGGATGTAGGAATAATAAAGGTGCACCCCTAAACCTATATCATTACGTTAAACATGACACCACAGAACTAGAGATGCACTCAAGTGCTGTGAGATCAAACGATATGTCAAGTATAATAACTAATGTCTCGAAGAGAGTTTGACTAAAAGGTAATAGGAATAGTGCAGCAGAATGGCAAACAAAATGAAAAATGAAGTGAAGAAAAGACTAACTGTGCTAACAGCACTCTACTGAACTGCACCCTGAGAGTGTACCTATATATGCATGTCGGCAAATCAAGGTACTAAATAGCGTACTGATAGCGTGCCGAAGGTATATATCTTTGAATAATGAGGGTGCAGCCCTACACATATATCATAGGCTTGGGCACAACCAACGGCACTAAGGGTTGAATTTAGCGCTATGATATCTAATTAAAACGATACACAATAACCAGTGCCTAAATAGAAACTTGCCTAAAGAATGGCAGGAACAGATAATAAATGAAGGAGAAATAGTAAAGTAAAAAATAGCAGTGCTGGTAGTACGCTGATAAACAGCAACGGTAATCAATTACTATAGACACACAAAATTATTATTACCAGTTTCTCAGAAGATGCAAAACCAGTGCATCCGTTGGCATGACCTAACTCTACATGTCACATCTTTTTTCTTACATTCCCATATAACACTCTCTCATTCTTGAGAGGTTGTGCTTTTTCCCCATTTATCAGTTTTTCAGAAAGATATCTTTGTGAAATACTGAAAAGTGACAGATCTATTTTTCACTAAATAAAAAAAATAAAAAAATAAATCAGTAAGGAACTAAAGCTAAATTGATATTTGCTGTGTACCAATTAATATTCTATATTATTATTCAATATTCTATTGGTTTACCAATATTTACCTGTTACCTTTACTACCATTCTTTTCTTTTCTACTTTACTCTCATATTTGTCTTCCCATCCTCCTCACTTCTACTTTATTTGGTAGAAAATGCAACTTGATCTTTCAGAAGTTTGTAGTCTTGGGAATTTTTCTAAAAGGTGCAACATTGTATTTAATTTTATTAGCTGTCATGTTTCTATTACCAAGAGAAATGTCTGCATAACGTGTGTATTTTAGAGTGTGTGCGCTGTTGCCTTTTAAATGTTTCAAATAAAGTTATTATTGTGTTTTTGTAATATAAGGGTTTCTTTCCACTATAATGTTATACTGATACTTAAGGGATATAGGACCTTCTTCCATTGTTTAGAGATTGTTCTCTGTTTTCACAGGGAATCCCAATGACCTGGGTGTGCATCGCCTGTTTCTGGAGTTTGTGTTATTGCTTATTTATAAACACTAGCTAAAGTGCTTTATGTGTTAAGAGTGTTTCTTTAAAGAAATGGGAAGGCATCTGAATGTGGTCCCTCCCTAATCCATGCTTCCATTGCTGGAAGGGTAGGGTTTGAAAAACCTTAGTGAAAAGTTGTGTTGCATGCATTTAGTGTTTTCATGGCTGCCCATTTCAAATTGAAGATGAGGATTTCAAATTTGACGTAGAGATAGAAAGAGGAAGGGAATGCACAAGTGACTCAAAAGTAGGAATGAGACATAGTCAAGGGAATAAAATGCATCTACATACGTGCATCCCCACTCACTAACGTCCTACACAAAAACACATTTGTATTCATATAAATTGACATCACTCATACTGATATTTTCCACAAGTGCTCCCCTGTCCAGACCCACTGACTAAAGACAGAAATACACACTTGCCACAACACACCACAAAATTATAGACCTACATTCACATATGCTAACACTCCTGCAAATGCACATATGTATTCACAAATGCTGACAATTCTCTTAAAACACCCATGCATGTACATACACTGGCTCCCCACTAAAGTTCACTTTTGTATTCACACCCCTACACTCTACAGTCTACATGAAAAACCTCTGCATTCACACATAGAGACTGTCGACATGGAGTTACACTTGCAGCGTCCTTGCATCATAACCAACTCAATCTTTTGAATGCTAAATTGGTCGTGGTACTTGAAGGAATCCCTAGCAAAGTTAAAATATAAAGTGGAGCCACACTGTTTTAGAATACTGTAGCACATGTAGCACAGTGATGACCTGTCACATTAAAACCATATTTCCCATACTGATATTACTAAAATGTCCTAGTTACCTTTATTCTGGCTTTCGCTGGCTCTGCTAGCTGCCAATTTATCGTCTTCTCAGAAATCTTATTTCTCCTTTGGCTCTAACCCAGCTTTTTATTTTGTAAAAAACACCTACAATGGATGATCAGGCAGTTTATTTTATCTCTATTTCAAGTCATGTGTAAGTATTCTGTGTTTGTATTGTGCATAAGAATGACTAAACAGACCAACCCCTTTAACTTATAGAAAATTGAAAATCATTGAATCAATGTACATGTAACGATGACTTAGCATTTTTAACAGAACTCAAAAACTGGAATTTCTGCTTAGACTAAACACTTCAGCTAAAACTGATATTCATATTATACATCTGCAATTGTTTTCAGGGTTTCTTGAAGTATCCAACCTTGTTCTCCATTTACTGATATTCTGGGGTTAAAAACAATGGGGGGAAACAAAAAGTAGCAGTTTTTCTAGCAACCATACAATTATGGTATTGGTATTCAAAAAGATTAGTTCAGTTTCTTATCATTTTCCAACACAATGCAATAGAGAGCAAAGAGATTTACAGGGATATTCACTTAAGCAGCCAACAGGCAAACACTTACAATCAGGTCCATAAATATTGGGACATCAACACAAATCTAATCTTTTTGGCTCTATACACCAACACAATGGGTTTGAAATGAAACAAACAAGATGTGCTTTAACTGCAGCTTTAATTTGAGGGTATTTACATCCAAATAAGGTGAACGGTCTAGGAATTACAACAGTTTGTATGTGTGCCTCCCACTTTTTAAGGGACCAAAGGAAATGGGACAGACATAAATCAAACGTTCACTTTTTAATACATGGTTGCAAATCCTTTGCAGTCACTTACTGCCTGAAGTCTGGAATGCATAGACATCACCAGACGCTGGGTTTCATCCCTGGTGATGCTCTGCCAGGCCTCTACTGCAACTGTCTTCAGTTCCTGCTTGTTCTTGGGGCATTTTGCCTTCAGTTTTGTCTTCATCAAGTGAAATGCATGCTCAATCGGATTCAGGTCAGGTGATTGACTTGGCCATTGCATAACATTCCACTTCTTTCCCTTTCCCTCTTTGGTTGCTTTTGCAGTATGCTTCGGGTCATTGTCCACCTGCACTGTGAAGCGCCGTCCAATGAGTTCTGAAGCATTTGGCTGAATATGAGCAGATAATATTGCCCGAAACATTTTAGAATTCATCCTGCTGCTTTTGTCAGCAGTCACATCATCAATAGATACAAGAGAACCAGTTCCATTGGCAGCCATACATGCCCACGCCATGACACTACCACCACCATGCTTCCCTGATGAGGTGGTATGCTTTGGATCATGAGCAGTTCCTTTCCTTCTCCAAACTCTTCTCTTCTCATCACTCTGGTACAAGTTGACCTTGGTCTCATCTGTCCATAGGATGTTGTTCCAGAACTGTGAATGATTTTTTAGATGTTGTTTGGCAAACTCTAACCAGGCCTTCCTGTTTTTGAGGCTCATCAATGGTTTACATCTTGTAGTGAACCCTCTGTATTAACTCTGGTGAAATCTTCTCTTGATTGGTGACTTTGACACACATACATCTACCTCCTGGACAGTGTTCTTGATCTGGCCAACTGTTGTTAAGGGTGTTTTCTTCACCAGGGAAAGAATTCTTCGTTCATCCACCACAGTTGTTTTCCGTGGTCTTCCGGATCTTTTGGTGTTGCTGAGCTCCCCGGTGCATTCTTTCTTTTTAAGGATGTTCCAAACAGTTGATTTGGCCACACCTAATGTTTTTGCTATCTCTCTGATTGGTTTGTTTTGTTTTTTTCAGTCTAATGATGGCTTGCTTCACTGATAGTGACAGTTCTTTGGATCTCATATTGAGAGTTGACAGCAACAGATTCCAAATGCAAATAGCACACTTGAAATGAACTCTGGACCTTTTATCTGCTCCTTGTAAATGGGATAATGAGGGGAAAACACACACAACTGGCCATAGAACAGCTGAGCAGCCAACTGCCCCATTACTTTTGGTCCTTTGAAAAGTGGGAGGCACATATACAAACTGTTGTAATTCCTACACCGTTCACCTGATTTGGATGTAAATACCCTCAAATTAAAGCTGAAAGTCTGCAGTCTTAAAGCACATCTTGTTCATTTAATTTCCAATCCATTGTTGTGGTGTATAGAGCCAAAAACATTAGAATTGTGTCGATATCCCAATATTTATGGACCTGACTGTATATAACCCTCGGCATTATGAGGGTTAATTATGTGGTGGCTGGCCACCTTGGTGGGGACTGTTATAATATAATGGGGAAAACCTATTGTGTCCCCTCAGCCCAACTCCTTGAAAGTGGCCGGGAAACCTAATAATATTCAGATTAAGCACTTCCACTCTTCGATTCCATGCCAACAGTCGCTCCACAGACTTATGACCCCATTCGAGGAGCTATGTTCTAAGTCAGAAGTTTGAAGTTTAATCGCTCCTGCATTCTTTCTCTGAACCAGTGATCCAGCTGGGTGGCTAGCACCATTAATTTTTCCAGGGAGGTTGGAACTCCCACTCGTGCCAGTTTATCCTTAAGGGTTTCAGTTAATCCAAGGTGGAATTGGTCCACTAGGGCGGTTTCATTGAGTCCAGTGTCTGATGACAAGCCACAGAACTCTGTGATATAATTTTCCACAGGACGGTTTTCTTGTTTAAGGGAACAGAGAGAAGTCCTGGCTGTGGAGTCATGCAAGGGGTCCTCATACAAGGATGTCAAGGCTGTAGCAAAGGATTCCCAGATGTCCAGTACAGGGCTTTTGGCATATAGCTGTTGATGAGCCCAGGTCTTGGGTTGGCCGGATAACAGGGTGATGACAGTTATTACTTTAACAAAATCTGTTTCATAGGTACGGGGTTTAGGTACAAACAGGCTTTCACAGTCTGTGATAAAGAAGCGGAAGGAAGCCCTGCGACCAGTGAATCTTTCAGGCAATGCAATATCAGGTTCAGGAGCATGGTGAGTGTTCCACTTTAAATCAGCATAGCCACGCTGCAATTCACTTATGGTTTGAGACAGGAAGGCCACTTGCTGTGTGAGGGTTTCTCAGGACATTCAACATCTCCGCGGGCTCCATGATAGTCGATCTGGTCATTATGTAACAGTTCACCAGGAATTTGGAGCCCAGTTGCAGGAGATGGCACAGGGAGGAGGCAAAAACCAGAAGCGCACTACAGATTAAGGGGAAATCCAAAGGCAGGGTCAGACGAGAAGCAGAAGTTGGTAAAGCAGGCAGAAGTCAGAGTCCAGGAAATTAGTCAGTAATGTAGCAAAGATCCGGCAGGAAACACCAGACAGGCAAAATGACCAGATGCTAGGTTTCAGGCAGGGCTGGCTTTTGCAGCCTGCTATTTTTCTCTTGTTTTAGCCTCTTTCTCATTTTATCCTTGTATGTCTTTCAGCCATTGTTAGACAAATGATTCCGACCTGTTTCCAATGTCTGGAATCACATATTTATGGTGTTGGAATTAGTCTCGCCCCCCATATCCCCACCCCTGAGCCCACACTCATGTGTGGCAAGTAGGGGGCTCTAATTAATTAAACCATAAGGAGGGGTTTACATTCTGTGTTCCCCCTGGCTGGCAATAGTACCCCAATCAAAATAGTACCAAATTAAAAATAAATCATCATACTTACCTCCTTCACCCTAAATAATAGGGTTTGCCCTTTTCCAACTTCCATCTGAAGTATAGGTGCGATGGATGGGGGGAGAAACTTTGGGGAGAGGGGACTTAAACAGGATTTATTATGTAAGAAAAGAGAATCTGTCCCTTGAATAAAAATCTAGAAGATACTTTATTAGTCTAATGCAAAAGACATTCCTAAAATAGACTTCCTCTCACACTCTAATATGGTATTCATGGGTGTCAGAACCGGACAGACCAACAAAAACAACATTAGGTGCTGAGGGCGTTTAAAGAGGGGAAAAGGGGGGGGATAAGGGAAAACATAAAACAAGAGGTATGTGCAAATTTGTAAATCTTGATGCACAGTAGTAGTGGTTAAGTCTGG
>OW240915.1:136989658-137008170 GCA_933207985.1 Pelobates cultripes | reverse complement strand
GCACTATTGCCTCTTATTCCTGCTTTTAGCTGACAGGCTTGAATGCTGGGTGCACTTCTGTTTGTATTCAACGGGATTTGTAGAATATAATATGGCACTAGTTTGTGGGTGTGCATGTGTTTGTATGGGTATGGGTATTTATAATCAGTATAAAATATAACATAGCATATCTAAAATGAAACAGAAGTATAACATATGATCATTTCTATTCATAAAATCCCAATTTGGTAATATGTATACAATAAGATAAAGATTTGAGAAGATACATCTAAAAAGTTTTGAACGACTGCTTCTATCAAAGAAAAGCTACCAGACATGTGCATTTCCTGGATACTACTGGCCATGATTTTAAAAGGATGCTCTAAGTACCAAAACAGCTTTAGCTGAATGAAGTGGTTTTGGTGCCTAGATTATGCTCCTGCAGTTTCGCTGCTCAATTTTCTGCCATTTAGGAGTTAAATCACTTGGTTTATGCAGCCATAGTCACACCTCCCTAGCTAACAAAAAAGTGGTCTTATTAAACTTTCTTTATTGCACATTGTGTGTTTAATTTACTAATTCCTATCTACTATAGCTTGAATTGCTAAAAACATTTAATGCTGGCCATGATAGAATGGTATCAGAGCACACAGTGCATCGCAGTTTGCAGAGTTTGGGACTGCATAGCCAATGAAAGGTTAGTGTCCATGATGATCCTTGTCACCACCAAAAGTGCCTTCAGTAGGGACATGATTGTCAAAAATAACAACTCGTACTGTTGTCCAAACTAATTAACAACTTTTGTTTTAAAAGAACACAACAACAGAGAGTTCAATGACACAATTTTTAAATAATGATATAAATAGATAAAATTAAGCTTATATTTATTAGTATCTCCAACAAATGCTATACATACACACACAGACTGCTGAATATATGCACACAGTCTGCTGAATACACACACACACACACACAAGACTGCTGAATACAGAGACTGATGAATACACACACACACACAGTCTGCTGAATACACATACAGACAGCTGAGTACACACACACAGACTGCTGAGTACACACACACAGACTGCTGAATACATACACACACAGTCCGCTGAATACATACACACACAGACTGCTGAATACATACACACACACACACACACACATACTGCATTGAGGGGTGTAGTGTATGTGTTTGTATGGGGTGCTGTGTGTGTGGGGGGTGCTGTGTGTGTGCGAGGGGTGCTGTGTGTGTGTGTGTGTGTGTGTGTGAGGGTTGCTGTGTGTGTGTGTGAGGGTTGCTGTGTGTGTGTGTGGGTGTTGTGTGTGTGTGTATGGGTGTTGTGTGTGTGTGGGGGGGTGTTGTGTGTGGGGGGTGTTGTGTGTGTGTGTGTGGGGTGTGTGTGTGTATGAGGGTGCCGTGTGTGTGGGGGTGCTGTGTGTGTGTGTGTGAGGGTTGTTGTGTGTGTATAAGTGGGTGCTGTGTGTGTATGAGGGTGCTGTGTGTGTGTATGAGGGTGCCTGTGTGTGAGGAGGGGTGCTGGGCGGGGGTAGGGGTGCTGCTGTGCTTTGGGGGTGCTGTGTGGCTGTTGGGGGTGATGTGTGTGCAGGGTAGGGCTGCTGTGTGTGGGGGGGTTAGGGTGCTGTGTGTGTGGGGGTGAAGTGCTGTGTGTGGTGGGGTAGGGGTGCTGTGTGGGGTAGGGGTGCTGTGTGTGTGGGGGGGGTATGGGTGCTGTGTGTGGGGGGTAGGGGTGCTGTGGGGGGGTAGGGGTGCTGTGTGTGTGTGTGGAGAGAGGGTGTGGGGGTAAAGGTGTTTAAAAAAAAAGTGTGCTAAATCAGTATCCCCCCCCCCTCTCTTCTTCTTACCTTTAATGAAAGAGGGGGGGGACACAGCCATCCCTGGTGGTCCAGTGGTGGTAAGTACTGCTTCCGGGTCAGGAGGCCTGGGGGAGGGATCTGTGAAGCAGCTCCCCTGTCCTCCCGCACAATGCTGTGTGGAGTGTTGCCATGGTAATGCGCGGCAACATTCCACACAGATTGCTCGCGGGAGGACAAGGGAGCTGCTTCAAAGATCCCTCCCCCTGCCTCCCGACCTGGAAGCAGAGTAGGCGCCTGCCGTTTTGGGCAGGCAGGTGCCTACTCTGCATTGATGGCGAACCTATGGCCGCGTGCCCACAGAGAGGGCCCGGCGTGCCACCTGTGGCACGCGTGCCGAAGGTTCGCCATCACTGCTATAGAGAATAGAAATTTGAGATTATTATTTAATATCCTCAATATGATAAAGAATATTAGTGTCATCTTTTAGATTTATCAAAATAATATGGACAAGAGAAATTATGTATAAGAAGCCAAGATACCATAAAAGGTCATCTGCATTGTTAGTGATTATGTTGTAATATCACTGATGGAAACTATAGAGAACACCTATTATATGGCTTTTATTGTTCTAGATAGCTATAGAGGCATAATATACAGTAAAATTACAGATGTATGAACAGAGTGTAATTAAATTATTCATTCAAACCTGAAGGAGCCAAAGTCTTAAAAATGAATATCCACTGGGATTCTTTTTGTAGCAAAGTTTTATTGAAGTTGCCTTTTCTAGGATTGGGTAATATTTTTTCAATCGCCTGAAAGCGTAGGTTATCAGGTTTGCCGTTATGAAAATTGATGATGTGTCTTGCAACTGGAGTGGGAGTGACAGTATTATTGACAGAATTGATGTGCTGTAAGATCCTGTAAATAAATTGTTGAAAAGTTTTTCCTATATACTGGACTCCACAGCTGCACGTAATTAAATAAATAAGTTGTGTAGTACTGCAATTTACAAGAGCATTGGTGTCAATTCTAATATGGGTCTGTGTGGACATAACCGATTTTGATGGTAAGACATATTGACAAGCCTTGCAATGGCCGCATTTTACAGTTCCCTTTAGACCAGATAACCAATTAGTAGATAGTGAGGAAGATGTCAGATGACTATGAACTAATTGATCTTGAAGATTAGTTGGTCTACGTGCTGTTAGAGATGGATAATTAGGTAAAATTTTATTTAGCACTGGGTTATGTAGAAGGATTGGCCAGTTCCTTTGTAGGATACTGGTCATATTCTCCCAACCTTGGTCAAAGGTGGCAATACAACGAGGTGCCTTGGATTGTTGTACTGGTCTCGAAGTGTGGAGGCTGAAGTGTCTATCTATGCCACACACTCGCTGAAAGGCCTGTTTAAGGACTCGATTCGGGTACCCCAGTTCCTTAAAGCGTGACTTCAGAATCTTACATTCATTATAGAAGGTTTGGTCACGTGAACAGTTACGTCTCGCTCTGAGGTATTGGCTGTAAGGAATGGAGGCCTTTAGGCGGTAGGGGTGATGACGACATGCTGCTCCCACCACCCCAAGAATAAATTGGCATAGGTGGGTGCACAGGCCATCCTCATAGCCATTTGGAGATAAAAAGATCCATTGAACATGAAATAATTATGTGTCAGGATGAACTCGAGGGCAGCCAAAATGAACTTCTTTTGTGAGTCATTATATGAGGTATTGTCAAGAAAGGAACTACACGCCCTTAGACCCAAATGATGGGGTATGTTGGTGTATAGAGAGACCACATCAAGGCTTGCTAACTGAGTGTATGGTGGGACAGTCATGTCCTGCAATGTGAGGAGAGTGGACTTGGTATCTTGGAGATACGATGGTAATTTTAATACCAGGGGATGTAGAATCTTTTCCACAAACTTACTTAAGGCTTCTGTAAGACCGTTATTGCCAGAAACGATTGGTCTGCGTCTGCGAGGAGGGGGTCGGGTACCCTTATGTATTTTTGGTAGGCAGTAAAAAGTGGCAATAGTTGGGGTTTTGTTTGGTAATAAAAATTTGAGTTCATCCTGATTAATGGTCTGTTGATTTAAGGCATCGTGTAATAATGTTTCTAGTTCATTGGCATAAATACTTGTAGGGTCAGAAGGAAGAATTCTGTAATAAGCGGTGTCATTAAGGTGACACATGCACATGTCAACATATTCAGACCGATTTAGGAGGACAATATTACCGCCTTTATCAGCTGGTTTAATTATGAGATCAGTTTGCTGTTTTAAATCCTGGAGAGCCCTACGTTCTGCAAAACTCAGGTTGTTTATGATACGGCAAGGCTTGCTATTATTTTCAAATTCATTAAGTGACATCTGGAGGAAGAGGTCAACATGAGGGATATCTGAAAAGTTAGGAGTAAAATAACTTGGTGGCTTAAAGTCTGTTAATGGTCTCATTGGGTCATTTTCGTGCAGAAGACTGTCCAAAATATTAGACATTTCATATTCCTGTATCGTGAGGCCCAGTTCATTTTCCGCCACTTGATCTTTTTTGGCATGCAAGATGTTGAGAGCAAGTTTTCTGCCAAAGAGATTTAAATCCCTCCTGGCAGACCAATCGTTTCTGGCAATAGCTTTCCAAACACATGGGAAATGAGGGACTGCACTTGTACACAGAAGGGTTACAATTTAGGGCAAGACCACAAGAAGTGAAGGAATGTGTCAGTTTCACCACACAATTTCTAGCACTGGTCTGTGGGAAGTTTGGGCATTTTCAGCAGTTGGACAGGCTGTTACATAACTACCCCTTTAAAACATATACATACCTATTCCTTTCAATTTTTATGATGCCTAAAGTAATTTATTACCATGGAAATTTGCTAACTTCTACTTTCCCACAGGTTTTAGAAACCCAAGGAAATTTAATGATGCTCAATTAATTTTGTTGCCAAGCTGTTAAAGGCTATAACACTTACTGCTGTTACTCACTACATTGCTGCCAGACCCCTCCTCAATAACCTACTTCGCAGCTTTCTATTCTTGTTGATCTTGCACTTGTTATAAGGATTTTGATTTTGGTTGCTGACTTGGATTTGTGGTACCCAGTTTACCGGCAGGGTGTTGTGTGTTCCACCTGTGCTAGTGTGCAGTCTCTTTCTTCTCTGGCTGTAAGACATTTCCCATCACACTGTAGAAGCTTTACTAAAAAGACTAAAACTCTACACTCCCCTTGCTGTTCACTAAGGTAATTACACCTCTGCAGTTGAAAAAAAGAACTATTGATAATTTCTGTTTGTCTGA
This sequence comes from Pelobates cultripes, assembly GCA_933207985.1. Taxonomy (NCBI): domain Eukaryota; kingdom Metazoa; phylum Chordata; class Amphibia; order Anura; family Pelobatidae; genus Pelobates; species Pelobates cultripes. The sequence goes on along the minus strand of OW240915.1, from coordinate 137,003,078 downwards.
ATAATAAGAATAACAGCCTTGTACATTGCAAGGACGTCACATACGTAATTTTGCACCTGACCATGCCAGAACGTCACATATGTAGTCTTGGGACATGACCATCTTTGTTCTCTCTTATTTTAAGAAGACACTACACCAACATCCTCCTATTCTAAAAAAAAGTCCATATAGTAAGGCCCCATATAAGTTTTATATCAATGATGTATGCACAAGTTATCAATATTTGATTTGTAATCACTGATACTCCCCTAGACTCTTCAATATTGCGTGTTATTATAAAACCGTTGTTCTCTTTAATAAAGATCATAAATTTTCCTGAACTGATTCCCTTGTATGTCTTTTAAAGGAGTGTCTCCCAGTATTGGAAGGGTGTGGCTTGGTCTGGATAGACCTGTAAGGACAGGAGTATGTTCCAGCAACTTTTAATTAAGTGGTTAATTCAAGTGATTGTTTTATAAAAGTTCTCAATTACATAACACCGGGGTAAAATATCATCGAAATAGAAATTTGTAAGCCTGCTCTCAGTGAATTACACAAATGTTTCAAGATGATATAGCTCCTCAAATTTCGGACCAATCACTGGGTTCCTCTGGGATGCCTAGCTCGCTTTTTCCCATGTATCAATGTATGGCAATGTGATTTGAGAGGAATGCCCTGCCAATGTTGTATACAGTAAGGAAAACTGCCCTTTTTGTTTGGTGGTTGTGATTCATGTTCTTTCAAATAGTGTGTGGAGGGGTCAGGGGGCATGACCACCTGCCTCACAATTGAGACTGAGTTGAGAGTGCATAATTGCATGTGCTGAAAGAAATCAAATGTATTCAAGGCTGAGTGGTTGGGTATATCTGTAATTAATTTTGGTTATATAAGTGCACTATCCTATTGATGCCTAAATTGATCAAACATGCATGGGTTAAGCACTTGAGAGAATATTTTTTTCTGTAGAAAAAAAGAGTAAGAAATTAGGAAAATTCACATTTGTCCTTAAACCCTTTAATATCAGAATCAAGTATAAACGTTTTTATTTTCATGTGCTTTGCAGTATAAAATATTATCTGCCCCCAATCCTTTGCTGACATCATCAGAATTGATGATCTCAGTCATTTACAATGCTTTTCCATATGAATGATGATCTCAGCCAAGGAGGCAGGGTTGGAGCGGAGCCACATGCCACCCCGACCAATCAGCATCTCCTCATTGATTCAAAGCATCTCTATGAGGAAAGTTCAGCATTTCCATGCAGAGCATCAGTGCTGCACACTAATGTAAATCCTTTGTTTTTTGTGTGTATCCTTTCAAAATTAGTAAGCTTGTTTTCACATTCTGTTTCACATTCTAAGTTGTAAACCTATAAAAAGCATTTTCTTATACATAATCAACTGAAGTTGTGATTCAGCGCACATGGATGTCTGTCTGAATTATTGCTTCCCGAGCTCAAGGGTGTGATAATCGAGGGTCTGAATGTCAAATTTTAACTGTAGCATAGGAGAAAGAAGGTGGTCTAATGCTTTTTCAGCATGTAAGGAAATTATAGTTGTCGGGATATATTGATGCATTGTCTGGACTTATCCGCTACTTGGTGGTATGAATCCAACTACAAGGTGTACTCTCGTTTCTAACCAAAAGCACATGGAGAGACAAAATATATCAGATAGTTAGGTGCAAACTATCAAAACACTCCCTCAAATGTTTCAAATATCCAAATATCTATGCAATATAGAATGCACACTATAATAACTTTGAATAGTCAAAAGTATAACTTTATGTAAAAAAGGTACTACAGTAAAAAAAATATATATATATATATAAACACAATGACAGAAGCAAGGGCAAATACAATAATGCAATTGTAAGATGCCAAAAATTCTAACCCGCCTCAAGACAGAAACACGAGTCACCAAACCCCCAACATTTCGGCACAAACCAGCTGCCTTTATCAAGGCTTACTCTTTTCTAGAAAGGGGTTTAAGTAATTGGCTATCACTTTTGTTTATATTTTAATGTAAATGTTCAATAGTGAGATTGGATGTCTAGCATCTAGATGACATATGTTTGCCACTAACATGTCTGTATGGAGCATCTCTCCTTGTAGACTTTAGCAAGATGGGGAAGTAAGATATAACTAAATTGTGTATAATACAAGGCTGTCAGGCCAATGGGGCCAGTGCTCTTTAGGGATTGAAATTATATGAGGGCTTCCTGAACGTCCTCCATCCTCACCAAGGCCAAGAGTATTCCTGGGCTAAAAATGGAAGAGAAAGAGAATACAGAAAAATGTGGGGCATCTGTCTTTGGGGGAGATAATTATATAGGTGCTTCTAATGCGATATGCTGTACAAAGGGAGGGAGTTATTGATTATGCCAGAAGGAGTGTGGGTTTTAGAACTATGTTTGGTCTCTATCTTATGTTTTAGGCATCTGGCTAATAGGGAGTCTGCCTTGCTCTTTTTGTCAAATTTAGTTTGGTCCACATGAGGCCTTTGAAGATGTCAGCGAGAGTCAGAGAATGTAGTTTGTCTTTAATGGCTATCAATTGAAAGAAGAGAGCCGCTAAAGTTTGCGCTTTGTGAAGATTTTCTAAACATTTGAGCTTATTCATTGCATCAAAATTTTTTGGGATACTGAGCTTTTTGAGGAGATTGGAGGCCAAGTTAATGAGTTTTCCTCTAATTGACAGTTTATAGACATACAATGCTCAGGGTAGAAACTGAGGAGTCATTGGAGGCAATATATTTGTTTAGGACTTCAATAATAGTGTCCACATTTGATTTGTTAATGTCAGAATGTGCTAAGATCCAACACGCAGTACTTAAATTAACAGCTAAAATAGACTTTAATAATATTAAAGCATTTTACTGGACCTTAAAATTGCCAGACTTAATGCTATATAGAGTAGAATAAGACAAGCTGGGGTCAGGATCACAAACTGAGACAAAGTGCAATAAGACAAGCTAAAGTTCAAGGGATACAGAAAGAAGAATAACCAAAAACAAGCCAAGGTCAGAAATCCAATGATACAAACAAGATAAACATGCTCTCTGATAACCAGCTACTGGAAACCACGACAGAGCCCAGTACAATACCAAAAAAGGGAGCTTTCATAGTTGTAAGAGGGCAGCCATTGATCATTTTGTCCCATGTGATGTCAGAACACATGCGCACATCACCGGCATGACGACACACGCACGTTCGCATTATTAACTATGAGGCAGAGTGTTTAAAAGGCTCTGGTGTGCTGTGTCCGGCATCTGTAAGGATGCCAGAGGGAAGAGCTGCCACATTGGAGAGAGACATGGGTGGCGCTTGCTGTGACTATATGGGCCACATTGTGACACACCTCAGGCAACCATGCTGGACGGGTGCTATGACAGTTGTGAAGAAAGAGCAGATTCAACTACAAATTCCAGGGTTTGGCCACCTGCGGTATAGTTATTGTTAATTAAATATTGACGGGTCCAACTGGGAAATGTTGCCTATGTCAGAATGAATGGGGAGCTGGTGTTTGAATGGTTCTTCTGATAAGTAGTGTGCCTCGATATACTTGAGGATTTGGTGTGTCATTCACTCCAAAGCTTTGATACAGATGCAAATCTTTGGTTGCCTTGCTGCGTGGCTGGGTCAATGGTCAGCAGGCCCAGTTGTTCTAGATAGGTTGGGGCTTCAGAGATTTAAGTGAGCAAATAGAAACAATTCTATATTGATTGAGTGTAATGGGTCTCAGGTCTACCCTTTTTTCACAGCGTGCTACGTGACAGGTATTTGTTGAATTGTACCATTGAACCCTTGATCTGAAATGATGAGTTCTTTGCTGCGCTCACGAGGGGTTCTTTGATGTGGAAGAAGTGTACTTGCACTATTGTGTCCTGGGTAAAGTGGGATTGACAGTAGGCAGGCGTAGGGCTCTGCACGCCCAGTCCATGAAAAGATTAATGGTGGAGGCATCCGGTAAGCGCTTTTGAAAGGCTTTTAATTTGTATAGGATTTTTTTTTTTTTGGCATACTTTTTAATAACAGAAGAAAGCAAAGAGCTTGTATAAACAAGAACACAGATGAAAAAGGGAGGATAGAACACATGGGGATAAAAAGCTGTAAGGGGAGAACAGGGAGAATGAGGGCAGATAAATCCCTTAAAGGTGTAGTAGGAATGCAAGGCTAAGAAGTACATAAAAGAATGGACAGGGATTCCAGGAAGCATACATTGATCTATTTTTCAGCTGTAAATATTCCAGTCGCATTATCAGTTACACGATGCACTGGACACAGATCGGTTTCCGAACAAAGAATATATACTGTAAAGGACTGTAATATATATACTGCAATACGTATACAGAGAATACAAAAATTACACCGACATTACAATAGTTAGAAACATAGACTGTGATGGCAGATAAGAACCATTCAGCTCATGTAGTCTTCCCAATTTTCTAAATACTTTTATTAGTCCCTGGTCTTATCTTCCTGCTATTGTTTTTAAACCTTTGCCCCTTTAATTTAAGACTATGTCCTCTTGTTGTGGCAGTTTTTCTTCTTTTAAATATAGTCTCCTCCATTACTGTGTTGATTCCTTTTATGTATTTAAATGTTTCTATCATATCACCCCTGTCTTGTCTTTCCTCCAAGCTATACATGTTAAGTTCCTTTAACCTTTCCTTGTAAGTTTTATCCTGCAATCCATGAACCAGTTTAATAGCACTTCTCTGAACTCTCTCTAAAGTATCAATATCCTTCTGTATTGCGTACAATACTCCAAGTGAGTTCTCTATTCTGTACAATGGCATGAGCACTTTCATCATTCTACTGCTAATACCTCTTCCTGTTGTAGGGGTTAACAATCTAAGAACCTCTTGATGGACAGGAACCTGTTTCCCTCAAAGCGTGCCTTGGGAACCGGTAAGGAGACACACACACAAGGTTACATAGTTACATAGTTACATAGCTGAAAAGAGACTTACGTCCATCAAGTTCAGCCTTCCTCAAAAATGTTGTTGCTGTTGATCCAAAAGAAGGCCAAAAACCTGGTCTGAAGCGCTTCCAATTTTGCCACAAACTAGGAAAAAATTCCTTCTTGACCCCAAAATAGCAGTCAGATGTCTCCTTGGATCAAGCAGCTATTACCCCACTAATTAGAAATTATATCCCTGTATGTTATGTTTTTGTAAGTATTTATCCAATTTCAGTTTAAACATCTGTATGGACTCTGACAAAACCACCTCTTCAGGCAGAAATTCCATATCCTTATTGTTCTTACTTAAAAAAACCTTTTGCCTTAGATGAAATCAAAATTGCACAGCATATTCAAGGTGTGGTCTTACCAGCGATTTATAGGTAGCTGTTTCCAAATGAGTTAATCGGTTTATTGATACAACATCATATTTATACTGCAAAAGTAACAAGCAATTACGTGGGCTGGATTCTAACATTACTGCATACAGCTTGTCCCGTAAGCACATAGAAAATGTTACATTTTCAAGGTTTGTCCTATAGGCACATACCAGAGATAGTGAGTTACAGTTTCAGCAGAAAGTTTCAAGCTATTTCAGCATAAAATTTCAAACTGTTTTGCTTCTGCAAGCATGGATTAACCCTTCAATCCCCTCTTAGATCACATCGTGATCTATCCTTCACAAAGGAACAGGTAGGAGGAATTCACAGGCAGAGTCCCCAAAACAAGGTATTTCCGGGGGTGCTAGCCATGCCCGTGGGCCTTTAATTAAATCTTCACCACTATTCCCTTGGCTGGAGACTATCCATGAATCACCATACCTCAGTGTCCTTCTTTCTGAGACAGGAAAAGAGGCAAGAAAACAATCTGAAAAGTAGAAAAAACAATAAGTTTATCAACACAGCATTAAGCAGGAAATACAATATTTTATTTACTAATAAGCTTAGCCAGGTTCCCAACCCAAAAGTCCAGTCCCAGTCGTCAAAGAACCCACTGTCTTGTTTAATGTCCTGAACCAAGCTGTGCAGATTTTGCATGTGTTCATGGATCATAGTTCCATGGTCGGATAAATTAAAACAGCACATCCCGCTTACAGCTTCACACCCTAAGTCATGTTTTAGTAAAAGATAGTCTATGGCCACCCTATTCTCGAGGATTGCCTTTCTATCTGCCTGGGTATCTAGAAAGAAATTCCTCCAGGGCCTGGGATGTCGCGTTGAAACCCTTTTTGCGAGGGAACAGGCTAGTGCATTAATTACTCTGTTATTATACAGTGCTAAGCCTGGGACTCCTAACATTTAATAGGCTGTGTAACAGGTTATATTCAAGAGGAAACAGGGGTGGTCTTATAAACATTATCCAATAATAATATTATTCACCAATCTTATCTCAACATATCTTATGCTATAGCTAGCTTTCAAGTGTAATGGGGGAGTACTCATTATAATTTCAGTTTAACTACGCAGCTGAAATAAAAAGTTAAAACGCACTCATAAAATAGATATGATAGTACGCAGTTAGAATTACAGAAATAGAAAACCGAAAATAGAAAACCGAAAATAAGACCAATGCTCTGAGACTGGAAAGTTTATAGCTCTGTCTATAGGTATTTTCACTAAGCATTGTATTTAGACAAAGTGGGAAAAATACCCATCCCTCGTCAGTGGACCAGGGTCTAGGATTACCAGTCCACCCAGTGTTCTTGGGCCAGGTAAAAACAAAAAAAAAAACAGAGACAAAAAGCTCATATTTGAGAAAAAAAAAATCTGGGGAAACTAGGTTTGCCCCTAGTTATGCCAACTTATTTATGAATTGTTGGGAACGTTCAGTCATCTGGGACAACAATCCATATGGGTCAAACCTGGTGCTCTGGCATCGATATATCGACAATATCCTTTTAATTTGGAAAGGGTCTGTTGAACTATTACTAGGCATGTATATGGGGAAAATATTCGTCTCCGTTCGGCATTCCGAAATTCGGGACTACGTCAATTCAGGACTTAAGCAATTCGACACTTCGGAACTTCGGCAACTTCGGAACTTAGACACTTTGGAACTTAGACACTTCAGAACTTCGGCACTTCGGAACTCCGGCTTTTCGGGACTTCTCTTGCAGCCGCTTGGTAGATAACTCCCTAATTCCCACGGTATTAAGGAGTTATCTACCAAAAGGCTGAAAGACCTAAATTGGTCTTTCAGCCAAATTTACTAATACTAAGTAAGGATTACATAGTATTAGTAAATTGTGCCCCTACTCCCTACTCGCTATACCGCGAGTAGGGTCATGTCTATTAAACAGTGAGCAGCCTATTGCCCCCACCGGCCCTCACCCCTGAGCGGTGGGTGGGGGCCCTAAAGTAAAAAAAGGGGGAGGGCCTATTGTCCTCCCCACCGGCCCCCACCCCTGAGCGGTGGGTGGGGGCCCTAAGTACAAATTGGGGGGACCTAACCCCCCCAATTTGTACTTAGTACTTTGTATTGGGGGGAACCTCACCCCTGAGTGGTGGGTGTGGGCCCTAAAGTAAAAAAAGGGGGGAGGACCTATTGTCCTCCCTCCTAGCCCCCACCCCTGAGTGGTGGATGGGGGCCCTAAACTAGAATACCTATTGTCCTCCCCCCAGGCCCCCACCCTTGAACGGTGGGTGGGGGCCCTAAATACAAATTGGGGGGGACCTGAGCGGTGGGTGGGGGCCCTTAATACAAATGTAATCCCCTCCCCCCAGGTGATTAGAGGTCCTGCTCAGGGGTGGGGGCCAGGGGAGGATATTAGGTACTTTTTTTTTTTTAACAGTGAGCAGTCACAGGTTGCTCACTGTTTAATAGACATGCCCCTACTCACAATATAGCGAGTAGGGGCATAATTTACTAATACTAAGTAATCTATACTTAGTATTAGTAAATTTGACTGAAAGACCAATTACGATCTTTCAGCCTTTTAGTAGATAGCTCCCTAATACCATGGGAATTAGGGAGTTATCTACATATTCATTCCTGTCATTACATGACTGGCTAAGTAACTTACATTTTATATGAATGTGTGTTACTTGATTGTTGTAAGTGTTGCAAACGCTTACAGCTGAATCCTGGCTATGTTTGTATACTTTTCATTTAAAATTGTATACAATGTAACATTCTTCTTCTTTCACTGGGTAAGTATATTAGTACTTAGGCAATACTGTGCTTCGGCACTTCAGCACTTCAGCACTTCGACACTTCAGAAATTCGGTAATTTCGGAACTTCGGGACCTCGGGAAATTCGGCAATTCGGACATTCGGGTGTCTGAATTGCCCGAAATTCGTCCGAATTCATATTCGGATCGAAACAAATTGCACATGTCTACTGTCAATGTGAAAATGGAAACGTGGATCCATGATTTGAACATCAGAATTTTACGGGGCCCCTTTCATGTGAGATGTAACAGGCACTTTTCTTGCAAAATGTCATATTATTTAATCTGCAGGAGTAATAGCATGTAATTGTTTTATTCTTGTCGGCTGGACAGCATTTCACCTTTTGTAAAAAAACAAAACACTCTGTTAATGACATGCAGACAGTCTTCACTTTACTATTTAAACTCCTACACAATGGACAATAAAACACATAACACACAAATTCATTACAAACCATAGAACTCATACTCCGCATTCAGTGTAATATCACACAAAAACAGAACACAACAGACGTAGCAGATACACATAATGGATACCCAGCAGACGTGCCAATACAAAAAGCATATTCAAGGACAGGCAACTAAACCATGACCAATCCGAAATAAATTAGCAAAATAAGTAAATAAATGTCACACTCTGTGTCCCTCAGAAGAAACACAGTTAGACATAATGTAGGTTCCTATGCTTGTGATAAATTACAAATGCAGTCTTAAACTAATTAAACTAACACCTCCAAAAAAAAAAAATAATGAAAATTTCTGCAAACTATTTGACTTTTACGGAAGCAGACAATCAGCATTAAAGATAGATCAGAAAACTTGGCAAATGAACAGGAAAGTTGAAACTTGGTAAGAAGTCGACTATTGCAATTTGTTTTGTAGATCAGAACTACTCCAACTCCCACTGCTCAAAATGCTAGTATTTAACAATAAATCAGTCATTTAATAGATTATTATGCTGCCATTTCTATCTGTAGCAATACTGAGACAAACTGATTGAAATATAATTTAAAACAACACAGTAAAATACCAATTAATCTACTCGTTAATTAAGATGCACACTTCTAAATGGGTATCCAAAACACACATTATCACAGTCACCATTTACACAGAATAAACTTTTAACAGCTGTATTCAGAACATATTATTGTAAGGTATACCAATCTTAGTTTGTATGAGATTTATTTTAGGTTTTCTTATGTATACATGTATATCCTTAATTAACTTATTACTTAATCTACCATAGTACTGTTTATAAAGAAGGGATAGTGCGCTCTTGACTTAGATATTTGTATGAAACTTGCATTAATTAATTGCAACATATGTACCCTGTCAATAGAATTTCTCTCTGAGATATCAAATAGAAAATGAGCAAATATTTGGACCAGATTCCACAGACATGGGGTCACCCGAATCTCTCAGAACTCTCAAAGACTCAACATTTTTTATACTATACCATGTTAGGCATGGCAAACCTTTGGATGGATCGATCCAGTTGAGTGTTTAAAAGCCACAGAGAAACGTATAATCAACCTTTGTCAGTGATATTTTGATCCAGACTACATACCTGACCAAACCTCAAGTCCAACACACAGGGAGTCTACAGTTGTGGTCACAAGGAATAAAATCTCAGCATCCTCATACAACAATTTGCAGATTTTTCACAAATTAAAACACATATAATGTGAGACATATTAGTCATAATAGGGAGTATTTCCTCAAAGATTAATCTACAGAGAATCATAAAGCATATTCAGCAAGTGATGAACTGGATCTTTAGAGTACCTGTAGCAAGGAAAAGTTAGCTCACAGGACAAAGTGAAGCTTGTGTTGGATCGCTGAAAATATAGATGTTGATCTCTAATTTACAAACAAAAATATATTTACAGTATGGATCCTCTGCAACAAACACACAGGACAGGGGAAATGTGGTGCTTGATGTTTTACACGGTTAATCCCGTATGGGGACTTAACTTTCAAATACTAATGAAGTGACTTTTGTCCCAGTATGAAAATACAGGGCTCATCATGCAGGCAATGCAACACAATCACACTATCCCACTCTCATGGAAAGTGTAGTGGGCTTATGGTATAGACATAACAATCATACTAGGCATATAGATCCCATGTGAAAAAATACATAACAATATAAACAGAAAAACAAACTCATACTTTATGAAATAGGAGACTGGAGAAATAGTCAGAGATATAATGATAAATGGGATTAGAAGGCTGCACCCTTAAATACCAAAAAAAAAAATCCCTTATGGTAAAACATATATAGAACATCACCCACACATAACCATCAACAAATAAATAAATATATGTTGGAAAAGAACAGTAAAACTATCACTCCCTCCTCCACTGGAGTCATCTCCTTTACCGGAGACTGCTCCGTGACTGATAGGGAGAACTTGGCAGACGTCATAAATTCCTTCCATATCTGTGGGTCAAGGGTGCCCTGTGAGGGCATGCCAGCTTTCTTAAGTAATTTCTTTATGGCCTTAGTAGCTCCTTTAAGATGTTTAATTATAGTTAGAGCTCTAAACGCCTCCTGGGTCCTTGAGAGACCAGTAAGAATAGGTACCAGGTCTTCATCATCATTAGGGGACAGGCTGGGGTAAAGCGGGTATGGGGCGTAATTAGGATGTTTAAACGGTGGATGTTGGGAAGAGGACTATATGGGGGGGTAAAAGTGTTTTTTTGGGGGGAGGTTTAACCCCGCAAGGTTATCTACCCAGGGTTCTACCAGAAACCATCCTACTGGGGAACAATGTGCAACATATTCCTTACAGGTTTCACCTGGGTAAGGTGAGGAATGACGTTTAGACTGGGAAGTACCCATTTTCAACCTTTATGGGCTACTTAATCAGTGAGTAAGAGCAGCTGTCTTGGAAGCAAGGTTCCGACAATACTGTCACTTACTCACGAGCTTTTATGCTTAAAATTGAGTAATTCAATTCAATTGGTATCCTTGATGAATCAGTGAACAAGAGCATCTGCTTGGAATGCAGAGGGTCCCACAAGACTGTCACTTGTTCACGAGCTCAGAGGCTTAAAATCAAGTACATCAATGGTATATAATATACATAACTTATACTCTATGCAAGATAGCCATACAGCAATTTTTATGGCAAGCAAGCTGTCATGCACAGGGATTAGGGTTAAACCTGGCCGTCAAGTAGGTACATGTATTCAATATAACTTAGGTACCGGTATTCCTGACTTCTACCAAAGAAAGTTCCATATTACTTAGCCTACCAAAGGCGTGTCTGCCACTCAGGGAGTTCCTTAATTTATTCTACCAAAGACTAGCTGCTAGTCTACCAAAAACTAGCCCCAAAAATCCCTTTAACTAGAGATACAACAAGTGGATAGTGAGAGCAAGAGAATAGGCGTCTAAAAGGCACAAATCACTTACCCTTCACATTTCCAGTTGCATCCCACTCCTGACACCAGCTTGTAGGGGTTAACAATCTAAAAACTCTGGTTGAAGGACAGGAACCTCCTTCCCTCAAAGCGCGCTTTGGGAACCGGTAAGGAGACACACACATAAGGTAGCTGTTTCCAAATGAGTTCATCGGTTTATTGATACAACATCATATTTATACTGCTAAAGTAGCGAGCGATTACGTGGGCTGGTTTCTAACATTACTGCATACAGCTTGTCCCATATGCACATAGAAAATGTTACATTTTCAAGGTTAGTCCTATAAGCACATACCAGCAGTGGTGTATCCTGGTTTTGTGCTGCCCTAGGCAGGACAAAACTCAGGCGCCCCTCTCCCCCAGTGCCCCCCACCTAACCCTTCCCCCACGCCCCACCTTCTAAATACAGACACACACACACAGTCAGACACACACACACACAGTCAGACACACACACACACACAGTCAGACACACACACAGTCAGACAAAGACACACACACACAGTCAGACACAAACACACACACACAGTCAGACACAAACACACACACACAGACACAAACACACACACTCAGACACACACACACAGTCAGACACACACACAGTCAGACACAAACACACACACACAGTCAGACACAAACACACACACAGTCAGACACACACACACACAGTCAGACACACACACAGTCAGACACAAACACATACAGTCAGACACAAACACACACACAGTCAGACACACACACACACACACAGTCAGACACAAACACACACACAGTCACTCAGATTAACACTTTTTTTTATTTTTTATATTTAACCTCCCCCCCAGCCTTCTTACCTTTGGGGTTCCAGTGGTTGCCGGGCTGGGCGGGTGGCTGGCGAGGGAGCACTTTCCCTGAGTGGTCTGCTCAGCTCCCTCGCACGCCGACCTGCAGAGTGAGGCTGGGAGCCGGAATATGGTGTCATCTTCCGGCTCCCAGCCTCACTCTGCGGCGCGTGAGGGAGCTGAGCAGTCAGCTCAGAGGAAGAGCTCCCTCGCCAGCCGCCCGCCCGCCCGACCATCAGCCAGCGCCGCCCGCCAGCCCAGCATGTCTGTTAGCCACAAGGCTAACAAGGCATTTGTCCTGGGCATTTGGGGGCGGAGTTTTTTGCCGCCCCCTGAAAAATGCCGCCCAAGGCAAATGCCTTGTTTGCCTCGCGGCTAATACGTCCCTGCATACCAGAGATAGTGAGTTACAGTTTCAGCAGAAAGTTTCAAGCTATTTCAGCATAAAATTTCAAACTGTTTTGCTTCTGCAAGCATGGATTAACCCTTCACCTATTAGGCATGTGCATGGGGAAAATTTTCGGTTCGGTTCGACATTCCGAAATTCTGGACTTTCGCAATTCGGAACTTCGGCAATTCGTCACTTCAACACTTTGGAACTTCGGCAACTTCGGAACATCGGCACTTCGGCACTTCGACACTTCAAAAATTCGGCAACTTCGGCACTTTGACAGTTCGGAATTTCGGGACTTCGGCACTTCGGGACGTCTATTGCAGCCGCTTAGTAGATAACTCCCTAATTCCCACGGTATTAGGGAGTTATCTACCAAAAGGCTGAAAGACATAAATTGGTCTTTCAGCCAAATTTACTAATACTAAGTAAAAATGTCTAGGCGGGTGGGGGCCCTAAATTGGAATAAGGGGGGGACCTAATGTCCTCCGCCCTGGCCCCCACCCCTGAGCAGTGGGTGGGGGCCCTAAATACCAATAGGGGGGACCTCTTGTCCTCTCCTCTAGCCCCCACCCCTGATCAGCGGGAGGGGGCCCTAAAAACCCACCCCCACAGGTGACTAGGGGTCCTCAAACCCCTTCTCACCCCCTCAAAATAAAATTATTCC